>JAWNOY010000286.1:975000-2175000 GCA_035045545.1 Drosophila gaucha
GTAAGAGTACATAGCTATTCACATAATTGTGCTGCATTTTGCTACTCCACCGCCCCCGCCCACGCCCCATACAAAACACAACTGCAACTA
Source organism: Drosophila gaucha (assembly GCA_035045545.1). Lineage (NCBI taxonomy): Eukaryota > Metazoa > Arthropoda > Insecta > Diptera > Drosophilidae > Drosophila > Drosophila gaucha. The sequence goes on from JAWNOY010000286.1 coordinate 975,091, forward strand.
GCGCACATTCGGGGCGGGGACGGGGGAGGCGTGGCAGGCTGGCTCGACAAGTGGCGGCAGTCTTTATGCAAAAGCAATTTGCTGGAAATGTTCGATTTGCTGGAGCAAGCTTTTCCCCTCCTCCCCCTCCTCCCCTCCCCTCATCTTTCTCTATTCGAGTTGGCTTTTCCTAGTTGTTTGATGCTGCGGTCGAGCCTGAGCTCCGCATATCGCGTTGCCGTGCGTATCCTTTTGTGTGCCACTGTTGGCGCCAAGTGTGCGTATAATTTGGCTACAAATTGGCTTACATCAGCCACGTTTGCTGCCTGGCCAATTGAGCTCGAGTGGAGCTCTAAAGAGCTAAGCGAGAAAGTAAAACAGAGAATGCCAAAGCCCCCTTTAGCGGCTTAGGCAACAGAGAGCATTAGGTGTTGATGCACTGTGAGAAATGTTTTTGGTTAAATTAGCTATTAGATCTTTCAGATAATTAGCTTTTATAATGCAAGAGAGAGAGAGAGAGAGAGAGAGAGAGAGATAGAGGGGGAGAGGAGAAAGGAGAGAGAGACGACAATGTAGTAGAAGCAGAAACAAGCAAGAGAGATATATACATATATATAGAGAGAGAGATATTGGGAGTGCGAGAGAGAGAAAGACACAGAGAGAGAAATGTGAGAGAAAAGAGAATGTTATGTAATGGGAGCAGATAGATATGAAGAAAGAGAGAGAGAGAGAGAAAAAGAGAGAGAGAGAGAGAGAGAGAGAGGGAGGGAGAGAGAGAGACAAAGAGAGAGAGAGAGAGAGAAAGAAAGAGAGAGAGAGAGAGAAAGAGAAAGAGAGAGAGAGAGAGAGGCAGAGAGAGAGAGAGAGAGAGAGAGAGAGAGAGAGAGAGAAAGAAAGAAAGAAAGAAAGAGAGAAAAAGAGAGAGAGAGACAAAGAGAGAGAGAGAGAGATAGAGAGAAAGATTGCTAAGCCCCCCCAGCTGCGTAGACAAAGGAGTTAAGTAGAGAGCTGATTGTAAATACACAGTAAGAAATGCTTATAAGGTTAGTCAAGCCTTTCAGGTGAAGAGAGAGGGAGAGAGGAAAGTTATGTGAAGTAAATAGTAGTAAATACACAGTAAGAAATAAGAACGAGAGAAAGAGCAAGCAAAATCTTCAGCAGATATTCAAGACACTTAAGAAGAAACCAGTGAAACGTAAAAAGCAGTAAATACACTGCAAGAAATAATGGTGTTCAAGAGTCAAGCAGAGAGTGAAAGAGAGATAGAATGAGGAAACGTTAAGCCTTCAACTATCCATAAAAAAAGTTAATCGCCAAACTCTTCAGCTAGCTGTAAATACACTGTAAAATATGTTGAAGAAAAGTGCTGAAGCCTTTCAAATATTCACTTATATTTTATGATGGAAATTACTAAAAATACACTGCAAGAAATGTAGGTGCAGTTAGTTTAACAATGTGATTTTAGCATAGCACTGCAAACTGCAAGCTATTAAAGCAGTAAAATCTTGTCTTTCAACTAGTTATAAATACACTGTCCAAAAAAGTTGTATATACACTGTTGAAAATGTAGCTGTAGTCAGTCAAAGCTACTCAAAGTCTTCACATTCCTCATGCCAAACATCCAATTGAATAAAGTTTAAAGCAATTCTTAAAATAGTAATCAAGTCTTTTCTCTCAGTGCATTCGATCTTGTCTGTTTATTTATCTACGACTGTTTAGTCGCAAATTGTAAATAAAATATTTTGTACCTATGTCCGTTTGCCTTTGAAGTTTTCCACCGATCAAATGCTGGTGCCTGGGGCGGAAGGCGTGGGGGAGGGGGCGGTAGGGCGTGGCAGTTTCGTTTGATGCATCTTTGCAGCCGCCGTCGATTGGATGCTGTGTGCGTTAGATTTGTTATTTTATTACTTTACGAATTTTAACACATCTGCTGCAGATGCATTTGTAAATTATTAAATGCATTTTGAGGAAGCGCAGAGAGAGAGGGAAAGAGTGAGCGAGAGAGAGAGAGAGGGAGACAGCAGGCATCAAACAAACACATGTAAATGGCATGTTTGGCCAGTTGCACAGCGTGTAGCTGTATCTGTATCTTTAGCTGCTGCATCTATGTGTGTGTGTGTGTGTGCGCATATCAATATTTATTACTCTGTGTACTGTGCAACAACAACAACAACAAGAAGAAGAAGAACAACAACAACAGCGTTTGCTTTAGTAAAATTCTGTTTTCATTATTTATTTCTTTTACTTTTGCCGCTCGACTTTTTCTTTGTTTTTTCTTCATCTTCATCTTCTTGTTCTTCTTCTCCACTGAGTTGCCTTTTTGAATGCATTTCTTTATTTAGGCTGCCCTCTCGCACCCCCGCATCGCAGCGCAGTCTCCGGCTGAGATCTGTTAAATAAATCGAATCATCTGTGCGCCTCTCTCTCATCCGCATTGCCATCGGCTTCCTCCCGCTGCTAGTGCTGCGTGTAATTATTACGATTCTGGATATATAATTTGTAAAGCGAAACATATGTTCGTATTTGGTTTTTAATGTATTTCCCTGTTGCTGGCTGTAGCTGCATTTCTTATTTATGTATTTTATTAGTTGTGCTGCGTGGGGGCACATTTTATGGCCACATCGAAGTCCGCCTTCACTCGCCTTCGCCACGAAAATTGTTTAGAAAGTAATTCCACGACGTTGCTTCCTTTTGAGTGCCTGGCCTGCACATGGCTATCTACATATTGTTATTGCTTAGCCCAAGGGCTGCACTTCACACAACTATTTGGGATGCTGCAGCTAGCGAATAAGCCCTAAACAAATTAGTTTCCAAGATGGAAATCGCTTGAAGCTTCGCTGAGTTACGAAAGTCTGGGGAACAGTTGAAGTGGGCTAAAAATAATATTCTCATATGTATAAAATATATCAAAATTATAATGTAGAACAGATTTAGATTAAGCTAAAGCTGAAAACCTTCAAATCTTGTCTTATATGTATCAGAAACTATCTAGCTTAGGCTTAGTAAAAAGGCTAGGCAAGGTATAATTGGAAACTCTACATATACAGTGGTGCTCATAGACTTAAGCCACAAGAACTAAAAAAGAACTTAAACGTAAATCAAGAAGAGTTTTCATTTCACAGCTTCAATGTAATAAAAATATATATTTAACTTAAAAACTTAAAAAAAAATGAAACCATCTCTAAAATGTTCAGATCATATGCCACCTTAAAAAATGGTAAGAAAAGTTAAAATTTGCCTGGTATGCCTTGTATTTTTAATTAATTTGCTTTAACATTGAGTAAGATGACCTTTCTGCTTAAAAACAGTGGAGCTTTGACGAATTCCTACTTGCCATTTTTTGCTGCGATCAGCTGCTTAAATAAAAGTATTGCAAAATAGAAACATTTTTGAGCGAAATAAATATGTTTAAAAAGTTATTACAAAATCTTTTCAGGGTAATGGCAGTGGCTTAAGTCTATGAGCACCACTGTACATATAATAATTTCAATAGACCAGTGCATGCATTGGCACTCATCATAATTAATACCATCAATTCTATCATCAAATTCGGTTGATGTCATTACAGACAGTTGCAAATCAGGAAGAAGATAATACCAAAAATATTTTTCTTCTGATATTTTTAGTTTTTTGTCTTTTATTATACATACATATATAATTTTGAAAAAAACTATATCTTAGCTCAAAAACTTACTTAAGTTCACCCTTCATCAAAAAAAAAACATTTGCAAATTTCAAGATTCTAAGATTCCGAAGAAAAACAAAGTTAGGAAACGCAAATCAGCTTTAAAGTGAGCCATGAAAAAAAGCGTAATAATAATTTTTCTGCTAAGAAACCGAATTTTAGGAATCGCTTAAAAAACAATGGAAATGCAAATCGAATCGTTTCAAAATCTTCTACGAAATAGATTTGGTTTCTATCAATAAAACCTGAATAACTAGAAACTTCTATACTAATTACAATTATCTAAACATATGTTAAAAATTGCAATATAACTTCGATATAACATTTAGCGCATGGTTCATATAGGAAAATATTTAGAAAAATTTTAAAATTTTAAAAATATTATTTATTATTATAAATTGTAAATATATATAAAAAGAAATCTGAATACAAACTTAAAGCAAGCAGTTGCTCTGAGTCTTAAAGCCAATCAGTCTTTATTTTATGTGAATTTTTGTGAATATTTCTTCATGAAAAATGTAAATACAAGCAAAAATTGTTATAAACCCATCAAATTTGTAGACTATTTGGCAAAGCCAGACAACTTTTTGAGTATATAAAGCAGAGGAATCGAAAATAATTTAAAGGCATTTTGTGAAATCTTAAGATTCCTTGGCTGACACATAAATGCTAATGGGCCACCCGCGCATCAACAGCAAATTGTTTGAGCATATACTATATAGTATGTATACTATATATATATAAGTGTATATGTGTGTGTGTGTGTGAACTGTACACAAGGCGGCTTATACCTGCGGGCACTTGGGCTCACCTGTGCACAAAAATGCAAATGCAAGAGACTAAATACGACGCTGTCATCATTTCGCCGTCTAAGATAGATAAACAAAAACAAAAGCAACAACAACAGCAACAACAAAAAACTAACGTATTTACAATATTTGCTTAACGAATACATTTTCAACTCAATATTTGTTTAACTGTAACGCCAAAGTCAATAGGAAAATGCCTAAACAAGCCAGATAAACGCTAACAGCAACAGCAACAACAACAACAACAACAACAAGCACTTGACCACGCCCCGTTGCTAAATTGACACCGTTAATAGAGAATGATGAATTCTTTGAGGCCAAGATGCTGTTAGACAGCGCACGTTGCTGCAGACTGTACGGCAGCAACAGTTGCTGGCGTGTCTGCTGCTGCTGCTGCTGCTGCCGTTGCTGGTGTTGCTGTCAACGCACTTTTTGGTGTCACTGTGCGAGACGCCGCATTAATTCTTAGGCAATATTTATAGTTGTATTTTGTCAAATATTTGCACAGTTTGTTTTTGCGCGCTGCCAAAGGCATTTATCAAGGCAGGTCCGCTGTTGCAACAGCATACGCCGCGTGCTAATTGCAGCCGCTGCCGTTTGTCATTCCACACACACACACACACACACACATATGTATATATATATATTATATATAGATATAGCTGCATCTTTAGCTGTTCATTCATTATATTGTCACGCGTTTGTCTCTCTCTGTGTGTGTGTGTGTGTGTGTGTGTGTATCTATGTGAGGTCAAATTTACTTTATTAATTTCAACAGCCAGCGCGACAGCGGCTCGACCATAAATTCAAATCTATGGCAAAAACAAAATAAAAACCATTTTTGTGTGTGTTTGCGTCGTATTTTTCGAGAAAATTGAAAATTAAATGCTGGCTAATTTTTATTCAGTTTTTATTCAGTCTTCTCTGCCACACGCACAAATCGCTACTCGAAAGACATTTATTATAAATGGTATTTTAAAAATACTGACAATTAATACTCTGTTTGCGTGTTCATTTTCTCGTATAGCCAGATCTATACAGACTAGTTTACGTACATATATCACCCGAGCGAATAACATAATTCAATTTTTGACAAACACACCATGAAGAATTGCCGACACTGAGCGAAATTTGTGTGTGTGTGTGTGTGTGGAATGAGTTTGTAAGCAGTGTGTTCAATAGTTGAAGATATAATGAAATTAAGGTGATCTTAGAAAATTATAAAGAAAATTACGAATGAAAATTGGAGAAATATAAACAATTATTTTCTTGAAATAATTTTAAAAAAATTAATATTTTTTTTTAAATATTTCGTACCTAAATGAAATATATGTATATGCATAAAATATTTATATAAAAAAATGAAAAAACAAATAAATTATTATAAAATATTTATACAATATTTAGTTACTGTACATAAAATGTATATATATATATATATGGATACATATATTTTTGGAAATAGAAACTTAAAATTTTGAACTTTAAAGAATTACCAAATCCTTTTAATCAAGTAAAAGTATTGAGAAAAACGGAGTACACTCAGAGCAATTCCTTTGTTTTGTGCCGGCAAAAGAAGGGAAATATATGTAGGTTTTTTAACGCTTAATGTCTAAATAATATTTAAATTGCGAGCCTACAACAATTATACAGTTGAAAATGCACTAAAAAGTACTTTACATTTAAAAAAAATTAATAAAATATAAGGAAATAAATTTTATTTAAAATAAAAAACTAAAAATTTAAAAAATTTTTTTTTTTTTAAATGTGAAATTTAAATATATAAATAAAGATACTCAGCATAGGATTATGCATTTCTTTGCAACTTTGAATACTCTGTATGGCTCTTCTGTTTTCGCCAAGTGTAATTTGCTTACTAATTAATTATAACAATATTTAGCAGCTAAATGAATGCTAAATTTTCTTAACTTGCTTGCAACTACACATTCGTTTTAATTACAGTGTATACAAGGCACACACACACACACACACACATATATATATACATATATAGAGACACATGTTTCTTAGCAATTTGCAAAGCTGGCGCAATTTGTTTAGAGCAAAAAGTTTCCAGGAACAAATTGTAGTTTTTGATGTTCGCAATAATTAATTAAATATTTTTATATATATTTATAAAGCAATATATATATATGGGTTTATGTGTGTTTGTGGGGGGCTGATTAATAACGCAGTTGAGTAAAACTAAATAAATGTTTGTGCAGAGCTATAATTAAATTTATGCGGCTGAGTCACAATTTGTGCTGAATAGCCGCCAACTTGGTCAATGGTCTATATCTATAGCTATATCTATGTCTATGTCACTCACGATAAATACAAATATATATGTGTCTGTCTATCTGTCTGTCTCTCATGTAATGAAGTTGAGTGGAAATGCTGCGTCAGCCAGCTGTAATTTAGATACAAATGTCGCTTCAGATACAAATGTATCTTTTTAGCCTTAACGTAATTCATGTTATTTCATTTAAATGCACATGTCTAACAGCATTTTTTTTCCAAGTGTATATTTATCAAATATCATTTTCAATCTCAGCAAATCTTTTTTTTCACTAGATATTTGCTCTTGCATTTGTTCAAATAGCATTTTTAATTATTCTCTTAATAAAATTTTCGTTTTTTCTTTCTTTTTTTTTGGGCTCGCTCGAACAGCGAACAGGTCTTTGAACTGTATTTGCATGTGCGCCAGATACAAGATCCGTCCGTTACTCTTTCTCACTCACTCTCTCACTGTCTCTCTCTCTCTTTTGCTTTGCACGGACGAGTTATTAAAGTTTTATGTAAATGTGCATAATTATTTCAAATTGTATTCTAAATTTATAGTTTGCAATGCAAAGAAATAATTTCGAGCTGTTGTTGACTAAGCGAACTGTTGATGGGGCATAGACAGAGAGGGTACTGTAGGGGTTGCTTTGAGGAAATCAACGATTGTTTGTAAATATTCCTTGTGAGCTGCTGATTCATGTCATCGAAATTGGTTTATTAATTTGGCGAAGGTGCGGCGGCAAAAATAATTTGTGAGTCAACTTAAGAGCTGTTTTAAATAATGATATAATAAATTGCAACGACTTGTCACAGGCGTGAACACAATTGATATATAAGCGTAATTTATAGCCGCAATTTGACCCAAAAACTAGTTTCAAACTTGTCATTAAAAAAATTTGTTAAAGAAAAGCCTCTAATTAGGTCTAGGAAAGTTTAAATATATCAAAGAATAAAAAAACAGAGGGTTGGGTTAGCCTAGGCCCTGCTGAAGTCTGTATACCCTTCCAAGTGTTGTCTAACTGCATAGAAGCTATATTCAAGTTCAAGAAACAAACAAGCTTGCTATATTAAAAGTATTTTTTTAGCCCTATATGATCCGATGATTTCATCAGATTCGAAAGATCCCTTGACATTCAGTTCTTCAAAACTCGATAGATTTAATACTTTTTGAGCAGATTGTGTTGTATCAGACAAACATGAACTTAGCTCGTCGAATTTGCTTAAGAATATATATACTTTATATAGTCTTGCATGTTTTGTTCAAAACTCATATACCCTTTTGGCAAGGGTACAAACAAAAGTAATATGAGTGATATATAATTAAGTAGATTTTTGTAGTGCAATATATGTGAAACAGGCGCTCGATTCAATTAAAAGCCAACGCTCATTCAAAGAAGAAAAAAAGGAAATGTGATGAAAACCAAATACCTCTTATAGGAGGAATTGTGCTCGAAAAAGTTAAGATCAAAATATAATATTACAAAAGATAGAAAAGTTAAAAAAATTATATGAAAAATATGTTAGTTATATATAAGATATAGGAATCCGACCTGGCCTATACTGATATATGACAAACTCAAATAGATATATATATATATATATATATATATATATATATAGTAAGATAAAGTAATCCGATCTGACTTATACTGATATATGACGAACTCAAAAAACTCAAATAGATATATATATAGTAAAAGATTTTATATACCCACAAACTGCCATAGATATCAACTTTGTTCCTTAACACCCCGCCCCACAACTTAATATACCCCAACTTATAATTAATACACCCCACAGAATACCCTACAAATTGCTTTGTGCTACAGCTAAACATAAAAGACACAAACAAGACAATTTATTTTTTAATAATAATATAAAGTGGGCAAGACTTTGTAGTCTTGCTCTATGTAATTAAATACTATATAGATATATATATCTTTATATATATATATATGTGAAATACATTTATATATGCTAGAGTGTACGGACATATCATAAAATATGAGTCTGGCCTTTGGCATTGTGTTGGTGGTGTAATTTTTATAGTTTTAATTAATGGTTTTTAGTGCTTGGGTTTTTTTTCTTTTTCATTTTCATTTTCTTTAGAGGGTGCGTCACATTTCCTACATGTTTCTCTAATGTGTTTTCCGCATTTTCCCCTCGAGTTGCCCTTTTCTTTTCGGTTCTTTTTTTGTCGGTCAACTGAATTACATTTGTAATTATTTTCATTGTAGTTATGCATTTCGGGTTACTATATATATATATATGCTATATGTACTTATTTAGCAGTCATCGTGACTTTGCATTTCGAGTTTTTTTCGAGTTGAAATTAGTTTTTTTCTCTCTTTTTGAAATGAAAATTAAATGCTGAAAAGATTTCTTTATTGTTATTATTATATAAATGATATGCATTTGCTTGGATTATTTATCATTTATCTGTGTTTTTATACAAAGAAGCATTTATTTTTAGCATTTATTTATTTACTCTTTAAATATTTATAAATCAAATTTCGATTACAAGTCGCACCTTGGCTTGTTTGCCGGCACGTGTTTATACCCTAGGCAAGGGTATTGTAACTAAGTCATGAATTTAGTAACGTTTAGAAGAAGATAGAACTATAAGAGAAAATAGATATGGGTAAGCATAGAGCCTAGAAACTTGGGATAGATTCAGCTGTGAGAATAGATCTGATGGTTATATCATATATAGTAATAATATTATGCCATAGTAAAAACTGTTTAACAATTCAGGTTTTATAGTTTCAACGAAAGATGGGCGTCGGGATCGAGAGACAATTTTCGGGCAGGTTGGAAAAGATTCTAAAAAAGTTCGGCACTGTTTGATCCCTAGATCAAGGTGGCATGGTAAGAAATTCTTGAGATATGCTTATGGTTAGAGCTTCCCACAATATTTTCTTTTAATTATAAGGATCATATAGTCTAAAAAAAATATCTATACCAAGTTTTCCACTCTTCACTTTTCCTCTTAAATTTACAGAATATCTAAGCTTCGTATTAACTACTTAAATCTTTGAACTTGTAAGCATTTATTTTCTGTTGCTTTTGTGTTTATTTGCATTAATTATTTATTTGCTCGTTTGGCAGTTTGCGCGCATGCGCAAATGGTATATAAAAAAAAAAATATAAAAAACAATTTTCAAAAAAATTCCAAAAATACAAAAAAAAATAAAACAACAAATACAAAAGATACAAAAAAAATCGAAATGTTTAAAATTTATTTTAATATACATTTTGCCCCGTGGCTGAAAGAGCGAGACAGCAAGAGAGAGAGAGATGGAGGGAGCGGGAGCTGGGCATGCCTTTAGCTCTATTCACTTCTATTAGTGAGAATTAGTTGTATTGTTGCTGTTGTTGTTGTTGTTGTTGTTGCTGGCTATTTGCATTGGCGACGGCGTGTGGCGGCTGTCTAATCAAATCAAACATTCGTGAAGCTTAAAAATAGCGGCACTTTGATTGATACGCTCTGTGAAGTTGAGCCAGACTCGAGGCGAACTCGAGCTGAGGCTGAGACGATTTGTTGTCGATATAGCCAAGCTAATTATATAACATCAGGGGGTGCGCACTGACCTAATGAGCCATAAGAGATCTATAAAACTATTTATAATAACAAAAAAAAACAGACTTTCAAAAAACCTTTGCTAAATGAATGAAAACTTTTCAATTTCAATTTAGCTTTTCTTCTCTTGACAAATATAGTAATAAAATAATGAAAATATATGTTACTAAACAAATAGCCTTGACTGTATTTATTAAATAAATAATAAAATAATAAACTATATATAAATAATAAACTAAAAAGTAAGCGCGACTGACTAATACTCGTTCATAGTACACAAAAGGAGACAGTCCATTAATACTGACAATTTGCAATATAGGAGCCAATATACTCTCTTTTCAAATATGAAATGTAACTAAACAAATAGCCCGGACTGTATTTATTAATCAACAACTATCTTGTTATCAAATCTAACTCTCTTTATGTTGTTATTGTTGTTGTTGTCATAGTGCGTGGCATATTTTCGGTCAATGTTTACTAATAAAATTTAATTTATTTAAATTTAAAATAATAAAAACTTACAAACACTAGCAGAAAGCGCACAACTGCGCTATAAAAAGGCAAAAAATAACTATATATATAGATATATATATATATTTATAAGATATATATAGGTATTTGTATAGGAACAGCAACATTTCTCAATCAGATCGATATAATTTATGCCCAATTCCGATGGCCAAAAGAGACATGAAATATAAATTGTCTATAAAATATAAAACAAAAGCTGACAAACAACAATAAAAAGTTGAGCTCTGCATCTTCTTCGCAAACATAAAAAGCAAATTACACAAATTTATAAATAATAAAACTAAAACGTGTCTGCATAAATTAATTAATAAGTCAATTCCAAATTCGATTCCCAAACAGCGAATGCGAACGCGAAGACAATGCGAACCGGCACATCCGATATATTTCAGGTTTCATATATTTTTATACCCTGAACCCATTGAAAATGGGAAATCAGGGTATAATGGTTTTGCAAAAAGTATGTAACAGGCAGAAGGAGGCGTGGCAGACCCCACAAAGTATATATATTCTTGATCAGGGTGACGAGCTGAGTCGATTTAGCCCTGTCCGTCTGTCTGTCCGTCCGTCCGTCCGTCTGTCCGTCTGTCCGTCTGTCCGTCTGTCCGTCTGTCCGTCTGTCCGTATGTATGAACGCGTCGATCTCAGAACCTATAAGAGCTAGAGACTTCAAATTTTGCATGATGGTCTGTGTATACAGCGAAAATATCGAGTTTGTTTTAGATATTCGATAAAATTTTCCGTTTCAATGTTATCGATTTAAAACGTTATCAAGATTCAGTTTTTTGACCATATCTTTTACATATTTTTAGCTACAGCTACCAAATTTTGTTTTTAGCTTTCTATAAATAAAATACATTTTCTATTTTTTCATATTTTGGATACCGGCTCCACATTTCACAAAAAAAAATTATAAAAAAAAAAAATTATCAAAGCCACAATTTAATTTTTTCAAATTTTTTAGTGAAAACCGTATTTTCAATAAATTAATAGCATTCAATGCAGAAAATTGCATTCAAATCCGTTAAGTAATACAGAAGTTATGTAAAAGCACGCTGCAGCAGCCTGTACGTGTGCACACATACATTCAAATCAACTACGCAATAATCGGCGCGCGTGCTTCTGTGTGCATGGCATGTATATGTGTGCATGTGTATACAAATGTGTGCATGTGTATATGATTGCATGTGAATATGTGTGCACGTGTATATGTGTGCATGTGTATATGTGTGCATGTGTATATGCGTGCCTGTGTGTATGTGTGCATGTGTATTTGCGCGCAGAGGTAATATGTATAGATAAAAGATGTAAGCTAGGTTGTTTAAAACATCAGCTCGGACTTGGTTCAGGGGATCTCGTAGTCGGGCTGTGACCCGACTAGAGCTTTCTTACTTGTTTTTTATTATTTCTTTTCATTTGTATTTCTCATCAATGCGAATTGAAGCTGAATTCAGAGTTCTTATGAAAGAGCTTACAAGTAAAAGGATAACTCTTTAAGAGCCAGAGATTAAGGGACATAGGCAGAATCAGAGGAGAGATAGAGAGAGATGTAAAGGATTTATATATAAAGAGATACATGATTAAGAGTTCCACTATAGATCCAAGAAACATAACTATCTAAGAGATGAGAAAGAGAGGGAAATAGAGAGAGAAAGGGAGAGTGATAAAGAAGGAGAGTGAGAATGTGGAAAACTGTCGATAATTTGCTTTAGGTCTGTTATCGATAAGAAAATATTACCTAACCAATAAATTATATATTACAAAACGATTATCGATAAACTATTATCGATGTGTCATTGATATCGATAAGAAAATAGTACCAAACCAATCAATTATATAATACAAAAAGCTACAAATTTGAGATGAACTATGGCAAAAAGATATCGATCAATTAATATCGATATTTTATTGATTGATTTATGTTTAAATATAAAACAACCAAAGAGAAAATAAGTGTAACAACTCACTAACGATTTTATGTTATCGTAGAATATATCAAATTTGATCGATAAATAACAAAATATGCATATTAAAAGTTATCGATAACCATTTTTAACAGCGTCTACTTACAGATATGCACATTTCATTCAATAAATAGCTATACAAAATATGAGTTATCAATTAACAGTATTTTACCACAAGTTATCGATCAACATTTCTGAGTTATCGATAGCATATTAGCAGAAATTGATTACGACTATATTTAATATAAAGGATATCGATATATATCGTTATCGGTGTTTCAACTATATTTTTGGATAACAATAAGATATGAACTGATGGAAAAGTTCTCACTCATATAGATAGGCGAAAACTAAGCAGTAGGAATTTATGTTTTAAGAACATTTTTTTAATGGGTTTTATGAGCAACTTAATAGCTGTTCCGTTCCATTGCCATGCCATTTCATTCCTCGGCCAAATGCTCTTGACGCATTCGCTGTAATTGGCGAGCTATAAACAAATAAAATACAATTTTATAAAGAAAATAAACGCGAAGATATACGCAAATCCATAATAAAATAAAATACGCATGAGACACACAGATATATATGTATATATATATGTTAGACAAATAGATACTAAAAGATATCTATAAACAACAACAACAACAATGGCAAACACTATTACAGAGATTCGCGCCTTCGAGCAATGCGGCTCATTAAAAATAAATAAAAAGCCAGACTAAAAAACAATCGAGCATTTTGTTTGTTGAAAAAACAATGTTAAGTCCATAAAGACGCGCATATATAATATAGATGTAGCTATATATATATATATAGTCAAAGATGTGTGTGTGTGTATATAGATAGCTCTGTGAGATGTGCAGCAACAATTTGAAAGGCGCGACAAATAGAGATTTGTAAATTTCTAAAGCCAACTTGTGGCCACGCCCTCTGTGGCAGACTATTGTGTGATCGGAGACGCATTATTATATAGTTTACCAACAGCAACAAAGAGATATATATAAAGAAAATAAAGCGAATTGTATTTGATTTATTTCGTGAGTGGCCAAAAATAAAAAACGCAAACACAAAAAAACCAAAAAAAAATAAGAAAGAAATGTTAAAAATTTATTTTTGGCATTTATATTTATATTATTAATTTGAGCTGCGCGTGTTGAGGTAGTTATTGCTGTTGTTGGTTTTTATTCACAGTGATTCATATATTAAACGCTGCCATTTATTATTATTATTTATATTTCGAGCGTTTATGTAATGCCTCGCTTTTCAACAAATTTTTCAACACAGTCCTCTCCCTCTCCCTCTCGCCCTCCCTCGCTTTTGTTTATAATTAAGCACAAAAAAGCGTATTTCTTAATTATTTATTTTATTATTGTTTATTTTTAAATGGGCTACAGACAATTTCCTGCACTTGAAGCGAAACAAATAAAAATGACGCAGCCTTTTGTTGTTGTTGTTGTTTGTCTGTTTGTTGCTGTTGCTTCCACAACCTTGTATATATATATATATATATATATATAACTTATATATATGCACATAATATTTAGATTCACAAATCTTTATTGAAATGCAAACATCAGCTAATGCTACATCAGCCCATATATTTCGCTTTTGAGAAAAATTATTTTATGGCAATTTTTATTTAATTACTCAGCGAAAAAAAAACAACAACATAAAACAAAACAAAAACGAATTTCAAATGAATGCGAGTTGTTTATGGGCATTATTTAAACAGTTTTCTATGAATTCAAATTTTAATGGGTATCAGTGGGTTGAATGGACCTGCGCTGAGACTAGTTCCAAGCTAGGTCTGATATTAAGACTGAAAATTATTTATAGAAATTTAAAGAAAAGATTTAAGTATTTCAGTGATCCTTTCAGAAACTTAAAGTAAAACAAAGGCAATTAAAAATGCCTTTATTATTCAGCTAACTCTTTAGAGAGAGTTAAAATATTAAGGGCATCTATCAACAGCATCCATGAATTTTACTTCTCTGCGTTTTAAGAACTCTCTCAGTTGAAACTGAAATCAATCTTAAATAAACATAAATACATATATCAAATTTTTATGCCTAAGCCATTAATCGTCTCCCAATCTTGGGAGTCTAGAACATTATAAAGATATTCTTGGAATTGTAAGAAAATATTTTTGACATAGATAATTCAGCAGTTTTAATAAAGTTCGTTATGCTACTTTTGTCTAAAAACATTGGAATTAGATCTAACAAGAACTTTATCAAAATTCCTTAAACAAAAATCTTAAAATGCTTTCTAAAGCCTTAAGGAATATATCTAAAAAACTAACATAGTTTAAATGTTTTTCATAATTATATTTCTTATACAAATATTCAATTGTTAGAAAGTTTCTTAACTAACTTAACATAAACACATGTTAAAGCTAACTGATTCCATTATTTCATCAAATATCTAAAACCTTTTGTATAAATATAAAGATTTTCAAGGATTCTCAGCTATTTCTTTATAGATACATTTACTGCAACTTTATCTTTAAGTTCTTTCAGCTCACATAAATTGCAATCAAAGCTCTGTTGTGTTGTCTAGTGTAGTCTACTCAGAAGCCAAAGCCAAAGCCAAGGCAAAGGCCCTTTACCAATAGCTAATTGGCTGCGGCTCTAATGCAAATTTAATTCGTGTGTATTTGTAATTATTTTAGAAATCCGTGTAGCAAATCAAAGAGACAGAGACGGAGAGACAATATACAAGGATTTACAATACATACACATAAGCGCATGTCTATGTCTATGTGTGTGTGTGTGTGTGTGTGTGTGTGTGTGTGTGTATTAATTAGCTTAAGCAAAGCGCGCGAGCGCAACATTCGCTTGACCAAATCAATATTAACTTGGCCGCAGACAATATATATATATATAAATGGTATATATGTATATAGATATGTATATATGTGTGTGTGTGTATGTGTATATAGACTACTTATAGACACAACTGACAGCTGCTGCTGCGTGTGTATAAATGATGCAGCTGCAGGAGCAGCAGTTGCTGGCTTGCGCACTTTAATGAGCTACGCACTCACACACACTCACACACACACACACACACAGAGAGGCATGTGTGTGTGTGTGGCAGCTCAGCTATTGCATTCATTTAGGCGCAACTGCCTACGAAAAACAATCAAATATGCATTTTAAAACTCGACTAGAAGTGCGCTCCCCCATGGCCTGGCTGCTGCACCTCAAACAGTCGCTGCAGCAGACCAACCATATTTGTCTAACCTCGTCGCTCCACACACAAACACACACACACACTCATACACCTGTACGTTCGCAAGCGTGTCCAGGTGCGCGCCTCTATTTGCCCAGAGCCCGAGTGCATGCTGCGCTCTGTTTTAGAGCCAGCTCTTGCCTCCCTCTCGCTCTCGCTCTCGCTCGCACTCTCGCCTCGTCTCCCTCTCTCTCGGTTTCTATGCTATTCAAAAAATTTAATGGCATTTTAAATAAGAAATTACAGAGGCCGTGCATATTTCATAAGATTTTCGTATGGGCACCGGCAAAATGTTCGACGTGGCGGCTGAGAGTTCGACTCGCCTCTGCCTCACCTGGACTACGCCGTGCCGGGCCGGGGCGACTTCCCAAAGGTATCAAATACAACTCAAACTGAAAACTGAAAACTGAAAACAGAAACTGAAATAGAAACTAAACTAAAAAAAAAATGTGAGCGAGCGCGCGACTAGTCAAAGAAATGCATGCAATGGCCATAAAATACGCTATGTACAACAGTTGGACTGCAGTTTTTGGCCTACAGCCGGCGAAGGCAAATGCACAGCGAGAAATAGTAGAGTAAATAGCAAAAGAATTGAAAACAAATTTGAGAGCGAAAGTTTCTTAATCTAAATCAATAAAGTGTGAGCCAAAAAACTAACTAGAAATTCGTTTACACTGAGAGAAATTAGTAAAGAAAAGCAGTTGACGAAAGTTGTAAGAAGAGCAGAAGCAAGATAAATAAAAAATGAGCATGAAAAATAAAAAAAAAATTTTAAATAAATAAATAAATTAAATATTTAAAAAAAAAAATGTTTTTTAACAATTTTTAAATTTATTTTACGTAGCGAAAGTTTCTTAATCTAAATCAATAAAGTGTGAGCCACAAAACTAACTCGAAATTCGTTTGCTTTGTGGTTATTGGCAATACACTGAGAGAAATAAGTAACGGAAAGAAGTTGACGAAAGCCAAAAGAAACGCTGACGTCAAATAAGTAAGAAAAGAGCTTGAACAAATAAAAAAAATAATTAAAAAAATAAATAAATTTAATAATTTGAAAAAAAAAAAAATGTTTAAGAACTATTTTTTAGTTTTATATTACCTAATTTTTTTAATTTAACAAATTTATTTTTACTATATAAAAAAATATATATAAAAATAATGTTAATGTCTACATCAATATAATTTCAAGAACTATACCTTATTTTTTTTCGGTATCATTGAAATTTAAAAGAGAAATTTTGTTTATTTGTCTTTCATAATACTTTTTTCTTCAGTCATTTTCAAAAAAAACTTATAGCAAAGCTTTAATATGTTTAAGAACAATTTTCAATTCAATAATTTCCCATTTTTTTCTCAGTGTAACAGCTCAGATAGAAAGAAAAAACTAGCATAGAAATATTAACGCTCGAATGTGTTAGCTGTAATTCTTGTTTTATGCAACACGAAGAATGGAATGGCATAGGCGTTGGCTTGGGGTTGGAGTTGGAGCTAGGCGGGGGGCTAGGTTTTTTCTTTCTTATATGCAAAGAGAGAGAGAGAGAGGGAGATAGAGAGAGGGTGGGGGAGGGTGGACAAAGTTGTGTTACCTTTTTGCATAGCATTGGATTTTGCTAAGTAACATAGCGGCATTCATTTAATATTTATGTCTCTCTAAATATTAAATATTATTTCAAGGCTTTATGCGACTGCACATACAGAGTGTACAAGTGTGTGTGTGTGTGAATGTGTGCTGGGTGTGCGTGTGTGCCAATACATGTGCATGCAGTTTTTGTGTGCTGCTTTTGAAGGGGCTTTGGTCGCTTCGATTGGCCGCTGCGCCTTTGGGCAGGCTCTCTCAAATATGCATTAGCTATGCGTGTCTATGTGTACGAGTGTGTGTGTGTGTGCGTGAGATTACGTCTAAATGGCATAGCATACATTTGTGCGCTTGACCGAAATGCAGTTGCTTCCTGCTGTGGCATTTCGCCTTTGTCTTTGTCTTTGTCCCGTGTCTTGGTATTTACTTTGTCGCTCGCTTATTCATAGCAGAGGCACACACACACACACACACGCACATATATATGTACATACAATACATATATAGATGCATGCATATATTTATATGGCCGTTAGGACAGGTCGCGCTTTTTATTTTCTAGCTTCTTCTATTATTTAAACTTTCGAGATTTGAAAGCGAGCTAATGAAGGCAGTACAAGCAGGGCGTTGGGGGCGTGGCATTTCTATATAACTCTTCATTTTTGCTATTGCTTTGTCCTTTGTCTAGCTGTAGTACTTACATATTGAATTAATATTTAATGACTGTGTGCAGGCGTTTTAACACTTTGTAGACAGCTCATCAACTGGCCAACTCCCTCTCTCTCTCTCCCTCTCTCTCTCGCTCTCTCTCTCTACCTATTCAATCAGCTGAAAGGACACGCAAGGCTGTGGCCATTAAAATAACAAACAATGTTTAAGCTTTAAGCGTGGGCACTGCCAAGCAGCTCGACTGTCGGTCGGGCCATATATCCTCATTATCCTGCATGCTAAAAACAATAAATTGCTATTTGCAAAAGGTTAATTTTTACTTCGAAACAAAAGAGGGAGAGCGAACGAGGTGCCATCAAATGTGGCTAACAAAAAATTACATGAGAAAAAAGGAAGTTTGGGCAAAAAATTGCAATTACCAACCACAACAACAACAACAATAAACCTAAAGTAA
Source organism: Drosophila gaucha (assembly GCA_035045545.1). Lineage (NCBI taxonomy): Eukaryota > Metazoa > Arthropoda > Insecta > Diptera > Drosophilidae > Drosophila > Drosophila gaucha. The sequence goes on from JAWNOY010000286.1 coordinate 993,852, forward strand.
ATAACATCAGGCAACAACAATAACAACTTGTATAATAAACTGCAACACATTGCAACAATGCAACAATGTTGCAATTGCTGCCCTTAGCGATGGCAATGTGAGAGCTATAAACATGTACAAAAAGGCGCGATATATGAGCTATGATATATGATATATGAGATATGAGATATGAGATGTTAGATATGAGATGTTAGATATGAGATATGATCTAAAATATATGATATATGATATATTATATATGATATATGATATATGATATATGATATATGATATATGATATATGATATATGATATATGATATATGATATATGATATATGATATATGATATATGATATATGATATATGATATATGATATATGATATATGATATATGATATATGATATATGATATATGATATATGATATATGATATATGATATATGATATATGATATATGATATATGATATATGATATATGATATATGATATATGATATATGATATATGATATATGATATATGATATATGATATATGATATATGATATATGATATATGATATATGATATATGATATATGATATATGATATATGATATATGATATATGATATATGATATATGATATATGATATATGATATATGATATATGATATATGAGATATAAGATATGAGATATGAGATATAAAATAAGATATGAGATATGATATATGAGCTTAGATTCTCCTTTATCTTATATGAGATATGATATATGAGCTTAGATTCTAATTTAACTTGATCTCAGCTATATAGATTAGATTAGATTCTCCTTTAACTGGACCTCATAGAAGTATATGTAGTACGATCTGCCTATCTTTATCTGTTCTATGCCCTCCATTATAGCTCTTTAAGGACTGCCCACCATATATGTCCTTTGAAAGGAACTTGTTTTCACGCTCCCATCGCTAACTGCAACTTGAACATTTCTCAACTATTATTTCCTTTGGCCCTTCAGCTCGAGTGCGAGTTATTTTTTAGCGAAGGGTTCGCAGCTTGACTTGCATAAGGGTTCCTGCTGTAGGTCGTGGTATTTCTTTGCTCTTCCTCTTCTTCTTCTACTACATTTATTCATTTCATTTTTTTTGGGCTTGGCCCTATGCAAGCTGCCCCCATTTGAATGTTTTATTGTAATTTGAGTTGTTCGGTTGTTCGGCTTTGTCGGCTGCTGGTTAGTTGGCAACAACAACAACAACACCTGCCACACCTCAATGCGCGCTCCACTCAACACTTGCTGTATAATTATTTATTGCATTTAAATTATTGTTGCATAGTATTCTTGTTGTTCTTGTTGTTGTTGTAGCAAACAAAATGAAACGAAACTTTTATTGCGCGCTATTCGAGACAGAAGCGAAGTGTGTGTGTGTGTGTGTGTCTCTGTGTGTGTGTGTGTAGGTGCTTCATGCACTCGCACTTGATTTTATGATTACTACAATTATTGTTGTTGTTGCAGCAATTGTTGTTGCTGTTGCATTCACTGCTGACACATTGCGTTCAAGTCCAGCTCCTTTCGCAGAAATTGCCACTGCAATTGTTTTTGCCGCCTTCTCAACGCTGGCATTTCCATACACAAATGCAAGAAATAACATATATATATATATAGTATATATATATATAAATGTTATATATATATATATAGAGTGAGTCGTATAGTTGCCTCTAGCAGCTCCTTTTGCGGCTTCGCCCTCAGCGCGAAATGTGTTTTTCACATTATTTCATGAATAATGCATTGGGCTAATATGCATATTTTATGTGAAATTCGTGCAATAAAATACTATTAAATATTTAGTTGTTGCCAACGCCAACTGCTGCTGTTGCTGCCACCAACTGCTGCTGCCACCAACGTTGCCTCTCTGCTACCACCAAGGAGTTGCATAGTTTAGCAAAAGAAGTTGCATACCTAACGAAAGATAGAAAGATGAGCCCAAGCCGTTTTTTAGGCAAACAGCTGCCATCTGTGAGAATACTTCAGATAACAGATAAAATAATAGAGGAAAATAATCGGTAGATGGCAAATGAACAGATAGGTAGAAAGAGATAGGTGATATTTATATAAATATATATAGATATATAGAAATTAAATATTAGATAGATATATGGATAATATATATATAGATTGGCCGACTCATATATAGTTACGTAGATAGATAGATAGAATGATAAATAGATAGACATATACATAGATAAAATGATAGATAGATAGATTGATAGACAGTTATAGATAGATATATAACTTGATAGATAGATAATAGATATATAGAGTGGCCGATTGATGAAGAGATAGACAGATAGATAAATAAATATATATATAGATACATAGGTCGATAGATACATAGGCAGATAGATAGATATATAGATATATATCTATGTAGATATATAGATATATAGAGTCATAGATGATGATATATAGAGTCATTGATGAATAGATATAGAGATAGATCGATAAATTATGGAAAGACATATACTAATCTACATATCTACATATTTTAATTAATATAGATGAATCCATAGGTAGATTGAACGATATCTATCTAAATTAAATATTGGAGAGATGATAGACGACACATGAATATATATGTATATATATATGAAATACATGTAGATGGATACATAATTAGATGGCTGATTCAAAGACGATATATAGATACATAGATATAAGATAGGCATAAAGATATACACATGTGCATATAGATAGAGGTAAATATACAGATAGCTAAATAGCTACAGAGATAGAGAGAAACTAAAAAGATCGAAAGATAGTTAGCTATACAGGAAGATTGATAATGTATACATACTATGTATAGATTAGAGGTGGAAATTTAAATAAATAGATGAATAGATAAGTAACTATATCGGTCGATCCATTATTCTAAATGGACAAATCTTAATACGAATATATATAAATAAGCATATAGCTAGGTTTATAGATAGATGACAGATATGCAGATGAACGAACAGCAATACACAAATTAAGAATACAAAACTAATATACCTTTTTTATTTTATGAAAGAGCATATAGCAATAGCAAGCCTTCAATTAGATAAATCTATAAGAAAGTTTCTGTCCTACTCAGCAGAAAAGTTTCAGCACTTAATCACTCTAGCACTCTATATCAGTATTATTTGTTTAAGTATATTCAATTTATATAATTTTCAAGATGGCAAATCTGAGGGCTTTACTTTACTTTACAGATATCCTTTAAGTTCTATTTTGCTTTTTGTGAAATAAAGTTCGTTTAGTTTATTTTTATTGATTTTTTGTGGCTAGTCTATTTGTAGTTTTAATAGTGTTTTTTGCCCACTGTCGCCAGCTTGGTGCGACAAGTTTCAAGCACTTTAGAGAGAAGCAGGGAGGAAAGGTCCTTGAGGATGTTGGGGACTAAGTCGCGTATGCGAAGGCAGAGGAGTTGCCATTTAAATTAATTATTTATTATGCCAAGCATTGCTTCTTATAAAATTAATGAATGGCATGAGCGCAAAAACTATAAAACCGGGCGCGGATAAAAGACGCGACTGCCAGAGAGAGAGAGAGGGGGAGAAGGAGAACAGGAGACAGACAACTAGGGGGTGGGTGGCCGAAATGTGAGGGGCGTGTGCGTGCGGTTGGTTGAGTAATATAAATAAATGAATGAATGAATGAGCGTCGAAAGCAGCAGCAGCAACTAGAGAGGAGGCGGGGCAGAGGCAGAGGCAGAGGCAGGATCTAGTAGTTGGCAGTAGTAGTAGTAGTAGTGAAGGCTAAAAAGCAGCAGGCGCACAGCAAACGCAGTCAGCGCCAGCAACAAGGAAACTCAAGAAATGGCCAAGAGCAAAAGGCAAAAGCAGGTGGTGCGAAATGTTCGTTAAGACAGACAGACAGAGAGAGAAAGAGAGAGCGAGAGAGAGACAGAGAGAGTGGTGTGGGTGTTGGTGCGGATTGTGGTTGCAGACAAGAGAAATAACAAACTTGAGACGCCGCTGTCGCAGTCGCAGTCGCTGTCGCAGTCTCAGTCGCAGCTGGCATCGCTGCAGCAGTAAAAGCACGAATCGAAAATGAATAATAAATAAAGTGTTATATAATATAAGAAATATAGTCTGCCAGCAAGACAGAGAGACAGAGAGAGTGGGAGGGGGGTGTGTGTGTGGCAAGAGGAAGCAACAAACTACAGCGAAAAGTTCTAAGGCAACAAATAAGGAGCAGGGCGAGGGAGCACCGCGACGCGTCTGTAGTTTATAGTGTAACCCCTTTGCCCCCTCCCCACCAATTGCTATCTGTGATGTATGAAGGGCTGGCTGGGGGGCGTGGCAGGGGGAGCTGGTGTTGAGTTTATGTGCTCGCTTGAAAAATAAAATTAAAATTGCATTAGGAATCCAACGGGTTTTTATGGCCGCGTTTTGTGTGGATGGGGCGTGGCAGACGCAACTTGAAGGCTGTTGAAAGACATCTGTGTGTGTGTGTGTGTGTGAGTGTGTTAGTTAGGACTTAAGTGCAAGGGCAAGCAGTTGGATTGATAGCGCATATCTATCTATACCATATATAGATCTCGATATATGCCAAAATCAATAAAAATAAAAAGCAGGAAAAATATAATAAAAAAAAATAATAATTTCTTTTTATAGAAATTTTGTAGCGCATAAAGTTAATTAAATAAATTATTATGTGAATGGGGCGTGTGCACACGATGAGTAATTGGCAAGAACAAGAAGACGATGAGCCGCAGCAGCAGCAGCGCTGACAGCGGCGTCGACGGCGGCAGCGAAGCGCCGCAAATTAAATTAAATGAGTTGAAAGAAAGTTGAATGCGCGCACGCTTCAAATTGTTCTTATTGTTGCTGTTGCTGTTGTTGTTGTTGTTGTTGCTGCTGCTGGCGGGAAATTGAAAATTTAATTATTTAAACATTTTTGAGCAATTAATTAAACAAATATAGCAGCAGCAGCAGCTATATTTTATTATATTGTATGTTGTATGTATTGTGCCGAGGCAAGTCTTATAATTGTTAGACGTGACTTGGCCAAGTGGAAGGGGAGCGGGGGGATGGATCTAAAGCTAGTTGATGGGGGTAGAGGGGGGTGGGTGGGTTAAAAGGTCGTCATAATGCATTGGCAAAGTGACTGGCAAAATGTACAATATAGAAGTGACTAATGGCTGCCCTCGTTGTAAACAATTATATGAATTGATATGTGCGAGGTCTTGGAAGAACTAGTGTGAATAATTCTCATTATCTAGCATACACAATCAAAGAAAATAACTTAGTTAGAAACACAGTTATACATAGTAATTAGAAGTGCAATAGTCAGGACAGCTGTTAAGAGTGTAAAATGTCAGCATATTGTCATATATTATACATAAGTAAATAAGCAACAAATAAACAGAGACTTGGACCCCAGGTTAATGGAGGCTAAAGAAATACATATAAATATATATATGTGTATAGCTAAGGTTTCATACATATTATTTATGAAATGTAATTAAGACAACAGGAAAACATCTGAAAGTATTGTAATCGGGAGTAAACGACTACAATATACCCTATATTACTATCCTACTATATCAAAGTTATCATCATTATTAGCAATTTTATTAGTTTCATCATCATTATTGTCATCATCATGATCAACATGTATATTATGATCATTCATTGTGAACATTATCATTATCATTATCATTGTCATTGTCATTATCATTATCATTATCATTATCATTATCATTGTCATTATCATTGTCATTATCATTGTCATTATCATTATAATTGTCATTATCATTGTCATTATCATTGTCATTATCATTGACATTATCATTATCATTTACTTTTTATTCTCATTCTATTTCTCATCATCAATATCATCATCATTCATATCATCATGATTCTCATCACGATCAACTTGGTTATGATTATCATGATCATCATAATCATGATCTTCTTTATCATCACCATCAATATTAAGATCATCATCATAATATTGATTATAGCAAAACCAAGCCTAATATTTCTTCTTCTTAGTATATGAATTCATATAAAACCTGTCAGTTTAGTTCCCATATTGTAGAACCTCAAGTAGTACTCTTCGTGTAAACGTATCCGCCTCTCTCAGTTACTGCACAGCCATTGCAAAGTATGAAATATGCATTAATACAATGTATTGTACAATATAACTCGTATATACATATATATATATATATATATATATATATAAATTGTAACCGATCTCTCAACCCTTTTGTGCATTGAGTATGGCTAGTTAGCTGGCTAGCTAGCTGCCATGTCAGAGCCTAATTACGTGTTTTACATAACTCCCGACAATTTTTGCTACTGGTCCGGGCCAATTCTCATTAAAAGTACAACAATAACAACAACAAGCTGGGCCAACTGCCCTGACGCTTTGCCATTAACAAAATGCTTAACATAAAAAAGCATTTTTAACGCCATTTTGTTACGTGGCGAAGGGGCCTTTTGGGGGCCGTGTAGTCTAGTGTAAAAGAGAAAAAACTGAGAGAGAACAAAAAATTGCTACTGACTTTTCAATTTCAATTATTCATACATTTTATGACCTTTTTCCTTAACATGCAGAGGCTAACAGTCTAACAAATCCAATCCAAACATGGCCCAAAACCCGTTTCAAATATTTAAGACTTGCACTCCCATACACATACACACACTATACATATAAATGTATATACATATATGTATATATATATATGGATATGTATTAGTATATGCTGTTTTTGTTGCTGTTGCACATAATTTGTATAGCGCTTGCCTGTTGGCCATATAAAATGTATGGCTCTGTGCAGTTGGGGCCACGCTGACGAGCTGTTGGCCGGGCTAAGAAAAAATGGGCGGCGCTTCGGCCTGGTCAGCGTTAGCCGGTGCATCCTGTAGCACGTGCAACGTCGAGAAATTAACTACGACTTTGCCTTAATTTATTTAACTCTCGCCATTTTTTCAAGTGTTGTTTTCATTAATAAATATTAAGAGCTATTGCAATTGCCTGTGACTCAAGTTTTGCTTTGGCTGGCGCTCATTTTGTGTACACTAAGCGCAAAATAGTGCTAGGTCGAAATTGATTTGCTGCAATTGTTTTATATTTCTTTATTTTGTAGAAATTTAACTGAAATATTTTGAAACTTTTTTTGTAAATTTAGTTTTGAAGTCGTTTAACTCATGGTTGACGATTCGAACTAAGGCCTTGCTCTGAGGTTCAATATATATTTTCTTTAATTTTTTATGTCTTAAGTAAACTTTAACTTAGCTTGTCTTAACTTCTTATTTACTTTGAAATGCAGTTTTAAATTTATCAGAAAGTTGACTACATTTATTTTATAATTTTATTTTGAACTCTTTTCACTATCCGAACTCAGGCCTAAGGCTCGATATATTATTTTAAATTTTTTATTCTCAAGTATTATATTTCTTAAGTAGACTTTAATTTTATTTACTTTTAAATCAAATTTAAATTTATCTGAAAGTGGACTATTCAAATCAAGAGCAAGTCTATATATGGCTTATATCTAACTTTAAGATAATCCAAATTTTTCTGATATCTTTCGGTATTTTTGGCATCAGTTACAATTTGAAGTGGTTTAAGTTTAGAATCTACATTCAAGTCATTTATATAATAACTTCTGATTTAAATCTGAACTTAGAAGTGCATTTAAAACAATTGATATTCTGCCTTAGGCTCAAGATAAAATATTCCCATTTAAGATTAATTTCTTGGTAAATAATATATGATAATTTTGGGGTTATGCCGCTTCGTTTCGCAATCAATTATTGTCAAATTTGAAGTCTGAAATAAATAAATTAAAATACTCAGAGAAAGTCTACTAATGGCAAATATCAGAGGAAGTTCTTTGTGAGCGACTTCCTTTACTTGGCTATTGATTAATTTTCTTTGAGTGTAGTCAAGATAGTCATAGCGGATGGCATTGGAGGTGTAGGGGAGGAGGCGGCATACATATCTAATAATAGCAATAAATAAATAGCTGTTGTTGGGCTATAAAAATGGTGAAGACAAAAGCGGCAGCAAATCGTTGCGCTAGCCGAGTCGGGCCAACTTTGTATACTAATTCGCATTGGCGTTTGCATACCAAAGCGCTTTGGGCCCAACATTTATGGCATTAATAAACTTTTATGGCCAACATTTTCGCAAGTCGCTGCTTTGTCTCCAGCCGAACTACACTGAAATACACTCGAAAGCTCTTTGAAAAAGTCAACGACAATTTTTACTTATCTTCCGCTTCTCCTTTTACCTATTGCAGGCCAAAATGATTGAGACGAGCGGACATGGCTGGATGGGCGCACCGGCAACAGGCGCATCTGTGGCGGGTAAGTAAGAGAGAGACAGAGAGAGAGAGAGAGAGAGAGAGAGAGAGAGGGAGAGGGGGGGGGGGAGCAAACCAATTAGCATAGTCCGGAACAGGGCAACTAAGTTTTTGTATATGTTTTTCCCTTTTCTCCAGCAGACAGCTATCAATATCAACTGCAGTCCATGTGGCAAAAGTGCTGGAACACTAACCAACAGAATCTGGTGCAACAGCTGCGCTTTCGTGAGCGCGGCCCACTCAAGTCCTGGCGCCCGGAAGCCATGGCCGAGGCCATATTTAGCGTCCTAAAGGAAGGACTCTCCCTATCGCAAGCGGCTCGCAAATACGACATACCCTATCCGACATTTGTCCTCTATGCGAATCGTGTGCACAACATGCTGGGACCGTCGCTAGATGGCGGCACCGATCCACGGCCCAAGGCACGTGGCCGACCCCAACGCATTTTGCTTGGTATGTGGCCCGAGGAACTGATACGCAGCGTCATCAAAGCTGTCGTCTTTCGGGACTATCGCGAGATCAAAGAGGACATCAACGCACATCAGTATGCCAATGGACAGGCACATGGCGTAAGTACTTCATGCAAATTAACTATTATAAGAATATATAAAAGATATCTCAAAGAAACTTTAAGAGTTATTAGAGTAAAAGCGAAGTAGATGAAAAAGTTCAAGTACAAATTTACTATTATAATAGAAATATATAAAAGATATCTCAAAGAAACTTTAAGAGTTATTAGAGTAAAAGTGAAAAAGATGAAAAATAACAAGTTTTCTGGCTGTCATATCAAGGAATATAAAAGGTTTCCTTAGATAAATGTTTAGGAAAAGAAAAATAAAAGAAAAGAATTAAAAGAAATTTGTTTGGTATTCAATAAAAAACACATTTTTCGAGTAAGTCTAAAGCAATTTTTTTAGTATTCAATAAAAAACCCACTTTCTGACAAAGTCTTACTTTATCTAAGATACGATTTTGTTTATAAACACATTAGAGCTTTCAAATATAAATATAAAACTTTTGAATTCAAAATATATATATATGTATACCTTTTCTTATAGGATCTATATGCTAGAGTAGATGAAAGCATATGAAGTAAATAATATTTAAAAATATTTACTATTAATTATTGTGAAAAACTTTAAAAAGATATGTTAGAGAAGTTAATATTTGATGAAAATTAGCTTCCATGTAGAAAATATGCTTAAGCTTCCCCATGTCAACTTTGATCTAGATATCTTAAGTAATACTTATGATTTTTATAGAAAGTATATATTTTGTTTGTTTTATATATATTTTATATTTGTTTTAACTTTCCGTTTCAGCTAATTTCTATATTTTTTTTTGAGAATATATAATATATTTATTTATTAAATATAGTATTTAATACTTAGCTTAATGATAGTTTACAGAGCACTAGCTGCTAGATCCTTCGACTCGCGCTATATGTCGATTTATTATAAAGAAACGAATCTCAGCATAGTTTTATTAAGTCAACTTTCAAGCTGAGGAAGAAATACACAGCATAAGAGCTATGAGCTATATAGATTTATTTTGTTGTTCACGCAAAAAAAGAACATACTTAAAATGAATTTTCCTAAAAATCGCAATTTGTTTTTTTGCAACTTTTTATTCAATTTTATTTTGTTTAATATTATATTTTCAGTTAGATCGGAATTTTTTCAGACTTTTGAATTTTCACAAGGTCAACTTAAAGACATAGTTATTTAAATATTTTATATATATACATATATATTTTATATATATTTTATACATACTTTATAAATATTTTTACTCATAATCTTCAACTCAATCTTAACCCACTTTCTTGCCCATTTCTCTTCCCACTTGCTGTTCTCCCAACAGGCTCACTATGGCAGCAACTCAGCCGCTGCTGCCAATGGCTATCACAGCGCTGGGGTCAAAATGGCCCCACCCGATGGCAGCAATCCGCTGAGCACAATGACAGAGACGTTGCGCCGACAAATACTGTCGCAACAGCAGCAGCAGCAACAGCAGCAGCAGCAACAGTCGCCGCATGTGCAATCGATGAACATGTACAAGTCCCCGGCTTATTTGCAACGTTCCGAGATCGAGGATCAGGTGTCGGCGGCAGCAGCCAAGCATCAGCAGAGCGAGCGACGCGGCGCCGAGAATCTGCCCGATCTAAGTGCATTGGGTCTGATGGGTTTGCCGGGTCTCAACGTGATGCCCACGCAGCAGCAGCAGCAGGCGAGCGGCCATCAGCGCAGCGGAGCGGGCAACGGAGGCAGCGCAGGCGCCCCAATGCATCCCAGCGCCGCCAGCTATGCCCGCGAGTTGTCGCGTGAGCGAGAGCGAGAGCGCGAGATGTCGCGAGACCGCGAGCTAAAGGAGGCAATGCACGCGCGTCAATACGGCAATCAGTCGCGCGGCTCGAACTCCTCGGCGGGCAGCAAGTCGGCCGCATCGAGTCGCCCTGGCGCCGCCGCCTCGCCCTACTCCACGCACTATGCCAAGCACGCCAAGGAGCATCCCAGCTACGCGTACAACAAGCGCTTCCTCGAAAGCCTGCCCGCGGGCATAGACTTCGAGGCGATCGCCAACGGCTTGCTGCAAAAGTCGGTGAACAAGAGTCCACGCTTCGAGGACTTCTTCCCGGGCCAGGACATGAGCGAGCTGTTTGCCAGCGCCGATGCCAGCGCGGGCGCCGGCGCCGGCTCAGCAGCAGCGGCAGCAGCAGCAGCTGCAGCAGCGGCTGCCTACGCTCCCGCGGGCATGCGTGAGTCGCCTCTGATGAAAATCAAATTGGAGCAGCAGCAGGCCGCTGAGCTGCCCCACGAGGATTGAGTCGAGAAGGGGCGGCCGATGGGCCGCTGGGTTGGCGCTTTTGAAGAGGCCAACTGTAATCAATTTGGACTGCTATTTTAAAATATGCCCCCCCCACACACACACCCCCACCCCCTTAATATTTACTGAATGAGTTTTCAAAATGCTTGCAAACATAGTCTTAAGGCATTAGATTTATAGAACGGTACGAGTATTAACGTTACCCCCACCAGCCCCTACACACACACACACGCACACACATGCACTTCAGAACTTTCCTGTAAGGATAAGATCTCGCCTATTATTTATTTATGCATTTCGGATGCGCCTTAATTTCTTTGCCAATAAAAAAGAAGGAAAACAAAAAAAAGTTAATAAAATCGCTTAAATAATATATATATAAATATATATATACTTGATATAATTAACAGTTACAATTAGAGACTTGTGCATTTCTTAAATGTAGTTTAGAGTTTAGTTTAGCTACGCACACACACACACACACATACACACATACACACTCATAAATATTCATATTACGCATACGCAATGTTGTCTTTCAAGTAATTAGATTATAGTACATACATATATTATATATATATATAGATACACACAGCAATTGTATTTCCAAATGTAAATGTAAATAATGTACAAATTTCCATAGCTATAGGGTATATACGAAACTGTAACGGACTTAGTCTTAGGCGCGCACAACTTTTCTCTATATTGTAATAATCCCATGAAAATTAATTAAAATAAATAAAGCAAAGGGCTCCATAAGTAAATATATTATATATATAGATATAGATATGAGTATGCGTATGTTATGTGTGCTAATTTTATGTAATACAAACACACACACACACACACGCACGCACAGGTACATAAAATCCCAGTGAGCGGACACACACACACACACACACACACAGCTATTTAAATGCATATGTATTGTAAGATGTTCTTAATGAGTGAATTATCCATTGATAAACAATGATTGTAATGCATAATTCATTATTATTATTATTATTATTATAATTATAATTATAATTATTATTATTATTATTTTAGTTAAACCTAAATTATATACAACTGAAACAGAAATAAAAAGTGAAGAAGTAAATGTAAAAAAATAAAACAAAATGTGATTTTATTTGCTTGGCTGGGAAACGGAAATAAAGACTGATTTATATATATTCTGGCTAAGGATATATATATATTAGATGATGATTTTCTAAAATCTACGAAGAACTTTGATAACTCCAAAAGTGGAGACAGAAACTTTGATAATTTGATTGAGATTCGAAAAGTCTTTAAGACTTGCATTAAATAGACAAACTTCTTCGATTTGCTTCAAAGAAACAATTATGTTTTTAGATTGACAGCTAAGGGTGTTTATGCATATGAAAAGGTCTAGTTTTTTTTTTTTTTTTTTTTTTTTTTTTTTATTTTATAGCCTGCTGTTACTATTAATAATAACTTATACTATAGTGGTAGTTTAAATTCAACAATATATATACATATGTACATACTTAAACCTAGTTAATAGGGTGACTGAGTGGGAAAAGGGAAAGATTAAAGGGTTCTGTGGGACAGGTCGGTTGGGTGAACTCTCTTGAGCCTCCTTCTCATCCTTGCTCCGCAGATACGTCTCCATCTTAGGAGCCTTCGCGCCAGCTGGTTAGGGTGATGTGCGAGTTTGTTTAAGTATGCAGTAGCTTGGCGGTTAATCACATCTCCGATCCTAGGTACATGGAGTTCTTTGTCTATGTCGCTGTTGCGTATATACCATGCCGCACCGGACATTCTTCGCAAGATTTGAGACTGGGCTACTCGTATTTTATTGAGGTTCGACTTTGCCGCTATGCCGTATACCTGAATACCATATCTCCAAATGGGTGCAAGGATGACTTTGTATATCAGCGTCTTGTTATTAATTGAAAGTTTGTTCTTGTCGTTAAGAAGCCAAGCCAAACTGCTCGCCTTAGCCTTGAGACGCTTGACTGTGTCCGTAATATGGCGCTGAAAATTTAGCCGTTTGTCCAGAGTGACTCCAAGGTATTTGTGGGCATCCTTCTGGTCTAAGACTTGGCCAAGTAAGTATACCCCGGGAGAGGTTTGTGTTCTGAGGCTGTATGTGACAGATACACACTTATCAGGGTTTATGGCAATATTCCATCTACAGGCCCAGTTCTCAAATTTTTTTAGGTACATCTGGACGAGATCTGTAGCAGCGTAGACGCATTTGTCTCTAGCCAGGACTGCAGTGTCGTCTGCAAAGGTGGCAACAAGTAAATTGTTCGGCATGTTGTCAGCCGAAGGCATGTCGTGCGTATACAGGCTGTAAAGGGTTGGCCCTAACACGCTACCCTGGGGTACACCAGCTCTGACTGTCTTTGCTTGAGAGGACACCCCGTCCTGAACAACCTTAAATGATCGCTCGTGGAGGAAGCTTCTGACAATCAGATAAAGCTGTGGATTAAGTAGTTCTTTCAGCTTATGCAGGAGTCCTGCGTGCCACACTCTGTCAAATGCCTGCTGGATATCCAGATAGGCTCCAACGACATACTCCTTTTCATGGAATCCATCCAGAACAAAGTTTGTAACTCGGTGTAGCTGCTCGGGCGTGCCGTGCCTGAGCCTAAAGCCAAACTGAAATTTTGGGATTGCCTTTTTGACAGCCCTGGTTTTAAGAATCCTTCTTAAAATGCATCTCTCCAATATTTTGCCAAAGGCTGGCAGGAGGCTTATCGGACGGTACGATTCCAGTTCATCAGCTGGCTTGCCACTTTTGTGTAGCATGATGATGTTGGCCTTCTTCCAGGCTCCTGGGAAGTGTCCGAGTCGAAGAGCGGAGTTGAAAATCAACAAGAGGAACAACAAAGCTCTGCGAGGGAGCAGCTTGATGGAGCGGTTATCAAATTGGTCCTCGCCCGGAGCCTTGTTATTGCGAAGCTTTTTGATTTCCTCTTCCACTTCGGTAAGAGTGATAGGAGCTACAGGGAGGGCCATCTGCAGTGGAGCTTCTAGAGATTCGGCTACCATCTGTACTCTTCTTGGCGACGAAGTCTCGAACGGCTGGAATCTTTCTTCCAGATTTTTCGCAAATGCTTCCACTCTATCCTGGGGGGATCTTGCCCAAGAGCCATCTGGGTTTCGGACTGGGAATTTCGGTGAAACTTGCCTTTTGAACCTCCTAGTAAGCTTCCAGAGCGCAAAACTTGAGCTTTCATCAGGAGTAGCTTTCTCCAGGAAGGCGTCTGTGGCTTCTCTTTTTAGTATGGCTAATACCTTTTTCACCCTGTTAGAGATCCTTCCATATAGTCTGTCGATCGCAGGGTCATTGGTTCAGATGAATTCGCGTCTGAGGCGCTTCTTGAGCGTTAGGAGGCCAACTGCTTCCGGAGAGAGGGTGAGGTTGCTACGTCTACAGGGAGTTGCGCCAGCTGGGGCCGCAATTTGGGCAGCGCGCTTAGTTTTGTTAATAAGTGTTTCGACAGCTTTGTCGACATCTTCCGCCGTGTTTAACTCCGTGTTGAGATTAAAAGCATTGTTCATCTCGTCTTGGAAGAGTCTGATGTTGGCACCGGGAGACACAAGCCTCGTCATTGGAGTAGTTCGTTGAGGCGACATTGATAGAGAAGCCACCAAGGGCAAGTGATCTGATGATAGCTCATACTCTTCTCGCACCGAGAGCAGACTGCTAGCTATACCCTTGTACAAGTAGAAGTCAATGCACGTGGGCGTATCCCTCCTATTATAGGGGTAGTAGGTGGGTCTACCAGTGGCTAGCACTTGTGTTGCACTGCTGGTAATACAGCCATGAAGCGCAATACCTCTAGCGTTTGCCGTCATACTGCCCCAGAGTCGATGTTTGGCGTTGAAGTCGCCCCCGACGATAAATTTGTGACCAAGCTTATCAAGTAGACTGCCAAACTCAGAAGTACTCCAAGGCAACCCTGGTGGAAGGTACGCTGCAGCCACGGCGATTTCACCTAAATTAGTGGATACGATTACAGTTGCCAACTGTGCGTGATTCGTCATAATAGGTTGTTGGTGATAGTGCACTAATCCCTGCCTGATTAGTACACATGCTCCGCCTCTAGGACGCCCTCCAGGGTGATCTGCTCGATAACATGTGTACCCTGCCATGTTGAAGTAGGACCCATCGTGTAAGAAAGTCTCTGAGATAAGCATGATGTCGATTTCGTGCTTGGTCAGAAACACCTTTAGCTCGTTAGTATTTGGGATGATACTACGAGCGTTCCACGTACCGAGGCGCAGCACAGTAGCCATTATTTGCGCTGCTTCCCCGGCTTGGAACCTCTGAGTTCCTTGATCACCTCTAACAGCTCAGCGATGGTTTTCTGAAGACCCGCAATGGTCTGTTGCATGGATATTATGGTCTGCGCTAGTGAGCCATCAAATGCCAAATTATCATGATGCTGCGGTTGCTTTGGATTTGCAACATGTTTGTTGGTCAGTACCTTGTAATTGCTGATTGCTTGTATTGAAGGGAAAATTCCTATGTTGATGTGGGCTGTTCCTATCAGATCTTGTGCTCTGCTGCCCAAAAGTTGACGCATCTGCGTACGACAGACCATTTCGCACAATGGAAGTTGGGATTACCTGCTGCTTGATAGTGCGCGTGGACTGAGAGTAGCCTTCACGCATCACGGGACCAATGTTGACTCCGGGCTTACGGCTTTTGAGCCGCTGGACGTGTACTCTGCAGCTCTTATTAGTTGCTTCGTGGTTTCCGTGACAATTGACGCACACCAGGTCGCCATAAGTCTTTGCCTGGCACAGGCTAGAACCAGTCCAGTGAGGCTCACTGCATCTACCGCATCTGGGCTCCTTGGTGCAATAATTCTTGGTATGATCAAATCCAAAGCAACGGTAACATTGACGCATGTCAATATTCTTTCGCGGCATCTCCACTCTAACCCTTTGCCGACCGACTTTATTGATCTTTAGGGCCTCCCGATTATTGTGGGCCTTTTTGAGATCTATAAACCAGACATTCTGGCCTTTATCTTTGGATGGAGCAGTTTCAGAGTGGTCCACAATAAGTAATTATACCCTGAACCCATTGAAAATGGGAAATCAGGGTATAATGGTTTTGCAAAAAGTATGTAACAGGCAGAAGGAGGCGTGGCAGACCCCACAAAGTATATATATTCTTGATCAGGGTGACGAGCTGAGTCGATTTAGCCCTGTCCGTCTGTCTGTCCGTCCGTCCGTCCGTCTGTCCGTCTGTCCGTCTGTCCGTCTGTCCGTCTGTCCGTCTGTCCGTATGTATGAACGCGTCGATCTCAGAACCTATAAGAGCTAGAGACTTCAAATTTTGCATGATGGTCTGTGTATACAGCGAAAATATCGAGTTTATTTTAGATATTCGATAAATTTTTCCGTTTCAATGTTATCGATTTAAAACGTTATCGAGATTCAGTTTGTTGACCATATCTTTTACATATTTTTAGCTACAGCTACCAAATTTTGTTTTTAGCTTTCTGTAAATAAAATACATTTTCTATTTTTTCATATTTTGGATACCGGCTCCACATTTCACAAAAATAATTTATTAAAAAAAAAAAATTATCAAAGCCACAATTTAATTTTTTCAAATTTTTTAGTGAAAACCGTATTTTTAATAAATTAATAGCATTCAATGCAGAAAATTGCATTCAAATCCGTTAAGTAATACAGAAGTTATTAAAGGAAACATTGTATAAGCACGCGGCAGCAGCCTGTACGTGTGCACACATACATTCAAATCAACTACGCAGTAATCGGCGAGCGTGCTTCTGTGTGCATGTGTATATGTGTGCAGAGGTAATATGTATAGATAAAAGATGTAAGCTAGGTTGTTTAAAACATCAGCTCGGACTTGGTTCAGGGGATCTCGTAGTCGGGCAGACCCGACTAGAGCTTTCTTACTTGTTTTGACTTGGGGTTGTACATATTCACCACAGCGTGCCCTTGAGAGGTGAATGCAGTTTTGATTTGCTCGGTAGGGGTAGATGCGGCCAAGTTGCATACCACCACTCTAAAAGCTCTGTCCTCAGGGAGGCAGAAGTGCGTGTATTGGAGTTTTACTTCCGAAAGCTTTTTTGTGATGGCTCTGTGGGCATCAGAGTCACGAGCGTATATGCGTAAATTGCCATTGCGAGCAACCTTAAACTCGTAAGAGTCAGCAGCAACCGCAGAATTAAGATGCCTCTCCAGCGCTGGCACATCGCTGATGGCCAGTACTGTGATTTGGCTAGGCTTTGGTGGTTTTTTTTCCGTTGATAGTTTAGACCGTCTCTCCCCATCTTTGTCGATTTCGTCCTGGAGAACGTCCAGGTCAAGGTCATCGTCTGCTTGACTAATTTCTAGATTTGCAAGGGCGGCAAACTGATTTTTTGCAAGTAACGTAGGTCTTTTATTTGCCGTTTTGGGTGAGTCAGGTGAACTTCTTCTCTTTTTTGTTTGGACAGTCTGCCAGGCGACTGATGACGGCTGGAACACCGGCATGCTAGCCTTTTTGTCGAGTTGTGGTAGTGGGCGATTAGTTCCAGATAACTGATGGTTGGTTGCTACAGCTAATTGGCTTGCTCTGCTGACCATTATTGGCCGGTTGACAAATGAACATACTCCGCCAGATGAACAGGTAGTCACGTAACATGCGGCTGAAGTTGATGCTACCGAGAATGTGACTGCCGAAGTAGTGGGAACAATAGTGGCTTCGTGTACAAACCCAGATACAACACATGAGGTGCCTTGTGCGGCAAGGTCGTCCATCAGTTTCTTTCTAAGTTCAGTAGGTGTTAGAGCTACGCTTTCCTTCACTTTCTGATAGTCAAGCAGCCGACTGTGCTTGTTCAGTACCTCACTAATCCGAGAATCAGATAATTGTTTGATATTCATTGCCAATTATTAATATTTAATCACTCAAATATTAGAATTGGATGTTTGCACTTTATACTTGCTTTGATTTTGTTTGCGCGCACAAACCAAACAAAACAAAACAAAAACAAAAACAAGTAAGAAAGCTCTAGTCGGGTCTGCCCGACTACGAGATCCCCTGAACCAAGTCCGAGCTGATGTTTTAAACAACCTAGCTTACATCTTTTATCTATACATATTACCTCTGCACACATATACACATGCACACAGAAGCACGCTCGCCGATTACTGCGTAGTTGATTTGAATGTATGTGTGCACACGTACAGGCTGCTGCCGCGTGCTTATACAATGTTTCCTTTAATAACTTCTGTATTACTTAACGGATTTGAATGCAATTTTCTGCATTGAATGCTATTAATTTATTAAAAATACGGTTTTCACTAAAAAATTTGAAAAAATTAAATTGTGGCTTTGATAATTTTTTTTTTTAATAAATTATTTTTGTGAAATGTGGAGCCGGTATCCAAAATATGAAAAAATAGAAAATGTATTTTATTTACAGAAAGCTAAAAACAAAATTTGGTAGCTGTAGCTAAAAATATGTAAAAGATATGGTCAACAAACTGAATCTCGATAACGTTTTAAATCGATAACATTGAAACGGAAAAATTTATCGAATATCTAAAATAAACTCGATATTTTCGCTGTATACACAGACCATCATGCAAAATTTGAAGTCTCTAGCTCTTATAGGTTCTGAGATCGACGCGTTCATACATACGGACAGACGGACAGACGGACAGACGGACAGACGGACAGACGGACGGACGGACGGACAGACAGACGGACAGGGCTAAATCGACTCAGCTCGTCACCCTGATCAAGAATATATATACTTTGTGGGGTCTGCCACGCCTCCTTCTGCCTGTTACATACTTTTTGCAAAACCATTATACCCTGATTTCCCATTTTCAATGGGTTCAGGGTATAAAAAAAGATTGCTGATAAGCAAGAATTTATTGCCCCTCTTGTGCGGCTGCGCGCAGGCTGAGGGGTAATGTAATGCCCAATGGGCAGTGTTCGTAGTTCTTGCACACTACTTTCTTATAGTTTTCGCGAGATTTTGCCGGCACCGTTATAACGCGGTGCCCAACTGGTCAGTGTGTGCTATTTTTAGCACAAAGCAGAGATAACAATCGAACTTGATTAGCTGGAACTTAGCGCATGCGCGACACGACCGTTCACAGTGAATGCAGAATTGCGATTCAAAAGGTCTAGGAAAAGGTCTACATTCTGTTAAGGCTTTAGCTTTTTTAAACATGTTTTTTTTTCTGCTAGTTACAAATACATTTTTGAACTTTCAGTTCTTACAAAGCTGGTCTTAAGCTAAAGACTATGAATATATAGATGTTCCTTATAGAAATACGTCATTTTGTCTGTATGTATAAGTCAGATAACAAAACTTATGTAAGAAAACAACTGAAAGTAGACTCGAATTGGTTAAATATTAGTAAGGGTGAGAGGTAGAATGTGAGAGAGAAACATAGAGCGAGAAAGAAACACTGAAATAGAGAGAAAGGAAGAGAGAGTAAGAGAGAGACAGAGAGAGAGAAAAAAAAAGAGACAGAGAGATAGAAAAGAAAGAGACAAAGAGATAGACAGAGAGAGAGAACGAGAGTGGGAGACAGAGAAAAATAGAGAGAACGAGAGTGGGAGAGAAAGAAAAAGAGAGAAAGAGAGAAAGAAAGACATATAGAGAAAGAGAGACATATAGAGAAAGAGAGACGTAGAGAAAGAGAAAAAGCGAGAGAGAGGAAGAAAGAGGCTTTTTCTCTGCCTCTTTCAGGCAGAGAGAAATAGAGAGAAATGCAGAGAGAGAGAGAGAGAAAGAAACAGAGGCAGAGAGATAGAAAATAAAGAGACAAGAAAATAAACAAAGAGAGAAAGAAAGATAGAGAGAGAACGAGAGCGAGAGAGAGAGAGAGAGAGAGAGAAACAGAGAGAGAGAGAGAAACAGAGAGAGAGAGAGAGAGAAACAGAGAGAGAGAGAGAAAAGATAGAGAGAAAGAAAGTCATAGAGATAAAGAGACAGAGAGAAAGAGAAGCAGAGAGAGAGAGTGAGAGAAAGAGAGAGAGAGAGAGAGAGAGAGAGAGAGAAAAAGAATAAGAGACAGAGGGATAGAAAAGAAAGACACAAAGAGATAGATGGAGAGAGAAAGAGAGAGAAGGAGACACATTTAGAGACACATAGAGATAGAGAGATATATAGAGAAAGAGAGAGAGAGTGAAAGAGGCAGAAAGAGGCTTTCTCTCTGCCTCTTTCAGGGTGAAAGAAATAGAGAGAGAAAGACAGAAAGAGAGAGTGAGATAAAGAGTGAGACACACAAGGGATAATGAGAGAAACAGACAAAGACATAAATGGAGAAACAGATACAGAGAGTGATACAATCAGAGTGAAGCACACAGAGAGACAGATATAAATATAGAGACAAAGACAGAGCTAATTAGAGATATACAGAAAGAGAAAGATAGATGATGGAATCCATCCTGGATTTCATATGAATGAATTGAAACAGGTCGAAATGTAGAGTGAAAAGTAATAGTAATTCAACTCAAGTTCTTAGAAAATCTAAACTATGTTAGAGAGGAGAAAGCAAAAAATAGAAACAGAGGCATAGCCAGTATAAAGCCCTTCATCCACCTGTCGCTGATACCTCTCACAGTATCAAAAGTACAGTTAATAGTTAACTTAATCAGCAGTGCAAGCAACGTGTTAGACTGTTGGCCAACTGTTGCAGCAAAAGTTAAGAAAAAGCGAGCAAATCAAAAGGCAGCAACAGGCAGCAGCAGGAACAACAAAACAAAGTTAAACAGCTGCCAACAGGCGCCCGCTCAACTCTCAAGGTCAAGTGGCAAGTGAAAGGGATGTCAAAGTTGTTGTTGTTGTTGTTGTTGTTGTTGTTGTTGGTGAAAGAAAACACTTACTTTGGCACTTAACAGCTTAACACATCAGTTTACACGAATGCAAAACTCGAGTCGAGTAGCACCAAAATGGGGGGGGGCGTGGCCAGAGGCAAACCCAAAGCCAAGGGCCAGGAGCCAAGAGCGAAAGCCATAGCAAAGCGAGCGCTTAGCCAACTGAAAAGGGGACGTTGAAGATATAGCCATAGAGAGACGACCCTGCTGCAGTCATGACAAACGTTCAACTATAATGCTCAAGGTCATTTGGGCCAGGCTCTCTCTCTCTCTTGACGTTGCGGCGGAAGCAGCCAGGCACCCTATGGCTGGCCAGGACTCGTTGGCTGGCTGCCTGGCTGGTCGGCCATGAATGGCAAGTGGCTTTCATCTTGCGAGAAGACACCCACAGCACACTGCAACAACAACAAGCTGGGCAATAAGGACAATAATCGCCTGGCAAAAGGGTCCTCGGTCAGCCTTGAATGGGAGGCGAGGCAAGAAGCGAAGCGACCCACAAACAACTTCCTTCTGGCCAGAAGGACTGCATCTGATTGCCTTCAACTGGCTGACGTCCTTGCCAGCAATGCGGCTGTGGTTGAGCACAGGCTGCCTGTTGATGTGTGTGTGTGTATGTGTGTGTGTGTGTGTGTGTGTGTGTGTGTGTGTGAGTCTGTCTGAAGTTAAGCACTTGCGGCTGCTTCAAGCCCAAAATTCCCGGCTGCCTCTCAGACAACGAGAAGGACAACGACAACGACGAGCACAAGGACAAGGACGTTGAGCAACGAGCAACGATTGCTCCTGCTGCTATCCCTCTTGACAAGTGGCTTGAGCATGTGTGTGTGTGTGTGTGTGTGTGTGTTGGCTTAAATGTTTGCGACGGACAGACTTTTGGCTTTTAGGGTTTGGGTGCAAAGATGGCGACGTTTGCTCCGAGAAATTACAGATAATTTGTTAAATATGGCACAGAGCAAGTGCAGTGAAAGTGCACACAGTGCAGGAGAAAGAGAGAGAGGGAGAGAGGGAGATAGAGCAAAGAAGAGGTAGCAAGAGGAGCAGCAGCCAGGCTAAGCTGCCACATGCCACACCACATGCCAAAAGCAAAGTGAAGTCAACTTGAATTGAGTCCGCGTCGAGAGTCGAGACATTTTGCCAGACAACTCTGACTGTGTGTGTGTGTGAGCTGTTGTGTGTATGTGTGTGTGCGACGGCATTCCTCAAGGTTGTTGCTTGCGACATGATTTCAATTTTATTTTAGCTTGCATGCCAGTGAGTGCGAGTGTGTGTGTCTGTGTGTGTGTCTTCTATTAAAGAAATTTAACCTAGCTTGTGTGCTCGCTCTCTTTCGCACACTCGACTAGCGCTATCTCGCTCTAGCAGGAAGCTGTTGATATGTCGTGTAATGTGGCAACATTATTTGCTTGATTGCTTTATTTTACGCAAAAGGTGTTTGTGGCTTGACACCCACACACACACACACACACACGCACACACGCACACACACGCACACACATGCAAGATCTTGTGAATGTTTTTGCTTGAGCAAATGTTTGCCTGTCGAAAATTTGTGTTTATTTATTGGCTCACTTATAGACTGGCAGGATGTCTCGACTGCCACGCCCCTGCCTCTGTGTGTGTGCGTCTCTTGGCCAAGCAAGAGCATTTGGGCAAATATAAATTGCAAAGAAAATATTTTGTGTAAATAGCCTTTCGATTCATCTGCAATTGCATAAGAAACTGCATTTTGAGATTTATGGCCAAATACACTTGTGGCTTGGCTTTTTGGTCAGCAGCCAGAGTTAAGTCGACACACACACACACGCACACACATGCACGCCAAGCACTTGCCACACTTGTGGCAACGTGTGAAAGTGTGAATATTCCTTAAGGATGCTTTTGCTTGCATAATTGCATGTGATTTATTGAGTTTACAGGCTTGAGGTGAAGTGAGCGCAAAGCTGGGCAAATAGCAAATGCATATTCGCATCGAAAGTGAAATTCCTTACGAATCCAGCTGCAATCCTGTTGCAATTCATCAGGCGTGCGGCAAGTTACTTAAAGTTATTTCTACATAACTTAGATAAGTCAAATTAGACTTGAATTGTTTGCCATTTGTTGCTTGAGAAATTTCAATTTAATTGTTTGTTAAACACGTTTTCTTAATGTGAGTGTTTGATCGGACAACATGTTGAATACTAAGTTAAGTTGGGCACATTCTTCCTTTTTTTCAAAATATTTGTTTAAGAGGCAACCTCCTTCCCTACTAGAACCTTACTATGAGAAATGGGATTGCTTCTGATAAGCACTAAATATTTCAGCTTGTATAGCTGCGCCAAAACTCAACTGATTTTTATCAGCTGCAGCTTTTTATCCAATCTTTGCAATATATTTTTAAATCTCAGTCATATTTGCAAAAAAAAAAAAATTTTCTTTTTATCAATCAATTTTCAAAAACAATACATAAGTTCCCAAAAAAAAATTTTTTTTTTATTAAAAATTTAATTTTTTTTTTATTTATATTTTTTTTTAATTTAAAAGTAAAATAAATTTTTTTTTCTTAAGATTATTATGTATTCCACTTAAAAGAAAAATATCTTTTGCCAACAAGCTTTGCTAATTATCCCTTGACGATAGATCACAAAAAAATACGCAATAAAAACAAGGAAATGTTGAATTTAAGTTTTTGACTTAAGGTTGATTCTAGATGTAAAAATGGGTATTAAAATTAATATCACACGTGATTCTGAGTGTATCAAGATTTCGTTCAAATTCAAATAAAATTTACAACAATATTGACTTATAAAGTTTGCTAAGTATAACTGGGTCTTTACTTTAAGCCATCATAGCATTGTGAAAACTAAACTGATTTATATGACTCATGCCATTTTCTATATGGGGATTTCCTCTACATTAATTCTACATTAAAATGTGAAAAGATAAATAATGAAAATTGACTTTTTTTGGGCTATAAATTTTCCAAGAAAAGTTGTATTCAAAATATAAATTCTACAAATTTAAGTTCTTCTTAAGTTAGTATATCAATTAGATGAAAAATGTATTTTTAAAAGAGATTCTAAAGAAGTGACCATTTTGATCGAATTAACTAAAACTTTTGAGTTATAAAACTTACTTCAAGCTTTCATATTTTTATCAAAACTGAATCGAAAATCGAACTATATACCAATTTATTCAGTATTTGAACTATTTGTTGATTTTGTTATATTTTGCTTTTGAGAAAACAAATTTTTAGTATTAATATTATTATAGTTAACTAACTTCGGCTTGGTAGTGTATTTCTAAAGCTAAAACAAATGAAATTGTTTTATTTTGAGCTTTTAAATGTAGTTTTTTACTTTTTACCCTAAAGAATTATATTGCTTTAATCCATTTGTAATTACTGCAATATTTTTTATATTGCAACCAAATATTCATTAAGACTTGTCAACATTTGTTTTGTTATGCCATTTGTCAAGCGGCTTATCAAATATATTTCTTAATTTCCAAATTGTTTATGAAATTTGTGAGTCTTTTTTATGAATTTTATGGCTTAAAGGCAAATGTAATTCGCTGAGCTGTTAAAAAAAACTGTAGCCAGCGCTGTACAAACTTCAAGAGCAACAGAACAAACAAACAAATAAAACTTGTGCAGCCACTAACACACACATACACATACACACACATACACATGAATGCACACACTAACTTATACAAGCACAATATTTTAATTAAAAATTCAATTTTAATCAATGCATTAGCAAAATGTCTCGCTCTCAGCATTTGCCTGGCAACGGAAACTGTAACGAGCTATGTCCAAGGGATCGCTGCAAGGGGCAGGGGCTTTAGGGAGTAGGGCGGGTGGGGGACAGTGCTACAATCCTCTGCAATGGCACAAGGCAGCAAAAACACAAGTTTTATGCGACGTCGAGTTTGAGAGCATTGAAAAATAATAAAAAATCGCTGCAACAAAAAAAACGTCTGTTGTATATATGGATACAATAAAAACAACAACAACAACAACAACAACAAGCAGTAACAGCAACATCAACAGCAACAGCAGCAGCATCACGAATAAAAAAGTTGCGCCACTCCAAACCAATATTGAAGGAAAAAATCTATGGAAAGTAGCCAGAGAACCAGAGCAAGGGTCATAAGTGAGCGCCTCCTGCAGCTGTGTGTGTGTGTAGATACAAATACATGGAAATATATGCATATATATATATGGATATAAATGTATATACACACATGGTCGCATGTCTGTAAAATGTGTTGCATTTTTATTATAACTTGAAAAACGTTGATAACTCCGCCTATTTCTAACGAATGTTACGTATACGTAACGTATACGTAACGCTGAAGTAGTCGAGAATAGCAACATAAAAAATATAGAAAAAATCGAAAAAAAATATAGAGAAACGAAAACGAGAATGAGAATGAGAACGAGTGCAAAATAACAAAAAAAAAATGGGAAATAGAAACGAACGCAGCGCATAGAGGAATATCGAGTATAGAGAATACATTCGATTGAATTTAATATGCATGCATACAATGGCACACACACATATACAGAGAGAGACATGCAAATATAGATGAGGTGGTGTTTGGCTCAGCTCGAATCGAAGCTGGAATATTGGCGACTCCTCACACACACACACACACAAACACACACACTCGAGACTAGGAGTCGGAGTTGGCATCGGAGAAGGCAGCTAGCTAGGCCGTGATTGTGTGGGTGCAGCTGCAGAGTATTGTGCGGGCAGCTGGGTGGGTGAGAGGGTGGTGGTGCTGCTGGGCAGCATCAAATAGCAGCGACGGCAGCGGCTTAGCCAAAGAGCAAGCAGAAGAAAGGCAAAAGTACAGGCGACATTGCGAACGCTTTAGGTGCAGCAGCAGCCCCCATTTTAGGGAAACTTTCGAGGCTCTACAGAGTTACAAATTTGAAGAGAATTATTAGACTGAGGTTAAATGTGAGGAAAATTAGTTAATAATGAGATACAGTTGTAAATAATATTTAATTTAATAATAAAATTGATCTAATGAGAATAAATGAGCTCTGCAAATGAAGTCTGGAGCAAAGATTGTAGTAGCAATTGCTAGAATAAATATTATTTTATTATTGAAAATTTATATATATATTTTTTTAAATTTAATTTATTTAATAAATATATTTAATTTATGTTTTATTAATTATTTATCAAAACTCTTGTATAATAATAAAATATTTATATTTAATAAACAAAAAAGATTATAGAAATTTTTATATTCAATGTTTTAATTTAGTTATTGTAATCTATATAATATATATATATATATATATATATATATATATATATACTCATTTATTATTTAAAGATTTATTGTTAAAGATAAAAATTGTATATAAAATAAATTTTAAAAAAATTTTATATTCAAAGACTTTGAAAAATAAATAGAAATTAAATCATTTTTTTACTTTATGTTATTTATATATATATATATACAAATTTATTAATTATTTAAAAATACAAACACATTTTTAAAAAATTTATTTTAAGTGAAAGATTAGCAATTGAAGCTAAAATTCTAAAAAAATGTCATGTAGACGTTCTAGCTGTTCATATATAGGTATACTCATCTAGCTCTTATATCTATTTGTCTTAATTGAGCTAAAAACGTCTAAAAGATATTTTCGTGCAGTGCAGTTTATCAATAGACGACGCACAAAAAGGGGTGCCACAGGATGCTCCAATGTTGTTTCTCGTCAGCGTGGACAAAGTTGTTTTTTTCGGGAGAAGGAAGGTTCGATGAGGTCCGCAGGCACAGTTAGAGCCAAAGCCTGTGCCTCTGCCTGTGCCTCTGACTGTGCCTCTGACTGTGCCTCTGTCTGTGCCTCAGTCGATACCTGCTGGCTAAGTGCAGCAGCCAGAATAGACACACACACGCAGAGCAGAGGACACATTGATGCAAAAGCATCAAAAGCCGCACCCGCTCAACAGCAACAACAACAACGAAAAGAAGAAGAAGAAGAGCTGACTGGGGGGCAGCAACGACAAGGGAGTCGCAGCTGTCCGTAGTAATAGCCATAGCGACGCGGCCTGACGATGACGACGACGGCGGCGACGACGATGGCCGATGGCAGAGAAATGACGACGAGATGGCAACGACTACAACTACGAGGCGAACAACAGCAACAACAACAACAACAACAATGACGATGGCGACGCCGAATTCAGTTCCGGATGCGTAGCGTGTGGGTGGGCGACGAAGCTAGAGAGGGAGAGAGAGAGTGAGAGAGACAGAGGGGGTATTCGCAACGGGCACATAACTTTTTTTTGGCTAGTGTGTGTGTGTGTCGGTGTGTGGTAGGCGCAGAGCGTTGCCCATTTGCAAAATTTCTAATATGTAAAATGTTCAATAGAGAAAACTATGTATGGGCCGCAGGACGACGCAGCACGAGAGATGAGATGAGAGATGCTGCGAGAGGCACCGAAAAACAGGCGCAGGCACCAGGAACATGGCAAAAACAAACTAAAAACGATATATGGCCACACACACACACACACACAAACACATACATCAATGTGTCAGTGTGTGTGTGTAGATTGAAAAGTATGGCAAAGAAAATGCCGCCAAAGGCGAGGCACAGCAGAGGCGAGCATTGAAAAATTTGCTGCATAGGCTGGACGAACGCACATAAGGCGGGTGCAGTTGCATGCATGTAGGTGTGTGAGTGGGTGTGAGTGTGTATGTGTGTGTGTTAACAAGAAAGCACAGCTGTCCAGCGAAAAGCCGAAGAGCGCATATTCTAGCAGAGAATTAGGAAACTTTCTAGAACTTTAGATGCAAAATTTGATAAGAATTTAAAGTTAGATTGACTTTCTCTATGACAGCTATATGATATAGTACTTCGATCTTGAACAGACTTAGCTCGAAAAAGGATAAGATATTCTTAAAATATTTAGAATCTTTCCATAAAATAACTAACTTTTAAGTCTAATTTGAAAATAGTATTTTCTCTTATCAAAATCTGATTACTATATATCATATATGCTTTTTTGAAATATTATATATGGTAGCAAGATTTTGTCTTGAGATTTGAAAAAAAATTGTCATTTTAAAATATTGATATTGTTTCTAAAGAGCTATATGATATAGTACTTCGATCTTGAACAGACTTAGCTCGAAAAAGGATAAGATATTCTTAAAATATTTAGAATCTTTCCATAAAATAACTTACTTTTAAGTCTAATTTGAAAATAGTATTTTCTCTTAGAAAAATCTGATTACTATATATGATAAATGCTTTTTTGAGTTACTATATATGTAGTTTCATCAATATGTAAAAAGCAATATGTAATATCTTGACATTTGAATTTGAATTGTTATTTAAAAACATATTTTCAATATATTCTTTCTAAAGAGCTTTATGATAGAGTAGTTCTATATAAACTAGATTCTGTTTCTATGTAGAAAACATGGGAATTGTCAATGTAAGTCAAGATATCTTAAGCAACAGAAAAGTCTTGTATACCAGAACTTATATTTTGAGTGATTTTTTCTAAGACAGCGATAGGATAGAATGCCTGGATCCGTTCAATCCACTTATTATTAAATGCTGAATTTTCTCCCCATTCGGTAGGATTAAGTAGTTATAATTAGATTAAGTAAATATGTTTATGTTAAGTAATTCACTAACTAAACCGTGCGATATAATATCATGAAAATATGATGATTATAGTGCAATAAGCAGCACTAAGAACATCCTCATTAAAATTAAAAAAAAAACAAATTATTAAATGCGAGAAGAATCTTTGAATAGTCTTCGATATAAATTGAGAAACTAGTTCAATTCGACTCTTCGAGTCTAATCAAGACTATATCTATATATATATCTTTAGATTCTTATCTATATACAATACATATGACACGACAAGTTGTGCATACCCTAAATGTGAAGTGTATATAAAAATTGGTTGCTACGAAAACTGAGCTGCAGGCGAATGGTGGCGTATGAGTGCGTGGGTGGCTGAGCGGGTGGCTGAGCGGGTGAGCTGGTGAGATGACAAAAACCTAATCACCCATTCGTCATATCACCTTAGTTGCATTAATGCTACAGGCTTCGGCATGGGGCGGTGGGCGTGGCCGGGCATAAGATTTCGCAACGCATGTGTTGAGGCAGCGATAACGAGCAGCGGCAACTGCCTTTGATCGATGGGCTCAAATGCGTGGCTAATGTCAGATCTGGCGCAGACCAGCATTTCAATTAGGCAGTGGGCGAGGGGCGAGGGGTACAGGTGCAGCATTACTTTGGCCGGCGCAAGTGCTGGTGCTGGACATGAGTCGAAAGCGCACGCACCGTGTGCAATAATTGAGTTTTCATCAAAGTGCAATCAGGCGAAATTTTGCACACCGAGCGCGTTCTTAACTAAAAGCCTGGCCAAGAAGGATGAGCCACCACGATGAGATAAAGGACAGCAAATTGAAGGCCCTGCGTGCTGCTTGCCAGCAGCTTGCAACGTGAGCCTGCAACGGCAAATGCAGCGCTATAAATTTACCAGCACAGAGGGCAGGGCAGGGGCAAGCTTCGGCTGCAGCCAGTAGGAAGGCGCCGAAATGGTGGCATAAAATAAAATTTAATTAGAAACGTAACCATAGGAGCATCCAAAGCACAAAAACAGACGAGTGCGACAGAGAGAGAGAGAAGCTGTTGATGGATCCTCGGCTATGAAATATTTTTGGCTAGCAGCAACAACAATGCATCCGAGCTGCTGCAGTTTAAGCCAACACATAGCCAAAGAGGATGCTGTGTGTGTGTGTGTGATTGCTCTAGGCGTGGCACACACACACACACAACGAACGTAACTTTCAAATTCGAAGCAAGTCGCAGGCTTTTGACAAGATGCGTGGCAGCAGGCAGACAAAAGGGGACTTTGTTAGCGGCATGGTATATGTAGGTGGCTAGAGCCTATGTACTATTGAGCGAGTGGTTGTAGTGGTGGCAGCAGAAGAAGCACCACAAGTTGACGGGCAAACCACGAAACTAAATTGCAATGGCCAGAACGTGGACTCTGGGGGCCAGTCAACGAAGCCGTGCGAAAAAGATAGCGCACTTTTCTGCGCAGCAGCCGGACCGGATCAGGATGCGGCTGAGGAGCAGCAGAAGCTGAAGCGCAGAAGATGGATTTTTGTTGATATAAGCAAGTGTAGGGGGCGCGTCAGGCAATTCGCGGAGACTTTACGCGGCAAACGCACATAAGAGCTGGACTCGAGTGCGGCATATGGGGAGGATAGATATGCCAATTTGTATACCCTAACTGAGGGTAGGGTAGAAGGCAGAGACTTCTTTGAAGACTTCAAGCACATAATATACGAGGGTGGCATGAAAAAGTAATTTTTTGAGCGAGTTTTGGAAATTTTTCAGAGAACAATCATATTTATTTGTGGTTGGTAAAAACTGAAGAGTCTTTAAAGCTTAGTTAGACATATTTCCATTTCCTAAATAAATTATTATAATACTTGCTTTTTACAAACTAGAAGAGATGATTAGCATTTAGAATCTATTGTGAGACTATACATAAATCTTTATATAAGATAAGATATAATCTTCATCAGTATGGGCAATCAAGCTATCTTGAATTTATAGTTATTATACAGTCAAATCCCGATAATTCGTAAAAATGCTTTTGTCTTGTAAGAAATTCTTTCGAATTCCTGTTCGATGAATTAAATTCCTGTGTAATTCGTAAAAAATGTGATCCCTTAGCCATTTATCGGGATTCGACTGTATATAAATATTTATAAATATTTTTATAATCATTGAGTTTATATAGTTTATATAGACATATATATCTCTCTGTTTTTATCCTCATCTAAACATTTGTAACATTTCTTTTTCAAAAATATTTTAATGATTGGACCTTAAGGAACTATTTATATAGTAGACCGATTTCATATAGTTATGCAATAAGAAGAAAAGTGAAGCTTATAAATATTGATATTTAATGCAAATATTTAAAAAACCAAACAACATTTCTTATAAAAACTAATTTATTCAAAGATTCTTCATAGAAAGCTCTAAGATATAATAGTTTCTTCTTCTTCAAATTTTGTTGATTGCTAAAAAGCTAAAATTGTGAATACTAAATTTGGTTAAAATATCTATAGAAAGAAAGAAAATGTTCATACAAGAACTACATTCTTATGGCAGCTATATATTATATATATTGTTGCCTGAATTCCTTTGCTGCTCTGGCCTTATAATAAATTGTTATTTATAATTAATTCTCTATAACAATTAAATAAATAAATAAATAAATAAATAAATAAATAAATAAATAAATAAATAAATAAATAAATAAATAATTAAATATATATATTTTATTATAGTCGAATCCAGCCGATTTCATGACTTATGAGCTAACAGCAACAAAGAGATGATTTCCACACATAAGCAGAAAGCAAAAAGACAAACACAAACAGTTTCATAACAAAAGATTAAAAACTGAAAAGATTAGCATTAAAAGCGATGAAAATGATTATCAAAACTTCAAATTATCTGCTAAGGTATATAACCTTCGACATGCCAAGCACCTCGATTCCCTCCCATTTCAATTAGAAAGAAGAAATCGCATATTTCGCTGCTGCAGTCAAATGCAATTTAGATATAGAAACGACGTCAAACGGTGACAGAGTAGTTGCTTTTTATTGAAATTGATTTGGTCAATGCATAAATTGAAGAAAACGTTTCTAATTACAATATATCTTCCAATCCAAGAGATATATGTCGGAGCAGCAGCCGGACAATAGGGTTATCCCTGCTCCACGCTCTGCCAGTGCCTCGCTTATGTTTTCTTTTCACTTTGCTTTCGTTTTGGGGGTTGGCGCTTTTGCATAAATAACTCTAAGTAAATTTTGAGCACACACACATGTGCAAAAGCAGGAGGCGAATAGGTGAAGTCGCTTAAGCATACTATATATACGATTCCATACTATATGTATATGTACTATATAAATTGCCAGCTTTCATTCTTCTGCTTTCTCTTTATCTGCGCTTTTTTTTTTGCGCGCTGGAATTGTTTTTTGCTGCGTTCATCACGTCTATTGGCCCATCTATTTTGTTACACCACACACACACACACATACACACACTAGGTAACTGTAACGCCCACTTTCCTGTAGTTTTTCCATATGTAAAGTTGTGCGTGTGTGTGAAATGTCCTTTTTCAATATTTCATGGTTTTGCTTCAGCCCATATGCGAAATATATGGTCAACTATATCTTAAGAGTTATCATAAAAAGCTCAAAAAGAAGAGAAAAAAAAACAATTAAGCAGCTGTGCTCTTAAACTTTCAGTGTTGCATAACATAAAAGGTTTCTTAGGTGAATGCTTATAAAATGTTTTTAACTTTAATTATTTCTTGAGAATGACAGAAATCTTGGCTTGAAGCTGTACAGTGTTGTGTAACGTACAAATATATACATATATTTTTTCAGAATAGCTCAAGAAACAAATTAAATGAAAACCAACAGCTTTGCTAAACAGTTGTATTCATATCTAATCTTTATATAACTACTGTATTGATATTGTATAGGGAAAACTAGTTATATATATATATACTTCCTGTATTAAGTGTTGCATAACATAAAAGGTTTCTTAGGTGAATGTTTAAAAAATGTATTTAACTTTAATTATTGCTTGAGAATGACAGAAATCTTAGCTTGAAGCTGTAAACACACATTTGGTGTATGTAGTGTTGTGTAACGTACAAATATTTTAAATATGCTCAATATATTCTTTCAGAAAAACTCAAGAAACAGATTAAATGAAGATCAACATAATTTATAATTTATATTAATAATTTATACTACGTAATGTTACTTTTATGAGCATGCTCTATATCTAAGTAGTTTCAGAAATACTCAAGAACTCAATGAAATTTGTTTTGAAACAACTAATCTGAAAACTAGTGCCCAGCTCTTCCATTATTAAGTGTTGCATAACGTAAAAGTTTGCTAAAGCCAATGTATAAAGCTAAAATAGTATTTAATATTTAAGAATATATTAAATATAAAAGGGAAAATGAAGAATCAGTAATAATTAAATGATAAATTAAAATAAGAAAAACTTTCTCAAGCTTTTGATACTGAAAACATTTCAAAGTTTATTATTTTTAAAATCTCCACATATTCTTTGAACATAATATAAGCATCTAAAGAACATTTTTTTATGTTTTATATCGTTTTTATCGTCTCAAGAGGATCTATATAATTTTAACAATTTTTGTTCTAAGCGAAGTCTAAAAGAAATTTAAAATGGTAAAAGGCTCTAGGCATATCTTTCCCCCTAATTAAAGTCTATTGATATGCTACTAACTAAGGGTTAATTTGCCTAAAACTCTCCTTTGTGCAGTACCTGGTTTATGGTTTATGGCACAAGATTAATGTTTCACAATTTAGACGTCGTCAACGTAGTTGTTTCTATAAGTCAACTTTCTGGTTTATTGTAGAGTGAAACGCTAACTGGCATTTAAACTGGTTTACAGTGCATCCCTCATTAAAGTCTGCGTAATTATCTCAGCCACTCTAAAAGTTTTAAGATTGTTTTTTTTTTATGCAATTTTATTTTTAGTTTTATTTTGCTTTTATGTTGCAAGTTGTGAGCCCTGTGGCAAGCTGAGAGAAATGGATGATGGAAAAAACTAGCATGCAGCTGGCAATTAAGTGCGTGCGCCCTCAAGCAGCGACCCCTGCACCACCAGCACCACCAGCACCACTCTTGGCCGCTTGACACTGGTAATTTGATATTAGCAGCGCCTTTGGCCAAGTCACAAACCGTTGCCACTCACAAAAGCCCAATTAAGCCGAGGCTTTTACGGCAAAGGATCAAACACAGAGAGAGAAAGAGAGAGAGAGAGGGAAAAAGAGAGAGATGCAAACAGGAGCATTTTAGAAAATGAAGCAATGGAGGCAAAGGAGGCGGCGAAGTGCACCAATTACCTGTCATGTCAATCCATAAAAATCCATTTGCTTTGCTTAGCTGCCAATGCTCCAGTTGTTGTTGTTGTTGTTGTTGCCGTCGAGGTGTGACAAATGCACTCAAGGAGCAGCAGCCAGGTGGAGGCTGCAGGCAAAGCTCACATCTCACAGCTCACAGCTCACATCTCTTCTGAGCTCTGAGCTCTCGTAAAGCATTTCACGCAACGCTGCAGCTTTCAATGGAAATTTGCTTTCCCTTTGATGCGCAGCCTTCAACTAAATAACAGTGCAGGGGGAGTGGTTGGCGGGTCGGGAAAACAATTTTCTTGCCTACAATTTTCTTTTTCTTCACTCTTTTTTTTTCCGTGTGTGTATGTGTGGCATAACTTACAACATGGCAGCTCAGACATTGACATAAAGCCTGCCTCCTGCTCAGGACACATCATGTGGCAGGTCCGAGAGCTGCAGGCATGCGTGTGTATCGAGGGTGACCAAGCACACACACACACACACACACACACAAGCTTACAGTAGCCAGCGCTGATGTATGTATATAAAAAGTAAAAACTAAAAAATGTATATAAAAAAGTTTCAATAAAAAGTAAAAGAAAATGCAAGTAAAAGGCAAACATAGAACCAATGTCGCAGTTTGAGAAGCGAGACACACACACACACACACCCACACACACACAAGGCGCGACGTGCTTCGATTGGTCCAGCTGCTGGCATATTCAAAGCCTTTTGCATAGCTGTGCGTCTGTGTGAGTGAGTGTGTGGTTGCCCTTTGTACACACACACACACACACACACCCACATCTACACATGCTAATGACTTTTTTGTTATGCCCTTTATTTGGGATATACTTCAGGCTGAGGCTTTTAGCTGCGCGCAGCTTTGTCGCATGCAAATTCATTTAGTTGACTATCCATCATGCTTGAAAAACTGAAGCCTGGCAACGCGGGTTCACGGACCTCCTACTCCGACTGGCGCACCTTCTGCTGCTCCTCCTTCTTTCTCAGCCGAAAGCCCATTCACACAGCATAAGCAAAAATATCGCATTATCTAGCCATATGCAGCAGGAGCCGCAGCAGCAGCAAAAAAAAATAAAGAAAAAATCAAGCCAGCCAGCAACAGCTAATAATAATATATTATAATAATTTGGATGCTGAAAATATCGTATGATTGCGGCCTGCTACACGACACGACTTCTAACAGCAGCTCGAAAAAAATATGAAATAAAAAAAATACCAGGCAGATAGCCAGCAGCAGCAGCAGCAGAAGCTGAAGCGAGAGGCTGCCATCGATCAACGTTGGGGTCTACAGCTATGGCTCCGGCTCTGGCTCTGACTCCGGCTCCTGCGCAGCGCCGGCGCAACGCCCCGAAAAAAATGTACAAAAAAAAACGAGGAAGCGCATTGTAGCTGGCTTAACACGACTGCGCTATGCTCGTTTATGACTGAAAAGTAAAAAAAAAACCTAAAAGAAAATTCAATTTTTTACAAATATTTTACGCCTTCTTTAAAAAAATTATGTTTAATTTGAGATATTAACATAGAATTTTTGCCTATGCAAAAGTTTGTTATAGCCGATACATAAAATCATAAAAATATTTAACATATTAGAATATATAAAATATTACAATATATGGATCTATACACATATAAAGAAAAAGGAGAAATAGTTAAAAATAATCAATTAAAAGAAGATAAAATTTTTTAGCTTTTGATCTTAATGAAAATATCGTTAAGCCAACAAAACATTATCGACTCAAGATGATCAACATTTTTCGAAAATATATAGGAAGTATATACGACTATTTGATGACTTAATCTTCTAGTTTGAACAGAGTTAGGCACACTTGGCTTTATGATGTCAACGATATACAGTGAAACCTCGGTGTAACGAATGTGAGGGGAAAGAACAAACCAAAAATTCGTTATATTAAGATTTTCGTTATTAAGAGGTTCGTTATATCAAGATTTCACTGGATTTAAATTATTTTGCATTTTTCAAACTCTTCATTGGGAATACCTATATTTACCATATATTTTTATCATATGACAATTCCTAAGAGAATTTGTTATATTCCAAATATCAAGATTTTTTTTGAGCAAGAAACTGTATATTTGATCAAAAAGGTATTTTCTTTTGATTTCTAGAAATACTATCCAATATGAACATATTTATATACGAGATTATATACCAAATTTGAAGAACACAGAAAATTATAGACTTTCTATAGTCTTGTAATAAATTTCCCTTTAAATATCTTTAGATATAGTTGAATATATATATCAATATTTAAGTTATATTTCAAATCTCCAACCCATTGAACACTCCTTCATTGCCAGAAAATGCCAATATACCCTCAATTGTTTATCTCGAACGAGCAACAAAAGAAGGTGGAGAAGAAGCAGCATCAGAAACTGGACTACTGTTTGGCGCTGAGCTGAGCGGAGCCTGCAAATGAGCTGCCGTTCAAGTCATCTTTTGCAGTCGCAGCCACGGTCAGACGGCTTCTGTTGTACGCAGTAATTTTGCTGGGGCATGCAGCAGATTCCAGCCCCCTCGCCGTTCCCGCTTCCTGGCTGCTTGGCCCGCTGCAGCCACAGGTAGGCAGCAGCCAGGTACGGCCTTTGTTTTGCTTTGGCGCGCCAGCAACTGCTTATTACCATTAATTTTGAATTGTTTTTCGTGATCTTAACGATTGCCGCGATTTGCAGCTTAAGAAAAAGGCAGCAACAAAAACGGACAGCAAAAAAAATTATGAATATATATATATAAGTGTGTGTGTGTGTGTGTGCGAGTGTGTGTATAGCCTCTGCCACAACTCGTGAGCTCCACTCAGCAGCTGCTTTGCATGCAACATTTCAATATTTTATCTCTTGCCCAACACAATTTCAGCATAAAAATCCCAAGATAAATTTATTTTAAATCAATAAAAATACAAATTAAATAAAGTTAAGATATATAAATTGTATTGAAATAAATTATGAAACGAATTTAAATATATTTAATTGAGAAGCCATTCACTTTATTCTACTTTATAAATATTAATAAATTTTTATATAAATTTACCTTTTCACGCAATGATTGCTTTTTTAATTATCCACATAGTATTCCCATTTTTAAGTCATATTTTATCTATCACAGCTGTAATTAAAAACAAATATGAATATTAATTGAAGTCATAAACATTTTTTTTTAAATTTCTTTTATTTGTTAAACAAAGCTATAAACCGCCTTTGAGCTAAACCGGTTCAGAACAGATATATGTATATTTGAAGAGCACTATCCAATCGAAATCTATAAGCATACATACATATCTATCATGTACATACATATATGGACGTATTATATACATTTCTACTTATTTTCGCTAGTCCTTACTTCATAGTACTATAACTTGGCCTAAACTTGAAACGATTTCTGTCATTGGCAGCATTTTCTCCACGTTTCTGCCTCTCGCTTTTTTGTGCATTAAAATTTTTTTATTTCCTAAAAATATTATTTGCTTCCCCCTTACTTAAATAAAAAAAATTTTTGTTTTAATTTATAATCTTGATTTTTTGTTTATTATCAATTTTGACTGTTTTTTTACTAATCTAAAAAATTACATTAAAAGTGTTTCTGAGAAACTAATAAATTTGAGCGAATTTCATGTCAAAAAGTATAAAAAATTTGACTTGCAAAGCGATTGAGGTTTAAAGTAACTTATTTCAAGCCTGAATAACTTTGTGAAAAGTGAACCAATTTTTGTAATCTTGGGCAATATTATGAAGATTTGTCCACAAAATTGATTCGGTATTAAAATTCTATTTCTATTTGCTAATAAATGACATTTGTTTTCCCTCTTATACAAATAAACGGATCAGGTTTCATAAAAGAGAAATATTTTTTAACTGCATATTCTTTAAGAGAATCTTAAACTATTTAAGACATTCAGATAATACTTATGAAACTATTTTTTAACATCAAAGAATCAGAATAATGAAATAAATTAAAGTAAATATTAATAAATTTGAAGTTTCACATGAAGAATCCTAAGTATCGAAACTGAAGAAACTCACAATGTGAATACTTTTTTCCTTTCTCTCCCCATATTTGAAATGTAGATATGTATTCAGTTTTATTCGATCCTTTCAACACATTTAGCATAATTCTGCAGCTCGTATTCAAATTGTAATACAAAATTTCTTTCTCTCTCTCTCAGTCTCTGTCTCTATATAATTTGCTCACAGTTTGCATGCGAGTTGATTGTCTGCCCCTGCACCTGCCCCCCGTTTTTCATGTGTGATTGTAATGGCTTCGTTTTGGTTTTTATGAGTTTCTTAAGAATTATTTTGTGTGTTTCTTTTTCTTGGTTGTGTGTAATTACAGTAATGCGAGCAACGGAAAGGCAAATGCAAAAGACTACAAAAAAAGAAGAAAAAACGAATCAAAATTGAACGATCCGCAGCGATCGAAACTCGCAGTTGGAATCGGCGCTCATTACGAATTGAAAGCGCGTTTTTATTTTTCTTCTTTTTTTCTGTGTTTTGTTGAAAATTATCATGCAGCCGATTACACTGAAACAAAAAGAGTGGCGAATGCTGCATTGGTCAGCAATTTGAGAGGGGGCAAAATGTGTTTTCAATTTAATATTTATTATCGACAATATTACGAGAGTCCAGGCATATAAGTAATGCAGGCGACGTCCAATGCGGCGTATGCTCTATTTGAGCTATTGAATATTCATGCAGGCAGAATGGCTGCAGCCACCCCAACCAGCCCCCAAGCCACCTCGTGCCACCCCGAGCCACCCGAGTATTTCGCCAAAATTCAGTTTGTTATATAACACACATAATTATAGGCAAATCGAGGCAACGAATTCTCGCCACGCACACTGAACGCTCGCGCGCCCCTAATGCAAACGAGGTGGAGACCCCTTTTTCGAACCCAGCAAACCCACCCACCCAGGCACCACCCGTCTATGCAGCGGGCACTTATGTGGCATTTGCAGCATTTGCTGTTCGCCCCGTTCGAGGCCGAGGCGCAATGCGCACACGAAGCTCTAGCTGAAGGGGCGTGGCAGCAGAGGGGGCAGCTGGCATAGGAGCTAAAAACCACCCACTCAAACCTCTCGCCTCCACGCTGTGGTCGCTTCTAGTTGCTGTGAGTGGGTGAGCTCTACAGCATTTCTAAGTACGACTATTATATTGTACACACACACACACACACACATGCACATCTATGTGTGTGTGTGTGTTTAGTTGTACATAGCTATGCGTATGTGTGTTGACCATTATACATGATTTTGCCTATGCATGTGGCTGTATGTGTGTGTGTGTGTGTGTGTGTGTGTGTGTGTGTGTTTGATGTTTTTGTAGATGTTTGCTGCAGCTGCAGTTATTGTTGTTCTTGTTGTTGCAGTCTGAGCTCCATTCCGTCCCGATGAGATCGTTGTGTGACACTGAAGAGGATTTTCAATTCAACACAAAACGATTTGATGTACATTAGAAACAGTGGATTATAAAATAAATACGTGATTGAAATGCAGAGTATTAAGCAAATTACATTTATCTCTGCCGAGTCAGCCAAAACTTAAAATTCTTAGATATTGATATTGAGTAAATGAGACTAAATAAATTTTCAATTTAAAATTCCCACCTAGTTTTGGTTAGTCAATCAATCAATTAATTTGATGAAAAGTTTAATCTGTCAATCAATTATGAAATTTATCAAGCAATAATCAATAAGTCGATCAATCATTATTTCGCTTACTAGTAATCAATCAATCATTCATAATGACAGTCAGTCAATGAACCAATCATTTAGTTTGGCAGTTAGTAAGTCAGAGAATCAATCAATCACTTAGTATGGCAGTCAATCAGTAAATCAATCAAGCAATCAGTATGGCAGTCAGTCAGTAAATTAATCAATCAATCATTCAGTATGGCAGTCAGTCAATCAATCAATCAGTCACTTAGTCGGTCAATCAATCAATCAATCAAAAAATAAGTCAGTCAGTCAATCAGTTAATCAATCAATTAATCAGTATGTCAATAAATTAGGCAGTCTTTCATTAGATCAATTGGTTAGTTAGTCAATCAATTAGGCATTCAGTCAGTAAGTTAATCAGTCAAGCAATAAGTCAATGAGTAAATCAGTTAATCAATCAAACAATTAGTATGTCAATCAATCAGTTAGTTCTTCTGTAGATCAATCAGTTAGTTAGTCAATCAACTAGCCAATTAATTAGTCAATCAATCAGTTGATTGACTGATTAATCAGTTAGTCAATAATTTAGCCAGTCACCCCGTCAGTCAATCACTTAATCACTTAACAAAACTTTTAGTGCGTCAATCAAAAAGCGATTCAATCAGTAAGCCCATCAATCAGTCAGTCAATCAATTTGTTATAAGAAGAAATTTTTACATATTAATATTTTCTTATACCTACTTCCATAATTAAGTCTTTACATCATAAATATCATTCAATTATTTAATTATGCAACTTTTCACAACCACTGTAAATGACTATAAGAATACCGTTATATCGCTATCGCTCTAATGCAGATGGCAGCACCTCGGGAAAAAGTGCAAATCGGGCATTATAATTGAAGAGAGCATTAGAGAACTGGCTAAAGCCGAAACGTAACACACACACACAGCAACAGAGTGATATATAACAGGGAGAGAGAGAGAGTGAGTGTGTGTGGGAGGGAGACAGACAGAGAGTGAGATGTGGTTTTTAGCTGTCTAACGGAAACAGCGGAACAGTGGGCAGAAAACGCACATTAAGTTTTCTGCCAAGCGCATTGTTCGACCCACCTTTGTTGTTCGGCCTGCATGTGGGTGGCAAAGAAAGCGCCGCAGACGCAGCTGTAGGGTTGCAGGATGCACAACACACACATGCACACACACACGCATACACTTGCACATCAACAGGCGAATCAAAGTCAGCGCATCATCGATATGGCTGCAGCGACCATGGACGCTGGTCAAAAGCAGCAGGAGTAGGAGCAACTGCAACTGCAACTGCAACGGCAAAGAGGAAGAAGACACACAGGATATGTGTGGGGGGGGGGGGGGAGGAGGGGCAGAGAGGTGCACTGCTGCACTGGTCTCCACGTAGCAGCAGAAATTGGATGCGTGTGCAAAATGCAATGCATTTTCTAACACAGCGACGCGAGATGCAGATGCAGATGCAAATGCAAACGGGGCACACACACACACGCACACACATGCACACCCCCTCGTCTGGCTGGGTGGGTGCTAGAGTTGCAGCTGGAGTTTTGGGCCGGCTGCCGGCTAGGGTAGCAACGTTTTTGTGATTTATTTTTAATTGAAATTCTAGAATGCGTGCAAAATACGCATGCAAAGTGTCTGGGGCACCTAGAAAACTTTCAAGCGGATGTGTGTGTGTGTGTGAGTGTGTGCGTATGAGTGTGTGTGTGTGTGTGTATGCACATAGAGGCCTCGAGGCCTGCAGGCGTAAATTGCATAGGCCAGGCAGAGCGAGAGAGGGGGGGGGGGCACAGGCAATGGGTGCTGCGTATTTTTGGGACAGAAATTGTGCGTGTGCACGAGTCCTGTTCAAAGTCAACGTTGTTGTTGTTGTTGTTGTTGTTTCTGTTGTTGTTGCTGGTTAGCCCGTCGTCAACGTCGCCGTCGCCGTCGCCAACGAAATCGTTGTTGCTGTAATGTTGGCCAACGCCGAAAATTTTCTACAAAAACAAAAATCGGAATTAATTTTGTTTTAGAGAAAATTTGTGCAGTCGCCAAAGAGAGAAAGACAGCACGAAAGAGAGAGAGAGAGAGAGTGAGAGAGGGAGCGAGGTGCATGGCTGCATATTTGCTGATAATAATTAAGTGCAGACTAGGCCCACAAAGAGCAGCAGCACCCTGTACAGTGGGCCATCGGACAATGGACACAGCGACGAATTTTCTGCGGTATCGATAATGAGCCATTGGCTCACATATATACATACATATATATGTATGAATGCATGTGTGTGTGTGCTGTAAGTTTGCAGCTGTTGACAGGCTGTTCTTTGAACTAGAAAACTTTTTGGGTTCACGGGAGAAATGAATACAGAAATTAAGCTTAAAAATCCTTAAAGTTTTTATTCAAATTTTAACTTTAATTAATTTAGTTAATACAACATTTAATCTTAGAATTATTTAGCTGCACGTTAAGTACAGAGAGTCTTTTAAATATCGATCACAATTTCTTAAGCTTAAGCACGAAATTTTTTTAATAAGAATTTCTTATTCTTTCAAACTCAAAAAATGCAAAACAAAAGATTCATTCCATGTTAAACTTCAGCAGAATAGAGCCGAAGATTCTTAAAAGAAACCCCGAAGTTTATTATTAATTTCTTTAAACTTTCTA
Organism: Drosophila gaucha; assembly: GCA_035045545.1. NCBI lineage: Eukaryota > Metazoa > Arthropoda > Insecta > Diptera > Drosophilidae > Drosophila > Drosophila gaucha. The sequence continues at coordinate 1,036,142 of JAWNOY010000286.1, forward strand.
TTCCTATTCTTATATAATATATAAACTAAGAAATCTTATGCATTTCAATTATTTTAATAAGTCCATGGTCTTAAATAGTTTTTGGAATATAAATTTTAAGTATTCTTATTTTATATAACATCATTTCAGCATTAACATAACTTTAGCTTGCTTGGAAATAAGATTTTATTAAAATTCTAATTAGCAAATGTAACTAGAATCAACTTAAGTTCTACTTAAACAGAGAACACAACACACAAACGATTTTCTCTGTCATTTCCGGCCGTTGAGGTAAGCAAATGTTATGCATTGAAATTTGTTGGGCGCTGCCCCTACTCTTCTTCTTCTTCTTCTCCCACTACTACTACTAATACTTGTTCTTCTTCTTCTAGCTGTTGTTGTGCTGGACAGTTGCCCCAACATCAACGTCGTTGTCGTCAACATCGTCATCGATAACTGCGTTGACTGCGAAAGCTGCCATAGAGAAAACTTGCAGCGACTTTTCTCTACAGTCTCGAAGGGTAAGAGCTGAGTGTGCGTGTGCGTGTGTGAGTGTGTGTGGACTCACAGAAGTTTTTGGGTTTTAGGCCTGGCCACGTTGTGCAAATGTGCAAGCTGGCATCCGTTGCTGCCATTTTGAAAGATTTTTGTTTTCGCTTTGCCCCCACACACATACACACACATCTCTGCCATATATACATAGGCACGCACGTTTGGGCCAGGAAACGGAAACGAAAATTCTGCGAAAAACAACAACAACAAGAACAACAACAATGAACATGCAGGCAAGAAGCAGGCAAAGCCTGAGCTGCAGGCAAGTCTGTGCCACAGGAAAAGCAAAAATAACGGCGCAGCAAACAACGCTGATGAGCAACGGGCAACGGGCAACGGGCAATGGTTAACGTGCAACGTGCAGTAGGCAACGTGCAACATGCAACGGACAGCGGGCAAACGCATGTGGGCACATTGCGAAGCAATATCCTGCACAGTGGAACAACTTCGTTGTTTATCTTTGCAATTAATTAACTAAAATTTAGTAACTGACTTAAGAAATATTTTCAAAAATTTTTACAATATTAAAATATAGTTTTATTTTCATTATCATTATTATCATTATAAAACTGTAAACTGTACAAATTTGAGTAGAAATTTGTCTTTATACCAATATTTGTTTATAATACGAAATAATAAACTTTTTCGATATAATCAACTATTTAAGTTCACATTAATATTTCTTTATATAACTCAGCTATTTTTCTTCTCATCTTATGTAACTTAGCTATTTCCCAATACAAGTGAAGCTTGTAACTCCTAAGATCCCAAAAACCAGCATAGAATTATATACAACGCCTTGGTGGTCACCCTAATGCATTAGCCAGACTTCTGACTAAAAAGGCAAGGAAGAGAAGTCTTAAGAGGTGCCATCCATTGGATCTCCCTACCAGATTACTTAATGAGTAATACAGTTTTTGTACATATGTATATAATTAACATTATTACAATATTTGTAAATATCAAATAATTTTTTTTCGCTAATATAAAACTAGATTAAGTTGCCACTAAAGGTAGCAGAAAACTTGTTAATAAAAAATAAACAAATTTAAAAAAAAAAAACTTCTATAATCACTTGTTTAGCTTAACTCTTCAGGTGAAATTAAATACCAATAATATTCAATTCAACTGTTGTCGAATAGTTTCCATTTTAAGAAAAAGTATATTTCCCTGGTATTTTAGAAAAAGATTCAAGCCATGGTGGCTTTACTAAGACTTTTTTTCAAAGACTTTTCTTAGTTTTAATTTTAAGTAATTTCCTTATTAAAAATTTGAATTTAAAGTTAATCCTTAGAGAAACAATCTAACTGTTATTTCACAATTCTAAAACCTGTTTACACCATACTTATCGGAATTTTCTAAAATATTTTCATGATTAATTGTAATGGAACCGTTATAAATAGTTATAGTTCTTAGATTTCATAATTGATAAAGAACTAGATAGCTGACATTAGCTTAAACACCCATCTTAATTAATTTCTATAGAAAAACTGACTCATACATTTTTCCCATGAACAAGTGAAGTGATTAAACATTAGTTTAAAGTTTTATCTTCTTGATTTCAGAACGATTAATGAACACAATAGCTGTCAGTAGCTTAAAGACCCATCTTAATGAATTTCGATAGGAACACTAATCCACTCATCTTTCCCACAAACAAGTGAATTGAGAAATATAAACTATACAGATATTTCCAGCCCTCAAAAAGATACAATAATCTATCTTAACACCTTATGAAATGCAAAATAAAATCAATTATCAATTTTTGTAGAAAATATTTGTATTTATATAATATTTAACTACATAAAATATAAATCGAATAATTAATTAACAACATTAATAATTAATTATTTATTCATCAGTCAAAGAGAATACATATTCCAATATATTTTCTTACAAACATATTCTTGCACTTTCTAGAAACTGACTATAAGCAACTATAAATTCCCCCAAACAAACTCCCTCAAGCATTAGCCGTGGCATCGACATCTTCTTGCCACATGCAGCGATCGAAAAGGCCTTTTTTGCTGAAATTTCATTCGCCGCCTTTTTGCGCCGTTGCTGCAGCTGCCAAAAGTTGCCTCACGATGAAGGATAAAGGACATGGGACATGGGATACTCTGGACACTGGATAGTGGACAGTGGGGCATAATGGGTGGCAACGTTTGCCAAATTGCCGACGACTGTGCCAGCCGCCATTTTGTGACTTGGCGGAAACGCACAAAAACCACGCAGGAGACGACGAGCTGCCTGTGTGTGTGTATGTGTGCGAGTGTGTGTGTGGGCTCCTGCTCGTAGGTGTCCAAAATCGTCGAACGTGGCCCCGAAATGCCATTACCGCCACCTTAACGATGTGCCGTTGCTTTTTGTTATTCCACTGACCAGCAGCAAGATGGAGTGTGCGAGTGTGCGTGTGTGCGTGTGCGTGTGCGTGTGTATGTGTGTCTGTATTTCGTTTCGTTTCTGCACATTTGCATTTTACGAATATCCTTGCGCATTAGAAGCCGACCAGACGCAGCCTCGAGAGCTCGCACACGAAAGGAACGAGTCGAAAGTTTCTGCAGCTGATGTGTGGCTTGGGCTTGGAGCAAGAGCTGGGAGTAGTCCATAGACCATAGTCCGCTGTCCGAGTCCGTATCCGTGTTGGCTCGCTCACACTCAGTAGAAAGACGCGCGCGCGCGCGCTTTCATTTCATTTGCCAGCACCCAAAAGTTGTTGTGCCTTCTACTTCTGGGGCAGCTCCTCGACGGCAACGGCAACGGCTAACGCATTTTTCGCCAGGACATTGACGGACGGCCATTACCCCACGCACACACACACACACACAAACACACAGGCAGAGAGAAGGAGTATAAGCTTGCTGGCATTTTGAATTTCAAATTCAGCAGCAGCTCTTACACACTCACACACACAGACACACACACACACATGGTCATCTAATGTCCAGGCTGCCTTTGCCTTGTGCGTCGTATTCGTTGCCAAACCACTCACCCAACCACTCGCATAGTCCTGGTCATCGTCAGCGTCGTCGTCGTCGTCGTCGTCGGCCGCGCCTTTTTGTGCGAAAATGTTCAACTTTTTCGCAACAGTAAAGATTTTTGGTTGGCTGACGCAGCCAATCTCCAACGAGCAAGCGTCACGCTGTCTGTGTGTGTGGGTGGTTGCTACACACACATACATATATATATATATATAACTCTTTATATATAGATATATAGCTATGGCAACGTCCTAAGCACAAGTGTCGACTATAAAATGTGCGTTTCGCCTCCTGCTGCCTGCTGCCAGCCGCCCACATGGCGTATGCGTTATTTATGCATAGTGTATGTGGCCGGCGCACAGGATGAAGTGCAAACAATTATTTATGTGGCCCGGCCTATACATAATCCATTAAGAGACTTCAAATGAAATTTGCGCATTACGCAACTTAATCACAAAATTGAAATCGAACCGTATACCAAATGTATTTTTTATTGTATAAATATTGCTTGCAAAATTTATGAATGCATTTTGTGGAGAGCTTAAAATGTTTTTATATAAAAATATTGTTGTTAAAAACATAGCGTTACTGTCAAGCTATTTACTTTTAATTTACCAATTATTTATTTACAGCAAATCGAAATGGAAATGGAAATGAAAATAAAATATTATCTGATCCTTCAAGTAGACTTTTCTAGAATAATAATAAGAAGAAAAATAAATCAAGTTGTTCATAAAAATCTCATTTTATGTGCGAACCTTTAACAAAACGCCAAACCTGGCGTTAAATTAGTTGCGCCTTAATTGACTAATTAAACAAGTAAGAAAGCTCTAGTCGGGTCTGCCCGACTACGAGATCCCCTGAACCAAGTCCGAGGCAGTGTTTTAAACAATCTAGCTTATATCTTTTACCGGTACATATTACCCTCTGCGTGCACCCACACACGCACACATATACATACACAAGCACGCGCGCCGCTTACTGCGTAGATGATTTAGCGGCTACGCTTGGGCTGCATTCTATGCAGCATTATGAGAAATTCATTGTTAAATAACTTCGGTTCTAGATCTACTTTCTTAATGAAATTTTCAGGACATAATATTGACATCTAGAGGTGTATATATACGAAATCCCAACTCCCTAGTATTTGAAATACGTTTTTTCCACTTATGGGGCTAATGGGGAGAGGTATCCAAAATTTAATAAGTTTATTATCTGTATTTACATCACAGCAACCTACATAGTCAATTTGGCGTCTCTAGGTATTATGGTCTAAAAGTTATAGCTTAAAAACAAAGTCAAAATATCGATTGTTATCGATAATAAGGAAATAGGATGAGTTATCGAAAAAAAAAATAAACTTGTACTGCGTATGGTATACAAGAATATATATCTAAAATCTCAAATCTCTAGCTTTTGTGGTTTACGAGATCACTGCGTTCATACGGACGGACAGACGGACAGACGGACAGACGGACAGACGGACGGACGGACAGACGGACAGACGGACATGGCTAGATCGACTCAGCTCGTCGTCCTGATCAAGAATATATATACTTTATGGGGTCTGCCACGCCTCCTTCTGCCTGTTACATACATTGTCACAAAACCATTATACCCTGAATTCCCATTTTCAATGGGTTCAGGGTATAAAAATGAATAAATCAAAAAATACTTAAGCTAAGTGTGAAACAAGTATATTAGTATTAGTATTAAGCAGAATAGAAGATGGCAAGTAGAGCGTAACGAATTGTGTTCTCTTAGCTGCTCTTAACTCAATCAACTGCTGTTTAGCTCTGGCTGGAAATAAGTATAGCTAGCAGATGAAGTATTAATTAGAAGGTAAGCTTTGTGCCCAGGTAGCCCAGGTAACCTGACTGAAAACACTTTTAGGAACTTCTTTCAGTATCTGCAAATGATGACTAACAGAAGGAGCAGCTATTTACAGAATGAAACATACTGGGACAGATCTGTTAGATCGGAAAGGAATTGGAATCTTTAAAATCTCGATTTGTAAAAAGATAGTAAGTGCATAAAAGATATGTGGCTATATCTTATCATCTTTCTCATGACATAAACTTTAAGAAATCATTATAATGGACTGTATTTCTAGTTAATAGTATCAAGTACCAAGAACCTAATACCTAGTATTTAATAACTCATTTTTTTAGTATTTTAATACGTAGTATAACGTAATACGTAATACGTAATTGCCAGATTTTAGCACCTTGCACATTTTACCATGTATCTGGTACCTTATACATAGTACTTATGATCTAGTCAGTACCTAGAACCTAATACATACACAATACCCAAAACATATTACGTTGTACCTAGTCGATAGTATCAAGTATCTAGTACCTAGTACCTAGGTCGCAATACCGAATACCTAGTACGTACATAGTACCTAGTAGATAATATGAAGTATCTAGAACCTAGTATTTTTTAGCTAGTAGATAATATTAAATATCTAGAGCTTAGTATCTGGTACCTAGTAGATAATATTAAGTATCTAGTACCTAGAATCTAGTACCTAGTATGTAGTACCTAGTAGATAATATGAAGAATCTAGTACCTAGCACGTAGTACCTAGTATTTAATGTGCATTATCGTGTACCTAGTGCCTAGTACCTAGTACCTAGTACCTAATAAATAGCTCCTAGTACCATACAGTTAGTACCTAGTACATAGAACCTTGTAGTTAGCATTTAGTACCTCGTACCTAGTACCTATTATCTAATTTATAATATAAATATTTTTAGTAAGTTTTAAATAGCATATAATATATATAGCTGCATATAGTATCTAGTTTTATGTACATAGCCCCAAGTTTTTAGTATTTAGTACCTAGTACCTAGTATCAAAAACCTTGTGCCAAGTTTCTACCATATCTAGTACTTTGTACCTTGCACATTGCACATATCACCTAATAATCATTACCAATTACGTAGTTCCTCTTACGTTATACCTAGCATCTAGTATCTAGAGCGCAGTAAACACAGATTGATGGATTGCTTTCTTATATGCAAGACCACAAGTTATAGGTACATATATTAGAAGTGGGACCACATCAAAAGAAGAAAACAAACAAGAATACAAAATCGAAATTAAAATTTCCATTCGAATAGTTTCCTAATATTAGAATCTTTTATAATTTTGATGAATAGATTGATGAAGGTTCGATAAACTTTCATATATCTATTTCATACAAATTCTCCCTTGCAACCATAGAAAAAAAAGAAGTTAAAATACTCTAAACACCTTCAGCTTATTGCCAGCTGTCGAAGAGAACAACTTGAATATCTGCTTTGCCTGTGCTGCTAATGCATCATAATAAAATTATATATTTTATGCATATTTCGTGTTGTTTTCTACTCTTCTCTCTCTCTCTCTCTGTCTGCCTCTCTTATTTTTCTCTATTTGCACCTCAGCAATGGATGCGGATGGCAGAGTCATCGACACACGGAGAGCTAAAAAGACTGTAAGTAAAGGCAATTAATTAATTTGTTTACATTTGTGCAAATGCCACAAGAAGTAGGAAGTTGCTGCAAGATCAGACGCAGATGCAACACAAACAACAACAACAACAACAACAACAACAGCAACAACAACTGACATGCATTGACCGGCAAAGCGTGCAGTAAAACATTTTCAATGGAACTGTTGCTGCTGCTGCTGCAAAAAAAAAGAAGTGAGAATATTGCAATGGAGCATATGCGACTGCTTAATACTCTTTCAAGAACCAAAAATAACTAAATTTAAAGAATAAAAAATTTATTTATTAGCTATATAATGCTTAGAGCTGTATATAGAGCAGTTCAGCAAAGATCCTATTGAAAATCTTGGAGATCTTAGCTCTAGCAATGTAGATGATATAGTTATATAGAAGATATAGTTATAAAGCTCTTTAGCTATATAATGCTTAGAGCTGTATATAGAGCAGTTTAGCAAAGATCCTATTGAAAATTTTGGAGATCTTAGCTCTAGCAATGTGGAAGATATAGTTATATAGAAGATATAGTTATAAAGCTCTTTAGCTATATAATGCTTAGAGCTGTATATAGAGCAGTTCAGCAAAGATCCTATTGAAAATTTTGGAGATCTTAGCTCTAGCAATGTGGAAGATATAGTTATATAGAAGATATAGTTATAAAGCTCTAGAAATGTGGAAGATATAGTTATATAGATACACTTTATCCAAAGAGTCTTTGCACTATATGTCTAATAAGTCTCTAGCTTCAATAGAATAGGCGAACAATTAGCCAAACCAATATACTCTCTTTTCACTTCTTGAACGAGTATAAGAAAACGAAGAGAGGCGAAGTCAGCGTTTGCCTGATTCTGCTGCTGCTGCTGCCACAGAGGGGCAAATAATTAACTGCAAGAATGCAATACGAGCAATGCGAATTTGCAACTGTTGCTGCTGCTGCTAGTGCTGCTGCAGCAACTGTTGCTACTGCTGTTTGTTATTATTTTTAATATTAAATTGCAATTGCTTCGTTGATTTAATAAAAACGAGCAACAAAGCCAACGCCTGTGCAATAAATGTGCCTGCCACAAACGGAGGCAGCAGCAGCAGCAGCAGCAACAACAGTAAACAGCACGTTGCAATTTTAATGACCGAAAAGAAGAAGAAGAGGCCGCATCGAACGCTGATCGCTGATTGCCGATCGCTGATCGTCGACTCGCAGATGTCTGCCCCAATGTGTGGCACACACACTTTTGCATCTGCACATATATATATATATATATATTTTTACAATGTTTAGCTAAAGCAAACAACAGAACTTAAGCAAACAAACCAAGGCGTTGCACTCTCTTTTCGCTGCATGCCCCTTTCTCTCCTTGCTGCCGCAAGTTTGTGGCACATAAATTTTGGCGACTGCACAAAATAAACTAAACACTAAATAAAATATTTTATTATGTTGCAGCAGCAACCAGTTTTGTTTGTTTGTTGTTGCTGCCACACATTGTTGCTGGCCCCACTCTCCCTCTCCCTCTGTCTCTTTCTCTCTTCGTCTTCATAAACAACTGTCAACGCTTTTTACATTATGCGCACTATTTTATTTATCAATTTGCAATATCATAAATTTTGTTTTGCTGCCTTTACTTTTTATAGATATTTTTGCATTATAAGGAAGTTGAGCGGTCGAGCGGCATGTGGCACATGTGGCACGCACCGCCGTTCATTGACACACGCGTGCAACGGATATCAGTTAGACGCGATTGAATATTTTTTTTTTCCTTTCTTCATAATATTTATAAGCCAAAACTGTCTGCTGTTTGATTGGTCTTTAATTAAATGACAAAATATGTGCGGAGTGTAAACAACTTGCAACAACAACAAACTTGCAGCTTCAGCAACAACAACAACAGCAACAACGACTTGTGACAGCTGCGACAGCATGAATTATGCCACTAATTGAGACAAACATGGCCAAAGACCTAAACAAACTTTGATTTGTATATCATGTGGGCAGAACCACTTCAAAATCAGCCTCGACTTCAGCTTTCAACTTCAGCTTTCAGCTTCGGCTTCGGCTTCAAAGTCGAGGCAACTGCAACACGGATCAGCTCACTGCAACAACATTTGGGTTAATGTACCAACAACAACAACAACAGCGAACGCCTTGAAAAGCAGATGCAAGAAGAACAAAAATTTGCAAACTAAACAACATTCGATTTGTTAACCGTTATTAACTTGGCTAGTTAAGTTTTGGTTCTTTGCACTTTGCCAACATCTTGAACAAATTGCAGCAATCAAATGGGACAAAGCTTTGACAAATGCGTCTATCGATCAACTGATCGATAACAAACCTGCAGTAACATGCGAATTATAAATCAGAGATTGCTAAATCCCACTTTAAAATGTTTATATCTTTAAGAGTATTAGCATTTACTATGATGTTATCGATCAGCTAATCGATCAGAGCTTACAGTTATCGATAACAAGCTTGAATTGACATGAATATACAAAATATTGCTTAATTGCACTTAAAAATATTTTTATCTTTAGCATTTACTATGATGTTGTGGATCAGCTGACCGATTACAGCTAAGAATTATCGATAACAAGCTTGAATATACAGAATATTACTTACTGCTAGTTGGAATGTTGTCGATAACAATGAAAAACAATCGATAGGCTAATGGATAATAAATTTGCTATAACATAAATCATCAATTGCCAAATCCTTTTTTAAATGTTTAATAATCTTAAAAAGCATTAGCTCTGATGTTATCGATACTGATTGAATGGATTTTGAAATCGATTATTTGTATCGATAATTTTATTCGATTGTACTGTTTAATAATGTAAGAATTTTAATATTACAAGAAGATTTACAAGTTGACCAACTATATATTCATATACATATATATGTCTGTATATATATATTTATATTTATGTAATATAAATATAATCGATCAAGATCTTTGCCTCTCTGAACTTATTTGTCAATAACAATTGAAAGACCTTTAGTTCAATCTAATTTATTTTATCCATACTTCCAACAATGAAATCAATATAGTCTACATAGTCTGTTTATATAGATTGTCAAATTTGTATATCGATTAATTTACCGATAATACCTTAACTAGATTTAATCTAAAAGAAATTGAAATTATTGAGCATACAATTTTATTTAGATTGACAACATCATTATATCGATTAGTTTATCGATAACATTGCAAATACTTCAAGTGTAAAAATAAAAGCCAATATATTTGAGTCAACTAGACTTGAATCAATCTATACTACTCAAGCTTTTAATATAACTTCTACTATAACTATATATTCTGTTATATCTTCTTTCTTATTTATCTTCTACGATATCTTCCTTCTACTATATTGTCTTCTACATCTTCTACTACATCTTCTATTATACCCTTTACGACACCATTTTTACCTATTTCTTCTACTAAATATTCTCTTTATAATATCTTCTACTTATGTATATCATCTTTCTATTATACTTTTCCTTCTTATATACCTACTACTATATCTTGTACTCTATCTAATTTTAAGTATACCTTCTACTATATTTACTATTCATTCTTCTTTACTATTTACTATATCTTCTACTTACTTTATCGTCTACTACATTTTCTATTATACTTTTTATAGTAAAAGGTTTTTTCTCCAATATCTTCTACTACATTTTCTTTCTTTAATATCTTTGCACTATATATGTATATTTTCTTTCTATTATACATGTTACTCTCTCTTCTTCCTACTTTTCCATCTTCTATACCTTCGATTATATCTTTTCCAATATCTGATTTAACTATACCTTCTTATATAATATCTACTATCCGTCCTTATAATACTATTAAATATATATTCTTCTATACCTTTTACTGCATCTTCTATATTATATTCTTCTATATTTCTTACTATATCTTTTACTACTTTTCCTTCTGCTATACTTTCGACTATATATTTTCCTATATCTGATTCTAACTATACCTTATTATATATATACTATCCGTCCTTTTACTATATCTTCTACAATACTTTTCTTCTGCTATAAATTCTTTCATATCTTTTAGTATAAATTCTGAGTTATATTTGATAAAAACAAAAATTCCATGTTCATGCGCTTGATTACACTTTTTGGTATTCTTTTTAGAGTAAGTATTTAATTTACAATCGAAGTTTCGTTGTACTATTTTTCGTTATCGCATTTTTAGCATTTTGAATTGTTGCTGTTGCCTGCTCGGGTTTGTTTGCGTTTTGTTCCCCCCTTTTTCGTATCATATCAGAAACGCTTGGCAAGCAATTAAAACAAGTTTATTTTACAACAATATAATTACTAATTATTATTATTATCACCGAACGTTCAGGTTATCGATATCAGCAGTGCGTCGGCAAATGGAAACTTAACATAAAACAAAAGTAGGTAAAATGAAAAAATAAAAATATGTATGGGCATGGAAAAGGGAGGAGGGCCTAACAAACACTACAAGTTTCAATTATGTGTGTGGGCGGAGAAACAAAAAGAAGAAGAAATAGAACTAGAAATAAAAGTGAACCAGAGCTAAAACACTTTCGTAAGAAATGTTGCGCTTGTTGTTGTTGTTGCTGTTGTTGTTATTGTGGTAATAATTAATTGACTATTTGTTGCGTTTGTCGTGCGCTCAAGTGCCGCCTCTGACTGCTGCAGGTGAGACGAGAGGCGGGGGCGTAAATGCCTGCCACATCACGTTATATTATTAAATTGTAATTTTATTTATTTTAAGTGAAAGATATGATAACAGCTCCAACTTGTTGTCCATTGCTGATGAGCACTCGACGCTTTCAAAGGCAGCCGACAAGCACCTGAGCGGGGCTGAAGGGGGGGGGGGGCGTGGCAGGCACTCGACAACAAGTTGCTGTTGTTGCGTTAGCTGCATTTCTATAAAGGCATCTAGTTTACATTTGTCTAAACTAAACTGGCTAACGGCATTTGTCTGCTAAATGGAAATCAAGCAATAGCGAGAGAGGGAGGCAGAGAGAGAGATGTTGCCGTCTGCTGTCTGACTCAACAAGTTGCTGCAACAATGTTGCCAAGAGTCTGGCAAAAAAAAAAAAGTAGAACAAACGCATTGCTAACTAAACAGCCAAGAGGGAGGGAGCGAGAGGGAGAGGGAGAGGGAGGGGGATGTGGCCTTGCATAAGCTCTCTGACAAAGTGGTTTTACTTCTAGTTTAATAAGAGACGCTTCAATTAGTTAAGCACGACTTTCGTTCTAAACACATCTAGTAAGTCGATGGAAAGTCTCAACCATTTAAATGTATATTTATGTAAACTGTTTTAAGATCATAGCAGAGATAAGACATAAAGAGCAACAGCTGCTAACTAAACTATTTGGTAAAGCAGGACTTAACTAAACTAAGAGAGGGAAGTAAAATCATATTCATATTTTGCAATTATTATTTTATGTGCAAAATCAATCTAAATCTTAAACCATGATCAAAATTGTATCAATCATGCTAATCATTTAAGTTCCCTCTAAGTTATGTTCATCAGAACTTTGAAGAAGAGCTTTTATTTTAGAATTTTTAATAATTTACATATTATTATTCATGAAGATTGTTCATATTATATAAACAAATGAAATCCTACTTTCTTTAGATGCACTATCAATTTATTAAGCAATATTGCAGTGGCTAGAAAGATATGGAAGTAAACCGATGAGGATGTGTTCTAGCTTAAGGATTGGTAATAGAAGATACTCATATTGGAAATTTGATAAAAATATAAAAATGAATGATGAGTACAATGAATAAAAGGCAGAATATAGCAAACTACAAATTAAGCTAAAATAAAATTAATCAAAGCATAGTTTATTTGCGACAAAGGAGAAGAAATTGAAGTGTTAGGAAAGGCTTACAATCACTTAAGTATTTAATTATTAAAAACTATTGTTATCTGTGTTTTAATACGAACCATATATAGCTAAAATTTGCTTAGTTCAAAATGCTTTCAATCACAAATTTTATTTAATTTTAGACTATGTAAAAAACCTAAAACAAATTGTTAAAAAGCTTATATGACATAATTTCGAATGCAGATCGTTTCCGTTCCGCTAGACAACATTGTAAGTTGGAGTGTTGAGACTGAAGGCAAATAGCGAACGAGCGAGCGAGCGAACGAGCGAGCGAGTGGGTCATAATCGTTGGCATAAAAAAGTGTAAACCGGAAATGACATGAATAAAATGCGCGACTTGCTCTTAACATAATTTCGTGTAGCGAAATCTCTAGACTGGGGAAGGGTGTGGGTCGGAAGGGGAGGGGGAGTCGGGACGAGTGACCACCCACATGCGAATTATATCAATATATAGTTGCAATAATGACCTCAGTCGTTGCAGTTGCTGCCCAATTGGGGCAGCTGCACTTGCCCCAACCATTTGCCATTTGCCATTTGCCCATTTTCATTTTCATTTCCATTTTCGCGCAACTACAAGTATATAGAAGTACAACTCCAGATGCCCACCCCGCTCTCCCCCTCTCTCTCTCTCTCTCTCTCTCGCCCGTTTGTCCCGTTGCGTCCATAACATCCGAGAGTTTATTACGTCTGCACTTGGGTTTATTTGCTTTTACTGCGCCTTTGCCGCAGCGATTTGTTCTTTCGATTTATGGCTGGGGGCAAATTGAGGGGGCGCTGGGAGGGAGGAGAATTGCAACGGGGCGAACATGATTATCAGCAAGCGCGGCAACATCATGATTACTGTGGCAACATTGTTGCCTGCCACAGCGACTGCGAGCGTGCGCAAAAGAGCGTATAAAACGTATAAATAAAAGAATTCAAATAAAATTTTTAATAAACGAGTTGCCATTAAATTTATACATTAACTATAATTTTTATAGTTGGCGACTTTGTTTTCTATATGACGAAGACGACTACGACGACGACCGAGACGACGACAAAAGCCAACAAGAGCAAGAGGAAGAGGGGAAGTTCAGCTTTAACGATCCGCTTCACATATTTTTTGACTTCATTGTATTATTGCCCGGCTTTATTATTATTTCTTTTTTTCCCGTCTTCTTCTTTTGTATAATTGTGCTTAGAATTCAGAGAGTTGCGAACGAAATGTTTGTTTAAAATACCCTTGAGCACATTATTAAAAAGTCTTGAGTTCTTGTGTGAGAACATTTCAATATTGAATATTGAATACATTCAATATTTATTGAATATTTTTCTTCGATTCGTTACTTTGTATCTTGGGCAAGAGTTGAAAAAGAGCTTGGATATACGTTTCTTGAAACAATATTTAGTCTTGATTAAAGAAATGGCAACTCATATAGCGTAGTAATTCCACTTCAGATGGTTTTTGATAGTAACATTAACTGAAGCATAGAGCCAGTGGCGTAGCGTCCAGGGCAAGGAACCTTTTTCAAGGAATTTAAATGTAATGTAAACTAGAAGGAAATAAAAAAAACGCAACTCTTGACATTTTGCTACAAAACTTCAGAATTTGATTAAAAAGTCTTCAGAGTGAGCTAAGCAAAATATCGAAATATAGATCTCATGAAATAATTTTAGTTATACAATAGATCAATTTTCGTATTGGTGTTTATAGTTCGAAATCATAGTAAGCTTCTTTGGTACCCAGTTTAAATTGAGATATAAGGAATGAGGATATTTTACGACTGTTATGGAAAGTTAAATTTATGTCGAGTTTCAAGAGAATAGCTCAAAAGCTGATCAACTCGCCATATGCCAGCGGGGTGGACGTCATGGTCTTTCCGGAGATGACCCTCAATACTATGAATTCGATCACCTATGTGCCCTGCCTGGCCGATCCCTCAGCCGCCTGCTATGATCCCTTCTTTGTGGATATTGTGCTGCTCGTAATGCCAAAAGATATATTGTAATCAATATCAATGAGAAGCAACTATGTTAAGATACCCCGGAGAAGACCGCCTTTTGCGCCGAGTGAACATAACATCTTCAAAACTAATGTGGTCTTCGATCCGGATGAAACTGCCGTTTCCAGGTATAGAAAGGTTCATCTACTATAGAAAGTTGAATTTTTTAGCAAAAGATAAAAGGACAGTTGTTCATATTTTTAGGGACTTTTGATGTCTTTTGATACTAACACTAAATTCAATCTAATCCCGATAATTCATCCCCCGCTTAATCAAAAATTTCAATAATTCATAAAATTTATGTCCCCTTAAAAAAAATTCGTTCGAATTCCTGTTCGATAAATCGATAAATTCCTGTGTATTTCGTAAAAAATGTGATGCCCTTGCAATTTCGAATTATCGGAACACGAGTGTAAATATGTATATAAACTATCTATTTATAGGCGAAATTGCTTAGAGGCAGCAATACCCATTTAACTACGAAGCAACTTTACTACCCTCAAGAGCATAAGAAATATTTATGGAACTAAGACTTTTGGCAATAAATGTTACAATAGTAACTTTTATTTTAAATATTAAATAGAAATGAGTAAGAAAAATATTATTTTAACTTAAAAATCTTTTTTTTTTTTTAATGTTTTTTTATATTATTTAATATTTTGTATTATTACTCAAGTTTTGTTTCATGTTTTAGGCAGAGGCAACTGAAGAACGAGAATCCAGAATTGTTTCTGTTGTTTTCTTTATCTAGCTTACAACTATAAATATTAAATATTATAATCACAACAACAATTCAGAATATTTTCAGCCTCCACATGCAAAATTTTTACAGATTTTGTTTTGCTTTTAAACCTGCATTAATTTTATTGCCAAATACAAAAATTGAATGAATCAGCATATTCTTTATTGTTTATATAATTAATGGAAAAATACATAAATAGTCTGTTTCAAAATACATATATTTATTTATATTTACATAAGTATACATATATATATATATATATATATATATATATTCTCTGCTCGTTGACAAGCTGCAAACTGTTTGTCCGCTGCGTCTGGTTGTTCGCTTTGATCTTCAATAAATGTTGAGCAAACAAATCAAAAATCGAAAGACTTCAGCGTGTTGCATTTTTACAACAACAACAACAACAACAACAACATTGGCAACTGCAACTGGAAAATTGGAAACTGTGGAAACTCAAAAGGCGAAGGCAGAGAGCTAAAGGCAGCGTTTGGTAATTGTTTATTTGTTTGCCTTGCTCTAGCTGTGTGCGTGTGTGCATATGTGTGTGTGTGTGCGCGCATGGCAACATGTTGACGCTGACTTTGACGTCGGCGGCGGCGGCGGCGGCGGCCCTCCTTTGAGGCAGAGAGTAAAAGATATAAGAAAACAAAACAATCTTGACAGAAATTTATAATTAAACAAATGCGGCGGTGTTGAAAAATTATTTTCCATTGCTTTTAACAGCGCATTTTCTTAAAATTTTCCAACTGTCTTGCCATGCTACAACAACTTCTACTTCTTCTTAGTCTTCTTCTTCTTCTGCTCATGTGGTATATTTATATAAACAAAAGCAATTTAATTTTTTGTGGTGATGAATGTTGGCCGACGTTTGTTGCCGCCTCTCTTTGTTGTTGTTGTTGGTAATTGAGTTGTTGCTAGAGTTGTTGATCTAGCAACTGTTGTTGTTGTTGCTGCTGCTGCCGTTGTAGTTGTCTTGAGGCGGCGCTGATTAAAGCCCACGCGGCATATTGTTTAGTTTTATTTTATTCTTTTTTTCTTTGTCTAACTTGAGTTTTTGTTTATATAGAAAACTGCCTTCAATTCCAACTCAGCCCATTAGAAATGAGTAAATGCTTTAGTACAAATATATGTTACACACACACATACAATCAATAAGAAATACAATTTACCAAATGTACAAAAAAAAATGTTTCTAAAAATATTTGTAGTAGAAAAGTTACAAAAATATATGTTTTTAAACTTAGATACAGAATCAAAAGAAAATGTTTGAAGTCATGAAAATTAATTAAGTGTGGACAAAGTACAGAAGATAAGGGAGTATATAAATGCTACATATAACATATGCAATTTTTTTGTAAATTTTTACAAGAAACTTTCTCAAAATGCTTTTTAATCTTTTTATACTAATTTTGATATCTAAATTTCAATAAAATCAACTATACTAATTTTGCTATCTAGAATTAAGAAAATTTAGAATTTAAAGATTAAATATTTTGAAAGAAAAATATTTTTTACATTGTAAAATTTAAAGACTCTATATTTAAAACTGGATTTTATGGCAAAAAATCGTAGTTTTTAACCATAGTATACAGGGGAAAGGGGGAAAAGGCGTGGTCCAATTGAAAAAATAAAAAAGTACGAAACTCTAAAATATATTGAGAAATATGTGTGCAAAATTTGATGGTTCCAGCTTTAAAACTTTTTGAGCATAGTGCATTGAGTAAAAAAAAATTAGCCAAAATTTTTGCAATTTTTGACTGAAAATTCAATCCAGTCTGAAATTCTTGAAAATTGAATTTCATGAATATCGAATGTCTGTAATTCGATAAATGCACTCTTCAAAGGGTACACTCTATCGTACTAATAAGGATATCTTCTTTGAATTGATATAATATGTGTAAAATATATAATATCTAGATAATCTTAGTCTTCTAAACCGCATTGGATTTAAGATATATACGACGAAATAGATAATTTCGTATGTCTGTAACTGCGATCTTCAAAGGGTATACTATATCGGACTAATAAGGATATCTTCTTTGGATTGATATAAGATGTGAAGGGTTGGCTTAAAAATGTATGCGAAATTTTACTCCATTTCAAAATCAACTGTTCTTCAGCTTAGATGTTCATCTAAAATCACTTTCTATTTCAATTTTCGCCAATTTTGATTAAAATAACAATGGGTTAACTAAATCCTTATAAAATTCTGGTGAGTAATCAAATAAAATCATAAATAATGTAGAAACTAGAACAGGTAATGAAAATAGGATAAAGTTTTGACAGACTTCTATAGCTTAGAAAAAGATCTGCAGATAATAAATAGTCTTATAGTGTGAGAAGAAGAATCATAGCCGTTGCATTAAATTGGCATAAAGTAGGGACTATTTGCCAGTGAATCTAGAATATTTGAAACGAGGTTTGTGCCGCGACTGAAGCACTCTTAGTTGCCTTGCATAGTTATACAATATAATTTATATTTAAATCGTATTTCGATAGTTTTTGGTAATTCTCTAAAGCAAACAAAAGTCGCATCTTTTTTCGTTCTGGGCCCAAAATCAAAGAGCAAAACTTGTGAATTTTCGAAAATTGCATTTTGCATCATTAACAACGCATTTGTCAAATGCATATGCATTGTTGTGCGAGTGTGTGTGTGTGTATATGTGTGTGTTTGTGTGTGTGTGTGTGTTTGTGTGTGTGTGTGCGTGTGTTAATGACATGCTCACAAATTCAAATTAACATTTTGCCAGCAAATGCAGGCGACAAACGTTGCAGCTATATGCGTGCAACATGCTGCAAACAGTTGCCGCCAAAAATATCTGCACACACAAAGTGAAGAAGAAGAAAAGTGTGAAAAGAAGTTAAGAATTGATAACAAAGATGAAAAATTGACAGTTGAATAAGAAGAAGCAAAAATTTATAAACTAAGCGAAAAGTTCTTATGGAGATGCAGAAGTCTGGATAAGGATATAAAAAAATATTCCAATCAATATATATGTATATATATATAGATACATAAATATACATATATATTATATTATGTATTATTATATGTATGTATATTAAGCTTAAGATATATATAATTTGAATAGGAAATTACTACCATTTACTATTAAATTTCAAATTAGAATATCAAAAGTTTTTTACTTTATATAAAAATACTTTTTTCTTGCGTATAATTTACTTTTTTTACTAAGTATGAAATAAGTTAAGTTTGAAATGATTCTGTGATGTTTGTCTATACTAGATATAAAACATTTTTGTAATATCTTTAATAGCTTATGGGTAGAAAACTCATAACTAATATCAAGAATTGATCCTTGAGATTGTTGTTTTCAGAAAACCACTGGTTTTTATCTTCTCTATAAGTTTTCTACTAATAAGATATTAAATATATCTCAAATTTGTTCTAAACAAAGATATTTCTTCTATATTTCTGTCTAATAATAAATGGAACATATTATACATCTGTTGTAGTAAATCTTAACTTCTAAAAGAACATCATTAGGCAACTGTTTTTCTTTGGGAATTACTGCAAAAAGTCTCTATCTCGAGTACTTCAAAAATAAAGTCTATTGTATTCTAAAAGTCTATTTTATTCTTTCAAAGTTGAAATTATATTAAAAACTGAAACTAAATTAAATTAAATATATATTTGTGTACGCATACTTCTCGCACGCACTGTAGATACATTTGTCATTTTTGATCGAGCATCAAGCAAACAATTTAACATAGGACGCGCCCACACTGCAGTACGATAAAGAGAGTGTTAAGGGGTGTGAGTGAAAGAGACAGAGAGAAAAAGAGAGAGAAAGAGAGATATGCTGAACACATTCAAAAATGCTGAGCACATTGCACTCGTCGCTGGACAATACTAAAAATCACATCAGAAATGCAACAATAAACGCAAAAACTACACAACAACGACGATGCCAATGACAACGATGATGATAATGATGATGATGATGATGATGATGATGATGATGATGATGACGAGGCTGGTGACGACATGCCACAAGCAGAAAGAGAGGCTAACAGTCGAGTTCCAATTTGAATCCTAGTGCGTTTTTGCACCTCCCACGCGGCCCGTTTGTAATGCATTCGACATGCATGAACAACGAGCACAACAACAACAGCAACAACAACAACAACAACAACGAGGGGTTCACACAGAAGAATTAGAGGAGTGTACACAAAACTTTTGTACTTGAACTTCCTTAATAGAATTTTTGAATACGCAAAAACACTTTCAAAGAATATAAATAATGACCATTCGAATTATCATCATTGTTATTGTTGTTGTTGTTGTTGTTGAGGGCCTCCACACATGCGATAACAATGGGTGAAAACAAAGGCATTTGTCAACTGCTTTGTTTTGGGCCAGCAAAAGAAGTTGAAGAGTAGAAGCTTCTGTCTAACTGGAAAAGCAGCCTCTGGCTGAGGTCCGTGTAGCAGGTCCTGCACCTGTGCACCTGTGCCAGAGCCTTAGTTACATTTTGGCAGTCTGATAATGCAGCTGATGACAACTGTCGTTACGGGTAGCTTAGGATATGTGTATGCTAAAAAGAGATCAAAGATAACAAATTTACGACTACCGAATGAAACACTTGTAGCTGAATAAAGAAAGGAGCTATAAACCCGGAGATGATGGAGGTATCAGGTCAAAATCGAGTTAAAAATGGGAGTTTAGCAAACGAAAAGTGTGGAACATGAAGTGCTAAGCTAAGAGAGGAATAATATCTAGAGGCAAATTATGAGAGCTTGAAAAATCTATAGTATATAAGAGCAAACTTTTGCATGAAAGGAAATCTACAAGTTTTTGAACGTTATTAAAAGAAAAGTTAAATGTTTAGATGACTTAAAGAATTCAACTTGAGCATATAGATTTTAATATGGAATGAAGGAAAAATGAATAAATAAAGATATTTTTATTATACATAGATGTTGCCCTTCATAAGTATAGCTTATAGTTATTTAGAAGTAAGCAACTCTACATTATTCTAGCTTTCTTATCTACAATCCTCTGTAATTAAGATTGACAGCTTAATTAATCAATAATATTAAATAAATATTTATAAAATAAAATTTTAATTATGGAGAAGACTTCATTATATATAATATAGATGGGTCTAGATCAGGATTTTATGAAATTTCTAAACATATTCAAGTCTTTCTTGAGTCCTCTTTCTGATTAAAAAATAGTCATAAATTGTAAATGAGTAAATTAGGGCTCTAAATAGACTTACCAAGGTGATTTCTATTAAAACCGATTAATTGGCGAAAAAAACTTGAAAAATTATATTATTATTTTTGGGCTTTTTTCCAATATAATTTTTATCTAAATTAAAGGTCAATTTAAACTTGTACACTGAAGAAGAAAAGGCTTTAAAATCTATAGTCTATTAAAATTAATATCATTGTGACTAACACATTTATATATTATTTATTATTGTGAATAAATGAAAATTAAATTATATTATTTTTATATAAAATAATAAGATTTAATAGTATAGAAAAGAAGCTAGAACCAATATATATCTAAAATCTAACTGTATAAAAAATGCCGAAAATTTAAAATAACCCAAATCAGAAAAAATTTGAATACAAATTCTTTCATTTATAACTTTTTTTTTTTAAATAAAAGATATTTTGCTGAAAAATTGTGACTAAGACTAGAATAGATTATTATAATCAATATATATAAATATTTATATATTTGTATTTTATAATTTATACTTTATATACGTAAAAAAAAAATTGAAGTCTTTAAAACATATCAATATAAAACTGAGCTTTACTGTAACTGAACTTTATAAATTTCTGAAACTTTGATAAAAAATATTCTGATTATCTCATAATTTCTCTAATGTAAAATCTCATATTTAAGAGGGTTTCATGTAATGCTGCTTAACGAGCAGTCCCCACAAAAGGAATACGCCCACGCCCTATACCGAAAGATGTGGGCAGTGCAACCCACCAAAAAATAAATCATAAATCGAAGCCACAATGGAGCCGGGACCAAAAAGGCAAACAAATGCAATGAGGGGCGCGCGCTCTGCCCGCCCAAATATGCATTGACAATTAAAAGACAACCCGGACAGAGCCAAACAGAAACAGAGAGATAGAGAGAGCGAGAGAGAGAGGAGGAGGAGAGAGGGAGAGAGTGCATGCGCCTATCATTATTTTGGGTTAGGCGCTGGCGACAGAGATGGAGACGCAGCCCTTTTGCATTTTGCAAACATACGCAAATTACGCATACGCCAAGGGGTCCACAGCAGGAGGAGACCCACACACACACACACACATAGACACACACACACACACAGACAATGATATATTTTAGTTTTGTAGAATTTTGTTGCTGTTGTCGTCATCAACGAAGCGAAGACAATATCAGAATATCTGTGCAGGCAGCAGAAGCGACAGACAGAGGGCGGGGCAGGGCAGTGGGCGGAGACAGCGGGAGGTCAGAGTTGTAGGATCTGCGAGGAGTAAGTAGGCTCTGTTGCTAGCAATATCCGCATTAGATTACATGCGTGCGTTATTCTTGATGTTATTGTTGTTGTTGTTGTTGCCATGGCAAAGAGTTCGCGCTGATAGAACTATAGAACGGACAAGCTAACATCAATGACTACGAATTTGTTGACGATTTGTTTCTGGCTTTTACGGCCGACTCGAGATCCCTGTCCAATGCATACGAAATTCCAAAACTAAACGAAACGAAACGAAACGAATTCAAAATGAAAAACTCAACTAAAAAGAATTGCATAAGAAATTAAATTCGAAAATTGTGATAATAAAACGCATAGCTGCAAAACTCCATCTAATTTATTCAGCAGGCCGCAAAGGATGCGGCTATACGGGCTATATAGGCATATATGTCTATATATAAATCTATGCACTGACAGAAAAAGTGGACTTCAAATTCGCATAAGAGGCAATTAGGCTTTCCATTTGTCATTTTTTGAAAGACATTTTAAGAAATTTCCCATTTAGACCAAATACAGCTCTTTTAGCAATTCACCTCAACAAGCGGAAGAAGCGTGAAAAACGGGTGTTTAGTATTTAAGTAAAACTGGGAAAGACTTAATATATCTAAGAAAAAGTTTTATGAAAAATTTGTAAGAAATTTCTGGTTAATAGTGAAAAATACTGGGAAACTAAATATAGGGCTTTTAGTAATTCACCTGAAAATTGGGAAGAGCTACCAAATATTTGAAAGTAAAACAAGAAAGATTCCAATGAATTTCAGATTTAAAAGTGGGAAACTTTATAAAAGTAGGGATCTTAATGGAATTCACTTTAACTTTAATACCTAAAGCCAGTGTTGCCACTTCAGCCTTTTTCCGGACAGATCTGTCTTTTTTTTAGTATAGCCAGAAAAAATATTAAACACAAATTGTCCGGAAAACTGTTTGTTTTTTAACGATGAATGTAGTTGAATCTGCCTAATAATCATAGTACCATTACTTGAAAAGTTTGAGAATTGTGATCGTAGGTAACCGATTTATGATATATCGAGCCTTAACGACATGGCGCCTGCTCCCATAATTACAAGGTGCCAGAATAATACTTAAAGTAAGTGGACACAAATCAAGTTTATATGGAATCAATTGTCATAGACGACAAAACTATTGTTAACGCGTTGAAATCACACTTTAACAGTCATATAACAGTATATACAGTCATACATATAGTAAAAGTATAGTTTTTAAACTTAAAAATTGTTGTCCTGTTTTTAAAAATGTTTGTCCTTTTTTTCTCATCCGTTTTTGTGTCCCGTATCTGACAATATTGCCTAAAACTGCTGACTAGGAAAAGTATGTTATAATTATTCGATGTAAATTAAAAATGGTTTACATAGAACATTTGTTAGAAGAAGTGAGCTAATCCTATAGCTATATATGTATTGCATATATACATACACATATACAGTAGACTTTCAATCCTTCCATCTCTATATACTGTCTAGCTCTATGCTATATAATAAATACATTTATATTCTATATGTTCTGCATTTAAAGCATATTTTATGTAGTTTATATATACTATATAGTCTTCATAATGATATTAATCAACATAATGAATTTTCATAATATATTTCATGCAAAAAATTACAATTTTCATCTTAAAGTAAACATTACTGTTTTATGAAAGAAATAATTTGAATAACTTTTGATTAATATTTTAATGTGACATCAGGTATTCTATATAAAAAAAAAAAAAAAAGTATTCTATATATAAATTCAAAGAATCATACCATTATGCCTAAAAAAAATTGTATACATGTGCATATATATATTAATATCTCATGAAGTAAATTTTCAATGTTTTTCATTTCTTATCAATGTTTTTCATTTCTTTCTACTTTCTGTATGCAAAACTGCCCCAGCTATATTTTATCTGCCTCTCAACAGACTTGCAAAGGAAATATATATATAATTCAGACAACTCCGCTGATGTATTTTCTCTCAGTGTATATGCGTACACAGATAAAGCAACACGTTTGGTTTTGATTTCTGTGCGAGCGCTTTTATGTTGAACAAAACAAATTAATAGAATTGTTAAATGCGAGCGGCAAATGTGGCCAGTGAGGAGGAGAACAGCAGAGAGCAGAGACGAGGAGGAGGGATAAAGGGGGGAGCTAGCTAACATGCAACATAACGTGAAGTGCTACGGATTTGGATCTGTTTCTGTTTCAGTTTCTGTTTCGCATTCTGACTGCGTGCTGCATACAAAAAGTGCAGACAATGCGATTAGTTGTCGTTGCAGCAGTTGCTGAAGTTATTGGCAGCAGCAGAAGGGAACGGGGGCTGTGTGTATGTGTGTGTGTGTGTGTGTGTGGGTGACTGTGTATCTGTGTAGGTTGTGGTGTTGCGACGGGCAACGCACACGCAAAAACCAAATGACGAATGACATTTTATTACGGCACCCAAAGGGTAGCACGTTCCGAACTATGCTATGGAGTGTCATATGTGTGCGTGTGTGCGTGTGTGCGTGTGTGTGTGTGTGTGTGTGTTTGTGCCTCGACAGAACTCATCTTGTATGCAAACTCAAAACTCAAAAATTCGTAGACAAAAGAGTAGGATATACGCCCAGGAGGTGCAGCAGCCAGGACCGCAACAGGACCTGCACGACAGAGCCCGACTGACTGACGGCTAATGCTCGGACGGCTGTTGATGAATTGGGCCTAGCAAAAGTCGGAGCAGCAGCAGCAGCAGCAGCAGCAGCAGGCACCTCTCGCAGCCAGACCCGGGCCCAAGTTAAATAAATATGAGTTCAATTTTCATTTTTGGACAACGAGCGGGCAGCACAGTAAGAGCAGACGCCTAGGCAACAGAACAGGGCAACGTTGATTTTATTGGCGGTTTACTGACCTGCGCCAACGGCAACATCAGCAACAGCAACAGCAGCAGCAAGAGGAGCAACAGCAGCAACAGCAATACGAACAATTGCAGCCACATTGCGCATACGACACGTTGCCTGTCAACTGCATGAACTCATTTTCCATTTTTGAGCTTGAGCTGTGTACATGTGTACATGTGTGTGTATGCCACACACACACACACACACACTCACTACATTTGCATATTAATCAAGCAAAACTTTACATAAGCAGCTAATGCAACTGCGGCAACTGTTTTAAATATTGTTAAAGAAACAAAAAAGAAAAAAAAAGAAGCTGCAACAATTACCAAAGCGAGCAGATCTCATAAATGGATAGTAAAGGTTCATTGCGGCGCCATATTTCCGGTTGCCAAATGGCCAACAGAGAGCACCAGAGAGATGCAGCCAAGCAAAAGAAACTTGGCCAAAAATTTGCAGCAGCAGCAACAAAAAAACGCCAACGAACAATTACCAAACAGCATTTCCTTGAACATATTTATTAAACCTGTCCAAGGGGAAAATGCTTCAACACACACACACACACACACTCGCACACACACACTGGCACACCTAGGCATATGGTTTGGAGCACAATAACAATGCGAAGATAATTTCAAATGAAGCCAATTGCTACTGCAAAAATGTTTTGCTGCGGCTGCAACAACAACAGGGCTAAAGAGCATGAGCAGGGGGGAAGGAGGGGGCGTGGCGGGGCTTGGCGGGGGGTGCTCAAGACAATCGCGTAAGCAAGACATTATTGCCAGTCGGCCAGCAAAGCGAAAGAGCACAAAAAAGCTGCAACAAAAACGAAACGCAAATGCTCTAGAAATGTGGAGGTTTCTAAGACTAGTGGAACAAATATGCCCTCGCTGTGATATTTAAGGGGTATTTATATTTTATAACTTGTATATGAGAGTCTGAACTTAAATTGTGTTTGGCAAACCAGACATCTACAGAGTATAAATAGGACACCATTTTTCTATACATTTTCCCTAATATTTTTAAAATCTGCCTGAATGCCTTTGCTGCTCTGGCTTTATAATAAATTGTTATTTAGAATTAATTCTCTGTAACAATTAAATATAAAAAAAATATATAAACAAAAAATAAAAAATAAAAATAAAAATAATATTAGAGAGAATCTTTGGATCTCTCCCTTCCCATATCCCTCACTCAATGTATTTGATGCTCTTTCTTTTTCTCACTCTGTTCTCTTTTGTCTACTTTTCCCAATGCTCTTTCTCAGTCTCCTCAGTAGGACTATTCTGTATCTGCATCTCTCTATCATTCTCTTTATTTATATAACTAATTTTCCTCCATTTCAGATCTTATCTTCATATATCTTTTTTGTTTTTCGGCTGTACTACTCTACTCTCATCTCTGAGTAAAACCATCTTTCCTTTCCTATATGTGTGCCTCTCTTCCTCTACCTCTCTCTCTATCTTTCTTTACATCTCGGTCTACACCTCTCAACCGACTCTATTTTTGTCTCTATATTTCTGTATCTGCATCTCTACTTTTCTCCATATCTCTCTCTCTATTTTCTGATTAGTGTCTACTTTTCCTGTTTATTTCTCGAGCTCTCAGTCTCTCAGACACTCTCTAAGACTTTCTCACTCAGTCTCCCAGTTTCTCAATCTCTCTGTCTTTCTGTCTTTTTGTCTCTCTGTCTCTCAATCTCTCAGACTCTGTCTAAGTCTCACTGGCTCAGTCTCTCAGTCTCTCTGTCTCTCAGTCTCTCAGTCTCTCAGTCTCTCAGTCTCTCAGTCTCTCAGTCTCTCAGTCTCTCAGTCTCTCAGTCTCTCAGTCTCTCTGTCTCTCTGTCTCTCTGTCTCTCTGTCTCTCTGTCTCTCTGTCTCCTTCTCTTCTTCTTCTCCTTCTCTCTCTCTCTCTCTCTCAACAACATGTTGCCTGCCCAAGTCAACACTTGGTTAGAGTATCATAAATTGCTTAGAGAAATGCAAAAATCTGCGTTGCAGTTGCAAATGCTTTTGTTGTTGTTGTTGTTGTTGTTGTTGTTGTTGTTGTTGTTGTAGCTACTGCTGGCCACAGTAGTCGCCGCTTCGTATGGCTTCTAGAGAGTGGAGTGGAGCATCAGTAGTAAGCCGCAGCAACTGCCGCCCGGTGGTTTCTTTCTTTATTTTTTTTGGCGGTGCACGTTTTCTCATAGTGCCGCCGACGCGTCGTGTTTCATCGTGGGCGATGCGAAGCCAATCCGGGCGGGCGGCAGCAGCAGCAGCGGCAGCAGCAACCCACCAGAGACAACTATTTTGGCTGCTACTGTGGCAGCAGCAGCAGCAGCAGTTGTTGTTGCTGTAGCTGCTTTGCATGCCTCGTTGGCCACGTTGTTGTTGTTGCTGTTGTTGTTGTTGTTGTTGTTGCAACAACTTCTTCAGCTGCATCTGAAGACGTTGTCTGTGTGTGCATTGCTGCAACTTGTTGCCGCTCAACAATTGTTCAAAATTCGAGCTACCGGTGGTGGCCCAGCATCGTAGCCTGCACCGCCCCCTGCCCCCCGCCCCGCCCCTTGCCCCTTGCAAACATGCAAAATATGTGTAATTGTTTGTTATAAGTTGCAGCAAAGCGACTCACAAAATGTGGCCCATTGTTTTGTGCATGATTTGTTGTTGTTTCTGCCCGCCCGTCTGTCCGTCCGTCCGTCCGTCTGTCCCTTTTGGTCTGTCGACCGTCAGCATTTATTGTTTATATTTCGCATATTATGGAAAACGACGCTGTAATTGTTGGCATCGTTTGCCATCATCATCATCTTATGCTGCTGCTGCTGCTGCCTTCTTCTTCTTCTTCTTCTTTCCCAACTTTAACTTTTGTCGGCGCGCACTCATATGTTGCAGCTCTCGTTGTATACAATGTTGAGTATACCCTGTAATCATGCTAAGACAGTTGATTGAGCTATGAAGAAGAGTGTAGTCATATAAACTCTGATCTATTCTTGTTCACAACTTCACATGTCTTTGAGTCTCTTTTTCTAATACTCTCTTTTGCTTCAGTCTCTCTTCCACTCTTCCTTTCGTTAGCACTCGTTTTCTCCTATGTTTCACTCACTCGCCCTTCTACGCAATTTTCAAGCTTTGAGCTGCGTTCATGTGTTCAAGACTCTGTCTCTCTCTCTCTCTCTCTCTCTCTCTCTCTCTCTCTCTCTCTCTCTCTATCCTATCTTTCACTCACTCACCCTTCTATGCAATTTTTTTTTGAGCTAAAGGGGAAAGGAACATTGAAATAATGCATTCATGTGATCTCAACTCTGTCTGTCTCTATCTCTCTCTTCATCTCTTGCTTATTTTCTTGTTCTAGTACTCCTTCTCTCATTCATCATCTCTTATCTATCTGTTTTTTTTTACAGTCTCTCTTTCACTCTCCCTTTCGTTTGTACTCGTTTTCTGCTATGTTTCACTCAGTCGCCCTTCTATGTAAGTCTCAAGATTTTAGCCAACGAAAAAGAGAAGCATGCATTTATGCGGTCAACACTTTATCTCTCTCCCTCTCACTCTCCTATCTTTCACTCACTGACCCTTCTATGCAATTCTCAAGCTTTAGCTAAAGGAAAAAGGAAGTATGAAAGCATGTGATCTCAACTCTGCCTGTTTATAACTCTCTCTCCAGCTTTTGTCTCTTATTTTCATTTTCTAGTACTACTTCTCTCATTCACCACTTCTCATTATCTGTTTTTTTTTTACAGTCCCTCTGTCACTCTTCCATTACCTTCTACTGACCATCTTCTATCTTTCACTTACAATCGCACTCGCCTCCCTATGCAAAAATTCTCAAAAATTTAGTTAATGCATTCTCTACTCTGTCATTCTCTCTCTCTCACTCTCTCACGCTTTCTTTCACTCTGTCTTACTTTGGTTATTTCTTTTCCTTTTAGTCTACTTCCATGTCACTTTTACTCTCTCGCTTGGCCCTGCCTTATCTGTGATTGTCAAGACGTCAGCTAAAGCTTATGCATGTATTCTCTACTTTATCGATCTCTCTCTTCCTCTCGATCTCTTGCTAACTGTTAAAGTACATCAATATCGATAAAAAAAATCGATATTCCAAAGACATCGCTTTAAGTATTTCCCAGTTTCTCATACCAAAACCCTTTTTGAATAGACTAAAATCCATTTCCTCAAAGTTATCTACAGGGTATCTCATAGTCACTATCATTTTTCTGCCACATTTCATGACTTGTTGTACAATTTGATAGTTGCAAGTTGCTGCGTTCGCTTAATCGCTGATGTTTATTATACTTTGTACTTTATACTTTATAATACTCGCATATATCGCTTAACCGCATTTGCATAGCCTTTGTTCTTAAAGCCAATAACTTGTTGTTGTTGTTGTTGTTTTGGCTGAGCTGTTGTTTTCAATTTCGAAACTCAAACCCCAACGGAGCCAACTTTCATTTAAATGCGTTTGCTAATAAATCAACAAAAATTATTAAAAATAAAAATAAATATGAAATCTCAAGTTAGGGTTGCTGCCAGCAGCAGAGTTGCCAACATTTAGCTAAAAAATTCAACAAATTCTCATTAATTCTTTTTTTTTTTTTTAATTTTCACGTGTTTTTTGCAACCCTGTCAAAAAGTGTTTTACTCGATTTTTTTTAATTTTTTCTAATCGTAAAAATAATAATTGATGCCTTTGCTTTGGCTTGGGCGTCGAGTATATATATGTATATATACTTATATGCACTGCCTAGTTCTGTTCATTTTATTTGATTTATTTTTAATGGTTTGTCAAAGCAACAGCGAGCTCTCTCACTCCACCTCCCCCTCTCCCCCTCTCTCTCTCTATCTCTCTCGCTCTAAGGGGCTTTTGTCTGCTTGGGTTTGAGGCATTGAAAAGTGTTCTCGTTGCCCTTTTGCATGACGCCAACAAATCAAACAGAAAAACGCATGCAACACACACACACACACACGCCCCCATTCCAGTTGCCGCCTCCCGCTGAAAATCAACTAAAAATTCGCGAATTTTTCCACCGACTCTCGGACAACTTCGGCCCACCTCACTCTGCGCCTTTAATTTTTTAACATTTTGCATATTATTTTGTTTGCAACGCAGTGGCAGTTGCCACCCCTTTACCTACTCCTACCCCCGCCCCCCTGACCCCTGCCCCATGCCTGCTGCTAGCTCCTGCTCCTTTGCTGTGTGTCAAACATGCCATTTATATGCGAGAGGCTGTTGCAATGGCTTGTTAGGGCTGGAGCAGTGCGAGGGGCGGAGGCGGGGGCGGGGTGCACGTTGAAGGATTTCAGAAAACATTTGCCAAAAAATTTTTTATCAAAGCCTTCAGCAGCAACAGCAGCAGCAGCAGCAGCAGCGACGCATTGTACGTGGCTGCTGTCCGGGAAATTTGAAACTCAATAGACAAAAAAAGTCGACAAGCAATAGAAAAAGAATATATATACACATATAGACAGACGCGACACACACACACACACACACATACACACACTCGGAGAGGTCTCTGTCTCTATATAGATGCTTGATTTTTACTGCACTCAGCTTGAAGCTTGCCTCATCCTGGCTGCTTCTAGCCAGCTTCTGCCTGCAATTTTTTTCGCCCGCATGCGTCGCACTGCGTTTCCCAACACTGGTCGGCCGAACGGCCTCAGGGCAATATAAAACTAAGCACAAAAAACGCATTTGCTAGACGAATACACAAAGCAAAAAAAAAAATAGTCGAAACGAAAATAAAAATCGGACTCTGCCGATAAAGGATAACACAGGACAGGGTAGCTGCTCAAAGAGCAAAGCTTTTTGGTTACAATTACATGATTTTGTCAGAGGCCTTCTCTCCTCTCTCTCTCTCTCTCTCTCTCTCTCTCTACTCTTCTCAGTGTGTGCAACCAAATGTTGCACGAACTGCTGCAAGCTAAAGTCAACTTACAAATGGATTGGTAATGGCTGGCGAATAAGTGCAACATTAGCTTAAGTAGATCTTTGGCTATATTTCAGATTGTCCAGAAACAAAGTAGCTCAGCAATTTTCCAGAGTTTGTGAAAATTTGAAAAATTTCCAAAGCACTTGACAAAGGAGCTTTGTAAAGGCTGATAAACATGAGATAAAGTGCTTGCCATGATTCCTCCTGAGAGAATGCTTAGTCGAGAGATAGGAAAACTAGCTCTAATTCCACTTTGAAAACCATTTATAATAGGCCTGGTTCTTCTTCTCTTTAGAGAGCTGGAAATTATTGGTGGAAAAGCATAGGAAAGTAAGTACTAAGACTTGATACCTTTTCATTGGTATCTACAATGCTCTGCTTTATATCTCTCTCTCTCTCTCTCTCTCTCATGGCAAGGTAAAGGGTATATCATGCTTTTAATGTTGATAGTAGATAGCCTGGAAAGATATATTAAAGCTGAAGAAATACCCTATACTCAGCATTCCAGACGGAAAGATACCCTGTAAATAACTTGAAGAGCAAATACTTAGTAAAAGTGAAGAAATGCCCTATACTCAGAATTTCAGATGGAGAGATACCCTGTAAGTAACTTGAACAGAAAATACTTAGATCCTATACTCAGAATTCTAGACGGAGAGATACCCTGTAAATAACTTAAGAGCATATGATTAGAAAAAATTAAGAAATACCCTCTCCTCAGGATTCCAGACGGACAGATACCCTGTAAATAACTTGAAGTGCAAATACTTAGACAAGCTACAGTTGCAGAAATTAAAGGATTTAGCTCTTGCAAGCCTCGTCATATATAAATAGATAGATGGTAAAGATACCCTGTACTCTTACATAGTTTCGAGAGTAGTTATTCTGTAAGAGTGCCCAATACTGGAGCGTCTATCTAAGTTACAGAAAATATGTGCTTTAGTTATGTTAAGAATCGTGATGGATAGGTAGATAGAAGAGATCACCACCTCAAAATACTATACCACATACTAAACAAACTACTTTATATGCGTACTAAATACATACTTTATACATACTATATACATACATAAAGATCAGCTAGTCTAAAGAAGTACCCAGTGTGTAGCCCCTATAACCAGCCTTAACTCTTATAAGCCCCCAGATATGTATTAGTCCAAAAATGATATTACCTATCGATACTTATCGACCTAGTAGAAATCTACAAATTTATTGATCATTTCTTAGGTTGCACTACCTGTTAGGTCCTATAGTCTCTGAGGTCAACTTTCACATTGAGGAATAAACACCGCTGGCCGCTCAAATAGGACACCCCCTTAATCCTGTTTCCCAGTGTTCCCAAACAAAGCAAAATTTGCATTCAAACATCTTAGAATTTTAGTATTTTGTGAATACTTCAAATTTCTATATAATATTATAATTTTTATTGAAAAACAATAAAGAAATGACTTTAAATTTAAAATAAGAGTTACGTCTATCATGTTTGGTTTATCAAAAGTGAAAGATAGAAAACTGGCCAATGGGGGTTGCCCTATTTAACTGGCGAGCAGTGTATCTAGTTCAATTTAAGCACTGATAGAGACCTATATATATTCCAAAATGTTTTCTTTTTCAAGTGTATGTTACCATAACAACTCGTTTGACTCATTTTCAAAGGGTATATCGTTACATTTGCTACTTTTATTGAGTTTTATCTACTCTTATCTTAAGTAAAGTCATGAAAATTTCATTAAACACAACAAATCAAACTCCACATCTGGGACTATAACTAAATAGGAATAATGGATAAATTATTAACTAAATTTAAATTTTATATAAAAGTTAACTATTTAATATATTACAAAGAAATTCTTCGCAAATTTCCATTTACTAATTCCATAAATTAAATTAAATCTGCTATAACTCGCCTTAAGAACTTCTTTGCTCAACTTAATATTTCCTTTACCATTTACTGCTCTATCTAACAGATCTCACCTGCACAATAGATTTGCTCTTGTTGCGCCTTTCTCTCTTCCGCTTTACTTTCTTATTCCTGCCACAAATTTAAAATGTATGTTGCATGGTTTTTGTGGTTAGCCGCACTTGATTTACCAAATGCTTCATTTGTTTAGATTTAAATTGCCAATACACACACACACTCTCTCACACACACATGCAAATAAAAATGAACATAGGCTTTGGCTCGTGGAGTCCTAGTTGTATTTAACATCAATGTTATTTGACTTAATCAGGCGTCGACTGTGCGCTAATTAATTGCGCTGTTGCATGCAGCAGCAGCAGCAGCAGCAGCGGCAGCAATTGTTGCTGTTGTTCTCGTTGTGGCCAACAATTAAAGCCAAATACAACCACAGCCAAACACGCACTCACACACACACACACACACACACACTCAGTCTGGCAGGAAAAAAAAGGTGCAGCAGCAACAGTTTAATCACTAGCTGAAAAGCAAATAAAACGTTTTGCAACAACAACAACAGCAACAACAATTGCAGTTGCAACGGCAATGCTTGTGATAAAGTTACCAAATGCGCTATCAGCACTCGATTTTTGTCCATTGATGGCTATAAAAAAAGGGGCGTGGGGGCGTGGGCCACAACAATTGGCCATGGGCAATTGGCAGCTATTGCCACCCACCTGCAACATGCACTATTGACACGTGCAACATGCTGTTAACAACAGCAACAGCAACAACAACAACGACAGCTGTGCGTGTGTCACTCTATGTGTGTGTCTCTGTGTGTGTGTGGGCGCCAGTAACACTTTCGCTTTCGAACGCATTTCGCGTGAATTGCAAAACAACAAAAAAAAAAGAAAAATAGGCGACAGCAGCAACAACAACAACAACAAAAGCGTGTGGCTGCAGCACGTTAAGTGTTGTGCATATGTGTGTGTGTGTGTGTAGGTGTGTAGGTGTGGGTATGCTGCAGCAAAACGCAATGCTGCCTGCAATAGCAACAACAACAACAACAACAACAGCAACAGCAACCGCATGACAGCAACACTTTTTATGCGCTTTTGTGTCGCTGTGTATGTGTGTGTGTGTGTGTGTGTGTGTGTGTATTTGTGCGTTGATGTATGAACTTTTTCACACACGATTTGTGCAGCAGCGCGCTGTCAGCAGCATTAAATTGCAGCTGCAGCAGCGAATGGGTGTTGTTGCTGCTGCTGTTGTTGTTGTTGTTGTTGCTGCTGTTGTTGGCTCTTGCAGTGACATTTAATAGCCACAAACTGCTAATAGTTGTCACGTGCGGCCAATTTCCATTCATAAAATTGCAATTGCAACTGCAATGCAGCAACATGTTGCTGCCGCACAGCACGACACCAACATCTAGTAGCAGCAGCAGCACCAGCAGCAGCAGCAACAGCAACAGGTGACTGTCAGCAGTCAATGTAAAGCAAATACAAATAAAAAGTAAGAAAAAACAAACTGCCACGCCCCCTCTTACCTTACAGCGCCCAAAAAATGATGCTGCATTTGGCTGGCCGCGGCAACATTGCAGTCAGTTGCTGCCATTGAAAATGTGCCCCTTCCACAGTTGCAATAAATGTGCGAAAAATAAAAAAACTTTCGAATAAATCAATTTTTTATTTAGTATATTCAATGGGATTTAAAAAAGATTTTGATGGACATAGAATCAATCTTTCATAGATGCACGTAAATATTTTAGGTTAGGCTTAGAGTATGTGATATATATATGACTGTGTACGTGTACATATACTATATACATATACATACATATTCGATACATATATATTTACATATATATATACATTAAAACCTCCAGTCGCGGACAGCTCCCGCAGGCAGACATCTCCAGTAGCCGGACGAATTTTATAGTCCCAAGATTCTTAGCATGATTTTCATACAAAATCCGTTCCCGTGGGCGGACGCTCTCTGGGCCGGACGCGGACACGATTTTTCTAACATTTTATACCAAACATCTCTCGCAGGCGGACAAAAAACTAATTTTAATAGATCATAATTAAGTTTGATTTCAAAATTTGGATAAGACAATTTTGAAGATTTCTTAAAAGTAGATACCTCTTTACCCACAGAAGACAACAACATTGAAATTAATATTACTAGTCAAAACGACATTGATCTCAGCGATTCAGATGAAGATATATATTATCTTTGACATCTCCCGCAGGCGGACAAAAATTCTGGAACCGCGGCTGTCCGTCCATGGGAGCTTTCACTGTATATATATGTCAAAATATGAATATATATATTTATCCTTAAGGGATTATCATTTACAGCTATGACTATTGAGTTTTATAGAGCTTTTGGTAGTTACGATCGATATCTCTATTTATATTGAATATCGAATTATCTTAATTGTGATTTTAATTATAAAAAATTATTTTGAAATACTCGATAGATAAATTCTCTAAGTAGCACTTATAAATATAAGCAACTGAACAATAAGCTAACGGATTCGAATTACTCATTAAACGAATCCTTATATATATAATATCAAGCTTTATATAAAGACATAAGACATTGTGATGTTATTTTAGCCAAAGGCCTTTTTCAAAAACAAGTCTCTAGCTTGTTTAGGTTCCGATACCGAATCATTCAGACAGGATAAATCGACTGGGCTTTTATTTCTGATCTAGAATATTAATACTTTACGGAGTGTGAGGGCTTCAATCCCAGGCAAATGTCATAGATAATGAAATAGTCAAATCAAATAACTACTTTTATCACTTGCAACTAGAACCTATACCTTATCATAACGACAGTAATATTAGTAACAAACCATTCAGATATACAGAGTATTAAAAAACACTAAGCCCTATATGAAGTTTGTAATTTTGCCGTTATACAGGCTAGAGATGGGTTTGGGAAAGTTATTGGTTCCTGATCCATCCCGTCCCGAAATCAGAACTCTTATGATATATTGAAATTGTATTTAATAATATAATATTTTCTCTAAAATTTCTACTATAAGACGTCTTCTAATTTCTTCCAAAATTCTACTAAAAGTAAAATACACTCTCTCACTCGTTGCCAAAGATGTTGGATCATCAATAACTTGTCTAGCAAGCATTTGTAACAATGACAATTGACATTGTTGTCAATATAATAAAATATTTGAGTTTCACTTAAATTTAACATCATTTATATAAGATTTAATTTCCTTGTCAATATCATTCTTCTGTTCTTTGATAAGTACAAGTAATTTTATCGATTAATCGGGCCCTGCGGGAATTTCGGGATCAAGCATTTATCCCGACCTTCCCAGACTATTTTAAGATCTTTCCCATCCCGCCCAATCTCTACCCTCAAAAATCCCTATACCGACGCCCATTACTCATACAGACAGATGCACAACACCAATATACTCTTTTCACTTGGAGAACGAGTATAAAAATGGAAAAAAACATTTTCATAAATCAAATAGTTTTAGAGTTTTAGAGATTCTACTACAAAAGTCTCAACAATTTTTATACATGCCAGAAGTTTTTTATAAAGCATTAATGTAGATCTATATATATATTATTTCAAATGTTGACATACTCAATTATAATCATTTATAATATGATATCTTTTTTTATATTTATTATTATCTCGAATCAGTCAATCTTAACGACTATAACAAGATATTTATCTTAATTTAATTTATCTATCAATTTACAATTAATTTACTCTAGTTACATTTTAATTTGCTTAGTATCCGTAAGCGAGGTTTAAATATTGACGTCTCTTTAATCAGTTTATGGGACGGGATGATATCTGATTCACATAATTATGACTTGAATTCACATCAAAAAAAAGTTCCAGGAATTGCATCAAATCTCTAATCCCACAAATTCTAGTGCAAACCACAAACTTCTGATTAAAAGAGATAACAATTAAATAACACACACACATGCATATATGTATGTATATTTATTTGCAACATATCGAATAACTGCAACACGTAGCACAAACGTCACTCATGCCACATGCCACATTTGGCTGTGCTGCAACAATTGTGGCCATAAAAATCTGATCACAAAAGCCACAATTTGCGGTCAATTGGGTTTTCGGCCGCAACAATCAACTCGATGCGTGCCACAATGTTGCACATGCAACAAAAATGCATCGCCAGCAACAGCAACAGCGCGGCTAAACTGTATCAAAGGCCCAAAGCCAATTTTTATTTTGATTTTGATTTTGATTTTCCTTTTTCCTGTTTTCTTTTTTTTCTTTTTTTTGCTGTTTGATTTTCCCATTTTACGCTGCATTTTCACACTTCAGCGATGCGCCCGGCGCCCGGCGCCCGGCCGAGGCGACAGCCCGTTTCGTTGCATAAAAAGTGCAACAATTCAAATGACCAACAAGCCGAGGGGCAAGGGGCTGGGGGCGTGGCACTGTGCCTACTGCAAAAATTCATGCAAAAATCGCCAAACTCCGAAAAACGAAAAAAAAAGAAGGAAAATCGCGAAACGTGGGAAAAAACGCAACAACAACCGCAAAGGGGCGGCAGGGGGCGTGCCAGTGGCAGTGGCTGTGGCTGTGGCTGGGGTACAAGTGCAGCGCGTCGATTGAAATCCCTAATAATCGCGCTGAATGCACTTGCCACACACACGTCGACAGAAAAAAGCGAGAAGCAGAGAGAAAGGAGGCGCCACAAATGGCGAAAAAAATGCAAAAATGCGCAGCGAAGCGCAGTCAAAAATGGCTGACGGGGCGGGGGCGATGAGTGGGCGTGGCACGGGCAGTACACCTATATGCGGCATGACCTTCGTGGCGTGGCATGGCCAGGACATTGATATGCAACGTGCGGATAATCGCGGCCAGTGCAATCAAAGTGCAACAAAAAGTGGCAGGAGCCACTCCACATACGTCTGTGTGTGTGTGTATGTGTGTGTGTAGATTTTTTTTGGCCAACTTGTTGCACGCAAACAGGACACGGCTGGCTGGTTGGCTGAGTGGCTGAGTGGGTGGGTGGGGCAGGGGCAGTCGCATAATTCGCTGACCTTGACGCGTGTGCCGCATGCTGCACAAACGAAAAACGTTGCAACATTATCAAGTGTGTGTGTGTGTGTGTGCTGCGTGTGTGTGTGGGTGTGTATTTTCTTTTTTTTGTGCGCCGAAATGCACTTTGGCTGGCTGCAACAAAAACGAGCGAGGCACGGTGCACGGCCTCTTTTTTCGCTGCCATTGACAACGTGCAACATGGGGCAGGCTGGCTGGCTGCGAGTGTTGCGTGCGTGGCCCATTAAACAAACGCGACGCGTGCCCCATCAATGGCCGCGCGCGCTCTTCTTCTTCGTCTCTTTTTTTTTTTTTTCTTTTTTGCAGCTGTTTGTTGCAACGCGTCGTTTTGGCTGCTGGCAGCGCAGTCGGCGTTGCGGCATGCAACGTTTCATTCATGCGTTTGCCACACACACATGTGTGTGTGTGTGTGCCATTCATTCAGTTTTTCGTGTTGCATGTTTCAGCGGCTCATTCATCCACTTGCAACGCAATGCGGCATGCAACAGCCGCTTATCAATTCGATTTCCAATTTGGTTTTTTTGTAATTTTTTATCTTTGGCTGCGCTTTGTGCGGCTATTTGATGTGTGGCACACGTAAATTGGGGCACAAACCTATGTGCAACACGAAAAAATATGCATTTTTTCACAAAGGTTTTGGACTGGGAAGGATTATTTAAATGAAGTCATCGGAAGCTAATTGATTGAATGGAAAAATATTCAGATTAAACTTAGAAATATTTTTATAGAGTATGTCTAGTCGAGCAGTTAGAAGGTATACAAGGTGTAGAGCACACAGAAGTGTATATATTTAGATATTTATATATGTAAACTTATATATATAAATATATTTTTATTTTTAATTTTGCTTGTTTTATGAATTTTTGAAGTTCCGATAAATTTTTACAGCGTATCTATGTGGTCCAGCTTTTTGCATGTACTCAAACTAAAATATTTACATCATATATATTAGCTGTTCTTTGAAATTTTTCATTGGATTCTTATAACTATATATAGATAAGTAATAAAGCTCTTAAGTATCTGAATTTCAAATGTCTTTTGTTATATGTAAAAATTGTTGAGTGAAAGTATTTTTAAAAACTTTTAGTAGTTCACACTGAGAATTCTTTACCTTGGATATAAAAAAATATATAAAATTATATACCTTATATATATATAAAATATATAAAAATAATTCAAATGTGACTATTAAGTACGAATCTCTTGGAAAAGCTCATACTTTCTTGAAGTACCTTCTAGAGCCTTTAAAGGTAACTTTAGTCTTATATCATATATCATATATCATACTGTGTATACTAAAAAACTTAAACGTACATACAATATCATATATCATTTCATATATTTTAAAAAAATTCGGGACGATCAGACACGTGCTTGGTCATGAGATTCTAGATATAAGGTCTGAGATGGCGGCATTTCGATCCCGACGCCCACCTCTGCTCATAAGTCCTAGAATTTTTTAGAATCTTTCTCAAAAAGCCCGAAAATTGTTTTGGGACAATTTCGGGTCCCGAAAATCTCGCTCCCGACGCCCATCGCTAGTTTTTAGCATACCTAATATATATCTTTCCAAAGCTTCTGTTTTTGTATAATTTAAATTTGTATAAACTTTCTCGCACATACATACAAATGTGAATGTATACATATATTCATCTAAATAACTAATGCTAAAGTATTGTTTGGAAAAGTTATTTAAGTAATGTGATCTTAAATATATGATCTATAATAATATATATCTCTAACTATAGATTTAAAATTGAATTTTCAGCTAATGCAAAAATATGTATCAGATGGTTATGGAAAAGTGAGTTAAATGTTGCAGAATAACTACTTAAAACTTCCTAAGAAATAGATACCAAAGACCCATAGTTGTATATAGTTTCCCTTAAAATACCTACAAAAGTATCTAGTTCCCCTTTAGTTTTTAGTTTGTAGTTCTTAGGAATTTAAAAATGTATATTTCTAAAATATTTGTTTTTTTATCGCTATTTCTCTGCTCCTAACTCACATTTTCACAAAACTCCTTTGAAAACTCTTCTTTAAATCTTTAAAATTTCCTATAATTTTAATTTTTTAAAGCTTCTTTTTCGCTAAATAAAATTCACTGTAAATAAAATGGATTAAGTTCTGATAAATAATATTAATATTTATTTTCCTGACTCTCCTTCAAGCCTTTAAGCCCTTTTGCTCTTGACTTTCTCTTCTTTCAGCCACAATTTGAGCTCCTGTTGCACATGTTCGCTAATCCCTTTGTCTCTTCGCTGCACAGTCACAAAAGCTACTTGACTTCAAAGCAACTGCCTGCCTGCCCTCTCTCTCTCTCTCTCTCTCTCTCACTCACCTGCTGCCCCGCCCCTTTTAGCTGTCTCCGTCTTCTTCATTTTGATTTTTTTTTTGCAGTCGCTTATTATAAACGCGCAAAGCAATCGCCGCCTTTTTTCCAC
This sequence comes from Drosophila gaucha, assembly GCA_035045545.1. NCBI lineage: Eukaryota > Metazoa > Arthropoda > Insecta > Diptera > Drosophilidae > Drosophila > Drosophila gaucha. The sequence goes on from JAWNOY010000286.1 coordinate 1,076,461, forward strand.
TATTTTCTACAGCAACAATTAAAAACAATTCCTTGAAATCTAAATCAAGCCCACCATCTGCCACGCCCACACTGCATCCAGCCTCCCTCTAAATGCACAAAAGATGCCAAAAGATTTCTGTTCATTTTCTTCTGCGTTTTTTCTTTTCTTTTTAATATTTTGCCTTCATTGTGAATGTTTTAATTAGTCGACGGCTGGCTTTGTGGCAGCAACTCTGCCTTGACAATTTTTCAATCAGTGCCACGCCCCCTGCCCCCGTGCCGCCCTCGCATTACTTTCTTATTATAAGCTCGAGCTGCTGTTTATTCTTGAATGCGAATTATTCTTGAATTTTTGCATTCGATTTTAAAGACTTTGCAACAGCAGCAGCTGCGCCTCACATATGCCCCCCCCCCCCCCCCCACACACTGTCAACTAATCCGCAACAAAGCGCAGATGACTGCACCCCAGCCCCTGGGGCCTCCCCCCCTCTCTCCGCCTCCCCCGCCCTCCACGAGACCGCAGCGCGCAGGCAACTAACAATAACAGACGTCGCACTGGACGTCCGACGAACGTGCAACAACAAACGACAGTTGCTGTCGATGTTGTTACAAGTACAACAACAACAACAACAACAACAGCAGTGAAATAGAATAAGTTAGCGGGGAATTATTGTACCTGGGTGACTGACAGATACCCTGTAATAAGCTAAAAAGCTGCTTGTTTGCTTTTGGTAACTTCTATATACAAATTCCATTCTTTATCAAACTTAAAACAGGTTGAAGAGCTATTGCTCTCTGCATGCCTGACTAACAGATACCCTGTAATAAGCTGAGAAGCTGTTTGTTTGCTTGTTTTTGTTAACTTTGATATAACTCCTTTCTTTATCACACTTAAAATAACTTAGAGAACAATTACTGCTTGCATATCTGACTGACAGATACCCTGTAATAAGCTGAGAAGCTGATTGTTTGCCTGTTTTTGTTAACTTTGATATAACTCCTTTCTTTATTACGCTTAAAATAAGTTAAAGAGCATTTGCTGCCTGCATGCCTGACTAACAGATATCCTGTAAGCAGCTGAGAAACTGTTGGCTTGCTTTTTGTTTTGTTTTCTTATCTTTATTGTTACTTCTTTATGACAAGTTACATAAATACACACACACACACACACATAGATACACACACACACACATACACACACATACACACACACACTTACACGCATGTTGCTAGCCTCTGATTCTTCCAGCTTACCTTAACCTTAAACTAAAATCTTAACTTTTCGTCTTAGATCATTTATGATATTGAGATCCTCTCAACGAGATGTCAAAGAATTGGTTGTACAATAATCTCTTCATCTGAATCGCTAAGATCAATGTCGTTTTGACTAATAATATTAATTTCAATGTTGTTGTCTTCTGTGGGTAAAGAGGTATCTACTTTTAAGAAATCTTCAAAATTGTCTTTTCCAAATTTTGAAATTAAACTTATGATCTATTAGAAAGTGTTTTTTGTCCGCCTGCGAGAGATGTTTGGTATAAAATGTTAAAAAAATCGTGTCCGCGTCCGGCCCAGAGAGCGTCCGCCCACGGGAACGGATTTTGTATGAAAATCATGCTAAGAATCTTGGGACTATAAAATTCGTCCAGTTACGGGAGACGTCCACCTGCGGGAGCTGTCCGCGACTGGAGCTTTCACTGTATTTTGTACACATACATATGTACATTTATTTATATTGTACAACATATGTATTTAAATTTTCTGCATATATTGAGTATATATCCATAATAAACGGGAAATACTACTCATCTAAAAACAACCTTATTAGCTCTAGCTTATATAGAGTCGAATTCCAATAATTCCTCTCCCGCTAAATCGAAAACCACAAAAATTCGTTCGAATTTCTGTTCGATTAATCGAAATCTTGTGTAATTCGTAAAATATGTGATCCCCTTGTTTTTTCGAATTATAGGAATTTGGCTGTATAAGCTTTAATGGAAGATCTAGAAGCTCTTGCTAGATGAAATCTGTACCTCGTCAAAAGTCTTATGAAATTTCAAAGATATTGTATATCCAACACATACTTAACATAAATTAATTAATTATTTGTAGAATATTTGGAATAGGTTTTCGCTACTTTTCAATGCTTTATTTTCTTTTTCAGTCTAAACCAAAAATTTTAAGTCCTCAACTTGCTCAAAAAAGCTTAAGCAATAGAGCTAGTAATCAATATTTATCGAATGTGAGTAAAAACAAGCAAATCACAAAAATTAAGAGAATATAGTTATTTGAAATCGTCTATAAGAATGAAGCTATAAAACGAAGAAGCAATCGATATTTATCGATTGTAAAAAAGTTGAAAAGATCATAAAAATCGAACAATATATAGAATAAAATATGCTCAAATTTATATTAAATTTTTTTAGATAAATAGGTAAATATTAAGCAAACATAGAGCTCAAATTTAAAGGTCTAACTATCGATATTTATCGATAACAACATACAAATTAAATGAAAAAAAAAAGAGTTAGCAGAAACTTTACTTAAAAAATATTCTATATTTTCGCTCCTAATAGTTATCGATATACGAAGAGGCAAAAAAGGAAATATGATCAGGAATACATAACATATATCACATATATATATTACTTATAGACTCCCAACTGATTTTCCTCCTCTGCAAATATCTTCAATCTAAAACTCATTCAACAACTTGTCAATTTTTACAGGGTATTAGCAAAAAACGGCATAGAATGTATTTGCCAGCGTCTGCACTTGACGGGGCCACATAGGCGTGGCAGCCAAAGAGAGGGGGGGGGGGTTGAGAGCTTTCGCGTAGGCTGTTGCGGAGGCGTTCAATTGTATATAAATGCGAGCAGAAGCGAAAGCCGCCAAAGAAGCGACAATGGCCAAGTGGAAGAGCCAACGAGTGAGCGAGAGAGAGAGAGGGAGTGAGAGGGAGAGAGAGAGAGGGGTGGGGTAGAAGGTGCTGCAGGGTAGGCAATGCAATCAAATGGCGCAAAATTTACAAAAACTGCACACACACACGAACACACACACACACACACACACACACGCACATGCAACACACAACTTGCAACGCACGCGAAAATCTTTGCCTGGGGGTCGCAGGCAGCTGGACAAGAGACAGCAACAGAGAGGGAGGGGAGAGAGGTGGAGAGTAAGGGCAGCAGCATGTGGACTTTGGAGTCGAGTCCTGTGTGTCCAGGACCTGTGCCTGTGCCTGTGCCTGTGCCCGTGCCTGGAGTACAGTTGCGTCTAAGCCAACTGAAGCTGGGCAGGAGTTGCAGCTGCCTCGATTGCTGGACTCGGCTTTTGCGCGCGTTTCGTTTTGCCGCGTTAACTGTCCATCAATGTACGTGGCCCCCCCGGGGCGGGTGGGCGTGGCTGCGTGCGCTGTCTATTTGTTTGTCTGCTCTGGTCCAAGCTGGCCCTTAACCCCCCACTCCCCCACGCCTTTCTAGCTCCCCTTCAGCCATCGTTAGCGCTGCCTCCGTTTCGTACTTTTGCCTGCATTCGAACTTCGTTTTTGGATTTATACAACACACACACACACACACGCATGGACTCTCGCACACATGCTAAGCCCTTTTTCATCGCTGTTGGCGCCCTCTGCATAGCCCCTGCCCCCTCTCTTTCCTCCTGCTTCTACTCCTGCTTCGGTTTTTCGTTTTATTGCGCTAGGCATTTTTGCATATTTGAGGCATCATCGCTCATCGCTTTTGTGCGCGTAAGCTAACTTTGTGCAACAGCCACCCCTTGCCACAACTCCTACCCCTAACAGCAGCCCCCACCCCCACCCACACCCCCACCCTGCTGCCCGTTTCGCTTTCTAAGCTGCATTTGTTGTCTCTTCTATTTGGCGTTTTAATATGCGCCAATTTCTTCTTCTTTTTTGTTACTGCTGCCACGCCCACCAGTGGGCGCAAGCAGCTGCCTTTAGTTGTACACAGTTTGGTCACCTTCACACACACACGCACACACATTCGCGGTTTATTTGTTTGTTTGCCTGTTCGTTCAGTCGCAAACCTCTCAAATCGAGCAGCACCCATTGCCAGCCAGCCTACCTCCTGCCACGCCCCCTCCGCCTGCCCTAGCTAGCTGTCTGTTTGCCTCTTTGCCGCCGTTGTCATCTTGCACAAACTTTCATCGCATCGGAACGCAGCGGCTGTCGCCTTGTCGCATAGCCTTTCAACATGACCGCCCTCCTTGCCACTGCCACGCCCCCCCCCCTCCTCACTCTATATGTCTGCTGTCCAGGCAGCGACATTCGCGTCATTCGTCGTCGTCAACAGTTAAATACATAAATTTTCGTATAAACGCGTTTTGTGTCTCACGAACCCCGAAAAAGCTATTTGCCACATTTCTCTACAATTGCGTGCAACAACAACAGCAACAACAACAACAACAACAAGGGGCAAAGTGCGTGCAGTGCTGCATTTTTAGTGTGGCAAACAAATTTTTGCATTGCAACAGTGCACAGTGGCACGAAACGATGCAAAATGAATTGAATTGAAGAAGATTGATGAAGAAATAAATCAAAAGAGGATTTTGATAGCATGACAAATGGAAGACATAAGAAAGATATATATAGAACTTTAGATTAAAGATCAGGTAGAGTTTTGATACACACAATAAAGAAGTATAGTTAAGAACTTACGAAAAGCAAAGGAAGTATTTGAGATACTGAATCAAAGGCTTACCTGGAAAGAGAAGAAGAGCAGAAAGATAAGTTTTAATGATAAATATTTGCTAAAAAACAAATAATATTAGAAAACTTATAAAAAAATTTGTAAAAAATTGGAAATAAATGCCATACATTAATAATAGTTTTATATATGTATAATATAATATGAGTATCTACATTAAGCATTAAATAATGCGCGTGGTTTTAATTAGTTTTACATATAATATAATATGAATATTTGAAACATAGCTTCATTTTTACTATTAACATACATAGACTAACAAATAGCTATCTAAAAATATGTAAATATATTAATATATGAATTGGTATTTCGCTAATCAATTGGTTTATTGTCCATATAAGACAGATTCCATATAAAACACAAAAAAAAAATATTTTACTTTTTTTCAAACAAACGAAGTTTAGAAAAGTTTTTTAAAATAACATGATTTAGTTTTATATGATGAATATTAAATACGAAATTAAATAACTCTTTAAAATATCTCAACATCTCAATATTTAATATTTAAAAATATAAATAAATAAATTATAATGAGCTCTTTAAATAAAATATTTAGAAAATGTTATGGGTATTTAACATAAATATAATATATAATATATAAAAATATAATAAAATTAAATATTACCATTAAAAATTAAAAAAAAAATAATAAATTATAATGTTAAATAATAAATTAAAAAATCTATAAAAATTGATAATATTAAATGGAATATAATATATGTACAAAAATAAAACATTGACATCAAAAAGTAAAGGGCTGGGCTTACCCAAAAAAAAGTTAAAATAGTAAACTATAATGTTAAATATTAATATTACTTAAATTAATTTTTTAATTAATTATTTATTAATTTAATTTAGTTTTATATTCAATAAATAAATTTTATATTCAATAAAAATAATAATATTAAATGGAATAAAAAAATATATAAAAATAAATAAAAGTGAAGGGCTTTGCTAACTAAAAAAATATTAAAATCATAAGTTAAATTGTTAAATAATAAATCAAAAAAAAAATTTTAAAATAATAAAATTAAATGGAATATATAATATATATATAAATAAATTATGATATCAAAAAGCTTGAGGCTGGACTTTTGCCTTTGCAGATTCTAAATATTGTCTAAATGCACAAAGCTAGCCAGACCGTCAGACGAATTGTATATGTTCATTATTTGGTTATAAATGTTTCCTAATATTTGCTTTTGACCAAAATGAATAAACGCTTTTTGACACACTTTAAAAAGGGAAAATAATTCACAAAAAGTTCAAGCATTTCTTTGTTTATTCAACTTTTGAAAAATATCATGCAATAAATAATTGTTGCTGACACTGTGATCATTTATATGCATCTACATAAATATACTACAAAGATAATCCCTATATAAACAGCACTTCATAAGACTCGTATCATCATAATTCATAAGATATCCATTAAAAAATTTACATTTCAGACGCTCTCCCAGAATTAATGCAAGCAGCTGCTTCGGAAGCTCTGCCAAAAATCTATTTAAAAGTTTATTCCCAGATCGTTTGGGATCACAATTAAAAAAAATGAATGCCGCTGCTTGATTTACCGATATTTATAATAATGTAGTCAACCGCCATTTGCTAGTCGCAAAAATGTAAAATAAAACTTTTTGCATAATTTATGACTGGCTGGAGCTGAGCCGCAGCTGGCTGTCTCGCTCTAACACGCTGCGCGCCAGCAGCATCATTTGTCTCGCTCATGCATTTGGGGAATTATTTTTTCGCATAGAGCTCTTTGTATTTTTCTTTATTTTATGCAGTTAATGCCAAAAATAATAATCAAAGACACACACACACATATCTAGAGAGACACGCAACTACTCACACACACACACACACACTCACACACATGGGTACGTGTATCGTTTGACCAGTCTCCAGTGACAGCCCCGCAGTGTGGGCAGTTCCAAAGGCGAGCGAGCGAGAAAAAAAAACAACAACAGCAACACACAAAGGCAGAAGCAAAAAACGACAAAACGTCGCTCGAACTGCAGGTGCAATGCCTGCACTCGCACCCCACCCAATCCACACGCTGCCTCTCGCTCCCACAAGCTGCCAGTTGACTTAGTGTTCGTGTCTTTGCCAAAGAGAAGTGCAAGCAGAGCGCACAGCATATTGGCGCGTCTCTTAAAAACAAAAGAGCGTCAAAAGATTGCGGCGAATTGGTGAGAGCGCAGCCGGCCGACTGCAGCTCAAAATTGAGCAGAAGCAACGGCAGCAGCAGCAGCAGCAGAAATACAAACGGAACTAATTAATGAACAATCTTTGCTGCTGCTGCTGCGACGGCGGCTGCTGTCAAGTTTTTTCTTAGGCTTGAGTAGAGTAGTAGAGTATGCGTGCGTGTGTGTGAGAGAGAGGGGTATATACATATATGAAGCGTGGAATTTATGAATAAGATTTTTGTTTATTATTTATATTATTTATTTCTATAGTAATAACTGTTTTGCTTTGCTTGCTTGCAGTATCGTTAACAGCTCACTGCATTTGCTCACTCACACACACACACACACACACACACTCACGCACACGCACGCATGCCTAACTATTAGGCGACCCCCTTCGCACGCATTGCCGAAAATGCAGCGCGTTTGGTCTCATCTCTTGAGCTAACGGCACTAGCAGCAATAGCAACAGCAACAACAGCTTTTTGGGGGTTGCGCGGCGTTTGCTGTGTGTGGGAGAGCAAGCCAGCGCCGAAGTCGCTCGCGAGCGAACTTCGCCTCGTCTCGCCAAGCATTCGTCGTGGCGGCGCTTCGTTTTCGTTTTCGTTTTGCCGAGTAAAGGAATTTTGTACGTTTGCCGGCATTTGTTTTGTCGCCGCACGTCGCACGTCGCTCGCCGCACGCCGCTTGCGTCGCTTGCGTCGCTCTTTTGCACTATTTTCGCTGCTTTCGCTCCTTTGCCTTGAAAACTGCAACTGCAATATTTGCTGGCTGCGACGCCGGCAGAGCCACACTATTTACGACTTGGGGGTCTCGCGGCTGACGTCGCGACGACGACTCAGCGAATTCGCATTCGCAACTCTCGACGCGGCGGCAACTACAACAGCAACAACAACAACAAGAGCTAGTAGCAGCAGCAGCGCCTCTGCGTTGTCGTAGCCCCAATCGACGTCGTCTGCTGCTGCTGCTGCCTGCCTGCTGCCTGCTGCCCGTTAAGTTTGTTTTGAGTTTTTCCGTATCAAAATGTGCAAAACGTTTTCAGTCTAATTCAGACGCTCGTGCTGAAAAGACTTTTTATTGGGGGCACGTTCCGTTGCCAAAAATAACGACGAGACGCCAAAAACGAAAAAGCCGCCACACACACACAAGCACACACACACACTCACACACATACGAGTTGTTTATAAAATAAGAACATTTATTTAGCTAATTTTAACTAAATTAAAAAACTAAATAAAAAAATTAAAATTTTTAAAAATATAAACTAAAATGCGCGCAAAATAAGCCACACACACACACACACACATACACCCACTATCATACACACACACACAGCTACACGTAGTCACGTGTACGTTAGTTAAAACGCGACTTAAAACGCGAGCGCGATAAAAACCGCGTCGTCCCGTTGCAGTGTTTGACACACACACACACACACACACACACACACACACACATGAATATACGCATACCCATGCATACAGCTAAACAGTTACAATTCGCTTTGCCGCTCGATCAATAGACACTCTCTCTCACGCTCTCACGCTCTCAGTTTTTGGAGCACACAAAATGGCGTCAACGGAGACGCCAACGTCGCGGCCAAGCAACGATCGCAGCAGCAGCAGCAGCAACGTCGCCGCTGCGCAAACGGACAGCGAAACGTACGCCACGGAGCAGGCGCAAGCGGCGCAGCGACAGCGCAGCGGCGGTGGCGGCAACGGCAGCAATTCGCCCACATCGCAGCAGGATAAACCAAAGGCCGTTAGCCCGCCGTTAACAACGCCGCCGAGTGCCAGCGGCGCCGCCAACGCCGATGCCGACATCAGCGGCGCTGCCAACGCCGGCAGCTCATCGCCCGGCTCCAGCGCAACGACGACGACGACGACAACGACGACGCCGCTGCAACAGCAGCAGCAGCAGCATCAGTCGCTGCCGCAACAATTCTGCCTGCGCTGGAACAACTACCAATCAAATTTGACCACGATCTTCGATCAGCTGCTGCAAAACGAATCCTTCGTGGACGTGACGCTCGCCTGCGACGGCCGCTCGATCAAGGCCCACAAAATGGTGCTCTCCGCCTGTTCGCCGTATTTCCAAACGCTGCTCGCCGAGACGCCCTGCCAGCACCCGATCGTCATAATGCGCGACGTCAACTGGTGCGATCTCAAGGCCATCGTCGAGTTCATGTATCGCGGCGAAATCAACGTGAGTCAAGATCAAATTGGCCCGCTGCTGCGCATCGCCGAGCTGCTCAAAGTCCGCGGCCTCGCCGACGTCACTCAAATGGAAGAGGTCAATTCTGCAGCAGCGGCAGCGGCAGCGGCAGCGGCAGCGGCAGCGGCTGCGACCGCCTGCTCTTCGCCCGCTCAGCTTTCGCCGAAAACTCCCGTGGAGCGGGAGGCGAGCGATGAGCTGCTCTCTTTCATGCAGCCGGAGAAGAAGCTGCGCTCCGGCGACTGGGATTGCGGCGAGCTGCGTCTTTCGCCGCAGCAGCTGCAGCAGCAGCAGCAGAGCCGCAATGTGCGCAAGCGTCGCTGGCCCTCGGCCGATGCCATATTCCAGGCTCCAGCGAGTCCTTTGAGCAGCTTGATCGCTGCCGAGCGGCTCGAGCAGGAGCAAAAGGAGCGAGAGAGACAGCGCGATTGCGGTTTATTGACGCCGCCGCCCAAGCAGATGGGCGCTAGCAGCGGCAGCATAACGCCGCGTCGCTTGACGCCCTCGGCGGCAGCGCTAGAGACGGCGCTGCACGGAATGGAAATGCCCTCACCTGCAACGACGCCCGCGCCATCTGCCGCGGCAGCGAGTCGCTGCCCACGCGCGCTGCCCAGTCCGCAGCAGCAGCAGCAGCAACAGCAGCAGCAGCATTTGCATCATCTGCAGCAACAGCAGCATCACATCTCGACTTCCGCTTCCGGCGCTTCCGCAGAATCGCGTTTCCCACTCGGCTCTGCCGCTGCCATGGCCGCTGCCGCCATGGAGCTAAGCGTCGCTGCGGCCGAGCCGCGACTACCGCCGCCGCCGCCACACCACCACAGCGGACCCTCCAGCTCTGCCTCGCTTGCGGACGACATGGAGATCAAGCCCGGCATTGCAGAGATGATACGCGAGGAAGAGCGGGTAAGTGCACAGAAACTCTCTTTAAACGCTCTCTTAAATCAATTCATTCACAAGCGCGATCTGCGCTGCGCGCTCTCTTGAGCAGCGTCAAGCAATTCGCTCTCTCTCTCTCTCTGTTTTGTTTTGATTTACGTTTCGCGATCTTCATTTTGTTTCGGCTACTTTTTTGCCGACGGCATTTCGCCGCCTGACGTCATAATAGCCGCAGCAGCAGCACCAGCAGCAGAGGCAGCTACCGTGGAATGTTGTTGTTCGCTGTTCGCTCTTGATTGACAGCATTCACGTGCTGCACGTCGTCGCCGGCGTCCGCCTCTGTCTCTGCCTCTGCCTCTGCCTCTGCTTCTGCTTCTGTTTCTGTTCATTGTTGTTGCCGGCCACGTCTTCTGCTCGCGATCGTTAAAAGCATTTTAAACATTTTTCGCCTTGTCGTAGGTTCCATTCGTTGCTTCTTCCTTACATCTTTTTTTTACCGTACTTCAATTGATGTTAAATGTGAATGTGAATATTCATTCATGGGAGTTTCTATATATTAAGTAAATCTGTAATTAGCAATAAGATGAAAAATGTATCCCAGTGTTGGAAAACACTGACATGCATACATATGTCATAAACGTCTAAATCTCAAAACGGGCTCATTTGTTTTAAACTACAATGAAGCTCTATCAAAACCTAAAACTAAAACACGCCAGTGTTGTACAACTATTTATGAAGCCAACAACTCTGAATTACCAGTGTTAAACAGTGCTATTCGATATAGAGTCTCTAGAATGTTTTTAATATAAGAAATCTTACCAAATAAAAAGTTTGTTAAACCAATTGCAAATACATTTAATTAGTGTTGAACAACATCCATCAAAAATTATTGCTTCGCCGAACCGATCTTTCTTGGAACTATAAACTATTTTTGCCCATTCAATTTCTGGCTCAACTGGTCGAAACTTATTTTTAGTTATTTTACAACACTGTAAATATATTTTATGCTACACTTTTCGAGTTAAAGTTAATTGGAGCTAATTTATTAACTAAATTGATTGATTAATTATAACTAATTATCAACTAAAATATCTGCACAAGTAAACTCTTACTTATCTATTTTATTTACTTTTCATGTATTTTGCAACACTATAATTATATGATCGTGTATCTTATCTTATCTTGAACGAGCTTAAAAAGTTTCAGAAGAAAAGTTTTGTGTTCAAACTTTTCATAATATATCTAGAGTTATTTTTTATTTTTTTTTAACAGACTAATTGCGCTTGGATCCTTTTTACTTATTAAGAGAATAATATCTTGACTAAATATCTTTAAATGAAAATCATTTGCATAATTTAACTCTGATCATATTTTTATTCTTTCATAAAACGAAACATTTCAAACTAAGATAAGTTCAACCTATTTGAGGTATACCTTTGTAGAACCTCCATCATTTATTTATTTATTTTATTTTCTTATACAAAGTTTGCTTCACAGTTCATTTTCAAGGAATACGCTTACTATAATAGATATATAAATAGTATGAAGTATTTATTACTATATTAAATCTTTTATTTTCCCCATATTTTAACATTTTTATCTTCTTCAAATTTATCTAAAGAGAAATTCAGTTTATTTAAGTAATTCCCTTTTAAATCCTCTCCATAATTGATTTTTAATCATATTTAATATCTTTTGTTTTCCACATATTATTAGATTTTAATGCTCTAGAAGCTTTTCTAAAGAGAAGTTCAACTGATTGCGTCACAGTTCATATTCAATGAATACCCTTACTATAATATCTAAACTGTATGATTTTTGCTTACAGTTTTTTTTATTACTTTAATTAAATCGTTTATTTTCCACATATTTTTTAATTTGTATCCCCTTTTAATTTATTGAGGAATTATTTGAGGAATTCCCTTATAAATAGTCTCCATAATTGATCTTTAATATTTAATAATATTTCATATTTCAAATCTTTTGTTTTCCTCATATTATTATTAGAATTTAATGCTCTATAAACTTATCTAAAAAGAAGTTCAACTGCTTGCTTCACAGTTCATTTTCAAGGAATACCCTTACTATAATATCTAAATAGTATAATCGCTGCCTAAATTATTTCTAATTACTTATATTAAATCGTTTATTTTCCACATATTTTCTCATTTTTATCCTCTTTAAATTTATCTAAAGAGAGGTTCAGCTGCTTCCACAACAGTTTCCCACAAACCGGTTTTCCGATCCGATCTGATGGGGCAATCATGTCAACGGTTTCTCAGCCCAGTCGACGCTCCTTTTGGCGTTCCATCAACATTAAGCCGCATCGCAAAATTCGCACTTTAATAAAGAATCTTTATTTATTTATCTAATAGACGTCGACGAACCCAGACTTCCAGAGACCAAGAGTCTCTCTCCCATCACTCTCCCATCGATTCGTGTTCTGCTGGAATGCGATATTTGTTTGTCTCCCTTTTTAGGCTGGGACAGATCAGACCTCTGCCTCAACCAGTGTTGCCAACCATTCGTTCGCTTCTTCGTGTTTATTGTCGCTTTCGAGTGCATTAATCAAATAAGCCAAAGGCTGGGCTAACAGCTCGAGTCGATTCTTCAGCGCATTAGCGTGCTCATATGTTCGAATTCGAAATCGTTTGTTTATCTCATTTAATATTTGCATACCCTGTACTTTTTTTGTTTAAGATGTTGGGTATATTGAAATGAAGGTAGTGTTTGTAACAGGCAGATTGAGAGTCAGATTAAAGAGACAGACGGGCTCTACAATTTTGACTGTTTCTTTATAGATATTGTCTTTCATGGGGTTTTAATCATATTCCCCAATTTCGATATATGTAATATCGATTTCCAACATATTTTTGTCTATTTCTTGAGCTTAACTCAGAAAATTGAAGTTCTTAGTGAAGTTCTAAATAATAAAACAAATGTTTTCTTGCATCCTAAACCTTTTATTCCACATATCTCTTTAAAGACAGTTGGAAAACTTCTAAATTTTTGTCTAATTATGCCTTCCGAAGAAGGAAAAGTCATAGTAATATTCTACATGTCTTGTTCATGTTCCCATATTTTCGTTAAATTATTTATTTTTTTTTATTATTTTCTTTGTTGTTATGAATTATATTTAGTAAAGTTAATAGAAAATAAAATTTGTTTCTTATGTTTTCAAAACATATTCTTATTCAAGCTAATTAATAAATTATCTCATCATTTATTTACTAATGGATTAAAAAACCCAAAACTGTTTACAAAACATATTTCAAAATTTCATTACAATCGTAAAATCTTATAAAAGTTGTCAAAACTTTATAACGTACATAATTATGCATATTATGCATATATGTAACAAAGAGTAGCAGGAAAGCGAGGTGGCAACGCCATATTACAGAGCTGCGATAGAAAAGAATAAGTTGTCAAGTTGCCAAGAAGAAGCATTAAGAGGAATTAAGCTGAAAAGAAAAGAAGTCGTAAAAGTTCTAGAAGTCGACAGAGTCGAAAAAGCTAAAAGCATAGATCCTGAGTTACCAAAACCTAATCTAATCTAATATTAATTAATATATATAAAGCATACATAGTAAATATTCCATATATATATAAGTTAAAATCGAATCTTAGAACACATTAGTGGGATTTTAATGAATTTGTTGTCTACAGGGTATCTAGTAGTTGTTCATTCTCAACTGAAACAGTTTCGCTGTTTTCTCTTTTACTTTTACTCTCCAACTGTTTTCAGATTAAAAAAAAACAAAAAAACTCAAAATAATTTTAAAACTTTTCTTTATATTACTCTTTAAATTTATATTATTATATTTTATTACTTTATATATTTATATTACAGGGTAACTCTCAGTCGTTTCAAATCCATCTTGTTCAGTCTGTATGTCTGCTTTCCAGTTTTGCTTGTTAGCGTCTCTCGCTCTCCCCCTCTTCTCTAAGTCTCTCCCTCTCTCTCTCTCCCTCTCTCTCTTTTTCTTCAATAAATATTTTGTTTTTATGCATTTTTAAATATTTTTTTTAACGCTGACCGCGGGCTTTGATTTTGTTCGTTGTTGTTGTTGTTGTATTTTTATGTGCTTAGAAATTCTTTGGAAATGCATCTGCAACAACAACAATAGCAACAACAACAACAGCAGCAGCATCTGCATCTTTGCTTTGTTTGCATTGGTATTAGTGTTGGCCATGTTTATGCTTTCCTGCTGTTTGCCTAACCAATTCTTATGCCACTTGTTGTTGTTGTTTAAGTTGTTGTTGTTTTAGTTTATTGTTGTTGTTGTTGTTGCTGTTCCTTGTGCGTTTATTTACACATTTCATTTATTAAAAATCTCTGCCACGATCTGTACAGCAATTGCCCCACCTCCTCCGCCAACCCGCTGATCTCTCAGGGAAAGCAACCATATATAACACATAAGAATTCTAGAGAGTGGCCAACTAGAAGATACCCTGTATCCTTTGTCGGGCAGCTGTTACAAAAATTCTAGTTTAAATCTAAAAACATGAGGCAAAACAAAAGTTTTTCTAAAGAAAGGTATTTGAAAAAGAGGAGTATTTGATATACATTAGAAGAATATATCCTTAAGCTAGAAAAATCTATATATTCCGAATTTAGCTTAAACTCTTTAAACTTTCTAAATATGCCTAAATAACTAAAGTTTGAAATCAATTTTAATTGATTTTATAAAATTACCAAAAAGTTATAGATTATTTGAAGCAAATATAGGAGGGAATAAAGTGCTTTGTAGGATCCTTTAGGATCTTACAGTAAACTGATAAACGAACAGAGAGACAGCTCTAAGTCGACTCAACTATTGAACTTGATCAAGAATATACATTATATATGTCAACAATCAAGCCTTCTTCTGTCTGTTGCATACAATCAAAAGCAACCAGTATAGCCTCTCTTTTCATTTCCAATAATTACAGGGTATACATATCAAATATTGACAGGCGGCATCCGTTTCTATATATATGCAAAATAATCAATTCCCAAATGCAGCGCTTCTTTAATACATTTAATACTTTTTTTTCAAGTTTTTTCTCTTTGTGGCATGCCACACACACACACACACACACACACATGCACAGCTAAAGCCGATAAGTGTCAGCCTTTGTCTCCATCAGCCTTCTCTTTTTTTGCCCTCGGCCGATCTTTAGCTTCGCTTTCCGTTGATTAATTGCACTTTTATAATATTTCTCCTTTTCCTTGGGCCTTTTGTTGTTTTTCTTTCGTCCTCTTCTGCGTCTGCGTCTTGTTCTTGTTCATATTTTATTGCTGCATTTTATGCGTGCATCATTAGAGGTAATATTTTATTCTTATTATTCTCCAAGTTCAAGTTCAGTGAACTGCAGTCGAAAAGATCAAAAAGATATATATGTATATTTGAATATAAGAATTGATTATATATTATTAACCTTTAAATATGGACTCTACATATAGGCAAATGTATTTTTTAACCAAGAAAGTAAATTGAATTTATAAAAATTAAAATAAAGATAAAAAATATAAAATTAAATATTTTAAATCTTTTTTTTGATATTTAAAACTTGAAAATATTTTTTAAAAATATTAAAAATATAATAATATAAAGTATTATTAATTAAACCTAAAACTTCAAACTATTTTTTAAAATATTTTACTTTTCATACAACTTGTTTCAAATTGTCAATTAATAAGATAAAAACAAAGATAAAAAATACAAAATTAAATATTTAAAATCTTTTTTCCTGATATTTAAAACTTGACAATATTTTTTAAAATATTAAAAATATAGTAATATTAAAAATAATATAAAAAAATATTTTTTTAAGTTTTTAACTTAGCATAAAACTTGTTTAAAAACCTCTAAAAAAAACTCTTTCAAAAATTATCTGTTAAGCACTTTCATTTTCGCCCTTAGCCATTATCAAAGAGCTAGCAAAAAACGCTAAATATATAAAGCTCGGGGCAATTGGTTAGCTGTCGAATTAAACCAGGAGCCAGGCACCCAAAAAAAAAGTATCACGCACGCATATCCTTAAACTCAAGTGAAGATGCTGAAATATAATAAGCGAGGTTGAAGCTGACAAAAAAAAACTTGTGTAGACAAATTAACTGAGCTGAATAAGGTGGGCAACAACAACAACAACAGCAACAAGCAAACGTGCCACATTCAAGCTACTTCACACACACACAGAGAGAGAGGGAGAGAGAGGGAGGTGCAGCAATCAAAAGGCAACAACCAGCAGCCGGCAACAAAATGTGTGGCATGCATAAAAATTGAAAAAGATGCAACTCACAAAAAAAACGAGAATAAGAAGGTGCATTTGAATTGTATGTGTGTGTGTGTGTGTGTGAGTGTCAGTGTGTGAGTGTATCTGTGTAGGTGCGCAAAGGAAGCCAACAAGCCACTTAACCCAATCGACAAAAGTCATTACACTCGTCACTCTCAGCAGCCAAGCGACCCTATACACAGTTCCCTCTCTCATATCTACCCTGGCCACAAGTCGAACGACGCTTCCGCTGTGCGTCGACTGCGACGGCGACGACGACGTTGACGTCGACTGCGCCCGATCTTTTTGCCTGTGTTAAATTGGCCTCAAGTGGCGGCAGAGCTCTCGACGAGACTTGTTTCTTTCTCTCTCTGTGTGCGTGTGTGTGTGTGTGTGTGTGTGAATAAAATAATATAAATAATACAATTTATTACAAGCGCAGCGTGTGTTTTTTCTAATGTATCTGTATCTCAAAGATACAATATCTTGTAGCTGTATCTGTGCCTCGCTGCTGCTGCTGCGGCTGCTGCATCTGCTGCTCGCTATTGTATACAACAGCTCAATGCACATTGCTGCTTAATGAAAAATAAATAAATAACATAAAAATGAAGAAAGATATATACAAAAACGAGTAGAAGAAGAAGGAATGGAAAAGAAGAAGACGAAAAAATAGAACAAACTGCGGCCACAGCGCATAAAAATAAGAGCAAATATAAATTGTATAATCCGCTTTGATGTATCGCCTTCTGTTTTATATTATTCAGGCATATTTTATTATACTCTATCTATATGTAGGGTATTATGGACATAAGCAGCAATTTGTTACGCTTTGAATGAGTTGATATGTATGTGCTTTATATGATATATGTCATGAGATCGATTTCCCTTAATTTATAGTTTTATACGATCAAATGTGAATTACCCTGTTTGATTGTTCTATAAGAACTAGGCTCTCAATGAAGATATCCTAATGAAACTTGGTACACATATTTCTTATTACAATAGCATGAACATAAGTTATAGCAAGACGAATCTGTCAACTAGCTATGTGAGTTATCTAGTTGAACTAAGCTCCAACTAAAGATATCTTTATGAAACTTGGTAGAAATGTTTGTTAGTGTTCTAAGTATGAATATAAATTTGGATGGGACAAATCGCCTTGCTAACTATTTGTCTAATCTATGTGAACTAAGCTCTTGCTTAAAATACCTTCATGAAACTTAGTAAATATGTTTCTTAAGAATGTATATAAAAGCTAAAGAGACAAAACAGCTACTATCATAGTGTGATAGTTGCTACTTAATTTAGTAACTACTAAATACATCAGTTGATGTTAGCTAAATAGGCTAACTATATCATATAGCTGCTATGCAAATTATCAGTTCTAAAACTAGTTCTTGTATGAAAAATAAAAAATTAAGTTTTTAAAGAAAAAAAAACTTAAAAAAATATTTTAAAAAATGTTCTAATTTTCAGATACACTTTTATACACGACGGATATTAAAGAATTTATCTAAAAAGTCTATTTTAATGAAAATCTCTTAATTGAAACCATAAAATTAACGGAAATGATCTTGAAATTCCTATATTTCTATTTTCTTTAATAAACATAAATATTTTTTGCATTGAGTAGAGTATTAAATATTCAATAATTGCAAAGCCAGCGAGTTCAACTTGTTTATATACAACAGCCACATATGGAGCTGCTCCTAAACAAAAATTTAAGTAATTTTACATTTTACGTCTTTTAGCAGCAATTCAGATACAGATACAGATACAGCTCCGGCTAAGGCTACAGCTGCAGATACATTAATTTAGTTGCCAATTCTATAAACATTTAATTTAAAAGGAAAATCCCATAAAAAATAGCCAACAAAATTGCTTGTGTTTATATTTATATACAAAAAGCGAGAAATGGAAAAAAATAATGAACGCAATTTAATTTTTTATACTCGGTTTTTTTTTGGCTAAGCTAAATAAAGATATGAATATATATAAATATAAATATATGTGGATATATTTGTTGCAGCTGCTGCTGCAGTAATGTTGCTCGCAGATACACGTTGATTAATCTATAAAAATAAATTTGTATCTCGTGGAGGAGAGCGGCTGTGGCCCCTTCTGCATATTCTAATCGGATTTAGTTTTGCCTGGGCTTCATTTATTTTATTTATTTTTATGCTTGTAATGCGGCATAAATAATTTATGCAGATAAATAACCCAAAACCAAAAGCCGAAGCCGAAGACCGAGTCAGCTCCAAGGGGCGCCCCAGCCGCAGCAGACTCAAAGAGAGCGAGAGAGAAGAAGAAGAAGAGGAGACCCAAGCAATGCCATCATAAAGCAAAACAACAAACTGAGGGAAGAGCAGGGGCAAAGGGTGCAGGGGCAAGGGGCAAGTGGCATGGGGCACGCTGCAAGAGCGACTCAAAATTCAGAAAAGGGTTGGGCGGCAATCAAATCTTGCTCATATGTATGTCTGCCTCTAACTGTGTGTATATACATATATACATGTATCCTTCTATAAATATATTTATTTATTTATTTTCTCAACCCACACACACATACTGACACACACACAGGCATTTATTTGTAACTTTGTATAAATTTATTATATTGCATTAGTTGTAAGTCAGCCTCCGCACTCATGCCAAGAATTCCGCCTGGCTGGAGTATCTTAGCTTGTTGTTGCTGTTCGTGTGCGTGGGCAGGGGGTAGCCACATTTACACAGCCATAAGAAGTTCGAGGCACAGTCTGAGGCTCTGCCACAAGCGCGCAAAAAGGTGCGTAAAGAAAATAGAATATTATAAATTACGGTACAAAAAAAATTGAAAAACTGAACAGCCTAAAGGAGCGACTTAGCTAACAAGCAGGTCATGTATATAGATAAATCATATGTATACATATATATAGTATACATACATTGATATACGAGAGCCGACCTCTTGATGGCTAAAACAGGAAACATTGTTGGCAGGCGAACTAAAAATCTAAATTGAATAAAAGTATTGTTAGATAGATGGAATGATAAGACAGCTTTTTTTTATAAATACAGTCGAATCTTGATAATTCGTATTACTCTAAATAGGAAACCACAATAATTCGTAAATGATATTGTCACCTTGAAAAAAATTCGATGAATTCCTGTTAGATAAATCGTAAAAATTGTGTTCCATTTGCCATTTGCCATATCACATATACCATATATATTTATCATATATATCATACATGTTATATTCCAAGTTTATCAGTTTATAGTAGTTAGATTTTAATAAAATGTTCCTCATATATTAGTGGTAATAAGATTTTGCCCTTACATATACTATAAGCATGCAAAATATATTACTTTCTGAGCTTTGTAAAAAATTGTAATTTTATATATGCGAAAAACCATAAAAAATTGTTTGTAAAAGAGCTAAATTTACAAACGATTTATCTTATAGCTGCTGTATACTTAACTTATTCATCTTTGATGTTCTTTTGATGGCAAATAAGAGGCCAAATCAAAGCCAAGTCGAAATACCTTAAAAAATTGTACAAAAACTTTAAAAGAAATTTCAATAAAGTTGCATTATATGCTGATCTACAAATTTCTCTAATTCAAGAGATTATAATATAGATAATACCTACTCAAAGTCTAAAGATCTTCAATCTATAAAATAAAATAGAATTCCATTAGCTCCAATATCACTCTTTACATTTTTTAACATTTTGCTAACCAATTTCAATAATATTCAGACTTAATTTTTGTAGCGTATCTGATATTGAAAAATCACTACGGCAGGGGTTTTCGCGCGTTGCGCAGTGCAACAAACTAAAGACAAATATTTACAATGAGCAGCCGATTAATCACACACAGAGAGAGAGAGAGAGAGGGCGAGAGGGAGTGAGAGAAGAGGGGGCAAAACGGATGGGGGGAAAGAGTATTAAATAAATAAATTAATGGCTGAGAGCTATGGCAGGCAACGAGGACAGCGACAACAAAAGATACTTCTCGCTGTCTATATGTGCATTTGTATGTATCTGTGTGTGTGTGTGTGTGTATCTTAAAGATGCAAGTTATTTTTTTTAAGTTGGCTTTTGTCTTTGTGCAGGCAGAGCTGGCTTTGTGACTGCGCGCGCCTTGCAAACATATCGACAAAAATAAATTAATTAAAAATGCACGCAGACAGCGCGGAAGGTGCAGGGGGCGGCGGCAGGCGTGGCACAAGTGGGCGTACAGTGTGAGATACATTTTATTTTTATTTTATTTTTTTTTATGAATTTTTATTTTATTTCTTGTTGTTTGTATCTCTGCTCTGATTGAAAGTTGCGCAGCTGTGACTCGATGCGTCAGCAAATGTTCTTGTTGTTGTATTTTTTTTTTATAATTACATTTATTTATTTACAATAATTGCGTGTTGTATTTATTTATTATAGCACACGCTCGTGATAGCCATCGGAAATCGATTGTTGCTTGCAAAACAACATTGTTCTCTATATTTTTATAGTCGCCGGCGATAAGATATCATTAATGCGATTGGGTAATCTACAGCTCTACAGCAAATTAATGTAAAATAATAGAAAAAAGCAAAAGCGAACAAGTAATGATAGAGAAATATATAAATATAAACTTGAATTGAGTTCACGATTGATTGGGCCGCGCTGATATAGCTTATCGTGGCCTAAAAAAAAAAACTACAAATTATTTCGTAAATCTAGAAGATTACAAATTTAACTTAAAGATTGTCGGCTGAGTATCTTTAAGTTAAATTTGAAGATACTTGGATATAGACTAAAGATACGAATACTTATCGGTATCTTGTATCTGTATCTAACAGCTAACAACAACAGATACTTAGATACTTTCCAATGCGTATCTAGCAGCTAGCAGTCACAGATACTTTCTATTTGTATCTGTTGTAATTCGTGTATCTTGAGATAAATATTGCAATGTAAAAGTACTCAACTAACAGCTACAGATACATTTACTTAGATGCTTAGATACTTTTCATCTGTATTTAATACCTAACAACTACAGATACTTAAAAACACCCTATCTAATAGTAAACTGCAAAAGATACTTAGACTTAGATACTGACAGACACAGATACTTATCGATATCTTGTATCTGTATCTAATACCTAACAGCTACAGATACTTAGATACTTTCCAATGCGTATCTAGCAGCTAGCAGCCATAGCTACTTTCTGCTTGCATCTGTTGCATTTCGTGTATCTTGCGATAAATATTGCAATGTAAGGATACAGATACAACAGATACATTTACTTAGATGCTTTGATACTTTGTATCTGTATCTAATGCCTAACAACTACAGATATGCCTAACAGCTACCAGCCATAGATAATTAAATTTGTTCTTTTTGTATCTGTTTCATTTTGCATATCTACAGATAACAATTGCAACAAAAAGATACTTAGATACTTTATATATGCAGCTAATACCAAGAAGCTATAGACACTTTAATACCTTGTATCTAATTACAAGCAGCAAAAGATACATATACTTAGATGTTTAGATACTTTCCATCTGTATCTTTATTATTTTGAATATCGTATAAGAGATTAGTAAAAATGTATACTAAAGATACTCAGCTAAAAGCTACAGATACTTAGATACTTCCTATGTGTATCTAATAGCCAGCAGCTTCAGTCATAGATACTTAGATACTTAAATACTTTGTATCTCTGTATATTTAGCTGCATCTGCATCTGTATCTATATCTCTATCTGTATCTTTATCGTCTTCTTTATGCTGTCGCACGCTTTTGGCTATTGTGTGTGTTTGTGAGTGTTGCTGTTGTTGTTCTGTGTGCCCAGCCATAACCTGCCGCAACATTGAACAACTGCGTATAGCAACAACGTGTAGCAGCAGCCAGAATTGCGACATAGCGAAGTTTGTATACTCTTACAAACAGATAACTAAATATATCTTCCCAGCAATCAATTGAGTGCCTAACTGAAATACTCCTCAGTTGTTCCTATAGCATGTAGAAGACATAAAATAATATCTCTTTAAACAAACACCAAAAGCATAGCCTAGCTAAGCTACCCTAAGGGTCAGTTAATGAATCAGCGAAAACAGCACGAAAGTTCTCATTGAAGACGACTTTGACTTTGGACAAGCCACAAACAGGGAGAGGAGTGAAGAGTGGTGAGTGGTGCTGAGTGGTGCAGCTCTCACGCTCCACTAACAGTGCGTGGTGTTTAACTGAGCTGCGTGTTAAGAACAAATCGCTGGCCGCGTCGCTTTCATTCAATTAGATACATTTGTATCTTATGACATATATTTTCACACCTTTTGCGCTTGGCTTTAACTGTGCAGCAGCAGCAGCAGCTGAAGCTGAAGATACACATTATTATGGCTGCATTGTGCAATAAAAATAAATACGTTTTTTTTTTGTGGATTTTTATAACATTTAACATTGTGCACAAGCGCATTTTTCTCAACTTATTTATGAGTCGAGCACAAAGAATAAGAAGAAATGAATGTATGTGTGTGTGAGTGTGCGTGTGCGTGTGCGTGTGTTGATCTCCCTCAACGTCGCCCGCACTGCGTGTGTACCTACGTTTAAATTTTTTATGAGTTCGTAATAAAGTTTCAACATTTTTCATCATTAAAATAAAATATAAAGCCGAAATTATATTTTATCGTCTTTGCATCATTCTTTTTCCTTAAATACAAGGCACACACACACACACACACACACACACATACGTACGCAGAGATACAAAGATACAGATACAAAGTTGAAGTTATGTGCAGCGAAGTCGCTGTCGACGTCGCGGCCGTCGCAGCAATAATAATGAATATATATGGAGAAAGACAAGAAACCGCACTTTAAACGAAGACGGGGCTACCCTTGAAGAGAGAGAGGGAGGGAGCGGGAAAAAAATAATAAATAAAATAACACAGCGAAATAAAATAAAAAGAAATATATAAAGAGAAGATGAAGCAGTAAAGGCGAGCAGCAAAGAAATATTCTTTAATTTAGACCCGCGTCTGGGGAGAATCAAAAGGGAAAAGGGAAAACAAAAAAAAAAAAAATAATAAAAAAATAAATATATATATACAATATAAGCGAAAAACGTAATATAAAATAAATATTTCAAGAGTCGTTGTTGTTGTTGTTGTTGTAGTAATTTATAATATTCCTTAACGATGTGCAAAGGGCAAAAACTGCGCACACACATCGCACAGTGGAGCTGATACATTGTGTGTGCAGTGGGGCAAAAAGATAGCAAACATTATAAAAATACAAAAATAAAAAAAATTTATAATAACCGTTATAAAAATACAGTTGTAAATTGTAAGCAAATAGTAAATGTTTATAAAGATAAAGACAAGAAAAAATTTGATGTTTACGGAAATTGACAAATAGCAATAACAATATATCTTTATCTATGTCATTATCTATATCTTTAACTGTTAATATATACAGTTTATATAAAGACTTAGATGTAGAGTTTAGAAATAGACATATAGATAGAGATAAATATTTATAGATATGAACACGATTAAGTGTTTACTGAGATAATAACATATAGAAAGATTTTAGGTATAGCTATAGATGTAGATAAAAAGATAAAGATATAGATTTGTGTGCAATTTAGCATAAATGGAGTTATATATAGAAAGAATAGAAGGTAGAGAAACTAGAGAAATATTGATATATATATATGAATAAAATTAGTTTAAGATATGGACAATCATAAAGAAATATATAGATATAGATATTGTATAAAGAATATAGACAAAGATAGGGATCTGTGGAATAATTTAGATAGATAGATAAGTTGCAAAGATAGACAAGGATAAGCAGCTATAAAATTGTTTTCAGATATGGATAAAGAATGAGAAATAAGAAGCTATATATTATATTTATATTATATTACAGATTATATATATATATATATATATATATTTATATTTATATATATATATATATATAGATATAACTATTAGTTTAGATAAACTTATGGGAACACAGATTTGGCACAATGACAGATGAAGACTTTTTAAGATATGCATTTGCATCAAGATTTTATAGATAGTATCTTAAAGATACAAATACACACGATATAGAAATTTGAAGAAAAAAGATACAAAAATATAGGTTAATAGATAAGAATCTATCTAGTTAACAAATTATACATAATAAGGATGTATATGGAAACAGATTGTAGAGTATATAGAGAAAAGATACTGAATTCTTTATAAATTTACTATTATTGAAATAGATATATCTTAAAAAGAATATATTAAGAAGAATAGTTTCTATCAATTAAGACGTTACATTTTAATAGAGATTGATATTGACAGTTTAATTTATTGATTTATCGATCGATCGCCTAACAATGTATTCAATTTTTCTATCTATATCATTTATTTATAATTTATTTAAACGCAATTAGTCGAGGTGCTGACAAATTATGAACTAAATGCGCATTTGGCATTGAAATTGCAAAAGTTTTAATCGTTTTTTTTCCTTCGAGCAACAACAACTAGTTCAGAATTTAGCCAACTCATGTGTCCACTGTGAATCTTAATACATTTTATTATACTTATGTTTTTTTTTTTTATTGTCGAGCTGTTGTATATTTATATATATATATATAATATGTATATGTGTTTGTGCGCAGCTGTTAAGGAAATGATTTTCGAAAATTGAAGTTTATGACGTTGAATGGAATGAATGCTCAGCATATGAGTGTATGTGTGTGTGTGTGTGTGTTAATACACAATCATTTATATTAATATTGTAAACAATAATTTTTAAAGCTGTTAACTTAAGTTCTGTGCCGCGGCGCATTGAACTTTGAACAAATCTGCCACACACACACAGACACACACACATACACACTCACACACACACACAGACAGACGCATAGGCATCTTAACACGTATTTACTTGTAGGTTTGCTTGGCTTTGAGTTTAATTTGGCTTAATTGCGTGCAAGTCGCTGCCGCTGCCGCTGCCTTGGCTCGTATCTCATTATCAGGCAGCGACGCTGACGTCGACGTCGGCGTCGTGCGATTAATCAAATCAAACGAAATCAAATCAAAGGCGATTTAGCTGGCGCACATGAACTGAAGTATCTGCCAGAGTCGAGGCAGGGCTATATACATATATACATATCTATATATATATATATATAAAAAGTCGGCTCTGCTTAGCTTGGAGCTCGTGTGTTGGGAGTGAAGGAATGAAGCTATGACAAAGCATTTTTAAGCCATTTGATTGACTGACGTTAAAATATTCACGTGCAGCGATTTTAATCGCTAGCAAAACGGGCGCAGTGCAATTTTTTCTTCTTCTTCTCTTCCTCTCTTACCTATACCCTGTAGCATTCAAGTGAAGCAGTTGGGGTATGCGCGAGACGAACCAATAAGATACATTTTCTACTGTCTTTCTGATTATTAGAGTTGTTAAAAGTGTTGAGAAATGCCAAGTAGAAATTGAAAAGATTCAGTTCGATAAACGATAAGATATCGATAACAATTTGTATTGCAGAAAATAAAAGAGATTTGCGAATTAAACAAAATTCTAATGAATCAAATTAATATCTTTTGTCTCTCTGTATTTCTGTTCGATTTTAGTGTTGATAAACTTTAAGCAGAAATCGAATTTGCAGTATCGATAAACGATAACAGCTCATTAGAAATATCTCTATGAGATTACTGCAAATAAGATAGATTTACGAAAGATTTTAAATAAAATTCTAATTAAACTTGGTAAGATATTCTTTTTCGCTGACTGAATTACTGAATTTCAGTTATGATAAACGATAGAAAATCGATTAAAATGATTCATAAATTTTATATGAAAAGCTTAAGCTAATTAGCTATTGATATATGAAAATGAAATGTGACTTATTTAAAAACGCTAACTTTGAGGCTTCTTGCTCTTATAAGCGCATTAAAACTAAGTACTTCAAAAACCTTAGATATCTTATTAAGTATATATGTGTATATGTGTGTATGTATGTATATATATGATATGATATTTTGAATATATGATATGATAAGATATATACCCCAGTCTAACTATCTAACAAATTCACAAATTTTTATAAAATATATGTGAAATATTGATTAGCATATTTAGAGCTAATCTATTATTATTATTATTATAAAAAAAAAATTGTGTTTGAATTGCACTAAAAAAAAACGAAATAACTTAGTGATCGACCCAATAGTTAATCTCTTTCATTCCATCTTTATCTCTCCCACTCTGCCCTTAATGCTTAATGAGCTAATCTAACTGCTTGTCTCTAAGTCTATTTATCTATCTATGTTTCTATTCATGTGCAACGCTTAACAGGCTGTAGATAGGGTACATCATAGTCTATCATTTTGTGCAACAACTTGTTTCCTTGTTGTTTTTTGCGCCCCTCATTTTTTTTACAGCTCTTCAAATTGCAATGCGAAAGAAAAAAATAATTATTATTAAAAACATATGAGTGTGCGTGTGTGTGTGTGTGTGTGTGCGTGTGTATCTATGAGTGTGAGTTTAACATAAAAAAAAAGAAGAAAATATAAATGAGTGCAGATGCAGGCGCAACAACGTTGTCGTTGTCATAGTTGTTGTTGTTGTTGTTGTTGCCATTGGCTGCATTTCTTCAAGCTGTTGTTGTTGTTGTTGTTGATGTGTGTTGCCTGTAGGCCTGCACTGTATTGGGGATTAATGAATTTGATATAATGACATTTTAGATTGCATCTGCATAACATTTAATTGTGTTTGCCTGTCAGACAGAGCATTTCGCATATCGCATTTTTAATTTCGCTGCAAACGCATTTTGTGCCTTGTCATTTGGCAAAAAAAGAAAAAAAAATATTTCGTACCCTCCAGTTGTAGGCGACTGTTGTGAGTTGGGGGTGTGGCCTATTGATTTTAGTTTGGCGCCCAAAAAAAAAACCTTTTCACAATTTTCCCTATGCAAATTGCAATTTAATGGGAAGCAACTTAGAAAAAAAAAACAGTTCATGCCCAAGACCTAGTTACGAAAGAAAAGTTTACCTATTTTTTTTTCGAGTGTATGAGTTCCAATTAAAAAACGTAAATGCCTACTGTGAGTGTGTGTTTGTGTGAGTGTGTGTGTTTGCCTAATTTGCCAATTAACTTAATGGGCATTTATTATTTAGCAATAAAATATGCAAAGCAATTGCTGAAATGTGGCACAGACACAGCGCAACTGAGCAACTGAACTGAGCTGCACAGAACTCAGTTAACTGTTGTACGTATTACCCTCAAAGAGCAACAAATAATACGTGAAATACTAACAACTACAACAGCAACACCAACAACAACAACAAGCGACAACAACCACCTGGCATAATAACTTTTGCAAAATGACAGCCAACAAACTGCTGCAAAAAAAAAGAAGACAATGCAACGCTGAAAGCAACGCACTTTTTATACCCTATAAACAGCACATGCAGTGTGATACACTCAGAGAAAATAAATAGCTTTTAAGTTTCTTAAGCAGCTTCTGGTTCTCAACAGAATTTAGAATATAAATCGAATATATAGAGATACATATATGTAAATTTGTATATTATGGAGTATATCAGTGATACACTTAGAGAAAATAAATAGCGTTTAAGTTTCTTAAACAACTTCTGCTTCTCAAGTGAATTTAGAATATAGATCTACTATATAAAAATATATTTATGTATGTATATTTGTATATTATGGAGGCAAAAGCAGCTTTAAGCATTTCGTTTTTCTTAAGTATTCTTAAGAGAATATAGAATACTTAAGATAAAAACTATATTTTCTTATTTTCGAACCAAAAAACTGTTTAATTTATTTATAAATTCAAAGTTTTCTCATTTTTATGCCTCAATGTGCAGACTACATAATATTTATATTATTATGGGTGATCCTAGTACTTAAGATGGAAAATGAAATATGAAAGTTAAATTTTCTCGCTTTCTTACATGTATTTTTTGCATTTTTCTAATGCGCATAGCTATACAGCCTTCAATCTTGTCATCTGATGGTAGTACTATTTAATCAATTTTTAAATAGTTAGTTAAAAAATTATTTTAAATATTTCAATTATTTTTTCACCTAAAAAAATATTTTCTTAGCATAAATAATTTCTATTCGATTTCTATCAAATATTTATCAAAATTCAATTCTTTCTTCTGGCAAAGATAAAAATCAAAATAATGCAAATTTGTTCTATTATATCATTCATTTTTTTATGGTAGCTAGAAAGACATACATTTAAATAAGATAAGTTAGTAAATATCTTTTTAAAATATTAAAGAACTTTTTCACAATCTATCTTCAGTATTAATTATCAACTTATAAGTTGAAGGTCCTTCCACTTTCGCTAGACAAGTTGAATGCCATAGCTAATCGACGCTTTGCCACATATAAATATAAAGACAAAAGCTGCTGCGACGACGTTGCGAGTTTTGTTTCGACTTTGCAGCGCGATGCCGCGGACAAAACATAATTTACTTTCGGCTGCATAAACAATGCAATAAAATAAAAGAACCGATGCGAAGCCGAAGAGGAGAAGGCAGCAGAGAGAAAGAGTGAGAGAGGCAGTAAATAAAATATATGGCATTGGAATAAAATATTTGTAACAAAAATAAACGCAGCCCAGTTGTTGGCCAGAGACACAGAGGCCGCGCGGCGTTAGGACCACGAATCGAATGCGAATCGCAAACTCGAAGTCCAAGTCAAAGTCGACTTGAAACTTGGCTCACACAAATTGGCCCAAGTCGAGGCAGAGGCGGCATCGGTACTCAGTTATTAGGCGCAATCAAAATGAGCAGGAATTCAGAAATTATTATCCATAAGAGGGGGGGGGGGGGGGGCAAAGGCAGACGAACAGACAGAGACAGAGAGAGAGAGAGAGAGGGGGCAGGGCAGAGGGCGAGGCATTCAAGGTGCAGGACACGGCTTGCCGCGGCTGCGGCTATTGGTTCGCAATTTTCGATCTGCCGTGCGATTTGTTTGTGAATAAAACTTTTTCCAATGCAGCTGTAGTAGTAGCTGTAGCTGTAGCTATATCTAAAGCTGTAGCTGTAGATGTAGATGTATCTTTGGCTGTGGCTTGTATCTGTTGCAGAAGCTGCACAAAACTTTTGCTAGATACCTTTTCGATGACTGTTTGAAGTGGGAAAGGGTATATTAGTTGACATGACACTTGGATTGCAACGATTGGAAATATCTATACACATATATATTATTATTGTATATAAATATATGTTTTGTCATATATATAAATTTATTTAATAATAGCTAAATCTCTATTTGTATCTGAATCTGAAACTGCATCTGTATTTTTATGGGTATCTGTATCTGTCTGTCTATTTGTATCTCTATCACTATCTACACCTCAATCTGTTTGTGAATCTATATCTAAGTCTATTTGCATTTGCATCCTTATCTGTCTAAATTGTTATCTCAATCTCAATCTGTATCCACATTTGTATCTCAAACTGAATCTGAATCTATATCTGTATATCTTTCTAATTCTATTTGTTTATCTGTATCTTAATCTGTGTCTGTATTTCTATCGAAACCTCAATCTGAATCTGTGTTTGTATCTTTATCTGAATCTAATTCTGTATCTGCATTTGTATCTCAACCTGAATCCGAAGGTGTTTTTGTATCTTTATCTGAATCTCTTTCTTTATCTGTATCTTAATTTCTACCTCAATCTGTATCTGCATTTGTATATCAACCGGAATCTGAATCTGTTTTCGTATCTCTATCTGAATCGCAATCAGTATCTGCATTTGTATCTGAACCTTAATAATCTGAATCTGTATTTGTATCTTTATCTGAATCTGTATTTGTATCTTTATCTGAATCTGTATTTGTATGTTTATATGTATCTGCGTTTGTATCGCAACCTGAATCTGAATCTGTATCTGTATCTCTTTCTGAATCTATTTCTGTATCTGTATCTCAATTTCTACCTCAATCTGTATCTGAATCCCAATCAGTATCTGCATTTGTATCTGAACCGCAATCTGAATCTGTTTTTGTATCTTTATCTGAATCTCAATCTCAATCTGTATCTGCATTTGTATCTCAACCTGAATCTGAAGCTGTATCTTCACCTGTTTCTGTGTCTGTAGCTGCATTTCAATCTCAATCTGTAACTTTATCTCAATTTGTATTTGAATCTTCATCTGACTCTGCATCTAAATCTGAATGTGAACCTTTTTTTGTATATCTAACTATATCTCTATCAACCGATCTGATGAATTCTCTCCGTCTCTCTCTCTCTTTCTACTAAGCTTCAATCTCACATATGGCTTAGCTCTCATTTAATGCTACTTCCTTCAATCTCCTCTTAGACTTTGAGCGAGCATTCCGCAGTCGTTTCTCACCTGTTTGTTTTATCTTTCTTTGGCCAAATACAAACAAAATAGACGTGAGCCAATAAATTTAGTAGCTGCTGTTGCTGCTGCTGCTGCTGCTGCTTGTGTTCCTTTTCGTTCTCTATTTTCATTTTGTTTTTTTCTTTTTTAATATTTTATAAATTATTACTTTTGCGCAATTGCTTGTTATTTTAAATATGTATTTGGCTGCTGCCGCTGCTGCTGCCGCCCGCATTTTTATTGCATTTAGTTTTTGGGGAAAAATTTTTATTTATGCGCTTATAAAATAAATTACGCATACGTTGAACGTGCGCACTTTTTGAAGGAACTTTGTTGTTGCTTTTGCTGTTGTTGTTGTAGTTGCTGTTGTTGTTGGGTGGGTTGGTGGCATGCCTCAAATAGTTTGCGCATAATTTTCAACCGCATTAAATTTTATATGCGCTTTTTTTACGACTTACTTATACTTATATTTTATTTATTATGTTTTTGCAATGGAAAATTGAGTATGCCGAAATTGCAATGAAAAATTATGAGCACAATTTATGGCAGGCGCCATATTACCAAGGAAATAACAAACCCATTTAATATATGTAGACACACACACACATAGAGCCCAAGATAAATAAGCCAACAAGGTTAGCTGCTCTTGTTGTAACATTCTCAGATAATAATTGTGAACTAATAAACCATGTTCTTGGTAATAATTGTGAAATAAATGGGGCATGCTCATTTTCCTGCCCCTCTTTTTTATCTTCCATAAATCCATATTTGAAACAAAAAAACATTGACAAGCAATAAAAATTTTCCATTGAAAGGCTGAAAACAGAGAACTTAACTAAAAAGCACACACAGCTTGCGAGAGTTACTTCTAAATGTGCTGGGATACAAATAAAATGTGTTAAGACAAAGAGTATGTTACTGTGAGGTGACTGACACGAAAATACCCTATAAATATTGTGGCAGGCATTAAATACATATATTTGAAATTTAATTATAAGGCGAATGTAATAAATTGTATATGAAGAAACTTAGCCAAAATTATATTTATATTTATTTTAGGAAAATAATAATATATATATTTTTTATTTTTTAACTATTTTTTTAAAATTGGTATTATTTTTGGTATAATTGGTTTTTTTTTTTAAATTTTATTATTTATTTATATATATATATTATTATTATAAGTAATATTTTAATTTTAAATAACAAAATTTCTTTCATAAAAAAATAAAAAGAAGATAATTCTTTTTTTAAATTATAAAATAAAATGAAAAAATTCTTTTTTTCAATTTTTTTTTAAATATTTATTGTTTTTTATTTTTAAAACATTTTTATGCATATTATGTTTCTTTGAATAATTTTCATGTTTTCTCTGAGTATACAAAATTCGCAGATAAAATATATGTTATATATAACACAAATCGGTAACACAAATCAGTTGAAGATCTTTAGCTTAAGCTTTGCTTACACTCCCTATCAAATGTTTTAATGACTACAGGGCATATAGAGTTGAGTAAATATTGTAAATGGCTTAGAGAAGACGTTAACTGGAACTCATTGAATAGACGCACTGTCTGCCTGTACCCCTCTCTATCTTTCTATCTCTCTCACCCTCCCACTCTCTCTCTCTGTCTCACTAAAAAACACCGTCACCAAGCCTTAGCCATTTGTTTGTGCAGCGTCTAGTTTGCCTGCGACTTGGCTGTGTAAATATTTGAGACTTAAAAAAAGAAACTTAAAGTTATTATCTAAATAGAGTGAGATGTAAATATTGGAGTTAGTGTAATGGTTAAACTCCTAAAGCTGCAGAGTGAGAGGCGAGCAGGCAACGTCAATGGCCTGTTACACACAGCTCTATATATATCTATATAGATATTTATTTTCGTAACGTCTCGCACACGTTCGACCCATTAATAAAACGACAAAAGTTACGAATTTCAAATTATTATTATAACAATAACATTATTGACATTGTTATTATTATAATGGCCCGGGCTCGACTTGGTTCACTTTTCGTTTTGGCTTTGGCTTTAGCTTTGGTTTTAGCTGTCGCACAGGGGCAAGTCGTAAAAGCTAAAGCAAATACAATTTGAATTTGTTTGCTGTCCATGCGAATGTCTCACTCTCTCTCTCTGCCTCTCTCACTCTCTTTCTATCTGTCACTGTATCTCTGTTTGGAAATCCAATATAAGTCTGTAGATAATAATTATTTATATTTATAACAAAATGCATAAAGTTTTATTGCTCAGTTTGCTAGCGACAAAGTCGTCAACAAAACTGCGCATAAAAACAAATTACAATACATTTGCCCTAACCACTTAGATAGATATTTTTATAAAAATATATATATAAAAGATGGATATATATATGAATGTCGGCGCAATAAACAGTTTGCCTATAAAATATATATATATATATATATTCATAAGAATTGCTGAATATCTACATTTTATTAGAAACACATTATGGTTTTCTTTTTTTCCTTCTTCACAACGAGAATACCCTTACTGTTGATGATTTCTAGACGTTTCAGCTTTATTGTGATGAAAATTCAAAGATGTGTGTATTGAATTGAATAATTTTTATTATTCTATATTGAGGTAGACAACAAGGTACTAAATATACATACTAAATATTCCCAAAAGACACACTGAACTCGAATCTTGAAGCAAGAATAGCTTTCTCATAGCTTGATATAATACTAATATTTTTGAAATATTAAGAAAAATAGTTTATTTTTCGGTAACAGTATCTGAATTGCTTACCCCATTGAAAACCTTGTTTCAATTTATAATAAAGAATTAATTATTATCCTTGAGTCAATGTTTGTTACTTTTACTGATCAAGCTACCCCAAACTCCCTTTGCCTTTGATCCCTTCGCTCTCTCTTCGTTCTCTCTTTTGGCAAAGACTCTTTTTGAATAGCTTGTATAGTATAGCATTTATTGTAGAATAATATATGACGCTTGCTAAGTAAATCTTAATATTATTAATATAAATAAAATTAATTTCTTTAATTTAATTTAATAGATTTCTACGTTTTTCCTATTAAAATTCCACTATATAATATCTCATCTCTTCTCTCTCTCTCTCTTCGTTCTCTCTTTTTGCAAAGACTATATAGTAATATAGTACATGACTCTTGCTAAGCAAATCTTGTTATTATTAATAGATAATACTTCACTTAATTTCTTCTATTAAACTTAATAGATCTCTACGTTTTTCCTATTAGAATTCCATTATATAATATCTCATCTGTTTACATAAATTATTTTAATTAAAGTTTCTGTTAATAATTGTTGCAATTGCTTTTATTATATGTTGTTGCACTTCCTGTTGTTGCAACATTAGATTTATCTTAGCTATGCATCAAACTCTCTCTCTCTCTCTCTATCTCTCTCTAGCTGCATCAATTAGACAAATGCTAAGCTGCTCCCTCACCCCTCTCCCTTACAACACCCCTTCCCCCTTTTTGGACTACTATGTAGGCCAACTGTGTGTTTTCTTCTTCTTCTTGCCGCTTTCTCGCCCATTGCTGCAACACATAAAAATCAGCAACAAAGTTGCGACTCATAAAAAATTGCGCACATATAAAAAACAACAGCAAAAAAATAGCATGAAATAAAATTTATATGAATAACAAAAACAGCAACAAAAAAAACAACAACAACAACAATAACAAAAGGCCAGATGAAGCAAGCCAGAAGAACAGTTTACGGCTCTGTTTATACATATACATATATAAAGTAAAGTAAATGTATATATATGTAGAGTAAATAGCAAGTGCTTGGGCAACGAATGCAGCGCGTTTTGTTGCAACGTTCAACGTGCAACGCGCAGCGTGCAACGTGCGTCCGGCATATAAAAATTGTGTTTATGCGTGTTTGGTAATTTTATAAAAGTTAAATTAGTTTTAAGACCATAAATTGTTGCCCTCCTTGCCCGTCCCGTCCCCGCCCTGCCCTGCCACACCCCCTTGGCTGCCATTTTAACTTTTATTACTTTTAATATAAAAACAAAAAGAAAAGCTGGCGCTGTTGCAAATGGGCTAAGGCTGCAGCCAGCTGTAAAAAGCTGCATCGCGCAGCCATAAAAGAAACGTTGCAAGCAGCAGCAGCACATGTTGCACCGGCAACATTGGCCTACCAGCAACATTGCAGCACCAGCAGCAGCAGCAATCGTAAAATGTGGCAGTTGCAAGCGTTTTGTTCTGCTAGTGCCACACAATGTTGCAAGCACTTATTGCGCATTATTATTACATTTTAATGATTAATTCTAATGATATGCGACATGAAAATGAAATGGCAATCAATAAAATCGCCAGCTTTCCGCTTTCATCTCTCTTTTTGTGGCGCCACGGACAGCATGCGGCACATAAAAAAACAAAAAAAAAAAAAAAACATTGGCCCAAGTTAATTGTGGCAGTTATTTGTTGTTTTTTCTTCTTCTTCTTTTATATACATATATCTTCTTTCTTATATACATATATATATAGTTTGGTCGGGCAACATTGTTGCAAGCGGCAGTTGCAAGTTGCATTTGAAGCTTTTACGAGCGCATTTTTATATGCTTACTTAGTTGATTAAGGGCGTGGCTGGAGCGGGGCAGATGTTTAGATTTCGCACAGCAAACAACAACAACAACAACAATGGCGTGCTAATGCCCCCAATGAGTTTTATGGCCGCAAATACAACAAAAAAAGAGGAGAAAAAGAATGTATTTCGAAAAAAGTTGTATGTGCACAAATATTTTTATTACACCTACTCTAGCAAACACACACACACAAGCACACATACACACACATATGATACCTAGCCCTGACTTTCATTTATAGCATATACACTTTTGTTATTTATTACTTTACTATAATAAAAAGAATTAAAAAAAGAGCACAAAAAAAAGTGTTGAAAGAAAAAAGTTATTTGGAAAATGATAAAAAGGAGTTGAAGGAGGGGTAAAAAATATATATATATATATATATATATAAAATATAAATATATACATATATATACTTAATTTGATGAATTAAGAAAATGTTCTTTCAGTATTTATTGAAAATATTTATTGTAATTAGAATTGTTTTCTAAAGAAACGATTTAAAAGAAAATTTAGAGAAAATAATAAAATAAATATAGATAGTATATGTATATATTATATATAGAGAAAACAAAGTCTTTTTAGTATCTAAAATCTAACAATTGTTTGTTTAAAAACGATTTAATTGAAATAGAAATTAGTCAACAAATAGTTAAACATAAATCAAAATTTGGAGTAAAGCAATGTATTTATATAGTTAATTTCTTTAAATCTTAAAAATATGATCTATAAACTTGTATAGACATAAATATAGATAGAGACAAATATGTATTAATTGATTCATATATGCATATATATAGTCCTATCTATAGTAAATTAATATCTTTTATGTATAGTATATTGATATCTTGTGTTATGATAATCCACTTTATTTACTTTAAAAGTTCTTCCAAGTAAAGTTCAGAACATCAAGAATAATTTATGTATATCCATATATACATATATCACGTAATTCTAAGATTAGAAACTGTGATGAAATTTCTCAAAACGTACCTTAAAGCTCTATAAAACCTTTACTTAACTAGCAATTTTAAATTGACTTAAAGTTACAACTAAATAAAATTGATAGATAAAGGCAAACTAACTAAGTAAATATACATACTAAATATTACCAAAGACACACCGAATTCAAATCTTGAAGGAAGAATAGCTTTATCATACCATTATGTAATTATATATATCTACTTTTATCTACATTTGTAATATTCAGAAAAATAGTTACTTTTTCGGTAACTGTATCTGAATTACTGCTTATTCAATTGAAAACATTGTTTCAATTTATAATAAAGAATCCATTTTTATCCCTCAGTCAATGTTTGTTGCTTTTACTGATCAGCTAACCCAAACTCCCTTTGCCTTTCTACCCTTCGTTCTCATTTCTTTCTCTCTCTAAACTTTTAGTTGGTTTATAAAGCAAATACAATTCCAACTCAAACTATAGTTAAAAATGGAAAATGAGCTTTAAGATTGAGCAAATACATGCTCAACTGTTCTGTATATTTACATATATAAATATATTTGTATCATTGCTTATAGAAATGTATATATTATATAATGCTTCGTTTATCTATCAAAGACAGATATACATATAAAGCTATTGGCATTTATGATAGATTTCGTAAAAACGGAAGCAATTAACATTTCCTCATAACAGCATGTAATTAAAATTATAATAAGATGCTTTGCCCAAGATAAAGACAAAATAACAATATTATGCGAATGTGAGACGTTTCATTTGTATCTTAAATGTGTCTCTGTGTGTGTGTTTGTGAGAGATAAATTTGTGGAAAGACAAAAAACAATGTATGTATGTATAAGTAACTATTGAACTATGCAGCGGTAAACAAACAGAGCAATTGCTAAAGGGGAGGGGCAAGTGGGCTGGGAGGGGGGCAGACAATTATTACGGAGCATTTGCTACAAAATAGCGGCGATAAATTTCAATATCTCAACGTTGACGTCGACGTCGCTACACGTCTGTAGAAATGGAAAAATAATAACAATAATAACTAAAAACTACTTGAGCAACAGATACAAAGATACAGATACAAATGCGACGCATCAGATAAAAACGTAAAACGGGAAGAAAAAAAACTAAAAACAAAAAAACTGTAATTAAATTCGAGTGTTGTTGTTGTTGTCGTTGCTTCATTTAAACAAATATCAAAAGGTACACACACTCACACACACACACGCATAGAGCTAAAGATACAGATACATCAGAATGTATCTCTTGCATTTAACTAAGTACCTGTTTTTTTTCATATTGTATTTAATTTTATTTCCACTTGTCAGGCATGAAACTAAAGTAGGCTAATTGTTTCTGTTGTAGGAGAGTGTAGCTCTCTATCTTTAAGATGCAGATACACACACACGCACACACAGACACACTTGGAACACTTTTTTTGTTGTTCTTGCTCATTTATTTGCTTCATTATATGGTTATTATATGGCTGTTGGCTGTGGCCTTCTTAGAAATAACGTACAACGAAAACTAATATTATGCAGCATGTTGCACAGATACGGATACACATGGAGATACAGCTACATACACATCTATGCATATAGATACAGATACAGCTACAGCTACAGCTGGAGCTAGTTACATTTGGCGTAATTAATGCTGGAAATCCAGACCTGCGGAGCCATCATAAAATGAAATGTGTAAGACAGCTCAAGTCGACAGTGCCCGACTAGGAGATACCCTGTACCCAACTCCTGCATCCCACTGATCTGTCAGCCAGCTCTTTAGTCACAAGTGGCCAACTAGGAGATACTATGTACCTCATGCCGAGCAGCTTCTAGGTTATATCTATAGTATAGGTATAGGTATAGGTATAGATTTTATACTTATATCTTTCAGCTTATTATACATGAGTCAAAACACAAATTTGTAGCTTAAAATTCAAGATTTTTGCAGAAAATTGAGAGAGGTATCCAAAAAGTGAATATACTCGATATTTGTGTATATTTTTGAAGAATCTACAGACCCAATTTAATGACTCTAGCTAGTTTGATATCGATTTTAATCGAATTAATGAAAGTGGTCAAAAGTTATCAATTACTGTAAGCTTGAACTACGCATGCTATAGGTGTTATACGTGCTGTGAGACCAATTCGATCACACAGGGGTAGACTTACTCGACTTATTTTCCTGATCAATATACAAATATATACTATATCGCATCATGCACCCCTCTAAAAAGTGAGAATACTCGATATTTGTGTACACTTTAGAAGAATCTGTAGACAAAATTCAATGACTCTAGCTCTTAAGACGAAATATGCTTAAATAACTCAAGTTTGTTATCGATTTTAATCGAATTAATGAAAGTGAACAAAAGTTATCGATTACTGTAAAGTTGAACTAGGCATGCTATAGGTGTTATACGTGATGTAAGACCGGTTCGATCATACAGACAGCTAAACAGACGGACAGGTGTAGATTCATTCAACATATCTTCCTGATCAAGAATATATATATATATATACTGTATTGAATCATGCATTCTTCTTTCTGCGTGTCACATGCATTTAAAGAAAAACATCATACCCCATTACCCATTTTCAATAGGTATGCTAAGGCCAGAGAGCTGAGGAAAATTGTTTGTAATGTTTAATTGAATTTTTTCTATTTTTTTTTCGTTGCTTCCAAAGCCGCTTTTGGCTGCTTCATTT
Source organism: Drosophila gaucha (assembly GCA_035045545.1). Classification (NCBI taxonomy): domain Eukaryota; kingdom Metazoa; phylum Arthropoda; class Insecta; order Diptera; family Drosophilidae; genus Drosophila; species Drosophila gaucha. Next base: position 1,115,337 of record JAWNOY010000286.1, read on the forward strand.
GCCTGCCATTAGAAAAGATACATTAGAAAAGATACAAACGATTTTTTCATTTCATTTTATAATAATAAAATGCATAAGTGCAGCGTCGGCAAACGAATTGATGTGAACGCACAAAAAATGTTGTTTAATGTTTACTTCAACTTCGTTTTGATGTGTGAGGGGCAGGCGGAGGAAGGGGGCGAGCGAGAAAGGGAGGGGCACACACACTTTTCATGTGCCACATGTGCTGTAATTTATAAAATGCATCTAAATGCAATTAAGTAAAGCATAAAAGTAAATTACAAACAAATGCGGAAGATGCTGTAAAAACTAAGAAAAGTGGAGAGGAAAAAAATCAAAAAGCCGATTTTGATATTAAAGAAAAATCATAAATTGATATATATATATATATATCTGTACATATATATGATTTACAAATTAAGGCAGCTGGCTTCGACTCCGACTGCAGACAGATAGACGGACTGCGAGACAGACAGTTGCAGATGGCAGCGACGCAGCTTTATTATTTTTAGATAAATATCTTTCGATTTCATTTCCCATTTGCTGCCGCAATTATTTATTTACTTTATTTTGTTGCTGTTGCTGTTGTGTTTGTTGTTGCTGTTGTAATTTTTTTCTTTCTGTAATTTATTTTTAATGCCTGAGCAACTCTTTTGGCAAGCGCGTCTGACTATTTATTATGTCGGTCCGCTTGAAGTTAAAGATACAGCTGGAATATGTTTAAAGATACAATTGGATGAGTGAATGCAACGCAACGTTAATTAAGTGTGTGTGCCACAGATTGTGGCAGCTATTGTGTCTACTTATGTGCAGTAGCTACGATAATATATGAAAAGAAGAGCATATAAAAATTTATAAATTTAAAATAAAAAGAATTTTCTTAAAGTCAAATTAAAATCAACTTCAAGAGTTGAGAGATTTCATTGAGAGATTAAGGATTGATCTAATGAAATAGCTTCAATAAAATGATTCAAGGTAGAAAGAAAGATTGTAAAGCAGTGAGATAGATTGATCTTTATTAAGAAATTAATAGATTAGTATAAGTAGAAAGATTGAGATTGAAAATTGTAAATCTAGAAAGCTTTTTCTAAGCTTTCTGCAAACTAAAATAAGCCTTTTACTAAAATTATCTTTGAATATTTTATAATTGATAACTTATAACAAATTATATGATTATTATTATATGATCTAAGGCACATAATATAATATGAATAGTATTATCATACATATAATCTTGTAATATCATAAAAAATATCTCTTCTTCAGTTCAGTTGTATATAATGAAATAAAAATTACTATTGATCGATGAGCTAAGATATTTTGTGAGATCTTGCCATATACAAGATATATATATATATATATATATATATATATATACATATATACATATATATATATATATATATATATATATACATATATAAATACTATGATATAAATATATATAAGATAAATGTGTGCTAAGGGATAAATAGAATGTTTTTGTGTTGCCTTTCAATCAGTTCGTTAGCTGAATCAATAGAAATTTGTATGTCGATTAAATTTATTAACAAATTTATTGTAAAAACAATTCCATTTTTAGTATTATTAAGATTAATTGAAAGAGAGATCTTTTAAAGATATTTATGTTTATTTTTGCCTACGTGAAATCTTGAATTTTCCAGAATTTTAAGAACTTTCGAAAAGTTTCAAGTTCACGCTTAATATTGGTTCTAAGTTCGCAAACTATTAACCCCAACGTTTTGAATAGCTTTTGGATCCAAAACTTAAAAACTAATTAGGTCTGTCAAGAACATCTTCTTGGTGAAATATGTTCTAATCTATTTTGCTACTTTCCACCTCTTTTTTACTAGACAACTATTTCAGATACTTCAAGCAGTTTATCAACTCTCTCTAAAGCCAGGCTTCTGAGTTGATTTAGCTGCTTTCAAGTTTCTTAACTTATCCTTGAGCTCAAGCCAAGTTCTTAATCAAATTCTCAATATAGCTTTCCACTTCCAACATCCCATAAAGAGAACAATTAAAATCAATTCACATTCTACCCGCTTAATTAAAAGTTAACAAAAGTATTTTTAGCTATACGAAAATAACTAAAACGACTTTTTCACACCTCTCTCGCGAACAAAGTTTATATATATATATATATATATATATATATATTAATACCATTGAGCTGACTCAATCTGTGAATTATGGCTGACATCATCTATGCCAGCTGGCAAAAATGCAACTAAACTAAAGTAAATTAGGCGCTGAGCACATATTTGATTTACTTACTTGCATTTAATATTCGAATGAATAACGAATGCCAGCCGGCAGGCAGTCAGGCCGAGGCCATGGCAAATATATATGGCCATAAATGTCAGCGACGTCACAAATTGGCTAAAAAGCCAACAACAATTCAACGCAACGGACTTGGTCGAAGGGGCTTCAAAATGCATGGCTCATGGTTTAGAGAGCGAGAGAGAGACAGAGGAGAGTGGAGGTAGATGAGAGGGGTATTGCGGGTCCAATGGCCGGTACGTCGACAAGTTGAAACGTCGAAAGCAATTAAAAATGTAGAAAATTCAATCGGAAAAATCTAATTCGATTTCTATGCCGCGTTTTTGCCAATGGATGTCGAAACGGGGCTGCAAACGGAATGGCACTGGAATGTTGCACACACACACAGAGAAAGAGAAAGATACAGCAAAAGAAAGAGAGAGAGAGAGAGCGAGCGCGACTCATACTAATGCATAGATAAGCAATAACTGCCAGGCTGTGTGTAGGCCAAGAAGAAATATGAACATCGCAACGTTTTTCTTGTCTCAAAAAAAAAGAAAGAAAACACAAAAAAATATAGAAAAGTAAAATACAACAAAAATGACAAAAAACTGACGCCTGGCGCTATATTTAGAAATATAAATACTAATGAAATTATATGGCAGCGGGAACGGCATATATCCTGCCCGACTTCAGCGGCACAGACAAAGCAAAAGTGCCAATAATAACATTTTAAGCGGGGAAATTACAAAATTTTACAGCCCACGTTTTGGACTTAAACAGAAAAAAGAAGAAAATTAATAAGAAAAAAAAGAGAAAAGGCAATTACGATGTGAAGGATACAATGCTTGCACTTGAGATACTTTTTCCTGAGCTGGTCTAAGCTTGAGGTTGTATTTAAGAATCTAGAAGTTGTGTAGTCAAGTCTTATCCTGCAGTAGAGACAATAAATACGGCTCAAGTGCTAGTATACAAAGCTTGGAGTTGAGATACTTTTTGCTTAGATGGGATTAGCTTTAGGTGTATACAGATACATATATAAGAGACGTAGTCTAGCATTAGCCTTAAGAAAAAGAGACAAAAACAGCTTAAGTTATCATAAGTTAAGATACAATGCTTGCAGTTCAGATACACTTGACATAGATACAATGTATAGATACAAAGCTTAACCGAAAGATACATTTGCTGTCATAAAAGAAATGCTGACAAACATGAATCTAAACATTTTCTTAGAATTATCTAAGTCCAAGATACAGATACACTGTGCAGATACAATACTTGCTTTTAAGATACATTTGCTAGAATGAGCATAGGTTAAACAAAACAGTATCTAAGCAATATTAAAGCAATATCTTAGTAAAGTCTTAGCTTATAATATCTAATTAACCTGCTTCACTTCTAGATACTTTTGTATCTTGAAGATAGAAGCTTGGTTAGCAAAAGACTGTAAGCAAATATTTATTTTTTCAATGGAACTACGGTGACTTACTAGCTAAATATAGCTATGATACTTTAAGTTAAGAAATTGAGCTTAAAATCATGCTCTTACAAAAACTTAAAGATTCTATATAAATAAATCTAGACCAATTTGATTTCAGTCGATAGCTGAGTCGCAATGTATACAGCTGAGATACTTTTATATATTTTCATATTGCTTTTAGATAATATATGTTTACTGAAATTTTTTTTATGGAATTTTTGTCTTGCATTTTTAACAGCAAATACTATTCTAGTTGAAATACTTCAAAATGAATTTTATTATTATGTTTTCTGCTATTCAAAAAATATAATAAATAAAAATATATAATAAAATAAAAATAATAAATTATAATAATAAAATACAAATACAGTTTGATTTCAATCAATCTTGACCATATTAGGCTTGCAGCTGAGATACTTTTGTATTGCTGAGACAAACTTAAACTAGAAATAACTCTGTTTAAGCGATAACATTAACATCATCTCATATGAAAAGTAAGAGTGCTTTAACTTAGATAAATTTCTGTTGCTGTTGCTCAGTTTTAGCTGTTTGTGTAATTGTATCTATTAGCCTCACAGACGGTGTGGGCCAGGCCCATTAATTTTCTTTGAAGTGTGCAACAGCGAGGCGTCGTCGTTGGCGTCGTCGTCTGTGCGTTGTGTGTTTCATTAACACTTTTTGGTCGAAAGGTGCATAAAAAGGCGGCGCTGCAGGACGACGCACTGCTCCTGCCTCTAGCTCTAGCTCAACCTCTCTCCCTCTCTCCTCTCTCTCTCTAACTTTACAAATGAATGCGTCTGGCTCTGGTCGTCGGTTGCCTAAAGAGATGAGATGCACCCAGAACTCACACACAACAAACACATATACGGGCCTCTATCTCTCTCTCTGCTTCTGTGTGTGTGTGTGTGTGTGTATATGGATTTAGCTGTAGGGCCCCGTCATGGTCAAAGGAAAAAAGCTCAACGAATGTAACGTTGCGCCTGTTATTGGCAACTGCCACGCACGAGAGTGTATGCGTGTGCGTGCGTGTGTGTGTGTGTGTGTGCGTCGACTATTTGAACATGACCAACAGCTATTGCCCAGCCTACATACGACTCTCTGTTCCTTTGCTGGAGCAACAGAGACTCGAGCTGCATATGCGGCATGGCTTGCACCTAATATGCAAACACACACACTCACACTCACACACACACACACAGACGCCAAAGCAGACGCAGACGCAGCGCAGAGGGGGAGGGGGGGTTGCCGTGGCCGGGGCCTACCTAACCATATCGAGCCGTGTGTCTGTTGCGGTCGCCGTTAGCAACGCGTTTTCTCTATAACTGCACGCAGACACAGACATGCAACATATTATATATATATATATATAAATCTATATATAGATATAGATATATATCGTATGTTGGGAAAATGCATTTATCTCTGCGCCTAGGCTTAGGCGGTCTGTGTGTGTGTACCGTTAGCTCGGTTTTTGGCAGCGCTAAAAATTTTATTCGAATTTCGGCGAGCGGCAGCTGTGGAGCTCAAGCAGCAGAATGTAGTCGTCTGTCTGGAGTATATAGGCACACGCACACACACAGACACACACACACACACACAGAGACACAGTGAAGCTTCGCATTGCGTATACGCAGGATGTGCGCGAGTGCACATTGTGCGCCCATAACTATGCAGCAATATTTTTACATCTTTGCACACACACACACACACACACACACACACACACACACATACACGTACATTGAAGTCAGCTTTAATTGACGCTTGGCCACTTTACAACTATTTTGACGCGCAAATTGCAGTCGAATTGCAACTTGAGCTGACGAAAATTTGTGCGGCGCCCAATTATGCAAAAGGGACGGCATTCAAAAGGGCCTGGCTGCCAGCAGAGCTCGCTGCACAGCGTAAATTAATGAACACTGGCGCCAAAACAACAACAACAACACGTACAACACTTGCAACAATAATAACAAATCGTTGGCCAGGTCGATAGTAATTGCCAAAGCAAATAATGCAGCGCACAAGTCAGCTGACTGCCCCGCCTACCGCCCCTACCCACACCCATACATATATATATATATATTTATATATATATGTGTGCTCTGCAATTCACTTTTGCAATATGTAAATGATTTCAATGGAAAGCACAGCCACAGAGACCCCAGGCGCAGCAGACCCAACGAACCCAACTAAATACAGCAAAAAAGAAGAAGAAAAAAACTCTATGGCAAAGAAAACTAATAACAAATTACGACAAACGACCAACGCAAAGAAGAACAAGCAAGCTAAATCAAGCCAAAGTTCACAACGAATTACTCAATACACTATACTTTAAATAAGTTGAAGGCGAAGTGAGAAAAGAACGAGGTATTTCAAATTCTTAAGGGTTTCCCAGATATAATTCTACAAAAATCGTTCCATAACTTCACCTACATAAGCAAAGACTGTCATAGGTATTATAGAATCATATTATACAAAAACTCTTTCAGATTTTCAAACTTTTTTTTTTATTATTTATTGTTGCTGCTTTTGTCTTAGACTCTATAGAGCATTTATATCTACCTTAACTTATGTTGGACTGATTTTAAAACACACTTACTTACTTTTCTGATCACAGCTCTGATTAAAGCTATAGATTGAACTCTATTCGGAATCTTTGATTTTTTTAAAGTTTTCATGAGAAAATCTTGTCAAGTTTTTGGACTAACTTTAATCACCAATAAGTTTAATAAAAGTCTATAAATATTGGACTATATAGATGATACAGAAAAAAAAACTATTGTAAGAATCTTTTAAAGAAGTTTTAAACTCTCAAAATAGAAGATATAGTAGATAAAGAAAAAATAACTATTGTAAGAATCTTTTAAAGAAGTTTTACAACTCTCAAAATTTGCTCACATTTCAATGGATGCTGAGACAAATACCTTTCCTCTTTTATGGCTCGACTTGTAGATTAATTATACATTTCATTTCTAGAACAAAACTTTTTTTTAGCTTTTAATATTTAAATTTCAGTTACAAATTCTGAGCTGTAGATTTTCCAAGCAACTTTTTTAATTTTCTTACAATATTTCAAGCTTTAATAACTTTCTCAAAGCTATGCCTTTTTGTTATTATTATTTTAAAAATTCTAATAATTGTGTCTACATATAAAATTAGAATTGAGATTCGGAACAGTTGAGTCAATATTTATATGAAACTACTTTACTATAAATAATTAAAACATAACTTATTACATAGCTTACTTTCATAGCTTGCTACCTTAGACAATACTCTATTAGGTATAACCTTCCTTACCTTAAAACCAACTTCATCGAAAAACTTAAACAACTTTCAACTCAGAGTAGCCGACAAAGTCAAATGAGCTGGCAGCAAATGCAATGCAAAATGCGCGAGAAATATGGAAAAATACAAAAAGTGAGAAAAGAAGAGAGAGGGAGAGAGAGAGAGAGAAAAATTAATTCATATCCGGTACATGATTATACACCAAAACTCTAAGAAATCTATAATCTATGTGTATGTGGATGCAATTTGTAATTTGTAATTCTCATTTCGCGCTGGCTACAAACACAACTAATTGGGTGTTTGGGAGGCAGCGATTGCACGAGCGAGTGGGCGTGGTAAAGTGAAAGAAGCAATAAATATACATGCATACATACATACATACATATATATATATGTGGAGTAGATGAAATATGCAAATTGTAAATCTCAAATAAGCCAAAGCATTTGGCTCAGTTACATTTTGTAGCAAAAAGTTGACAACCCTTAAAAGGGGGCAAATAAAAAACCGCCACCAAAAGTACTTTTCTATACATCAAAAAATATACAAAATATATATAATATATATATATATATGTATAACAACAACAAGCAAATAAAGTATTTCACTCAGACAATGGTATATGTAAATATATATATAATAATAATCGCAAAAGTTGCTTGCAAATGGCTGAGAGATCTGCGATATGCGACACAACCAACAACAAGGTTGGGGGTGGCAATTCAGGCTGTCCACCACACACACACACACACATTCATATTTACATATATTCATAATTTAAATGTACTGCATATCTCATCATCGCAGCGCAAAGTGCGTGCCTTAATAATGCAGCAAGTCGAGTCAACTCGTCCAGCCAGAGCACCCAAGCAACTTGCCACCAATTGTTGCAAACTGATAATTATGTAGAGATGCCACGTTGACGATAAAAAGCGAAAAAAAAAAACGAAGTAAAACAGGGTAGCAGCAGGACGTAATTGAAGTATTTCATTTATTTCCTTTTATGTTTATTTGCTAACCGAGGGTAGTTAGAAGACATAGAAAACTTATCTGTTTAAGGTAAACGAGTGCCCAAATACTTCCTTTTGGAGATCAACCTCTTAGAGTCGCAGAGTTCTAAGAGTTTAGATTTGGTGAAAAGTTGGGGTGGATATGTGTAGATGTAAAGAGCTATTGTTTAGAAAAACTAATTAGAATCATGATGGAGTTAAAAGGTCTGAAAGGGTTTTATATATACAATGTAGATATATATTTATATATTATATATAATGTAGTCTCTGAAATAGGCTAGAAAACACAGACAGTTAGGAAAGTGAGCATAGATAAGATAAGATATTTTATACAACATATAATAAACATGACTAGTTGCTTATTGCTTGAAATTTAATCAAATATTGCTGAAATTTAAATATATAATAAATATATTTATATAACTTACCTTATAAGGTTGACGAAAGCTTCAACTTCTGTAAAGAAAATCTTCCTAAAATTTTATATTTTATATTATTTCACTTTACATTTTCACTTCGATCACAAACATAGAAAACAAAGCATAAAAGTAAAACACAAGCACTGAAAGCAGAAAGAAAAACTATTAAAATAATATATATAAAACAAGTTTGATAAATTAACATTGAAATTGGTAGAGATTAAAAACTAACGCATATATAAAATGGAATTTAGATATGTTTGCATAGCTTAGTTAAGAATTCTTCTATTATAATAAAAAATCAATTACATAATATATAATACAATATATATATATAATACAATAACAGAAAAATCTTGCAAATTTAGCTTAAATGCAGAAGATAGAAAGATAGATAAATATTAATTTATTTATATGTAATACAGTCGATAATTTGTCCCCCGCTAAATCGAAAACCTTCATAAATCGTAAAAAATGCTGTCCATTTGAAAAAATGCGTTGGAATCCCTACTCTATAAATCGATGTCTTTTGTAATTCGTAAAAATGTGATCCCCTTCATTTCGAAATATTGGGATTCGACTGTAATATAAATATAAAAATTATTATTATTAAATATTTATGAATCTAAGACTATCCTCATTTATATACCACTTTATAAACATATCATAATAAATAAAAAATGTCACATACAAAAATTGGTTTTTAAGTATCCAAGTAAGTTTTACTTGGTTTTTTTACTATATCAGTAAACCGATTCAGAGATGAGGCAGCTACAAGAATGCAAAAGTTTGTTTCTGAAGCCTACCCCAAAGACTTATTAAAGATAAGCATACAAAGAAATATATGCACATCTATATTATATATTATGCAATATATATTATCTCTCTATTACTGTATAATCTTTAGAAATTATCTTTAGTTATGCAAAGTCTTAAACTCCCTTGAACTAAAACTAAGCAAATACATTTTTTATTTATTTTATTATATGTTTTAAATATCTGTTATCTGCATCAGCTAAGACTTAACCTTCCATGAACTTCTTAGCAAGTGCATTCACCTACACACACACACACATGTATACACCTACACATAGATACTTCGCTCAGCCATAATTCATAAGCAAAACTTTTTCCGAATATAATAATTCAACTAAAACAAAATGAAATTGTTTACTCCACGCCAACAACAACAAAAATCACAAAACGATAAAAAAAAATGGAAAACTCTGTGCAGCAGCATCTGACAAAAGTTTTTCCCAAAAAAGAACCTAGAAAAATTGTGAAGCGCAGCCAAAGCAGCTGATAAAATCGATGCGAGCAACTTGAAAGGGAGACAAATGGCAACCTGTCCCCTACTTATACTAAACCCAACGCGAAATTCTAGAGTAGCTTTTTTTTGGTGCGTGCCGCTGCATTTCGCGTGCTGCTGCTGCCGCTGCACTTTTTGTGTCGCCACAAAAATGCAGTTGAATGCGAAGAGTGCGCCAGTGCCAGGCGCGCAGCAAAAACAGCAGCCAGGCGCCCTCCAATGTAATGCAGCGCAATCATCTTCGAGGTCGACCCAAGCGAAATGCAGTCTCGGTCTCGGTCTCCGTCTCGGTCTCAATTTCAGCATGATACCCCCCGCCAGCCCGGCCCTTGTCCGGCGACCCACACACACTTCTTTACAGACGCAATCGCAGTCGCAGTCGCAGTCGAAGTCTCGAACACAAAGTCGGCGAAGATGTTTCGCCTTAAGAAAAGCGCGCGCAAAATTTAGCGACTGCCTTTGTGCACGTGTGTGAGTGTTTGTGTGTGTGTGTGTTTGTGTGAAAGCAACTGTGTGTAGCAGCAGCAGCAGCAGTGTATATGACGCCATCGTCTCAAGTTTTAGTTGAGTTTTCCTTGTGAATAGCTTTCGGGTTTTTTTTTTGGCTCGGGGGTTGCCCTTTTCCTTTTGACGCACTTGCAGCAACAACAACAACAACAGCAACATTGTGCACAACCACAAGAACAACAGCAACTACTACTGACTATACTTAATTTGTTTAGTTGACTTTCGTCATCAGTTTGACGGAGTTTCGTCTGATAGGTTTATTAATTTGTATACCCTGTAAAACTGAGCGTAACCTAATAAGGTTAAATAAACTAGAAAAAAAAACATAAATATTTAAATAAATTTTTAAAGACTACTTTAAATATTAAAATAAAATAAATAAATAATACATAAAAAATATAAAAAATAAAATAAATAATATAAAAAATATTAATTACACTTAAAATAAGATAAATATTATAATATTTAAAAATATTTATAATAAACAACTTAATCAATAGTAAACAGTTTAAAAAATATTAATTGCATAAAATAAAAAACAAAAATAATTTTTAAATAAAAAATAATAAAATATATTAAATACAATTTTTAGTTTAATATATAAAATAAAATAAAATAAACTAAAAATATTTAAAGTAATATTAAATATAAGCATTATCTCAATATTTAGCTATATATTTAGATAAAGTGAAAACAATAAATAGTAAAGATGAACTAATAAATACCATAAATAAGAAAAGAATACAAAAGGTTTTGAAAAATAATAAAAAAAAAAAAAAAATGGAATTAAACAGACTTTAATAGAAGACACAATTAAATTCGTTAAACTTTAGAAAGTTTTTGGATAATAATAATAATACAACAAAAATATAATACAATTAAAAATGCAAAGAAAGAAGCTGTCTTTTATTTCTTAGAACATTTCTTGAAACAAAACTCGAGAATTGCCTCGTCATAAGTCAGAGAGATCATGGCAAATGTTTCAAAATAATTTGAATAGTTAAAAATAGAACAATATATATAAATATATGTATAAAAAACTATATTAAAAAATTATATTAGAAAAATTAATTATTTAAATAATTATTATTCAAAAATTTTAATGGATTACTATATCAAATACCAATATAGTATAATATCTATAAGAATTGATAGATTACTTCTCAAGCCTATTTATAGTTTTAGAATTTTTATTTTGAATTTATCTTAAATTAAACATAAATATTATTAATTTAATGCTTTTAACTAAACTCTCTTCCTCTCTGCAACTTCTAGGGTATCTAGTCGTCAAATGTATCGACCCCTCTTTTTATCATATAGTTTGACTTGTGTTTCTTTGACGCTGTTATTTGACTCTCAACTACCCTTCGTAAATGGATTTATTCATGAACCAAGTTGTAGTTGTTGTTGTAGTTGCTTGTTGTGCGTGTGCAGCAAGTTATGTTGTTCTTGTTGTTGGCCTATACAAATAATCAATAAATCTAATTCAATTATTATTATAATTATATTTTGAACATTCATAGACATTTGTATAAGGCTGACTAAGCATTTTCTTGGTAAATAACATATAATAATATTATGAGCGTGCACACACACACACACACGCACACACAGAGAGATACAGTCAGCTAAGGGCTGAGTGACACCCTCGTTAATTATTCAAAAGCCAGGCACCCAGTCGCAGGATTCACGAACCTAACCAAGGCCCACTAATAGCTCGCCCTATCGAAGGGCGAATGTGTGTGTGTGTGTCTACATAGATAACGCATGTAAAATAACGGCTGTTGTTGTTGGTATTGGTACAAAATTCATTAGTCCGCATAATGAATAAACATAAAGACAAATAAAATTATTCCAATTAAAATAAATTGCGCAGCAATATTAAAATAAATTCCCATTTCAAGGCAATCGCCCGCAACTGATGACGCCGCATCTAATTAAGGGCAAAATATGCGGGACTTATACATATATCTACACAAATATGTATCTATGTATATATACTCGTATATACATTTGAATTGTCTAAGATATTGAACTCTAAAAGTAGAACTTTGTTGATTCATTTCGTGGTTCGAACTCATGTCTTGCATAGAAAAATCTGGCAATATTTAAAACTTGTATATAATAATATATTATAACATGATTCTCTGTGCAACTAATCCACTTTCTAGCTAATCCGCTTTACAACCCTAAATTGTAATTGCGGGTTCTAACCCTATTTCAGCTGTTTGTTGATCTGAATCCGAATACGAATTACATTATTCAACTAATCCGTTTTCAAGTCTAAATTCTAATTCCTGTCTCGAAAGCCATTTGATTCAGCTGCGCCTGCATATTATAGTTGATATATCGATTCAGCTTAGTTTTCTTCCAACTCTTCTCTCTGTAAACTCCAAGTTTTAATACCGGGTTCGAACCCCATTTGGTTCGCTTCTGCTTGCAAATGGCATGCCACAACAAAGTGTTGTTGTTTAAGTGCTCTTGCACATCAAAATGGAGCAAATATTTTATTGTAATTATGCACCTGCAGGCAATGGCCTCCTCCCTAGCCGCCCCTTTGGACAATTAAAGTTTTACAGCGCAAGGCATTTGCCAGTTTCTTCAACTTCTAATGCTGCCCCATCTGCAGTCGCAGACTATAAAACTGACTTTGTTGCTGAATTATATTTAATTAAATTTTATTGCACGCCGTCTTCATTAAAGTATAAAAAGCTGTGTGTCTGTGTGAGTGTGTGTGTCTGTGTGTGTGTTGCATGTTGCAGCTGCACTTGCTGTCTGGGCGGCCGCTTTTGGGGCTTGTCTTTTAATGCTTGCAACAAAATATTCCTATTGTAAGTACAGCAAGTCGAGGCCACGACTAAAACGCCTCCCGCTCTCCTATATCCATCCTTCAGCTAGTCCTCCTCTCTCCCATCCTCATCCCCATTCCCATACCCATCCTGCCCCTGCTGCTGCATCATCATCGCAGCCGTCGTCTTGGCGGCCATAAAAGCATTTCTAGCTTGTTTAATGTTTATTTTATAGTTTAAGTTTGCATTTATTTGGTCTTTTAGTTTTTATACGCAGTCGATCCTAAAGACAAAAAAAAATGTAACAACAACAAAATGCACACAAAGTAAAGCGAAAAGGTTGACTGAGTATGATGACAGCAAAGATACCCTAGGGCAAAAAATCTAAACTGAATTGAGCTGCTTAAAGAAGAGATTTAGAATCAACTTATTATAAAGTGTAATTATAAATATATATATATAAATATATAAATATATCTAAGAAGAAGTTATACAATAAAAAAATTTAAATTAATATATATATATAAAAAATTATTTTTATAAAATAAAAATATGTATAAATAAAAAACTTATAAAAATAAAAAAGTTTATATCTAGCTATAAAAAAGCTTTAAAAAATATTATAAATATTTATATAGAAAAAACGCTTGCAAAATTTAGAATTTTTAATTCTGTTGAAACTGGTGTGCTGAAATATTACTCTGATTTTAAGATGGAATTGAAATTTAAAAACAATCAAAATATTAACAATAATAAAGAGAATATGAACTTAAATCAAATTAATTAACTATGATAAGTAATTTTGTTTTTACCACAGTAATTTCCTACTTTCTTCCCACACTTTCTTACTTTCTTCCAATTTCTTACTTTGAAACATTTGCATTTGCCTAATTGATTTTCGTTTGATTTGATTTTGGGCTGTTTGTTGCATCAACTTCCCCAACAAAAACAAATGCAACATTAACTTAAGCCAATAAATAACTAAAATAACAGCAACAACAACAATAATAATAGCGGCTGCATTGTGGAAATGACTTTGGCGTTGCCTATGGCTAGCAATTAACTATTTGCGTTGAAAGAAATCAACGGAAGCCGTTTATTTGCTCAGCCTTAATTACATCAAACAATTACAGCCCGCCTCCCACAAAAAAAAGTAAAGCACAGAACAAATATATATATATTTATAAACATAAATATATATATATATATATATATATATATGTGTGGTAAATAGTCGAGAGCAACCCCTTAAAAACAGACAAGTCGTGTAGTTAAAATAACAATAACTAACAGCGAAACAACAACCAAAATGACAATGAGAAAAATTGGGGGAAAAAAAGGAAAAGTTGGGTTTTTTTTAGTTTAATTGAAATATGGGGGCAAGCCCCATGCTCTCATTCGAGAGACATAACTATAAACATTATACACATATTTAAGTTAATTATATTGCAACAACAAGATTAACAGCCAATTGACAATCGACATGAGCATTGACTCGACTTGGAGACACCCTGTGATAAATGTAATTTATGTGCATATATTATTTCAGTAATCGGCAAACGCTAAGCATTATCCTAATTATAGTCTGGTATACGAGAAGCTCTTATAAATATATAAAGAATATGAGTTAAATGGTTTTTACCAAATATCCTAGCTCTGACATTGATAGTTACTAAGTTCAGAAAGGCAAGTTTAGATGCATTTTCTTCTAAAATATCAACAGCTTGAACTCGTGATATAATAGATTTTGAGATGACTCACTTATAAAAAGCCACAAACCAAATTTATCAACTCTAGGTCTTATAAATCCCGAGTTAACATAGACTAGATCAACTTGCCTTATAAATGTTGACTGGCTGTGCGTTTAATTCAATGTACTTATAAATTTATAAATACTTAAGGCTTATCTAAATTCCCATATCAAATTTCGTAACACTAGCTCTCATAGTTGCTAAGTTCTAATAGACTAGTTAAAACTAGCATATTGATTTTATAAGTATTTGCACATGACTTCAACACGTCTCGCTTATAAGAGCTTCTATGTCAAATTTTATAACTTTAGGTCTCCAAATACCCGAGTTCATATAAACTAGCTTTATATTTCTAATAGATATTGATTGGCTTGATTCTGTTTGTGTCAAAAGAGACCAAATACCTAACTGTACCTCTTATAGTTCCTGAGTTCACATTCGCTAGTTTGACTCAGTTATTGATTTTATACATGTTAACTAAAACTCTGCATACCCAACTCTCAAATAATAAAGGGTACTTAAAGTGCAGTTTGACAAACGAAAGACTTAATTTACTGGCGAAGGCTTTATATATATTTTTTCGTTTTTTTTATATTTTTTCTATTCATTGCTTTTCACAAATTACAATAAATTATTAAGCATGCCACACGGCGCTGTGTCATTATTTATATTCACGTGTAGATTGCAGTTCCTCGTCGGAGTGCCGCATTTTCCTTCATGTTTTTTGTCAAGTCCATTTTTATTTACTTTTTTACGTACCCTGTGCCCAGTGTGTGAAAGGGGTATGATGTTTTTGTGCAAGACTATGTAACAGACAGAGGGAGAAGGATCTATAGATAAAACAACCAAGCTCTTTCCGTCTTTACGAATAGTTTCGGAACTTTCAAGAGCTAGAAATATGTTAAATTTCATAAGAGAATTCTATGAAATCAATAAAATTCGATATCAGACTTTTGTTATTAAAGAATATATAGGTTACCCTCCGCTCATTACCCTAAAATTGAAAGATATAAAATTAGCTACCCGAGACATGGTTCAGGGTATCTCCTAGTCTGACACTCCCGGCTAGAACACTCTTACCTGTTTTTATTGTATTTAATATTGTATTTGCGCTGTCTGGCGCGCATTTGGCTTAAATATTTCGTGTCAAACAGACATTTGACATAAATTTTATGTTTGCATTTAAATACGAACAAACACAGATATATAAATGTGATCAGGCAGGCAACAAGGCATTTATATAAATGCCATACAGGAGCAAAAAGAAAAACAAAAATAAATACTATAAAATATTAAAAGAAATTGCGACACGATAAAAGAGTAAAACTTTAATACGTTAAGCACAAGCATGACAGACGACAGGCTTAAAAAAGTGAATCAAATAAAATTTAATACGAAACAAGCGAATTTTCAAGTTGGAGGTATCCGGCTAGAAGAGTAGATTCTCAATGAGACATATTCCAAATGATTTCTTATCTTAGATTGATGTTATTTGAAACTTTAATCAAATAAGAAACAAGTAAGAGAATTTCTTAGTTTAGATTATCCGACTTAAAGAAAAACTCTCTATAGTGCTTAGTCTTTTACTACGTAGCTTCATATCTTTGACATTACTAAACCATTTTTTGTCATCAGACACACTTCCTAAGTAAATTCGAATCTTAGATTAATTCTACATTTAATCTTTACTCAAAAATAAAACAACTATGAAAATTATCTGGTTGGGAATACGCGACTAGAAAAAAGCATTCCTAAATGGCCTAATATTTTACTTTAAAACTTTGACGAAAGTAAACCAATTTTTACAATTAGCAACATTTTCTAAATACTTTCTTATTTTTATTTATTCGACATTCTTACATTATTTAGATTTCAAAATATTTTTTGATCAAAAAAAAGTTGATGTACACAAATCTCCCCCACTCAAAAATATTCGACTAGAAGAAAGTCTTCCTGGAGGACCTAGTATTTGACTTGAAAGCTTCATCATTTTCATAATTAGCAACATTTTCTAAATGTTTTCTTATCTTAATTTATTCGACATTCTTACATTATTTACATTTCAAAATATTTTTATCCAATTTTTTTTGATCAACAAAAAATTATGTACATAAATATGTCTCACTCATTCAAAAAAAAAATTGATAAATATTGGAATTTAATAAAACAAATCTTACATTATTTAGATTACAAAATATTTTTTCCCAATTTTTTGATATAACAAAAATTATGTACATAAATCTCTCTCAGTTAATGTCTCAAAAAAAATTTGAAAAAAAAATTTGAATTTTCATTTTTACTTTAAATAGATTTTAGATATCAAAATTACTAAAATCTATTTTTCTAGAATTTTGCTCCCCCTTTACACATATTTATACATATTCAGATTATTATAATTATTTACATTTTTTACCACAGCAGCGTCAGAGCAAGCAACTGCTTAATTTTATTCCACCCTCTGCCTTAACTAGATTTATGATCAGCTTTTGCATTTGCATTTACTTATATATATCTATATATATATATACATATATATGTATATATATGTATCTGAAATAATTTATATTGAGTGGTTTCAACAGTGTGTGCTAAAATTAAATTTCCTTTAACAGCGTCTGCCCATTTTTAAGCTAAACCGAGAGCTCGCAAAAAAAATGAGAAGAAATGTTTCGCAACTGTGGCGACTGCGGCAATGGCTGCATATAAATTATTAGCAGTCATAAATATGCCATAATGTCATTTATTATATACGCTTATATATATATATAAATATACATATATATATATATAAAATAAAAATTTTCTTATGCTTGGGTCTCGGTCGCCCGCATGGGGAAAAACGCAGAAAACTTTTATTGCCAAGTTTAATGAAAAATTATAAAAGGCGACGACGCTGGCATCGACGTCAACTTCGACGTCGACTGCGACTGCGACAGCGACGTCTTATGTCTGCGCGCTTAATATTCAAATTCAAATACTCGCCGCATAGTTCACCTTGCGGCTCTGCTGCTGGCCCCTCCCTTGCCACGCCTCCTTCGCCAGTGTCTCGACCCTTCTGTGTGCCCTCAACTGAACTCAACTGCTTTGTCTGGCCCCCATTTTGTAGTGGGTATTATTTAAATTATAAATTATTGAATATTTGCCGCGCATTGTCGAAGCCAAGCCCGAGCGCCCAATTCCATTATTATATATATATTATATATATATATATATATAAGTATTAATTTTAGATGTTGCCAACATTGTAAAATTTCTCATTGTTAGGCGCCGCGTTGAATGGGTGCGGAAATGTGTTGGTAACTCGAGCCGACTAATGATACCCTTTCTATACAATTTACTTTTAATATTTTAGAAGTTGGTATTAAGAGTAGGAATTAGCTTGGAGTCTTTTGATAAGACAGATCTGTAGCTGATATTTCTCTGCAGTTATTAGATTTCTTTTATTAACATTTTATGATAATATATATACATATATACAAAGCATAAAATGTATTTATAATATATACATATATATCTTGAAATATCTTTTAAGCATATACTAAAATATTTAAATATGTAAATATCTTTGACTATCTTGAAACCTAATGAAGTTAACCAAAAATTCCTAAAATTCTTAACTTAGTGTTAAATATTAATAAAAAATTTTCCTACATACAGCATGTATTCATATTATAAGAAACAAAATATAAGCCTTTTTATAACATTTTCACAAGATTTACTTTAATTTAAAAATAATACAATTTTCTAGCTATTTATAATTTAGCTTAAGCTTAACTTACATTTTTGTGAAAAACTTAAGACTTTCATTTGTTTCCAATAATTATCTATATATATCAAATTCCTGCTAGGGCAGCTAAGAAGAATAGTTAATTTTTCATTTTCATTTCATTTTCACTTGATTCCTTTATATTTGTCCTTAATTCAAGTTTCATTTTCATATTTCTATTCTTAGGTATTTTTGGTCTAGGGTATTTTTAGCTTCGTTGCCGTCACGTTATCTTATTTTATTTTCATTTATATTTGGTCGTATATATTTTTTTTCTTTTCTCCTTTTCATATTTAAATAATAAATTAAGCCCAGGCAGCAAGCAGGACTCAGGATTGCGAGTATATTTCGACTACTGGTCGGGTGGTAGCTGCTGCTATATACGCGTATCTGTATAATCAGGGGTTGATTTCTGTGTTTTTATGTATTTGCATTATTAATAAATTCCTTGCTATATAATTTTTCTCTGTGTGTGTGTGTGTGTGCGTATATGTGTGTGTGTGTGTATTTTTCAAGCCTGGGCAGGCGTTCGCGTTCGCATTTCGCTTTTTATATTTATTTTATAAATTGCATAAATTGATGAAATATGAGGCCTCGGCCAGGGAGAGGAGAGCGAAGGGAGGGATGGGGAGGGCGCAAGTAGTGGGGGCTGCTTTGTGTCTGCTCTTGTTGCATCTGGACAATGTTTTGTTTGGACACTCAAGCATTTCACTTTTAATTAAAAAGCAATGACACTGGCTGCGGCTTGTTGTTGCTTTCTTTTTTTTTTTTTTTGTGGGGTGGTGGCATAATCAAAAGTGGAAATTGACATAAATTGATTTTATCGCTGCAGATTTAATGACAACGAAACACTTGCACCCCCTGCCCCTATCTCTCCCCTCTGGCCAATGCAATTTTTGTAATGAAAATGTTTAAACGCATAAAAATCGCCATTGCCAATGGCCAAGAGAGTCAAGTCGCGTCGAGTCGATTCGCGTCGAGCCGGGCCGTGTCCTGCTTGGGCCAAGGATTTTTATGCACTGCTGTCGCATTTTCGCGTTTACATTGTAAACTGGCTGACAAGCCAGTGGAAAGGGGGCGGGGCTGCAGGGCGCACCCAAACGGAAACGGAGCAGCCCTGAGTCATAGCTGCGCGACTTGGACTTGGACTTGGGCCTGGGCTTGTCTGCCAGAAGGTGCCCGAGTCCTTAAAATGTCAGTTGCTGCACATGTGTGTGTGTGCGAGTGTATGTGTGTGCAGTTGGCAAAAACGCAAATATTTTATTGCGCTTCAGACTTGAGTAGTTCTGTTGTAAATTTTACTGTTTTACGTTGCCTGAATTGTGCTTACCTTCCAATGGATATGGTGGCCAAGCAAGTCGGCGACATGAACATGACTGCATTCCATATAAATAAATATATATCTATACATATATACATATATACATATAAACATATATATATTTTCTAGCTGCTGTAGTCCTAGCTAAGTGTTTTTCTTCTATTCACTTAACCAAATGTTCTCATAAATTAACATAAAAACAGTTTTACTTTTGTAGCCCTCTCTATCTCTCTCCCTCTCTCTCTCATGGGAACTTGTATCAGCAATTTTTCATATGAAAACGATTTTTATACTGATAAGCAAAAATTTTACATGCAATCATTTTTCACATTTGGGTCAGATTTTTTCTAATAATCTCTTTGGTTCTTTACCTACATCACTAATAGTAGCTCAATCAAAAAAGTTCAGCATTCTAGCTCTTACAGTTATGACTGTACGTCGCGCATCAATCAGTCAAGCAATAGGTCAATCAGTCGGACAATCTAAGCTTTGATAAATAGTTCAGTTCTGTTCAGATTGAAAAACTAGTGTCCTGAATTACATATAGCTTAACTGATTAGAACAGTGCACTTATCATCAATCAGTCAATCAAGAAGTCCATCAATCAAAACAGATGAAAGTTTTAGTAATATAATAGATACTATAGACATGTCTATCTATAATGGTTTTAGTTCTACACTGATGATCAGTCAATCAATTAATCAATCAATCACTCAGTAAGTTTATCAATCAGCATCAATTCAAGTGGATTCTGTATTTATAATACAGATATAAATATTTATATATATTCACAGCAATTCAGTCAATCATTCATAAAGTCCGTCAATCAAAGCAGACGAAAGTTTCCATGTGCTACAAATATAGTAATATAATATATACTATAGACATGTCTATCTATAATGCTTTTAGATCTAATGATCAATCAATCAATCAATCAGTCAGCCAAGTTATCAATTACCATCAATTCAAGTGGATTCTGTATTTATTCTACAGATATATATTCACAACGATTTAAGCTGTACTTTGTTCTTCAGAAAGCATCAATCAATCAGACAGTCCGTCAATCAGAATAACCTTTTTTCTATACATTAAAATTTCACTGTATGACAGATGCATACTTATATACTATTGGCTATTTAAGCTTGACCTTGTTAAACAGTCAATCAATCAATCAATCACTGCGTCAATCAAGTCAAATAATCTGTTAATCCATATATATGTATATATAAGTTCCGATTTCAAACTGTTACTTGATGAACATGAACAATCATTCCATCAATCAGTAAACAATCATTTGCAACAATGCATTGATAAACAGTCAATCAATCAATCAGTCACTCAATCACATTTAGATATACATAAATGCATAAGTGTTTCAATAAATTCAAGATTTGGTGAAAGTTGTCTAGTTAAATGCTTGAAGAGCCTTGGGCTAAGCTGTCACTTAATCAGCACTTAACTTTAATCTTATCACATATCATTTACATTTACAGTTAGTGGCTTAAATGTTTTGTGCTTGTTGCAAGCTTTATTGATTCAATTAAGCGTTTGAATTATTTCATATAATAATTATAAGAAACAATGGCATTTCTTACATTGCATAATAATCGCTTCTAAGTAATCAGTGTGTGTGTGTGTGAGTGTGTGTGTGCCGAAATTTACATTACATTGAACACACACACACATGCACACAGTTGCGTGTAATAATCGACACGTGCATGCCACATAAATATTGAAGACATTTTAAAGTTTAATACGGCACTTAGGCACGAATTAGCATACAAAGTGAATTAATTACGAGTGTTATACAATTAAGTAAATTTCATTATATTGAATTTTTAAAATTGTTTCACTGCACCGAACGTAATTGGAAACACAAATATGTATAATTACCCACACATACACACACCCACACAGACAATTATAGATATAAATGTTACGCACACAACACGCACTTTGTCCACTTGCTACAAATAAATACTTTCAGAGCTCTGTTGAGGTCGCAATGTCATCAAATATATATAAATTTAACATATATACAAATTTATATAAATACGTGTGTGCATATATATCAACATATATGTAAGCAAGTATCTGAAAAAGAAAACCTCAACAAATTGTTTTATAATAGACAACCATTCTATGCGTGAGCGAGGTACAAGAGCTTAGTTCGATTTGAAGGCATATAGGAGTATGGATTTTCTAAAAATTAAATATTTTATATCTAAATATACTTTATTTAGAATCAGCATACCAAATTTAGATCTAGATGCTATGGCTCTCGAGTTATGCTAAAAAAAAACCAAATCAGAAAATCAAGTTTCTATTAAATTGAATATCGATATGAGGCACGATATTTGTGAATATATATCGTTATTATTGCTATCGATATTTTTAAAATAAACACAGATATCGATAAGAAATTCTATAACCTAATCCATCTGTGTTAGATAAACGACAGGTTGCTTTTAGATGATCCTTGAAGGAGAACAAATATTTGGGCCAAATAGATATGAAAAACAATTTTGTTTTTATATTTTCCACAACTCAATAAAATTTGAAGGTAAAACAAAAATATATGGGAACTCAATAAAATTTAAAAGTAAAAAAAATATATGGGAATATATATTTAAGCTCGATGAATAGACACTCGAACAGATTGGCTACATATAATATTGTATATATATGAAAAGTTCTCATTATTTATTTTATTACAGTCGAATCCCGATAATTCGAAATGGAAAGGGGATTACAATTTTTATGAATTACAGTTCAAACGAATTTTTTCCGAATTATTTATGTTTTAGATTTAGCGGGGACGAACTATCGAGATTCGACTGTTTTATTTATCTGTTGCATTAACTTTCATAAAACTGATCTACTCTTTCTCTACATGAGCTTCTTGACAAGTAATCGGGGCACTAAATGCTGACTAATTTCGTTTGGAAATAGTTTTAAAAGCAATTCAAACATTATTTTACCTTGGGGGACTTGTACGACTTTTTCAGTCTATTTACTTTCTCTTTTCTGCTATCTTTACTTTCTCTTTTCAACTATTCTTTTCCATTGATTCCTGCTTTAAGTATTATAATTTATTTTTCTATAATATTAATAAGACTTCATTTGGCTTTGTTTCCCTCGCAAATTGTATATCATAATTAATATGACGTCTTCAGCTTTTTTGTTCTTTAATTGGATATTTCACTGTACTAGGTACTTATAATTATATTTATTTTGAATTTAAGCGCATTTTAAATCTAAAGTAGACGCCGAAAGCCAGCAACAACAACAACAGGAACGACGACGGGCAATTTAGATGACAAAATTATATATTTAGTGCTACTGCTGTCCCCTCCCCATCGCTCAGCCACGCCCCTCTCAAGCGCCCTTTTGTACCGCTGGCCCCCCTCCCGCCCATCGAATCGAAGCGACCTCGACTAGAAAACCGTTGCGCTGTCTCTTTTTCTATGTATTGTAAATGTAATCAAAAATATCGATCGGTTTTATGCAAATTGACTGCGCGTTGCCCAACACCCTGTGCCCTATAGTCCCACCCCTACCCCTCGTTCACCCCTCACTCTCCTGCAGCTCCCTTTCGTCTTGTCTTGTCCCGTTTTTATTATAATTTTTTTTTTATTCTATTTCTATTTATGCTATAATTTAGCAAGAAAATGGCGACGAAATCATAAAATTACATTATAATAAGCAACTACGCTTTAGAGTTGTTTGTGTCTGCTGCACTAGCAGATACCCTGCGATCAATTTTTGTCAATTTTGGTTAATTGAATTGGGACAGAAACAGAGAGAAGCAGAGTGTTACACTCGTTTTTTATAGGATGTACAAAAGGAGACTTCATAAATTTTCATAGTGGTATTCCCTTTTTTAAGTCTAATCACAGGGATTCAAAATACTGTAAATACTTTGTTACCAAAAATTACTTTCGTTTTGAAAACTGTGTTTCACATTTAATAAAATATTGTTGGGTTTTTTTGTTTTTAATATTAATTTTTTAGACAGTTCGAAAAAATGTTGCTTATAATTTCTTAAAAAAATATATAAAAAATATTAATGAAAAAGTAAAATTATAATAATTTTAAGATAATAAAAATTTTAAATTTTCTGATATAATTTGTAAATGTATTGATTATTGTTATTATTATTACTTTTATTATTATTTTTATTATTATTATACTGCTTCTAAATTCTTAGAATTTGTACTTTAAAATTAATACAATTTAGTAAATATTTTATTCACAAATCATTAAAAAGAAAAAATTTTTAATTTTTAAGATCTTTCTCAAAAGAATTCTTTGAATAAGCAATCAAGAAAATGTTGTGGAGTTCCACCAAAAAAAAATAAATTTTTGTTTTCAAAATATAACTTTATGATCATCTTTCTTTTTTTGAGAATTGTTTTAGCAAGTTTTTCAGAAATATTTTGAATTTTGTTTTCTTATTTGATTTCACTTATCGAGTGCCTACTGTACTTATTTAGTCAATTCTCCCTGGCGAACCGCCCTTCCCTTCCCATAGAGATTTCGCCTCTTTTTACTTTACAATTAAATTGCATTGCTATTTGTTGTTGTTGTTGTTGTTGTCAGGGTGGCCGCGTTTTACAATTTAATATTTTTTCCTTTCTTTGCTTTGGTCACCTTTGCAGTGGCTTTGTTCTAGCAGCTGCTTGTTGTTGTTGTTATTGTTGTTGTTGTTAGCTTGGCTGCATTTCTAGTTGATTGGAATTCAATTAATTTTATTTGCTTTACTCTGCAATTTCCTTAGCATTTTTTTATTATGCTTGTATTTATTGACACACACACACACACACAGACCGCAAAAACTACAGTTAAATTGACTCCCTTTTTTGTTGCCCTTCGCATTGTTCAGGCGTTTTTTTTTGCTTTGCATTTGTCGCCAATTTAGTAAATAATAAAAAAATAGGAGTCGCAGTTCGCACTTAGCTGGTGCAACTCCTCCTCTTCTTCTTCTTCGCCCTTTGTTGTTGTTGTTGTTTTTCTGCGGACACTTTGCGGCTGTGGCTGGGTTCAACATTTGTTTGCACTGACTTATTGCGGCCCACCCAAGCAACTGCGACATTGATTTGACTGCAGCGCACCATGCGGCGTATACGTAATCTGCTTTACTCACTAACCAACTTCGATATTTAATTGTATTTCATTTAACAATTTATCTAAAGAATAAAATAGAAGAAAAATAAGTTTAACTGGCTGCCAGCTAAGGCTGAAAAACTTAATAGTATATGTAGTTCAACAGACAACTGTTTGAATACCCTAGCTTTTAATTGGAAAAGAAAATATCAACAAAAATCAACTATATAAGATTTTATTTTTATTAGTATTAAAATATTTTTCTAAAAAATTTTTAGGGTATTTTTTTAGTAAAAAATTTAATTGTAGGCTTTAAAAAGTTTACTTTAAAATATGTTCATGCTTATAGAAGTTTAAAAAGTTGAGACGAATAACAAAAAAAATACTAGTAAGTAGTACCTCCTTCATAGTATTGGGTCGCTTACTAAGTAATTTCGTTTCTTTTGTGCAATTCAAACACAATTTTTTTATTTTTGAATTTTTTTTATGAATATGTTTTCTCCATTTTGATTTGATGTCGTTCACGAAATGCAAAAGGATTATATTGGCTTTATGGCCATGTCCATCTCACTGTCTGTCTATCTGGTTTTGAAGCTAGGATCTTAAAATGTTGAATATTTGTTATATTTAGCCTCAACTTATAAAGTTTTATGTTTTTTTTTTCATACTTTGGGGGCGTTTTATATCGGAAAAATCAACTAGCTGAACGTGTATTAGGAAGTCGGTTGTGAACTTCAGAACTAATTTTTCAGTGCAAAACGCGAACTTAAGTCGTTTAACAAATGAGCTAAGCCCACTTGTAGAGTGTTTGGTTAACAATGCTTAGCTGGTTAGCCAGAGTCCAGGCACACACTATATATATATATATATATGTATAGGGCCACGTTGTCCTCGGCCATAAAAGTAAATTAATTTAGCTGAGAGCTGTAAAGTTGAAGCTTTTGTTCACAGCTTTTTACTGTAGCCAGTTTTTTTTTCTTTCTCTCCCTTTTTTTGCAACTTGGCCGTGGCTGTGGCTGTGGTAAAGATTTTTTTTTTTATGCTGCCAGTTGATTTAAAAGTTTTTAGTTTAACGCCCGTTTCGGGCCGTGTCATATGACAAAATGGCATTAAGCTTTGATATTGTTGCAAACGAGAGATTGTCGAATGCCGCACGTGTGCCGCAGGAAGCGGACAATTAAGTGTCATTAAGTCGCCAGCATAATTTGCATAAATAAACACAAGTATAACTAAATAAAATATAAATATACATATAACTATATATATATAGACAATATGAATGCTGTTGCGATTTTAATCACATGTGAAAAAAAAGCTGGCACATTTTATTGTTTAGTTTTCAGCGCAAATAAATTACATTTGCATATAAATAAATTTCAAAACAAGGCAACAACAAAAAAAAATATGCCAAGTCAAAGCAGCATTTAAAAGTCCAATTCATGGCAGTTCAGACGAAAATTGTTTAAAAAAAATTAAAAAAAAAATATAGTACTAACTACTAATAACAATTTCCGGCGCATAATGCAAATGACTTTTCTCAACAACAACAACTTTTCTTTGCATTGACTTACGAGGCCTTTTGTCAGCGCAAACAAAAAATAATTGCATACAAAATGTGTGTGCGATTTATTTGAGAAATAACAACAGCAGCCGCAAAAAATTGTAATGAAATTAAAGCAACAGCAGCAACAGCAACAACAACAGCAGCAACAGTTTCTGTAGTTGCAGTTGCATCACATCCTCAGTTTTGCTAAGTAGAAATTATAATGCAACAATAAAAAGACAACAAAAGACCGAACGAGCGAACGAATGAGCGAAGCATTACACAAAAAAATAATAATAAATAAATATGCAACAGCAACAACAAGTGCAACAGCAACAACATGTAAAACGGCTCCAATCAAGAGTGAACGACTAGAAGATGCCTTGTGCAAAGATCTGCAAAGAAAACAACTTCGTATGAACTATGAATCACCCTTCTCTGCGATTCTCATGAATTAAATTGAGGCAAGATAAAAGAATAAGGTTAGTAGTGACAGACGAGAAACAAATCAAAAGAATTAGAGAATAGGAGAAAGAATGTAAGTCACGTCCAAGGAATATGAAAAGCGGGTGAAGTAAAAACAGCGGAAAGAGATAGAGATAGAGGAGATACTTAGAAATTAAGACAAAAGACAGGATTCTGCCAGAGATAATATTAACAGAACAACACTTTGAAGAAGGAACGGAACGAAAGTAAGAGAAAAGAAAAACAAGTAAGAACGTTGCAGTCGGGCGCCACCGACTGCGTCAGACTCTGTTCCTGTTAAAGGTGTGTAGGCTCAATAAATATGTACACCGTCCGTCCGTCTTTCCGTATGTTTGAATGCGAGATTATTGAGATTCCTTTTTTGAGCATGTCCTTTACATCAATTTAGCTACAGTCATACAATTTTACATATAGCTTTTTTAAAATAAAATACTATTTTGGTTTTTATTATATATTTTGGATACTGGCTCCACATTTCACAAAATCAATTTAATAAAAGTTTAGTTGCAAATAAAGCCACATTTACATTTTTTTAATTTTTTAGGTAAAACCGTATTTTTAATAAAATATAAGGATTTATGCAGAAAGTTTTATCAAAATCCATTAAGTAACATAGAAGTTATAATAAAAAAAAAAAAAAAACATTTTAATAAATGATAATATCACGCGGCAGCGATGGGAATAGAACCTGGGTCACGCGCTTCGCATGCCACCGACTCTACCCACAACACCACGGCGTCTCTTGCGCCAAATTGAGTTTGGTGTGTTGATTTGGTTAAACAGACTTGCCCCAGTTAGGTCAACTAGAATTTGTTTTAATAAATATAAGGATTTATGCTGAAAATTTTATCAAATCCATTAAATAACATAGAAGTTATAAAGAAAATAAAAAAAAAAAATTTTATTAAATGGTTATATCACGCGTCAGCGCTGGGAATCGAACCTGAGTCACGCGCTTCGCATGCCACCACTCTACCCACAACACCACGGCGTCTCTTGCGTGGCTATGTGCCAAACTGAGTTTGGAAGTGTTTTGATTTGGTTAAACAGACTTGCGTTGTGGTAGCGAAGACCCTGCTTCAATCCCCAGTTAGGTCAACTAGAATTTGTTTTACGGAGGCTTACATTATGATTATTATTATTTTTTTTTTTCGTAAATTTAAATTTCATGAACAGTAACCCACATGTCAAATTTGGATGCTCTACGTCTAAGACTGTAGGAGATACAGTTTTACCCTATTTGCCACGCCCCAAATGGGCGTAGCTATATATAACATACATTTTTGGGTAGAGGTAGGATACTAGTATATATATTCCAAGTCCCAACTCTCTGACGGAAATATTGCCGAAATTATCACGGTTTTAGTAAAAGATATAGTAATTCCCGATTTGCCACGCCCCCAGAAGACGTGGATACATAACTTTTGACTTATCTTAAGAGGAGGTCAACAGTATCCCACATGCAAAATTTGGACGCTCTAGCTCCAAAACTGTAGGAGATACAGTTTTATCCGATTTGCCACGCCCTTAATGGGCGTAAATATCTATAATATATATTTTTGATTCCGAGTGATCTACTTGCACATGTATTCCAAATTTCAAGTCTCTAGCTCTTAATACGCTTAAAATATTATAAGATTTATACAAATCGCTATATATATATTCCCGATTTGGTACGCCCCCAGGGGGCGTGGGTATATAACTTTTTGATCTAACTTAAGGGAAGGTCAACAGTAACCCACATGCCAAATTTGGATGCTCTAGCTTCAAAGCTGTAGAAGATATAGTTTTATCCGATTTGCCACGCCCACAATGGGCGTAGATATATAATCTATATCTTAAAACGTCCGCGTGGTGTACACGAATATATATTCTAAATCCCATTTCTTAGACTGCAATATTGACTAAAATAACAGCGTTTTAGTCTTAATAGATATAGCATTTCCCGATTTGCCACGCCCCTGTGGGCGTATCGGAAAAATACTCAAACTTGATCTGACGCGGGTACACACGAGTATATATTCCAAATTACAAGTCTCTAGCTTCTATAGTGTCCAAATGCTGCGCGTTCATACAGACAGACGGACAGACGGACAGACGGACAGACAGCAAGACGGACATTGCACAAATCCAATAGACTCTTTTTCCCTTTGGGAACAGAGTCTAATGAGTGGAGGTGGAGAAGTCAAGGAAAAGTAAGGGAAACAAAGAAATAGGTTAAGTAACAAAGAACCCGCAAAAGACAAAGAACTAAATTTAATCTGAAGTAGAAGGAGAGCAACAAAAACAAAGAAAGACGGTATACATTATAAGAGTAGAGAGAGATAAACCTGGTAAGAGATAGAGAAATACAACAAATAAAATAAAGAAAAGAAAAGAAAAATTAACAAAAGAGAGACAGACAGAGAGAGAGAGAAAGAGAGGAAGACAATTAATAAAACATTGAGAAAGTTCAAGAAAGAGTGAGTAAAACATAATAAGGAAGAGCGAGAGAGTAGAGAGGGGTATAATCCAGAGAAAGGGAATCAGTGATAGAAAGAAAGAGATGGCACAGAAATCAAGGAGTTTTGGAGAAAGAGAGAGAGAAAGAAAATTAGTGATACAAAGAAAAAGAGAGACAGAGAGAGAAAGGTAAAGAGGGAGAGGCAGAGAAAGAAAAGGAGACTTGGAGAGGGAGAGAGAGAGAGAGAGAAAAAATTAGTGATACAAAGAAAAAGAGACAGAGAGAGAGAAAGTAAACGACGGAGAGGCAGGGAAGGAAAGATAAAGAGGGAGAGACAGAGACAGATAAAGAGTGATGGAGAAAGGAGAAGAGAAAATCAGTGATATGAAAAGAAAGAGAGGGAGAGAGAGACAGAGAGAAACAGCCAATAATAATGGTAAACAAAGATAGAAAAAGAGATAGAAATAAGAACAGTGAAATGAAACTATTAACTAAATAGCACGAAATAACTTTTGAGACAACAATCACATCAAAATGTAAATGTTATATGACTAATATAGATAGTTTAGTTTGAATACAAACACGCTGAAGACTTTAGAATACCCCTGCTAGCCAGTTTCAAGTTATATAGGGTATAAAAACAAGAGAGACCTCAACACACTCGGTTAGCAACGATGATGTTGATGATGATGATGACGATGACGAATGTTGCGGCTCGATTGCCGCCTCCTCTGCCATAATTATGGCAGGCAAGAGAAGAGATCGAGATGGGGGAGGGGAGACGAGAGGAGATGGAGTGGGGACAGACAGGTTGGGGAGCCCGAACGGCAGACAACAAAACAGCAGCAAGTATTACACATATAATTTAAATTTAGTTTAATTGTTATTCTCCGGTGCACAAGCGAGCAACTGTTTGCTGCTTGCACTTTGCTGCGCTGCTTGCTGCTGCTGGCAACAAGAAATAAAAGCTGAAAATCTACTTAAAATAAAAAGGCAGCAACTACAATACATGACAATTGCAATTCAAAATGAAAATGAAATTGAAAATGAAAACATACGAATGCTAATTAGCTCGCGTACCACATGCGAAAAATTAAATAGGTGCAATTAAACATCCGCTAAATAATCAAATTTTCAAATGTCGACAAATGCTGCTGTGGGGCCAAATAGGGCGTGCCAGGGAGCAGGAGGGCGAGACAGCAAACAATTAGGCGCACAAGACGCAGCTGACAGTGCCAGCAATAAATATACGCATACAAGCTGACAGCGCAAATACTTTATATAAAGATATATGCCTAAACATTACAATTCAACTCAATTTAAAATTTTAATTAAGAAATTTTTTAAAGAAAATTATTCTTGGGAATTATTTATTTATTCATATATTTGTATATTTATATATTTATATATTTATATATTCATATATATATTATATATTTATATATTTATATATTTATATATTTATATATTTATATATTTATATATTTATATATTTATATATTTATATATTTATATATTTATATATTTATATATTTATATATTTATATATTTATATATTTATATATTTATATATTTATATATTTATATATTTATATATTTATATATTTATATATTTATATATTTATATATTTATATATTTATATATTTATATATTTATATATTTATATATTTATATATTTATTTATTCATTTATTCATATATTCATATATTCATATATTTATATATTTATATATTTACATATTTACATATATATTTATATATTTATTTATTCATATATTTATATATTTATATATATTCAAAAACTCTCTAAATGCTCATTCAAGAATATCTTTGCTTTGCATAGAATTTATAGCAGCAAGCACGTAGCTTATTATGCCACATGCCACAGCTGCGCTCGATAAAAAGTGATAGCAAGTATTCAAGCATAAACTGAGTACAATCAGTTAGAAAACATACAATATTTATTTTCTAAATACCCTGTGTATTTTCGAGTCCTATTTTATAAAAGAAAACTATGCGACAATCAGTATGAAGAGAGATATGAAGCTTTTAATATTTGTCATTGAAATATCCTCTTATTAAAGACGGTAAAACATTCAATAACTGTTTGCTTAATACCCTGTATTTCGGCAGCATATTCAATCCACTGTGAATCATGATTCTTTTTAAATTTCAACCGTTCGGTTAGGAAGAACTTAAAAAGGAAGCCTATAGAAGTTGAGCTCTAAAACTCTAATTATTTCATTTGCTAACAGATTCAGCTTCAGCTTATTTAGAGATAGATGACATATTAAGTATTTTTCTTGTATTTCTCTCTTCACATTTCATAGTCAGATAAAATTCGTTCACAAAGTTTCATCAAGTCTTGCTGGAGATTATTTACTGGGTATTTTATAGACAAGCGTCTTTATTAGTTTTTCATAACTATTGTATTATAGTTTTTGAAAAGGGGTTTTATTCAAACTGTGTAATTTACACACACACACACACACGCACACTCGTGTGAGTGTAAACTCTAGCGAATCAGTCGTAAAAACTCGAACGTTAGCAACAATGTTGCCAAGGCCCAGCCAAGTGCCCAAGTGCAGCAGCCAGCGCAATAAAATTTACAGCCACTGTGGGTGGTGCAAATGGTGCTAGCGGCTGGTGGTGGTGCCGGCTAGTGGTGCATCAAGTTCTCGACAGGTGCAGTTGCAGTTGCAGCCGTAAAAGGCGTCCGTCTGCCATATAAAATGCAACGCCTCGCAGCCATAAAAATGCAGACGCCAACGGTATATTTTTCGGGCCACTTTATTTATTTAAGTTGGACAGGCTAACAAAATACAAAGTGTACATTAAAATATATATATGTTTACATTTATATTTCATGTACTTTATATTTATTTGAGCAACATTGTTGCCAGCTGCAAATTGCATTATTTTGTATAGAAC
The DNA here is from genome assembly GCA_035045545.1 of Drosophila gaucha. Classification (NCBI taxonomy): domain Eukaryota; kingdom Metazoa; phylum Arthropoda; class Insecta; order Diptera; family Drosophilidae; genus Drosophila; species Drosophila gaucha. Next base: position 1,147,743 of record JAWNOY010000286.1, read on the forward strand.
GTTTTGCTCGCTTCAAATTTGATTAAGCAGCCCCACTCGACGGCTCAAAGGAACTCTCGGCTCGACACGCCCAGACGTGGGGCGAAGGGGCGTGGCTAGTGGGCGTGCTGTTGAAGAAGTCATCGATACTTTTGCGCAATCAGCGCAATTTCTTGCGACGTCACAGAATGAAAACTAAGCCGCAGCCGAGGCTGAAAATCAAATTTAATATTATTATTATGATTCACTTGTGCCTTTCCTGGCAAGGACTGCCAAGGACTACCCAGGAGTTTCCCAGTTCCCAGTTTCCCTGTTCCCCAGTTCCCAGTTGCCCAGACGCTGTGGCGGTGATTGACTCGACTCGACTTGAGACTCAGTCATGTGCGCCCGTCAAGTGTATAAAAAAAGGGTGTCATCCCCATGCCCAATATATGCCCCCGCCCCTGCCACGCCCACGCGCCGAACTAACTAGGGTTGTGTCTCGGGCGTGTTGCATTACACTTGATTATATATTCCAACATATTCACGGCTCAATAGATCGACCAGAGCAGTCGTCATGGCCGGGGCGGCACTTTGTTTCTTCTCTCTGTGTGTGTGTGTGCGTCTGTGAGTGTGTGTGTACATGTATGTCGATTTCCTGTGCAAAGGCTCAATGTTATTTTGATACCCTGTACTCATAGAAAAACGATTAGAAAGAGGGTATGTTGACAGAGCAGACAACAGGTAGAAAGAGCATATAAATGTTAGAGAGATTAAGGTATCAATGGTTTTTTGATACCCTGTACTCATATCAAAACGATTATTAAAGGGGTATATTCACAGAGGCAGTCAGAGTGAGTAACTTGCATACTTTCACTTAAAAAATCTTTTTCTAAGTCTGCGAAAAACATAATTTGCTTACATAGCAACCCTTAGTCTATGCAACCCCATCTTGATTAAACTCTTGCTGACTTTTTATTTTCGCTCAATGTATGAAAATAATAAGTGAAAATATGCATGTTTGGTTTTAGAGCACAATTGCGCACGTAAGCCCCCTTTAAAAACCAAGGCGAGGACGAGGGCGTGGACTGTGTGGGCGGGGCGCGGTGTATCTGGCTTTCGATTTTGTAACGCCTTGTGGTTAGAGTCGAGCTCTTTTGCAGGAGAAGTGGGTGGAGGTAGAGTTACTTCAAAGCGGGGTGAGCTGCACGTCTGTAAATTATTTATTGAGTTCCAAGTTTGCCGGCGCGTGAGGAGCAAGAAGCCTTTTACAATTGTTAATAAAATTTCCAAGTTTACTGGCCAAGATCCGAGCTAATTTACGATAATTTGTTGCCGTAATTAACAGCTAGAAAATGTGGAGCAATCAATGTACATTTCACATTTTACCAGGCGACTCGTAAAAAGCCATTTGCCAAACATAAATCAAAAGCCAGCCCCACCAGCAGCAGCACCAACGGCGACAAAACGCCAAACTCTGTCAGTTAATAAGCCAAGCCACCAAGGCACAAAGTCAGGGAAGTACTCAAGAAAAAACCAAGCCAAGAACTTGCAACAAGAATTGTGTGGCATACGCAAAAAGTGACACAATATTTCTTAGCACAAACTGTCAAAGAAGTTAGCTCCAGGTAGCAAAAAGAACTTGAACTAAAAACGAAGAGGTATGCTGTAAAAAAAAACACCCCAAAAAAGAACTGTGAGAGCATAAATAACCAAAGCACAAATACATTATATAAGCTTCTGGAAAAAGTGGTCAGCTTTATGGAGCAATTATTCTGTTAAATGCATTGACTTCACTAATATGGTATATAATGATATATATATAATAATACTGTTGTAGATTATGATAATGATAATGTAAAGAAGATGCTAATAACAATGACAATAATTATGAGAATGATGATGATAATGATACTGTTGTAGATTATGATTACGATAATGTAAAGAAGATGCTAATAACAGTGACAATGACAATGTCAATCACAATTATAATTACAATGACAATGGCAATGATAGTGATCATGATAATGATAATGACAATGACAATGACAATGATTAAGAGAATGATGATGATGATGGTGATAATGATACTGTGTATAGATTATTATTATGATAATGTAAATAACAATGCTAATAACAATGACAATGATTTTGATAATGATACTATTGTAGATTATGATTATGGTAATGTAAAGAAGATGCTAATAACTATGCCAATGACATTGGCAATGATTAAGATAATGATGATGATGATAATGACATTGTTGTAGATGACAATGCCAATGACAATATTCATCATAATTATACTGGCAATGACAATTTCAATCACAATCACAATTATAATGACAATGACAATGACAATGACAATGACAATGACAATGATAATGATAATGATAATGATAATGACAATAACAATAACAATAACAATGACAATGACAATGACAATGACAATGACAATGACAATGACAATTACAATGACAATGACAATGACAATGACAATGACAATGACAATGACAATGACAATGGCAATGACAATGACAATGACAATGACAATGACAATGACAATGACAATGACAATGACAATGACAATGACAATGACAATGATAATGATAATGATATTACAATGATACTGTTAAGGAATGATAATGGGAATATTGATGAGTATGATAATAATAATGATGATAGTAATAATAATGACACTGATCGAGAAAATGATTGATATTACTAGGTTATGTCTTAAGATGTTAACAAATATAATCAGCTCATATCTAATTTAAACAAAATTATTCATTATTCTTTTAGGGAAATCTGCTTTAATTAAGTAGCTTAACGAACTCACAGACAATAGCTGGAACTATCTATATATGTATGTTTTAATCAGACTTTCTCATTACTCTAAGCACATATTGCTCTTTCTATATACACATATGTATATGTAGAGTTAACAATAGAACAACTCATAAGGCGAATCTTACATCTGCATACATGATGTATCTGCCACAAGGCAGACTTTTAATGCAAATATCAAACATCAACACATCGCACACACAAACATATCAGGGCAAGGCCGATGCAAAATGAAAACTGTAAAACATTTTCCACTTGCAACTGTGTCGACAACATTTTCCCATTGCAAGCGAGCGAGTGTGTGTGGGTGGGTATGCGTGCATGTGTGTGTGTGTGTTGGATTTTTACATTTTTAGATTTTAACATTTTATATTGCACGTCATTACAGACAATTAAATGCAAAGTAGTTTCCTGCACTTGCTTTTCCAAGCGAGCGTCCAGCTCCTCCAGCTGCCACCCCCGCACTCTCTCAGCACCTGCCTCCCTTTTCCTCTTTCTCGCTTGCCACAACAGACGCCCACGTCAAACGGACAATGCAAAAAAAAAAAAAAAAAAAAAAGTTGAGAAGTTAAATGCCGACACATCGTGGCGTGTAGCAACAACAACAACAACAACAACAACAACTACAACAACAATATGAAGGCATTCATTCATATGTGGCACAACAAACAACAACAACAACAACACAGGGAGTGATTATTGCCGCAACAGAGCACATAACACATGTTGTTGTAGTTTTTATGCCCAGCACCCATTGAAAATGAGCAAGAAAAGGGTATATAAGCTTCTTGGAAAAAGAAGTAACAGGTAGAGGGAGGTAAAGAGGAAGCTGATTGGAAAGATGTGCTGAATCGATATGTTTATCTGTCTTTTTGTCAGTGTCTCGTTCTCTTTGTCTGCCTTCCTTAATAAAGCCAAAGTACAGAGTATCTGACAGTCACACATACCCCATCAGTTGACTCTTACTTGCCTTTTTTTTTTCTTTTTCATGTTGCTTTCCTCAGCTGGCGCTTTGCAGTTTTTTTTGTTGCTGCTGCTGCTGCTGCTGTTGATTACACATCTACAAACGGCATATATATAAATGTATATATCTTTATAGTAAAATCCGTATGCAGATAAATATCCGAGGGGGGGACATTGGAGCACATTTTTAGCTGGCAATTGCTGGCCGCAAGCGACGCTTTCTTTGGGCTCGCTCTCCTTCTCTCTCGCTCTGCCTCTTTGTCTGCTCTGCTCTACGCAATTCACTTTGGCCTACCTACTACTTCCGCCAGACAGCCGCTTGAATGAGGCTGCAATTTATGCCACTTGCCACTTGCCACTTGCCGCCGCCCGCCGCTCGCCGCTCGCCGCTTGCCACTTGCGACATTGCCACTTTATTATTATAATACAAAACAAAAACAAAACAAAAATGTTTTAGTTGTTGCTTTAGTTGTTATTTTACTTAGCAAATGGTGTTGCGGCTGCTGCTGCTGCTGCCGCTGCTAAAAACTGGTGCAGATTTCCTGCATTTTCTTCAATTTGGTGTCTTAACGGTTCAGCAATTGTTTGAATTTTGCATTAGAATTAAGTGCAAGGCGATTTGAAGAGGCTTCATTTGAGATCCAAAAGACAAGCTAAAAGATAGTTTATGTACAACTAGAAAGACTTGCTTTCCATTGCTATAATCTAACTAAATAAAAGTTGGAAATTTTATATAAATTGATGATCTAGCTCATTTGTTCAATTTATTCACAACTTGAACTAGCTCAACAGTTAATGAACGATGAATACCTAGACAATCTTGAATGATTCAAATGAATCTGTAAATAAGTTCATTGATGAACAAGTTCATTTGTTCAATTTCTTCACAACTTGAACTAGCTCAACAGTTAATGAACGATGAATACCTAGTCAATTATGAACGATTGAAATGAATCTGTTAATTAGTTCATGGATGAACAATTTCATTAGTGCAATTTAATCACAATTTGAACTAATTAAATAAATCGATAGATAATTCATAGTAAATCAAGAAAGATTCATATGAATCTGTTAATAAGTTCATTGATGAACAAGTTCATTTATTCAAATTATTCCCAACTGAAGTGAATCATACACGATCCATATGAACCTCTTAAATTCATTGATGAACAAGTTCATTTGTTCAATTTATTCCCAACTGAAGTGAGTCATGAACGATCCGTATGAATATGTTAATTAATTTATTTATGAACAAGTTCACTTATGAACAAGTTCATTATGAACAAGTTCATTATGAACAAGTTAATTTATTCAATTTATTCCCAACTGAAGTGAATCATAAACGATTCATATGAATTTGTTATTAAATTGCTCAGTTACTTATGACTGACAGGCGAACTACTATATAAAGTTCACTTGAACTTTAACTTAATAGAATTTAAAATTCATATGAACAGCTGAATAATTGAGTAGAACGTATCGTTCATATGAATAGCTGAACTACTGAGCCAAACGTAGAGCTCATGTGTATCTGAACAATCCAACTCGTTCATATGAACAGTTGAAAACGTTAATAGAACGCTCATATGAACAACTGAAAAACACAACAAAACATATTGTTTATATGAAGAAATAAGCAATTGAACTCGTTCATATGAACAGCTGAAGAAGAATTAATAAACTGAACTTTTCGTGCATATCAAAAATTAACAGTCGAACTACTTAATGGAACGTTACGTCCATATGAATAACTCAATGGAACCTAAAGCTCATATGCACAATTGAAAAATTCATTAGAACTAGATCGTTCACTGCCCACTTACTAAGTTCCTGAGAGTTTATTTTAATAACCCGTTAAATGAATCTCTTCTTAACATAAACCATAATTATATAAATCTCATCGAAATCTAATCTAATCAATTTAACCTTGGCGCCTCTCTACAATTCACTACTACAAAAAACCTTTAAATCACGCAACAAATTACGAGCCAAAAAGTTTAGTTAATTTAAAATCCGTAAACAATTTCAATTAATTACACTTCAAAATGCTTAACAAATTGCATTAAAATCTGCCACAATCGTTGATAAATTGCCTTAATATAAAACCTGGCCAAAATCAAAGCTCAGCTAAAAATGAAATAATAGCGAACAAAAAAAAACACAATAAATGGCATGCAATCGCGAGCGCAATTAGCTAAATGCAAGAGAAAAAAATTAAAAACATTGGATTACACAAAAATTAATAAACTGTGCAACAAAAACTAGAAACATGCAACAAATTATGTTTGCGCATTTGACATATGGACACGCAAAAAAAAACATGCATTAAAAATGCATAACATAAAACACGAATTGGCCGAGAGGCGAAAAAATATAAATCTATATATATATTTTAACAGCTAAATAAATGGTTTGTTGTGCGTGCGTGTGTGTGTGTGTGTGAGTGTGTGTGTTTGTGGTGAATGAAGTGTCGGCGCAGTAAATCAACAAATTAAAATATTGCATTTGAACCACAAAAAAAAGAGAGAGAAAAACTTTATACAAAACGCGCGCAACAAGTGGCCAAATGTGTGTGTGTGCGAGTGTGTTTCTGTGTCTGTGAGTGTGTGTGTGTGGGTGTCAATGACAAAGGTCCGGCAACATGTTGCGCTTGTGCTGAAAAGCCACAAAAACCCGGAAACCACAAATAATTGTGGCATAAACAACAACAACAACAACAACAGATGTCATTGTTGTTGTTGTTATTGTTGTTGCCGCATTGCGTAACACTTGACTAGGCCCAACACAAATTACGCACGCACACACATTTGGCAAAAATATGCCCCCGAAATCAACGCAAACAGATTTTACCAAGGCAGCAGCAAAACGAAGAAAGCAGCAACAGAAGTTGCCACAGCAGCAGCAGCAGTAGCAGCCAAAAGGAGCCCAAAGTTTAAGTAGCTAGGAAGGGGAGGAGGGCGGGGGCGTGGCGTGGCAGAGGCAATGGAAAAATGAAAATCAGCAGACAGAAGGCAGCTGTAGCCGTAGCTGTTCTTGTCTGCTTGCCTGGCACAACTTACAGTCGCACAAACACACGCAAAATCACAAAGCTTGTGTGTGTATGTGTGTGTGTGTGACAGGCAGCAACAAGCGAAGGACACACACACACACACTGAGACACTTACCCCAAAAAGTATGCTACATGCTGTCTGCTAAGCTGTCTCTCTCTCTCTCTCTCTCTCTCTCGCTCTGCTGTTGTCGCCTTGGCTTTTGGCTCAAGGTCAAGTACAAGCCACCCCAAGCATAAAAAAAAACTTGATAAAAATAAACCCACAGACTGCTGTGGCAGACGCACAGCCAGGCCCAAAGACATGCCCAAAAAAAAAAGGAAAAAGCCAGCACCCAACCACTTAGCCCACACTCAAGCTAACCCACATAAAAAAGCAAGCAAGTGACTGGAGTGGGGTATGTACGACTGGTAGACATCCTACTGCAGAGAAAACTGAAAAACTTGTTAGCTATATACAGCTCCCAACATAAGTTAAGGTCTAGATAGAAATGCGCTATAGAGTCCTAGACAAAAGCAGCAATAATAAATAATAAAAAAAAAATAAAATAAATACAAAAAAAAAAAATTAGCTATCTATGCTGAAGTTATCTAGTAGTAATTATGCTTATTAAATTAAGTATAATTATCATTATTAAAACCAAATAGCTTTGCAAAAAATTAACATTCTTTTTGACTAACTATGAAATTGAAGACTAAAGTCGAATCTGAAGATACCCTGATATGATTTAAATTTGAGATAGTTGATTGCGACCGATTGTTTGCGATTGTATCCAAACATTAAAATTTTACTTAGCTTATTTAAGTAAATTGAAATGCATTGTGATAGCTCTAGCTCTTAAAGTCTTTGAGTTACATTGAAAAAAACCTATTTTGTTTGATATTAATATAGTTAAATAGATAGATATCGTAAATAGCTTTTGATGTAAAATAATAAATATTTAAATCATCTTTCAAGTCTCTAACTTTTAGGTTATTGCGCTCTCAGTTACCTCCTCGCCTATATATTTATCGATATTGATAAATAGCGTATATCGTATAGGTTTAGACATAAATGCGCTTTAGAGTTTAAGACATAAATGCGCTTTAGAGTTTAAGACAAATAGCAGCAATAAAATAAAATTAAACAAAAAAATAAATTACAAAGAATAAATACCTCAAGTTTCAGGTTTCCTATTTTAGACAAATGAGCTAGGAATTCGTTTATTCTCCTTTTCTATCGAAAGACAATAAAAGACTGTAGCTTCGCTCTTGCTATCTGTCGATAGACGATAAACGTATGTAACAGTCATCTTTCTAACTATCGATAGTCGATTAAAGTCTTGAGCTAGCTTCTTACTATCTATCGATAAATGATAAAACTCTCTAGTTACCTTCTGCACAAATATCGACAGTCGCTAAAAGTCTGTAGAACTCAGACAAAAGAACTCGGAGCTGCTATCTTCATTATATATAACGTGTTTCCTGCTTTTTTTCTATAAAAGACTTTTGCTTTCTTATTCGTATCTATCGATAGGCGGTAAAGCTCAGTACATGACAAAAATCTTTTACTTTCTTACTCGTGTCTATCGATGGAGAGTAAAAGTTTCCAGCTTCTAGACAAATGAAGCTGAAGTTACTTTCTTCTTCCTATCTATCGATAGACGATAACAGTCATAACCTTTATACTAAAGGTAGCAGAAAACTGGTTAATAAAATATATAAAAATTTATTAAACAAAAAAAACCTTTATATCTATCGATAGACAACGTTAGACACGCACTAAAAGTATCCCTTAGCTGCTTTTACTTTCCTCTTCCTGATTCATACATTTCGGTGCACCAATATACCCACTTTTAACTATTTTCAATGGGTATAATAGCCACCCAGTTGGCATCCTTACGGCGGCACTTTGCCAAACATTTTTCGCTTTACGCTTTGCTCAGTTACTTTCTGCCACTTGCCTCTAATGTGGCAACTTGCCCCTTGCCACAGACCCTTGCCACACCTCCTTTTCCTTAACAGTTTTTTTTTTTGTTTTGGGCGTGTTGACATGATGTTTTCATGGATATTTTTGCGCTTTTATTGTCTGTGATTTTTGCCACCCAAAAAACAACAGAGAAAAAACAAAAAGGAGCTGTCAGTCGCGTCTCTGCCCTTTGCTCCGTTTCCTTCTTCCTTTTTTTTTGGCTCTTGTTTTGTTTGTTTGTGCGGTTGCTGCCACTTGTTGCGCCTCTGTTGCCTGCAAGCTTTAAAAGTCAAGTGAGCGCAAAAGTGGCAGACAGCATAACTGGCCGCTGCACAAAAGGAGAGAATGGCAGCATGCTGCAAGGACATTTGCATGTGGCTGAGACGCTGCTGCTGCTGCAGCTGAGGCAACTGTCTGGCAAACACACACACACACACACACACACACACCCACAGAGACTTAAGCAACTGCCAGCGGGCAACATTTTCCATTGCATACTTTTGCGGGCGCACATTTGTGGCACATTTGCCTGGGCAACCAGAAATAGCAAGGCAGCGCTCTCTCTCTCTCTATCTCTCTTCTCTTTGTGTGTGTGTGTTTGTGTGTTGTGCTGCTGTGCTCAAGTGTGCGCTTAAGTGTGCGGTTTCATGGCTAGTTAAGCGTCTGTTTCAAGCACCGCAACAACAATTTCCAGGCATGACCGCTCGAAAACAACAACAAGAACAAGACTTAAGACCAAGATGCGATGTGAAGAGTGTCTTATATATATATATCTATATATAAACTATGTATATTTGTATTGTTGATAAGGGCAGCCTGTATTGACTTCTATTAGCTCAGCTTAATAACACCCTTTTAGTAATATTTTGCCTTAGGGGCAAAAGTCTTCGCTTCTTTAAAAGTTAACTTTATACTCAGTTTAAACAGGCATCAGAGGGGTATATTGATTTGCTATGTGAGTAACTTAGCTTTCTTTAACTTTCTAAGTAAGACTCTGTCATCTGAGTTATTTTGAATATGCTAACTTTAGTTCCTTCCTTTAGAAGGAATGTCCATATATTGGTGATCAAATAGACTTTCTTCTGCAATTATCTTTTTCATTTTTTCTACATTTTTGCTGCAGTATATACTTGACTTTTCCATTTTATAAATATTTACAGCGTACAGCGAAATACTCTGCATTTTAATGCAATTTTCTTAGTGGATTCTTATCGAAAACAGAATGTTCTTATACCATAAAATATTTGATAAAATATTTTTTAATATATTCACTTAACTGAACTAAAGTTCTGTCTGCCTTAACAATTTCTGATGCCAGCATAGATCAACGGGCTAAGCCTTGGTATACAAGTGATAGAGGCAAGGCAAGGCCTGAAAGCCCAGCTCATAGGAGTTGAAGTAAGAATACTTTTTGAGTAACTGACTTATTCTATAGATTGGAATTAATATATAGATAGCAAACAATATATTATACACTGCTTATAACTTACCTTAAAACTTCTTCTAGTTGATATTTATATATACATTTTTATATATTATTTTAGTATTGCACTTTTCATATTCACTTTAAAAAAAAAACACTGAAAATAGAAGAAAATACATTAAAAATATTTTTCAAAATATTTTAAAATACTTTTAAAGCAAAAGTAGCTAATAAAATATTAAATCAAAAGCAAAAACTTCAAAAAATATATATAAATAATATATACTATATAAAATAAATACATAAAAAATTCCATTTTAATATATTTGAGAACTTATTTTACTCAATTTTAACCCTAATTCATTCCTTAATCGAATCCGTTTCTTTCTAAAACTATCTAATGTTTCTCTATTTCCACAAAATTCTTTGCACAAACTCTTTCAATAATTTAGCTGTCCTCAAACCAAAAAACAAAAACTTTTCATGCGCTCATATCTAATATCAAGATGCGAGGGCACAAAAAAAACTCGACATTTTAATCAGGCAAATGTATATACTATACACATATCTATATCTATATCTATATATATATCTATATATATATTTGCATGTGTGTGTGTGTGTATTTTTAAGATATGCACACACATATGCTAAAAAGTATATGTGATGCATTATGCTTTTGTATCAATGATAATTATTTGCCTGTTGTTGTTGTTGTTGTTGTTGCTTTTACTGTTTGTTGTCGTCGTCGCTGGCTGCACACACAAAAGGAATCAAACAAAACTTTGTGCCTTTGTCTAACGAAACAGGTGTGTAAAGGTGTGTGTGTGTGTGTCAAATTAAAAGTGTGAAGCAGATGCGGCAGCAAGACAAAGGTGCCAAAAGGTTGATGCCTGTGCCGCCTCCTACAAGCTCCCCCTCTACTTTTTTTTTTTTAATATACTTGTAGCTAACGCGTGAGCGAGCTTTCCCTTTACTTTTGTTCAACAGCAACAACACCACTCACACACACACTCACGCTTAGAAAAGTTATGCATATGAAACAAAAGCGGGAGCAAAATAATAATCATCAAGCACGGATATGTATAAGAACCTTCCAACACTCTGCTAAAAAACAAAAAACAGAAAATAAAAGAAAAATGAACTGAATAAATTCGAAAGAAAATTTGTAAGGAAAATGGCAAAGCAACATTTATAGCAAGGCGTGAAAAATGTGAATGAATTATAAATGAAAATGGCAGCTTTCGAGAAGTATATGAATTATATATTTATTAATCTGATAATGTGCTAAAATGCATGAAAAATGCGCTGAGTAGGAAGTGAAAATAGAAGCTGTAGCTAACTGAAATATTTTGTTATATTTATATCTAATATATCTGAAATATACTTTTCATTCCAAGAATGATTCTTTTTTAAACTAAATAGAATATAAAATTTATATGTATGCCCAAGGCTCGGTTTATTTCATTTGAATAATTAAAAAACTCAAATCGGCTATTATATTTCAAAAATTTTATAATATTTTATTATTAAACTTTTTTATTTTTAAAATTATTTTGATTTTTTAGTTTATAATTTTTTTTAATGTGTTTTTTACATATTTTCTAATATTTTATTTTTATTATACCCTGAACCCATTGAAAATGGGAAATCAGGGTATAATGGTTTTGCAAAAAGTATGTAACAGGCAGAAGGAGGCGTGGCAGACCCCACAAAGTATATATATTCTTGATCAGGGGGACGAGCTGAGTCGATTTAGCCCTGTCCGTCTGTCTATCCGTCCGTCCGTCCGTCTGTCCGTCTGTCCGTATGTATGAACGCGTCGATCTCAGAACCTATAAGAGCTAGAGACTTCAAATTTTGCATGATGGTCTGTGTATACAGCGAAAATATCGAGTTTGTTTTAGATATTCGATAAATTTTTCCGTTTCAATGTTATCGATTTAAAACGTTATCAAGATTCAGTTTTTTGACCATATCTTTTACATATTTTTAGCTACAGCTACCAAATTTTGTTTTTAGCTTTCTGTAAATAAAATACATTTTCTATTTTTTCATATTTTGGAAACCGGCTACACATTTCACAAAAAAAATTTATTAAAAAAAAAAAATTATCAAAGCCACAATTTAATTTTTTCAAATTTTTTAGTGAAAACCGTATTTTTAATAAGTTAATAGCATTCAATGCAGAAAATTGCATTCAAATCCGTTAAGTAATACAGAAGTTATTAAAGGAAACATTGTATAAGCACGCGGCAGCAGCCTGTACGTGTGCACACATACATTCAAATCAACTACGCAGTAATCGGCGAGCGTGCTTCTGTGTGCATGTGTATATGTGTGCACGTGTCTGTGTGCCTGTGTGTATGTGTGCATGTGTATATGCGCGCAGAGGTAATATGTATAGATAAAAGATGTAAGCTAGGTTGTTTAAAACATCAGCTCGGACTTGGTTCAGGGGATCTCGTAGTCGGGCAGACCCGACTAGAGCTTTCTTACTTGTTTTTTTTTAATTTTTATAAAATATTTGTTTATTTAACAAATTTATTATTTTTAATATATATTTATTTAGTTTTTTATATAAATTATTATAAGCACTCATAAAATATAATTTTTTTATAACATATTTTTTTATTTAAATTTTTGTTTTTTGAAATTTTATTATTTAATATATTGTTTATTTAATATATTTATTATTTAAGTTATATATTTATTTAGTTATTTATATGCATATATAAATTATTATAAGCACTCATTTAATTTAATATTTTTATTACTAAATCTTTTTATTATAATTTTTATTTTTTTTAATTTATATAAAATATTTGTTTACTTAATATATTTAATATTAAAAAATTATTATTTATTTTTTTCATCAATAATTCCGATTAAATATATTCGCAAGCCCTCATAAATCGCTGTAATTGTTATTTATTATTAATTTGCGATTGTTTTGGCAAAAGGCATTAAAAGCATATTGCTGTTAACAGTTATTAGAATGGACAGGGATATCAGCCAAAAGTTGGCTACAAAATAAACAAATTATATTTTAGACAACTCAACTAAAAACTAACCAGAAAGAGAGAGAGAGAAGGGGAGAGAAAAAGTGGTATAGATAAATGAAGCGCCATCAATTTATTATAAATTAGTTGGCCAATAACTGATTTATGCTTTTTTGCAACAATGTAGAGGTGTGTGTGTGCGAGTGTGTGCGAGTGTGTGTGAGAAGTTTAGCTGTGTTGTGTAGTGGCGGCTGTTCAATATTTTATTAATCGTATGTTATCAATCAAATGCCAACAAGCAGAGCGACGCACATAATAGACGCTTTAAGCTGGAAGGAGACAGGCAAACACACACACACAGAGACAAACACACATGGCGTATGCGTAATGCGCAAATCAAAATCACTAATTTGGTGCCACAGGACGATTCGCAGGAGTTGGCCGTCGAGTCGGACATGCGGCTACTTAGCCACGCAAATTCGATTTGTATGCCTGAGTTTGTCTACAGGCTTTGCCACACACTCAAGATGGTGGCACAAAGCGCCTTTGAGCCAGCAGAAAGGACACAGACAGCACAGGCCAGACAGATTGCAGGACGCAGGATGCAGGCTGCAGGCTGCAGGTTGACAGCCATTTGTAGCTGCTTCTGCTTCTGCTTCTGCTGCTGCTTCTGCTTCTGCGTGGGCTGCGGCTAGTGTCAGTTATTAACGCAATTAATTCAATCATTATTGAATCATGCAATGCGCAAATGCAAAACACGATAATCAGCGCACAGATAATGTTAACGATAATGATGATGATAATGATAATGCGGATGCGACGCTACTTCTGCTGCTTCATTATCATGTCTCGTCTCCCTGGTGTGTGTTTGTCGTGCTGCATGCCAATGCACATATTTGTCATGTCAAATCGCAACCAAAGTGTTACGTCAAAATCAACCACGCCCCCACCCTCCCCCGCCCCTCATTTGGCAACATTTTCATTAAATATGCCCAAAGTGAAGTTACCCATTCCCAGTGACAGTTTATCAAATGCATTGCACAGCATCTCTCTCTCTCTCTCTCTAAATCTCTCTCTCTCTCTCTCTACCTCTCCATCGGCTCATTTTATGCTACTCCCTCTCCAGCTAAACTTCGCATTGGCCGTTTGGGCATATCGCACAAATTAACTCTGAAATTGCTTTACTCATCTCAATAACGAAAAATTTTGATAAACAGCGCAGGGATATAAACGCAATATATACCCAATTCTCTATTCACAATTTGTATATGAATTTTTAGTCTTTGAAAGGTATCAATATCGGATTGAAAAGAAATTCTATAAAATTACATTATGAAACAAATTATATTAAATTCTTTATATAGTTTTTGATTAAGAGTTTATATTTCAGCTATTCTTTAATGCAAGTTTTTTTATTTTTATAAAAACCATATTCTTAAGTGTCCACAATCTTCATATAGATACACATGCAAATATATACATTGTTTCTATACCACAACGAATTCCCCATTTACAGTTTGGTTAGGAGTTTATTCTGTGGTAGAGATGGGGATTTTCGGCATCGAGCGGGTTGGGAAAGATTTGAAAATAGTCCGGGACGGTCGTAGAAGTGCTTGGTCCCGAGATCATGGTAAGAGATTCTAGAGAAATGCTCTGAGACGGCACATTCCAGAGATACCCGCTCGGGACCCGCGGATATTTTCCGACTTTTTCCCGAATATCTCGATCCCGACGCCATCTGGGACGCCATCTTTCAGCAGTTCTTAGTTCCAAAAGCAACATTATATTCATTCCCGAATATATCGATCCCTACGCCCATCTTTACTCTATGGATATCCTTAACACTTTAAGCAGTTTTTCGTTCTTAAAAAACAATGAACTCATGCACTGTTCAGAAAGAGATAAATTGATCCGTATTGATCTAGGGAAAAGGTCATCAGTAACTACTCTCATGCCAAATTTTGGGATTCCATCGAGCTTTACCAATTTACCAAGCCTCTATTGAACGTAGCTTTAAAAATTGACATTTTTTCTAGGAGCGGACTATACAAATATTTAATTCTAAGTATATTACAATTCAAAGTGCCTAGCTCAAATATTGTCAAAAATATATTAGAACTCATACTTAACATTATAATCTAAGCTGATTTGCCAAGTCTCCACTGGGCATCTATAAAGAAGATCATCAAAAATGTCTTTAAACTAAAATTCTTTTCATTTATATCCAAAATATTCAAAAATTTCTTAGTTAGGTTCTAGTTTGAAAACTGAAAAACCTGCAAAAGCCTTGGGCAATATTTAAATCAAATACTCTCTTAGGGTATCTGCTAATCAAGTTACTCTAGGGTACTAATAGAGGGTAGATATCGACAGTTCCAGTCAATTAAAGCAGTCATAAACATAATTTCTTCTAGCTTAAATGTAGGCAATACTTTCTACCACACACTCACTCACTCCCACACACACACACAGACTCTCCTCTCCTTTCTCTTCTTTGCTTTAACCCCTCAGTAAATCTTTATGCAACTCTGCATGCAGCAGCCATGCCTTCTCTTGCTGCTCTTCCCACTTTATCTGCGCTTTATGGAATTTTTAATAAGCATATTTTGACACTCGCACAAAAATGCAAAAAACGTGCAACATTTGACGCGCTCGAATGGAGTCCAGCAGTCGCTGCCTTTCGCAGTTATTATTTGTGTTATTTGCAATAATTGCATTCCCCAATCAAGCAGCAGGCAATAAACAAAGGTATTTCTCTATATATATAAATACTTGTATATATATATTTACACAAATATATATATATATGCAGCCTCGAGTTGCAGCAGGCGCAAGGCAATTACTCATGCTGGAAATCAATTTGTTGTTTACATAATTGTAAAAAATGTTTTTCAATAAACAAATTATTTGATTATTATGGGCGCCAATTAAAAAGAGGAGCGAATAAAAAAGAAGATGGAGCTGAATATTACAATTGAGCTGAGCCCGTAGCAGCAGCAGCAGCAGCAGATGCCGAAACAGCGACAGCAACAATTGCTGCTGCAGCAACAACAGAAATAAAGATCAAGCGACAATTGTGGCACGCAAACAGATGCTGTTGCTGTTGCTGTTGCAGTTGCAGTTGCAGCAGTTGCAACTGTGGCATTCTGACCGCCAACTGGCAGGATAAAAGCGGTTGTTGTTGCTGCTGCTTTTGTGTCCCGGTAAATGCTGCCACACGCTTCTGAGCCCCCGCCTCGACCTTTCTTTTTTTTTGTGTCGGATGTGCGAGGCGTTGCGACGCGTTGCGGCTTGAAATATTTAATTGCCTTGTATTGCGGTTGAATGCGACGCGTATTAAAAATATTTACCCACAAGCGACACACACACACACACAGACACAGAGAGAGAGAGACACACCCACAGAGGCAGTCAGACAGCTGCTCATCCAGTTGAAGCTGAGGTGTCTGAGTGTTTGCGTTTTTCACACCATCGCTGAGGCCATTGTCAATGCAACTCGAATCGTTCAATAAAATCAACCCAATATCGCCCAAGAGATATTAATGTTGTTTATCTTGGCCGCAGAACTTTCAAGAAGGCAGTCGAATTGACAGCACTCAGCTTATATATGTATTTTTCAGTAGAATTCATCTTAAAAACGAATTAATACTCGTGTAAAGCAGAAGCAGCGAAGTTGATTTTTAAGATAAAACATCTGCTTTGTTAGCTTAGATTGTGAAACAAAACTTGAGGGGTCTAACATATATAGAAGCTGAGTTCAGATAGGCAGTAATACAAATGGATTGTTAAAGAGTAGGCAAAAACTTTAAGAAATTAGCCAGCGAAAACAAACATTTAGCACATTTAACATAGGAACTTTTTTTTTTTTTTAATTTTAAGAGGAACCTTATATTGACAATGTTATAAAAGTCGAGAAAAAACTGGAGGCACAGACTTGATTTTTAGTATGTGAAATCTACTTTGTTAGAGTGGCCTTTATAAGAAATTTTACGGTTCTAGGCCCTATAGTAGCTGAGTTCGGACAGACTAATATTAAATGGATGGTCAAAAAAAAATGTATATGCATAATTATAATAGCACAGCCTAGAAGACAAGTTTAAAAGCTTAACTAGGACTGCAATAGCAAAAAAGAAAAGCATTGCTAAAGAATATATTTTCAATAAACGAATGTTTTATCTTGACCAAAACTATAAAGAAATTATAATAATATTATTTAAACAAATAAACATCAATCACATAAAGCTCAAAATAAAATTCCAAAAACTATATATATATATTTATATATTATAGATTGTATATCATTATAGGTTACATTGGTTGTTTTTTTTACAGGATATTCCACATAAACTTTTTCCATATCTCTCCTTTCCAGCCCTCTGTTTAAACTGCTTAATCATAAAATTATCTTTCACAATTAAAAAGTATTTTTTTCCAGAATTTTTATGCAACTTTTCCCATTTGTTTTACTTCCTTTTTTTATTTACTTAAAATAATAAGACTAAATTTAAATTAATTGCCTTCTGCTGCATGCATATTTAATAAACTGCTTCCAACTTATATGTATACTCTTTATATACATATATATATATTTTTATTTTCGACTGCATTTATCTGTACAACACATTATGATAATATTGACTAGCGCATGCATTGAACGTACAAACAACACGTCATGTTGCTCATTATTTTTAAATCGAAGTTTAATTTTTATGAAGTCACGATTATGGAAATACGCCAAGCCAATAGCCAGATATATATAGCCCCCGATATAGCCCCCATATATGTATACTCTGCCTCCCCTCGACTGCTGCGGCTGCTATTAAATTATTTTCATTGGATTTGTTGTTGTATTTTTTTTTTATTTTTACAGACCGTTAATATTGAATTTTAATTTGTAAGCCTTGCCAGGTCAAGCTGTGTGAGTGTGTGTGTGAGAGTACGTGTGTGTGTGTATCTTTGAGCTGTGACAGATTGCGCGGCGTAACTCTCCCCGCGGCCAGGCCAGACCAGGCCAGGCAACAGTACAACAGTAAGTTGTCAATTAAATTTGGCCAGCCGCATCAAGCTGAGCCTCAGTCGCTGCCTCAGTCGACGCAGCAGCTGCTGCTGGTCAGGCGTCAGTTCGATCAGGCCGTTTGCTTAATTTATATGTATCGCCCGTGTAATTGTCAATATGCCAATAAGCTGCATGTGGCTCTATATAAATATATATATACATACATATATATAACATATATATATATATATATATATATTTATATATATATATATAAATTAAGCGAGGTAAATGCAATGGAAGAGTTCGTTCCGTTCCGTGCCGATAGATTGAACGGTTTGTTTGTTACGAGTTTATTGAATGCAGACAAATCAATTGGAAAGCCCAGATGGATGTGGATTCTGCCTCAGGGCTGAACACACAGACTAAATGACAGTTGTTATTTCATTATAGAGTAAAGAATTGTGTTGATTGATTGATTGATCAATGCTTTATAAAAGCTAAAAGCTAACAAACTGATAGTTGGTTTGCTGTATAAAAAGTTATGAATAGAGCTGGTGATTGATTGATTGACTGACTGATTGAACTTAAGAAGCAAAAGCTTGAATGCTCATTTTCTTAGCAGTTGTTTTGCTACATGATTGACTGACTGATTGATAATATGATAAACGTAGATCACAAGATGCAAGAGATCACAATCACTGTTATCTGTGAGCTCAGTTACATCAAAAGTAATGAATTGTGTTGACTGATTGATTATTTGACTGATTGAGCACAACAGTTATGGAACCATAAAGCTATGGACTAAAAAAAGTTATCATTCTATCTAAAACAAATGTAACTAAGGCAATTGATTGATTGACTGATTGAAAATCAACAACGAGTAAAAACTATAAAAGTGAGGAAGCTCTGTTGTTCTCTCAGGAAGTATGGAGTCTTAGAAAGGAACTGTGATTAAACTCTGTTGTTGTTTCAGGAATTATGAAGTGTTAGGATGTATGGAATCGTGATTGATTGATGATAAGCCCAGAGCTTAAGCTGCATATGCTAGAATCTACATCAGCTTGTCTAATCTACACAACAGTTCAGATTATTATTCAAAAAAATATTGATTGATTGATTGAACACAAACGCAATGCACTAACTTTAAGAGCTACAAAGTTCAATATCTGAATCAGCTCTGGAAAAGTTAAGACTGAGTTGTATTCTTTTACAACAAGTTGCTGATTGATTGATTGACTGATTGACCAGCAACTTATAGTAGAAATTTCAAGAGCTACTTTACGTTTACTTTCACTTTCAGATTATATACTCTTTCCCTAGCTATATGTAACTTCTATAAGGTCTTAACTTCTCTAGATACTTTCCAATAACTTCTTTTATAGAGTATCATCGGAATAACTCTGCAGTTTCTTTTGAATTTCGGTGTTATTTTAACCTTTTTTCGCAGCCCTGTCAGTTGTTGCAATAACAACAATATCGAATAATAATAATAAGTTACGCATACGCAACGTGTTGGACGTAAGTAGCTCAAAAGTGTTAAGGATTCAATTAAAGCGATACAAACACACACGCACACGCACACACACAGACACGCACAGACACGCAGACATACAGATTGTGAGATGGGAAACAAAAGAGCCGCAGCTCTGTAATTCGATTATGGATTTTCCGCCATATTAATCCGAAATATTTGCAGCGCAGTCAAAAAGAAAGCAACAGCAAACACACACACACACACACATATGCATATATATGTAGAGAGAGTGACCATAATGGCAACACAAATTATAAATTACGCGACAGATGAAATGTCAATGCGTTGATGCTTACTTATTGCATTTATTTAATTAAATGAAGTAAATGCAGAAAAAAGTAGAAAACTACTTTAAAGGCAAGGAAGAAACCTGCTAGAAATATCTACCCCAGGCGGGCAGGCACCCTTATAATAACTAAGCACCAACTCTACTCAATGCAAATTTTCCGCATGTCAGTTATACAAATAGAAATGCACTTCGCTTTTTGGCTTTGGCCGTGCTCTGTAACTAAAAGCGAAAAACTTAAATATGCAACAGGAAATATACGCCAATCAAGTGCCAATCTTGAAGCCTGACGGCAACAACAACAACTGCTATAACAACAACAATAACAAATGTCTTTAAAATGGAACGAAAATGTTGAACGGCGCTTTTAGCGTAACGTCTTATGACCTAAAAAAAAATAAAGTAAGGCAACCAACCCAGACCAGCTACCTACAAAACAACTAACCCAACTAACCAGCCAACAAAACGGCCATAAACTCTGGCCTATAACAACAACAACAACAACAGCAGCTAGCATAGTATGCTGTTTACAGCGTTTGCCACTTTTACTATGCAAAATACTTTTGCCTTGCCTCTTGCATAGATTAACAACAAAAATCGTTTTTTCCGCCTGGCCAAAATGATATTTAAGGGCTGAGGCATAAAATAAAGATATACATATTCTTCTTTTTCTAGTTTAACTAGATGGTTGTCGTATATTTTTGGAATATAAATATTAAATAGCTTTGCTACTCTCTTAAAGACTTAACTTGTTGAGAATTTCAAGACTAAATGTCTGATCTCTATGTGTTTAGCAAATATTTAAAATATTTAAATGTATTACTATAAAAAATAAATATTTATCAAATATTTAAAATATTTGAATGTGTTACTATAATAATATATATATTTTAATATATAAAGTCTTAGAAAATTTTATATAAATTGCTAACAAAGAATCATTTTGAGTCATGTTAATCAACATCTGAAACATGTTCCTATCAAGTCAAGTTTTCAAGGATTTCTAACAAAAAATTGTACAAAAAAAAAAACCATTTTATGGTACTTTTGGTGTCTTAATATAAAGATAAATTTGATATCTTTCAAACCTTCAGTTATCATATTTGAAACTACTATTTTATGTCTAAGCTGACTATTTCTAATCTACAAAAGCAAGGCTTAAAACTCACACTAAGTCAAGAAGTGCTTATTCGATCATTTTGCAGCCTTTTTCCCCGTAGTTTAGTTGTCTCAGAAGAACGGGTCTGATTAGTATGTATTCGATAAGTTTCTAACCTGTCTTCTCGTTGTTCAGACGATTCCGATGAACGGGTCTTAGCAGCGTGTACTCCAAGATTTTCCAGCGTTGATGCTCGTTGCTCGTCTGTTTCTGAGGCTCGTAATGCTCTTCTCTTTCGCACTTAAGGTGTAGATCGGTCGATTGCTCGTCGCTTTAGAGGCATAGTTATACAGGAACGACGTGATGCGATGAAATGCACAAAATTATTTGAGAAACTCTCCCAAATATAATGTGAGCTAGATATGAATTTCACAATCTACACAAATTCGAAATGTCATCTATCGTTCGCTTTTTTGTTTCAAAAATACATGGCATACTAATTTTTATGACAATCAGTTGAACGGGGCAGAAGTTGCTACTGTGCAGCGCCACCTGGTGGCGAGTGGCATCAATGAGCATATCATACAAACCTTCCCCGTGGAAAAATACATATATATCAATTTTCATAATAATTGGTACAGTAGTTTTTGAGTTCATCGAGGACATACAGACATATATATAGATAGATATAAATATATATATGTTATAACTTCTAAAGAGCAGTTTAAAAAGTTTTACATTAGAGATTCTGTTCTTCATTTTTAGTGGCAAATATTCTATTAGTTTATTGTATACTAAACATAAATACGAATATCTTTTAAGCTATTTTATGCCTTGGTTAAGCTGAAACTTTTATGCTAAAGTTAATTAAAACTTCGATTAAATGGAAAAATAGCTAGAACTTCTAGGCTCAAGTATTTTTTTATACATGCAATAATTTGAGAAAAATACATCCATTAAAATATATATTTTTCCAATAGTCAAAAATAAATTCTGAACTGTTTTCGTTCTGCAGAAAAGAGAAATCTTTTTTAATGAAATATTTTTAGCAATCCCTTTTAATTGATGCCTCTCTAAACACTTTATGCCCGCTATATATATAACAAATATATATGTAAAGATTTTCATTCGATGACAAATCACAAGTGCCTTTTCAATAGTTCAGAGAGTTTGTATCTTTGTCTCTCTCTCTCTCTCTCTCTCTCTTTGCATTTGACAATTGCAGCTGGCAGCAGTTGTTTGTTTTTACAAAATGTGCATTTGGCTGGGCATAAATAATTGATTACATTTTATTGCTGAACATAGAAACAACGAAAACAACAATGACAACAAACAAAATTGAGACTGAAATGCGGCTTGTCATGCTGTCGTCTGCCACAAGCAAATTTTTGGCATAATATGCCACAAAACTGCAGCAAGAGGCAGCTAAGTGTCTGCCGTGTTGCAAGACACTCCCCTCCGCCCCTTCACAGCCGTCACGGGTTGAATAATTCATAATGAATTGAAATATAGTACATAATACTCATTTTGTTTGGTGGGGTCAGAGAGGGGTGGAGACAGAGCGCTTACACGAGGGAATCATCTTGTTGGAAATCTTAACTTAAATTTGAGTTTCCTTTTCTAGAGCTTTGCCACCGGTTAAGACGCCACCAAAAGAAGTTGCGCGCGTCTTAATTGTTTTTTTTTCATATTTTAATGCCACAAATTTTAAGGCAGACAACCCCCAAGAAGGGGTGGCCTTTCCCTCTGCCCTGCACCGACATCCCTTCATACACTTATTTTTTGATGTGCGTTCATAAAATTTAAAATTAAATTTGGCTACGCTTCAACGAAGCAACGCAGACATTCGCCATTTTTCATTAGAGAAAGAGAAAGAAACAGAGAGAGAGAGAGAGAGAGAGAGAGAGAGAGAGAGAGAAAAGGGTCAGGGTTTGTTAGCTTAGATAATCGAAGCAAGTTAACTAAAAGCTACAACAAAATGGCCAAGTTAGGAAAATATTATGCAGACATTCATTTATATATATATAGATCGATATATATATACACTAGAATCCGGTTATAACGGCACTCAAGGGACCGACGATTTTACTTCGTTATACCCGGAAGACTCTCTAACCGAAAGGAGCAAAAAAATTTTTTTTGTTTATTTTATGATTGTTTTGTTCGTAATAGATTTTAAAATAAAACAATTTAAATTTAACTTTAAAAAAAAAAAAATTAAAAAAAAAATTAAGTTAGGAAATTATTATGCAAACATGTTTCTATACTCGTTCACTAAGTGAAAAGGAGTATATTGGTTAGTATTTTAGAGATTAGAAATTTGAAATATATATATAATCTTATGTATACTCGACTTTGATATAGCTCTGCTGAACTATTGTTTGCTGGAAAACTAAATAGTTCACAATAAATAAATGGAATTTACATTTATCGGTTATTTTGAGGTCATATGCAGTTCTTATTATAAATCGAAGCTGTTGAAGATCGTTGAGAATTATGAATTAAGCTATAAGTAGACTACATTGATAAATAATAATCAATTTTGTAAATTTTTTCTGTCTTCTTTGCTAGTTCGCATGATTTTCGAGCTACCCTCGTATATATAAGTCTTACTATTGTAACTGCTAAGTATAAGCTTAATCTAATTACTTAAGACAGTAAATTCTTTACTTATTTAGAGTTTGGAACAGAAATAAAATCCTCCTAAAACTCCTCTTTCTCAAGATTCAACCAGATAAAGAAACCTTCTCTAAGACATTGTTTGGGTCTCTCTATGCTTAACTGTGTATTTTCTTATATTTTTAATAAAAATTTAAATTGTTTATGCTATTTTATTATATTATATTTTATTATAAAAAATGTATTATTTATTAATCTCTTAATAGTTATTAAGTTAAATTCTCTCTCCCAAGTTTTTTCTAATATTTGATAGACTTCGTCTATAGACCCATTTACTATTAATTTTTTCCACTTTACCTGCCAATATTTACCTAAAGCTTTATCTATATATCTCCTACACACATAAATTTTGATTACAATCAAAAAAAAACCTTTCAATTTCCGCAAAAGGCTGTAAAGCGTTTCGTCTACTCGTTAGAGCGTACTCCAAAACATATATCATATTTTTGTATGTTTCGTAATAGCTTAAAAAACAATATGTATTGTCGATTAACACTTTAGCTAACTGTTATATATATACATATAGGTATTTATTGCCTTCATTCAGTCTGTTGACCAGGCCAAAACATTTTTTCTATATATATTTGTAGCTGTGGCCTGTGATAAATCACGAATCTTTAATAGTCTCTATGCACAAAAAACCAAAAAAGGAAAAACATGCTCTAAAAATATTGAAAATCATTTGGCCAGCGATTTTTACCTACACACACTCGCACACACACACACATTCTGCCAATAAACCGTTTGGGTAAAAAAAAAAGTGTTGCCTATTTTTCGGCGCACAAATTGCAGCAGACGCTTTTTTTATGCATTTTGTTGGCTGTTTTTGCTGCTGTTGTTGTTGTTGTCAGCGCATTAAAGGCGTGTCATGTTGCCCATGCAACCAGCACGTGCCGCGCATCAAAAGTCGCTGGGGCAGGGGCAGAGGCAGAGGAATTGCAGCCACTGCCCAGCCGCGCGGTTTTTAATCTAATAAGCAATCAATGATGTGAAAAAATGACTGCCAAACCATTTTAAACGCTGCGGTGCACCACACAGCCTGCCACAAGTGGGAGAGGCAGAGGGAGAGCTAGAGGTTCGCAGTGGCAACCAGGGAATTTGCCACATTCCCTTGCTCTTCTTTTCACCACTTCTTTTTTTTTTCTTTTTGTACATTTTGCATTTTGTTTGTGGCGACTTTTTGATTTTTATTTTTGGCCTGCACTTGCCACACAATTGTTGCATGCAACTCGTGCAATGTGCAATGTGCAAAAAAAAAAAAAAGAGAGAGAACCACAGCAAAGTGCAGACCAGTTGCCCAGTGGCTTTTGTGTCGATTGAGGATGAGGGGATGAGAGACGCTTGTGTTGCATGTGGCAAATGCCACACAATGACAATGTGTCAATTTATTAGGTGCCACAATTTATGACGTCAGCAGCCAACAATAACCAGAATTTCTTTTATTTTTCAGTTTACATTTAGACTATACGGTATATATAGATATATATGTGTGTGTTTATAAATTGAATTGTAATTCAATTTAAATTCTAATTGATGTGCAAATAATTTGATAAAGTGATAATTGATATGCACGTGATATATATGATATATAACGAAATTTTCAGTTGTTGAGAATTAGAAGAAAAATACTTTACATGTTTTATTTAATCATATTCATTTAATTGCTTATATTTTACGCACCAGGCACAGCTTTTAGATAGTATTTCATATCAGAATATGTTCTAGACTCATCCATATATATCTTCAAGGTAAGACTCAATAGAATACAGAATCGGCCATATATCTTAAAACCCAAATATCCTTATATATGCTGTAGACGACGTCTATTTCTGACTTTTATCTAGCCTTTGTTATTCTTTTCAATATCAGAATGTGCTAAAATCTGCAATATATACAGTCAAATTACGAATTAATTAGTCCCCCGCTAAATCGAAATTTCAATAATTCGTATAAAATGCTGTTATCGTGAACAAAATTCGTTCGAATTCCTGTTCGATAAATCGAATTCCTGTGCAATTCGATAAAAATGTGATCCCAATTTCAAATTCCGGCTACATCAGTTCCAGCTTTTAGACGGAACTCTTATCTTTCTTTCCACTTATTGTTTCAAATATTAGAAATTCTCGCAGAATTTCAGGTAATACCCATAATCCTATAACCTTCAGTTCATACTAGAAACGATTTTCGGTATCTGGCGGGTTGAGAAAGATTTTAAAAAAGTGCGGGATAATCGGATACCTGCTGGGTCATGAGATCATGGTAAGAAATTCTAGAGATATGCTCTGAGATGGCGGCATTTCAGAGAACCCGTTCGGGACCCGCGGGACCTGAAAATTTCGATCCCGACGTCCACCTCTGCTCATAAGCACATCTCTAGAATCTCTTACCAAGCCACCTTGATGTAGGGATTAGGCACTTGCCCGATCGACCTAGAATTTTTTAGAATCTTTCCCAATAAGCTCGAAAATTGTTTCCGGACAATTTCGGATTCCGAAAATCCCGATCCCGACGCCCATCTCTAGTTCATAACTTCTTTTCTTTCACAAATAGAGGAAATCTATAGATTTTTCTCTTGCAATCAAAATTTGTATTATTATAAGTAAAGCCATCAAAATACCTATACTCTCGCCAATGCACATACACATAACCTAGGCCTTTCCACTGATATTTATCAATAACATAATATATCCTAGAATCAGCCATATATATCATCCAGTCAACACCTATATTCCCCAACCCTCGCTAGCCTAGGAAACTGTAACTAAAAGTGAAGTTTTGAGCAATGCGTATATCTATCATACTTACATGCATACACACATGCACATATATGTGTATGTGTGCGTGTTTCAGTAGATTGCAATATTTTAAACTTTTATTTGTTTGTTATAGTGAGGCTGTTCTGCAGCAGGCGCTGCAGCAGGGGAACTATGCCTAGGCCTAATGCGCCTATTGCCTATGCAATACTTTTTTTTATTCCTAATCGCTTTTCACAAAGTTGTTGTGTGTGTGTGTGTGTGTGAAAAGTTGCGTGTGTGCGTTGCAGCTGTGCGGCGCTTTTTGAAAAGTTAACGCATTATTTTGTCGATTGATTGCCAGCTATATCCACAACTCCAATCTCCCTGCCCGACCCCCCCCCCTCTCATCCCCCCCCCACTCTGCTAATCGTTTTGCTTCATTTTAGAACGTAAAACTTTTTTGTTTTTTGTTTTTTGCTGTCGGTTGTATAAATTACCGCAGTTTTTAACAAGCAAACAATGATAAAAAAAATTAAAGTTTTGTTGTTTTGTTCTTGTTTTATTGAGTCGAGCAGCTCGGTCAGATCCTTCTACCAATTGCTGGCAATTAGTCTGCAAACTGCAGAAAGCCAGCAGACAGAAAGCAACAAAAACAAATTAAAGCTCATTGATTAGTTATAGTAATCGAGCTTATTGCTGATAAAAATATATAAAACTTTAAGCCATTTATTCAGAACGAATTATCGGATTTATATAGCTAAAAGATAGACCATTTAGAATTGTGGCTAAGACTCAAATATAAACATAGAAAATATGTTTTTTCTGTTATTTCCTATATTTCCTCTCTCTGCCTCTTTAAGCAGAGGAATTGTTTGTGAGAAATATATATTTTTCGAATTTTCCAGAGAAGTAGTACCTTAAGATGATATCTTGCCTTGACTTGATACTGAAAAACCTCTAATTTATTTATGATCATTTAAGCTACAAACTTTTGAAAAGCTTTTCTGGTTTCAGATTCGAATTGAGCATAGTAAAAACTATCGTAAAACTTTATTATAATTCTAATTAAATATCTAACAAAATTAAACATCTTTATTAGAAAAATATACTTAAAGCAAACTTAAAATTTATGTTCGAATTTAATTTCATATAAATATTTTAAAATTAAAAAAAATTTTGAAGCTGATTTCGACATAACGATATCTTCTTTCCATCATTAATCTTATTAAGATCTTCAAAGAGCTCGATATACTTAAACCATTATAAATAAAAAACACAAACACAACATAGAACTGAACCGGGGGCTGCTTTCAAAGCCAGGGCAAACATCTAGCCACTGAGCCACATCCCAGCTCCACGTGTTACTAGTCAAATATCTAATATGAACTTCAGAGTTGGAAATTTTTGAATTCGGAGATCACGAACACCTACGCTTCGACTTACCTGTCAAATAAATTATTATTTTAATTTGAACATGACTTGAGTGGGGTTCGAACCCAGGATCTTATGAATATGTGCCAGCATTTAGCCTAGTTCTCTACGAGTCCCACTTCAGAGTGAATTTTGGATACTGTTTGAGTTTTGCAGATCAACTACGCTTTGAATTTACTGAATAGTTAAATATCAAAAATTACAAAAAGCAAATTTAACGCTTAAACCGTTTCATACAGCTCGTGTTTGTGGTTCGAAGCATTCCAAAGAGGCAGTTTGGTTTTAGACAAGGTCACGGCACAAGGCAACAACAGGGTGTGTCATGACCGCCTCCTCTTAAAACTTAAAAACATAACTTCCTTTAAAAAATAAGCTTCAGAGTTGTAGATGGAGCAAAATCTTCAAAGCGCCCAATCTGCGCAGGCATCACACAAGGCACCGTTGGCCCTACCTTATATTCGGCCGATATGCCTAACCAATACGTGTGCAGCTTTGAGGAGTGGGCTATAAAATGGAACATAGGCATCAACAACAGTAAATGTGCTAATGTTATATTTGCGACAAGAAAACTGTCGAGTGGAGACCTTACGATGCTAGGCTCCACACTTAGTTAAAGATGGTGTGGCTACTGGCACCCAGAAATATGCTGTCCCTGTACAGCAAAGTCACCATCTACTAAGTCCTATATGGAAATATGCACTTCAAGTTTACGGTATTGCGGTAAAAACTAATTTGCATAAAGTCAAAGTATGGAACCTTATGCGAACCAGGGAAAGGATTGATAGGGATCTTAGCGTACCCAAAGTGCGAGATGTATTCAACAACAAGCATCGAATTATATACAACGCCTTGGGGGTCACTCCAACGAACTAGCCAGACGTCTGACTAAAAAGGCAAGGAAGAGAATACTTAAAAGGCCATTGATTGGATCTCCCTACCAGACTCCAATAATAGTAATATAGTTTTTGTAAATATTTTAAATAATATACTCTAGTCCACACAGGCCTTACTTAAACTAGATTAAGTTGCTAATAACGGTAGCAGAAAATTTGCTTATACCAAAAAAGCAATTTCTTAACATAAAAAAGTTTATTACCAAAATTTAAAAAAAATTTTGAAGCTGATTTCGACATAACGATATCTTCTTTCCATCATTAATCTTATTAAGATCTTCAAAGAGCTCGATATACATAAATCATAATAAATAAAAAACACAAACACAACATAGAACTGAACCGGGGGCTGCTTTCAAAGCCAGGGCAAACATCTAGCCACTGAGCCACATCCCAGCTCCACGTGTTACTAATCGAATATCTAATATAAACACGGGGACTCAAAATTTCTAAATTCGGAGATCACGATCACCTACGCTTTGCCTTAGCTGTCAAATGAATTTTTATTTTAATTTGAACTTGACTTGAGTGGGGTTCGAACCCAGGATCTTACAATTGTAGGCCAGCATTTAGCCCAGTGCTCTACGAAATCTACTGCTTTTAATAAATACTTTTTAACTTTTATAGATCAACTACGCTTTGAATTAACTGTACTTCAATATTATTTAATTTTATTTTTTTTATGTTGTTTTGGGTTTATTTACAACTGTGTTAAAGACAATTTAATTGGGAAGTGAGAGTTATGTATTAGTGTGAACTGTTCGTGAAGGTAGATTGGTGGTTGATTATTGATTATTGAAGAGTATATATATGATGGAAGATGAGGATGAAATGATGTCTAACAGGTTAAAAGCTAAGTTGTTTTCGTGGTTTTCTAGCCTTGTACTAAATTTTGAAATTTCGGCTGTTACTGTTGCTTTTTTCAAATCTCTGTGGATTACTTCATTTTTAACGTACCACTGAGCGTACACGATTCTTAGAAATTTGGATTGAAATCTTTGTATGATAAATTGTACTACAATTTGAACAAAAATGTTTTATTAATTTTGAGAGGCTTCTTCTGTAGGAAGTTTTTAAATTGATTCCATATCACTTAAGTATTAAAGTGCTACGATCTATATATCTATCGCATGGATTCCTTTGATATTTATCTATATCTATCTCTATCTTCTATCTATACTCTATATATAGAATATATAGTAAATACGTTATTTTTTTATTTTGTATATTATATATAATATATTGCTTCGATCAGACCAGCTCTAACTATTCTCACAAGAAAGATACCTAGTCACCTCTATCGACTTATCAACTGATATGGACCAGGAATATATATCTACCATTTTATAATATTTATTCACATTTTTCTCTGTTAAATCAAACTTTTATTCAAGCTTTTTTTGTGAACTTATTTGGATTTTTCCATAATTATTTTCTAAATCATCTTTAGTTGAATAATCGCAGCACAAAAATTATGAAGCTTCAGTTTGAAGAGCTTCATGATTTTTCTGCTTTTATTAAACACACAAATGTAACAAATCCCCCGCACACACACACACACACACACACACAGCATCTTTTATAATGTGTGCAACGTTTCATATTTTCATTATAAATACTTATGCACAGGCAAACATTTTGCAATGGGCGTGGCTATGGGAGGCAGGAGGTTGTTAGACGAATATATATATATAGTACATATGCACAGTAAGCTGTTATTGCCGATCGCACACACACACACAGAGACAAGAGTCATCCATATATGAAATATAATAAAATTGTACAGGAAATGGGGAACAAGTGTAGAGAGAAGTCCTCGTGTAGGCACCCGCGCCCTCTCTTTCTCTGCTTGATTTTAACCATCGATGGTTTGATTATTAAATCCATGAAGTTTTTACACACACACACACATGCAAATACCTACACACACACGTGCATATACATATTGAAATTCACTTGATTGCAGTTTTCAAGTGAAATCGTAGCACACTTCAGAGCGCTTGTTGGCCCGCCTAAGGGTTAAGGCAGCTAAGAGGGCTCGTTTGGCGATAGGGGTTAAGGGTTAAGCGGGGCAAATAGGAAATATGCCGCTTGTTGCTGCCACAGCCGGCTGCTGCTTCTCCCGCTGCAGCTGTGCATGTTGTAATTCCCGTTTCAAGTAGCAAAATTGCGCGCCAAAAAACTTTTTATTTGTTGTTGCACGAATTTTAATGAAGCAGCAAGTTTTGCGACTAAATCAAATTAAAAATATGTATGTGTGCGTCCGTGTGTGTGTGTATGACTCGAGGAAATGAGCTCGACAAAACTAATGCAAGTTTTTAGCCATGCATCCGTCTTCAAAATTTGGTTTGTCAACTGCTTTTTGGCTTGGCTTAAACATTTCAAAATCCTTTTCACGCTAATTAATTTTTGGTTACACACAAATTCACGATGGCACACACACACCCACACTCATGCACACAACAGTTGAATAATTTCCTGCGCCACATCCTTGAACTAAGAATTTTGACTTATTCAATTGAGCATGCAACAGTGAGCTCTAAATTACATTATTACAAGAGAGACTGAGAAAAGGGAAATAGAAATTTTTAAAAATTATGCTGTGAACTTCAATTTGTATCACAAATGATATCATATCATATTCCAAAAATATTTAATAATAATTTAAAATGAACTTCAGTAGTTCTTGAATAATTTCGAAGATATTTTCAGTTATCTGAATGGTTAGAAGCAATAGGAATAAACTTATTATTTATTATTATTTTTTTTTTTACTATTTTTTTTTATTTATTGCTTAATTGCAAAAACATGTTTATTATTACAAGAGAGACTGAGAAAATGGAAATAGAAATTTTTAAAAATTTGCTGAGAACTTCAGTTTTGTATCATCACATCATATAATATCATATTATATCATGTTTCAAAAATATTTAATAATAATTTAAAATGAACTTCAGTAGTTCTTGAATAAATTCGAAGCTATTTTCAGGTATCTCTAAGAATAAAGTCAACTTCTTTTTTACTAGAGAAAAATCTTGAATGCTGAAAGCAATAGGATTGAATTTATCATTATTCCTTTTTTAATTATTTTTTTTTATTTTTTTACTTATATTAGAAACGAGTTTATGAAAAATGTAAACAAATATTTATTATTTTTGGCAGAATGAACAAAGAAAATGTATTCTAAAATCTGTAAATTTATATACTTCAGATATATCTATGAAGTGTTTCATTATTTATAAGTATAGCAGTAGTATATAGTATAAGTAGAGTATGCTAAAAGTAACTTTCACATTTCATTTTAACTCTACTTCATATATGTATCTATATTTTTTTTATTATTTTTTTTTAAATTTTGTATATTTTTTACTAACAAGTTTTCTGCTACCTTTAGTGGCAGCTTTATCTAGTTTTATATTGGAGAAGAAAAAAAATATTTAATATATACAAATATTGTATTAATGTAATTATATACATGTGTGGACTAGTGTGTGGTATTTACATTATTTACAAAAACTATATTACTTATTAAGAAATATGGTAGGGAGATCCAATGGATGGCACCTCTTAAGACTTCTCTTCCTTGCCTTTTTAGTCAGAAGTCTGGCTAATGCGTTAGGGTGACCACCAAGGCGTTATAGCTAATTCGATGTTTGTTGAGGCATAAAATCTCCCACTTTAGGTACCCTAAGATCTCTTTCAATGTCCGTGTTGGTTTTTGGAATTTTAGATATTTAATTATTCAGTTAATTCAAAGCGTACTTGATCTGCAAAAGTCAAACAGTATCCAAAATTCACTCTGAAGTAGGCCCCGTAGAGCACTAGGCTAATTGCTGGCCTGCAATCATAAGATGCTGGGTTCGAGCCCCACCCATGTCGAGTTTAAATTAAAATAATAATTTATTTGACAGGTAAGTCGAAGCGTAGGTGATCGTGATCTCCGAATTCAAAAATTTAGAACTCTGAAGTTCATATTAGATATTTGACTAGTAACACGTGGAGCTGGGATGTGGCTCAGTGGCTAGATGTTTGCCCTGGCTTTGAAAGCAGCCCCCCGGTTCAGTTCTATGTTGTGTTTGTGTTTTTTATTTATTATGATTTATGTATAACGAGCTCTTTTAAAGTCTGAATAAGATTAATGATGGAAAGAAGATATCGTTATGTCGAAATCAGCTTCAAAATTTTTTTTAAATTTTGGAAATAAACTTTTTTTTTAGTTTAAAAAATTGAATTTTTGTATAAACAAGTTTTCTGCTACCGTTATTACCAACTTTATCTTGTTTTGTATTTCAATGAATAAAACAGTATTTGATCACAGGTGATACAAATATGACATTAATGTTAAGTAAGGCCTGTGTGGACTAGAATATATTATTTAAAATATTTACAAAAACTACATTAATTATGAAGGAATCTGGTAGGGAGATCCAATCGATTTCCTTTTGAGTGTTATCTTTTTTGCCTTTTTAGTCAGACGTCTGGCTAATGCGTTAGGGTGACCACCCAGGTGTTGTATATAATTCGATGCTTGTTGCATAAAATCTCCTACTATAAAGTTCATGCTTTCATTAAGTATCATGTTTTGTTTAATTATTTTAAATCAACAATAAAACTATGTATAAACTCTTTAAAAGTGAACAGGTTGTGTGCATAACTATTTCGAAAGCCCCTCAAATCTATCATTAGCAGCTTTTGACATCAAGATATCTGATGAATCAATATTCTATTTGACTATTAAGCAAAATATAAAATTTGTTTAAAAGTATTTATGTACTTAAACAAAAAGCTTTAATTTTCTTATTTTTTTTTATTAAACATAAAATAGATTCGTTCCTATAAAAATTCCCAGCCAGAGATGGTTGTCTATTGGTAACTAAAATTAGATATATGAAATAATTTAAAAAAATTATATATATATTTTTTTACAATTTTTTCCTATATTCTCTAATCTTAGTTACCAATAGATAACCACATTTACCACTTCTATTTATATTTTTGATTTAATTGTTTTCTTCATCTTCATATGGAATACATACATATATATACATATAAACATATATATATATTTGTATGCCTTGGGACCACATGTCGCTATTTCCTGCTGTGAATTTGGTTAAATTGCATTGCGGATGCTTTATGGTCTGAGCAAATCAGAAAATCACAAATTGTGGCAACAACCACCAGCTCAAGTTGTGCGACACCCCGCGGGCCAAAACTAGAGCCATGCCACATGCCGCATGCCACACAAGTGCCGCAAAAGTGGAAGCCAAGTGCGAGCACAAATTGAGAGTTGGGCTCGAAAAAAATCTGGCTGTTAGGCTGTTTAGCGCTTTTTACGCCCAATTGATGTGGGCTTAACGCCTCAATGCTTACAGAGAGAGGGGGAGAGGGAGAGAGTGGGAGGGAGAAAGCTAGAGCGCTGTCTCAAAGGTTTCAATTGCGCTGGCTGCAACGCCTTTTTCCTGGCTCCTTTTGACACTGGGGGCGTTCTTTAAAGGAGTTTAGCTTTTTTTTAGCCATTTTTGGGGGGTTCTGCGTAGACGTCTGTCTGCAGCTAGAAAATGGCGGAAGCGCCACAAATTTCTGGATAATTTAATTTTAAAGCCCGGCCAAAGGCAGGATTTGTTGTTGTTGTTGTTGTTGTTGCAAGTCTAAATGCCAGCGAGCGAGACTATGGAGACTAATCACGCTAATGCGCAAGACGAACGACAGATGGCGCCGCAGCTCTCTCTCTCTGTGTGTGTGTGTGTGTCTGTGTTACCTTCAATAATACGTACGCCAAATGCCAAATAATTTATTTATTATATGTGCAACTGACCAAAGCAGCGCAACACACACACACACACACACAGTCACACACACACACACAGTTACTGAACGAGATTTCATTACAACTCATTTGACAGTCTTGGTGCACTTCGACGCTGCCAAAATGTCATACCTGAGTGGCATGCCACGCCCCACACACACACGCCGCCCCGCCCCCCCCCCCCCCTTCTGTTTACCTGTGCTGCAGATTAGCGCGCGACATGCAGTTGCAACTGCCACTGTGTGCGTGTGTGTGTGTGTGTGTGCAGAGTCAACGCGAAATTAAGCGAAATGAAGTTGACCACGTTTCGATTTTGCATCAAAGCCAAACGCAGTCGCAGCCGCTGCTTACCTCAAAGCCACGCCCCCCACGTCCCACGCCCCACGCCCAGTGAGCAGTTCAGTGCGCCCGGTCTGTGCCCCATGCATTGTTAATACAATTCGAGTCCAACGTCAATAACCAAGTGCCACGAATGGACCATTAGTTGGCCTGCCTAGTTGGATGTGCAACATTTTGTTGTTGCTAATTGCTTGTTGTTGTTGTTGTTGTTGCTTGTTGTTGCTGTTGCAGTTTCTATGGCAGTCGCTTTGATGGCTGCAAACTTTCTTCGCTTAGCTGCACACACACACAGCTGCACTTGTGCCTATGTCTGTGTGCGTATATTCTATATATAATTATGTGGCTTAGCCACATCCTATTTGGATTCACTCATTTAGAGCTCCGCTCGAGACAATCAATTGAATCAAACATCGACCAATTGCCAGCAAATCAAAGCCAATTGAACTTTGTTGAAAATATACAGGGTATGCTGCGTTAGTTTTATATAATATATATTATGTGCATAGTGATAATAAGTAAATAAAAAATAAATAAATAATAGCAAATAATCAAAAATAATAGTAAATAATAATAAATTATAAAAAAAAATAATAAATAAATATAATAAATAAACAATAATAATAAGTTATAAAAAAAATAATAAATAAATATAATAAATGAACAATAATAAATTATAAAAAATAATAATAAATAAATATAATAAATAAACAATAAAAAAAATAAAAATAAATAATAATAAATTATAAAAAAAAAAATAAATATAATAAATAAACAATAATAAATAATAAAAAGTAAAATTAAATATAGTAAATAATAAAAAATAAAATTAAATAATAGTAAATAATAATCAATTATAAAAAATAATAATAAAATATAATGAATAAACAATAGTAAACAATAATAAATTATAAAAAATCAAAATAAATAATAATAAATAATAATATATTATAAAAAATAATAATAAATAAATATAATAAATAAACAATAATAAATAATAAAAAATAAAAATAAATTATAAAAAAAAAATAATAAATAAATATAATAAATAATTATTTATTTATCATAAAATTTTCAACCTTATCTTCCTATAGAACTATTTGAAATGGGAGTATGCTTAGATTTTATTAACATACTATATACAAAATATAGTAACAGTCAAGTTAAGTCAAGCTAAATTGTTATAAAATATGTTTTTATACAAGAAAATTTTTTTTATTGAAACATATATTTTATATCGATATAAGATGTAAAAGATATAAGATGTAAAAGCTATATAAAAAGGTTTACTAATCAATGCTGCAAAAATTCATTTTTAACTTTTTAATTTGAACTCAATTTCGTTTCTTTTTAAATCTCAAACTAAAACTAAAAACTAATTCAATTTTAAGTCTTTTAAAGTTTTCTCTTAAAACCTCCACAAATAAGTTAATAATTTTAGCTGAAATTTCTCAGAAATTTGTATTTTACCTAATTTGCTTGCATTTTACAAATAAAGTAATTTGACTTTGTATACAAAGTAAGAATAAGAAATAAATATTATATATAATTTACACAAAATTAAATAACTAGTTTTCAGACTTGCAATTTGCATGTCTGGCGCCCATAAAAGTAGGCAACACAAATTTTCGGACAACAACAGACCAAAGCGCATTGTCTTGGCAGCTGTTATTACACACACACACACTAAGACACACATATGGACATGTGTAGACGAGGAAGCAACTAAAAATGAGAAACAGGCAACAACTTAACTGCTACTCAGCCACGCAGTCACATGGCAAACTTACAAGTAATACTTAGCCTAAATGGGCACAAGTGGCCCCCGAGTCGGGCGGGCCTAACCACTTGATATGCTAGATGATGCGAAATTTTTATACCCTAAAACCAATTGAAAACGGTTAAGCCGGGTATATTGGTTTTTACGAAAACTTATGTAACAGACAGAAGAAGGCGTGATCGAACTCATGAAGCATAGACACATATTAGATCTAGTCAAGACTTGATTTTTATCAATCTCGAAAAGTCTAAGAGCTTGAGACTTGAAATTAATTTTTATTTTTTTTTTTATTTTTTGAATCACTCAATCTTAACGACTATAACAAGATATTTATCTTAATTTAATGGGGGCCTCGCTTGAATAATATAATAAGCTATTTACAATAAATTTAATTAAATTTATAATGCATAATTCCATAAATCATATGCAGAGTAAGTTTCTAACTTTTTATTGATATTTCCTTCCAAGAGCAATCCAAATTTATTTTAAGAATGGTTTCTTGAGCACATTTTGAAAACTCCAAAAGGATTACTTAGAAATTATGATATCTACATGATACGTGGTACAAGTTATACAAGATATTTCCTATCGATATCTTATTGAATTTCTATGATATCAATAAAAATCGATATTTCATCCTGATTTTTTGAGTATAACTCGAAGACATCAGGAGCTAGTCTCTTAATTTTTTTAAATAAATTTTCAGAAAGTATATATAGCATAAGAATATTTTGCATTTCGAATACATCAACCCTCTACTATTAGATTCAAATTTATTAATTAACTTTAAAAGCAAGAGTCTATAACTTTTTTAAATGAATGCAGTTAAATATTATATACGTTTCCTGAAAGTTTCATAAAGATTGGACAATAAACACAAAAGTTATTTAGGAAAAAAAAAACATTCTTTTCATAGTGGAGTCTTTTGGAAAGATAAAACAAAGCAAAAATTCACATAAAATGTATAGAAATATGCTAGTATGTTAGAAAAGTCATCCCTAAACGAAGAATAGGGTATGTGCTAGTCGCGCTTTTCGTACTAAAGCACTCTTACTTAGTTTGTAATGAAGTTATTGACAAGCCCCCTGAGAGTGTGGGAGACAGAGAGTGCGAGGGGGAGGATCGAGGGGCGAGGGGCGAGGGCATAGCTCACCTTCTAGTGGGCATACATAGACACGTTTAAGGATATATGGCACAATATGCAAATGTTACTTTGTTATGCAATTAGTGAATTCAATACGAAGCACTCGGCAAACGGTACTTCGGCAAACATGCAGACAACGGTAACGGTAACGGTAACTGTAACAGCAACGGCAACGCTAACGCTAACGTCAACGTCAACGTCAACGAGAAGGAAAAGCCACTCGAACAACTCACAGGCACAAGCACTGCAGTTAAATGTATCGTTAGCATTAGAATCGACTACAAACTGGTTGCAAACTATTAAGAGCGACAATTATACGAACCCATAATGCTCTGTAATTTATGCAATTATTAAAATAACAATCAAACGACTTAATAATGCCCTGCAATGTTATGTTGAAATTAATTGTAAAACAATTTTATTCATAACCTATAATTATCAGCAAATTTATATTTATTCAGCTTAATAATGGGGTTATATATTCCCTAATAATATCCTAGAAATATACAGAGTATTTTTTAAAGTAGTGCAGAGCTTACTTTATTCTTTGTTTTCTTCAGACAAACTATTTTAAATCGGAATGTGCAGATTTTAAAAAAAGAATCAATAAAAAATCTATAAAATATATTTATTATTTTCCTATTTTATATATATATATATTTATATTTTAAATTTATTTTAATATATATTTTTTTATTTTTTTATTTATTAATAATATTTTAGTTTATTTATTTTTAATTTAATTTTATTTTGAATTTTATTTTATTTCATTTAAATAAATTATATTTCCTGTTCACTGCATTTCGTCACATACCAACCCTGCAAACCCATATACCCAACACACTAGTCTAAGGAGTAAAAAAAATAGGTCGATCTTCTTCTTCTACATCAATGGCGGCAGCACACTGTGCAGCAAATAAAGCGAGTTATGCAATTAACTCACTCCCTCTCTCTCTCTCTCTCTCTCTCTCTCCCACTATCTTCCGCTATTTTTTCATACTCTTCTTCTTCTTCTTTTCGACAGGCTAAAATGATGGAGAACTCACATGCTTGGATGGGCGCCAGCGGCTCAACTTTAGCAGGTTTGTACATGCAAACAAAAGCTGCCAGCTTTTTCACTTACCCACACTTTTATATGCCGTTATATTGTATGTCGCTCTCCCTCTCTCTCTCTCTCGAAACTTCCAGCAGACAGCTATCAATATCAGCTACAATCGATGTGGCAAAAATGCTGGAACACGAATCAAAACTTAATGCATCACATGCGATTTCGCGAACGCGGACCGCTTAAATCGTGGCGACCCGAAACGATGGCCGAGGCCATTTTCAGCGTGTTGAAGGAGGGACTCTCCCTGTCGCAAGCGGCGCGCAAGTACGATATACCCTATCCGACATTTGTGCTCTATGCGAATCGAGTGCACAACATGCTCGGCCCCTCGATCGATGGCGGACCCGATTTGCGACCAAAGGGAAGAGGAAGACCCCAGCGTATTCTGCTGGGCATCTGGCCGGATGAGCATATCAAGGGCGTCATCAAGACGGTCGTGTTTCGCGACAACAAGGACTTAAAGGATGATAGCTTGGGCGCGCATATGCCACCGTACGGTCGGCATTCGGTATGTTAAAAAAACAACACAACACAAATCACTTCCAAAAAAATAAAATAAAACAAATTGCGACGCGTTAATTAGAGCGGTTATTCTTATTCGCTATAAATTAAATATCGATTAACATGTGATTTCGATACCTTACTCAACTGATACTTAAGCTGTCTGTTAAGCTTAACATTTGCCTTTCATCCTTTGCAATATCTCACTTAAGTCCCTAAGCTGCCTGTTAAACTTAACATTTTATGTTACCTGTTGAGTTAACATATAATGTTAATTTAAGACAATGGCAACTGTTATCTTTTCAGCAAGCTTTACAGATACTTGTTGTTGTAAAAAATGATCTGCTATGTTAAGGAGCGATTGGCAAAGCTGCCATTTGAGTAAAATGCCAATCTTAACAGCACTTATCGATGCTTGTGAACGTTTTATAGCAGTGATCTGTATGGCATCGATTAAGCGCAGACAACTTAACTAGCTCTCAATTTGAATTTCGCCAGTTTTGGGGTTTTTCTTAAGGATTTATATTTCATTTAGCCCACACACTAAACTGTCGACCGGGTTAGCCCGCGTTTTCATTGCAGGACATGTCGCTCAGCTATCCAGGTCAGCCGGTCAGCGGCGGCGCCGCCAGCCTCAGCGCTTTGGCCTGCCCCAATGGCATGGGCAGCGGAGGCGGAGGCGTTGCCAGTGGAGCGGAGCAGCAAATGTCGCAGGAGCAAATGTCAGCGGTGGCAGCCGTCGCCCACAATATACGCCAGCAGATGCAAATGGCCGCCGCAGCGCAGCATCAGCACGGGGAGGCGGGGCCGCAGCCGCCCCCACCGGGTCCGCCGGGGCTCTTTAATTTGCCGCCCCACTTGGCGGGCGGAGCCGGACGGGCAAGCATATCGCCGGCATTGAGCAGCGGCTCAAATCCATCCCTGGGTGCACGGCATGCGCCCTCGCCCTGCGGTCCCGCCGGCCTGCTGCCGAATCTGCCGCCCAGCATGGCCGTTGCACTGCATCGAGATCCGACAGCCGCTGCGCTGCTCAGCCAGCAGCAGCAGCATCATCTACAGCAACTGCAACTGCATCAGCAGCACCAACAGCAACAGCAACAGCAGCAGCAGCAGCAACAACATGCGCTGCATCAACAGGCAGCAGCAGCTGCTGCTGCTGCGGCGGCTGCTGCTGCAGTGCAGCATCCACACACACATCCACACTCGCATCATATGCAGCAACACAAATCCGGTTTCGGTGCCAGTTCCATGCAGCAGCAGCAGCAACAACAACAACAACAGCAGCAGCATCAGCAGCACGCGCAGCTGGACAAATCCAAGTCGAAGAGCAGTCCGCCTCATCTCCACTCGCCGCTCGCGGAGCTGGGCCTGGAGCTGGGCTACAAGCGCGACTTTTCGCCCACGCGCCTCTTTGCCGATGATCTGGCGGAGCTGGTGGGCGCCTCCTCCACCTCCACCACAGCAGCAGCGACGCCAACAACTGGCGGCGGGGTAGGGGGAGCAGGCAGTGGAGAGATCAGCGGCAGCAGCTCCATCAAAGTGGAGCCCATCACAACCAGCAGCGAGTAGAGTCCAAATCCAGCTCCCAACTCTCTGAACTAAATCAATCAATCAAAAGAGCGAACTTTTTTAAGCAATTGCGATTTGAGCTAAATGGAAATATTTAATTTTACAAATTTCATTTCAACTAAATAGTATTTAAAATGAAATACAGATATGTATATAAAATCAGTTATATATTGTATGCATACATATGTGTGTATGTGTGCATGTATGCGAGGATAGCCTGAAAAAATTCCAACTTTTAAATTAATTTATTTAAATTAGGTATATTTTAAAATTGTATTTAATTGGTTAAATATTTTCTTGAACTTACAAAAATATATATTTATTTAAAAGCATTTATTTACCAAATTTAAATTATTTAAATAAAAATTTAATTCAATCAAAATCATAATATATTATTTGAATTTATGAACATTTTTTTTTTATATATGTGTATATTTTAAAAATTTACAAAAATTTACATTTTTGACTTTATTAAATTATTTACAAACATTTTATTTCCTAAAATTATAATCTTAATTTATGTTTCAAAAATATTTTAGCACAACTTAAATTAAATTTTTAATAATTAATTAAATTATATCAAAAGATATTTATTTCAACATAATTTTAAAAAAATAAAAATTATAAAAAATGTTAACATAAGTAATTGAATAAAAATTAAATTTTTGTTGACATATTAAATGTAAATTTAATTCAAAAATATTTAAAAAATTTATATAATTATTTAAATAATTTAAAAGTTTATAAGATTTTCAAACTAAATGCAGAAATATTAAATAAAAATTAATTTTTTTGAACTAATTAAATTTAAAGTCTAAATTAATTTTATAAATATAATTTTTTAAAATAATTTGAAAGTTTATAAATAATTTAAATGCCGAAATATTAAATACAAATTAAATTTTTGGTTAACGTATTATACAAATTTAAATTTACATACAGAAATATAAAATAAAAACTAAATTTAAATTCAAAATAAATTTGAATAAATTTATAATTATTTAAAAAATAATTTAAAAGTTCAAAAAAAAATTTAATTTATTTATTTATTATATTTATTTTTATTAAATTAAAATTATTTTTTGTTAACATATTAAATTCAGATTCAAAATTAATTTAAAAATATAAAAATTGATTTAATTTTAAATTTATTCAAATTTACATGCAGAAATATGTAAACTTTAATAATTAAATATTAATTCAAAATTAATTTAAAAAAATATATATTTATTTAAACAATTCAAAAGTTCATACAATTAAATTTTTGGTTAACGTATTAAATTAATATATATTTCAAGATAAGGTCAAACCAATTTCAGATCACAAAAAAATTTATATAAATTAAAATTTTATTAATTAAACAGATCGAAAATTTGTGGACCATCCTCCTACTTACATATACAAATATATATGCGTA
This sequence comes from Drosophila gaucha, assembly GCA_035045545.1. Lineage (NCBI taxonomy): Eukaryota > Metazoa > Arthropoda > Insecta > Diptera > Drosophilidae > Drosophila > Drosophila gaucha. The sequence goes on from JAWNOY010000286.1 coordinate 1,190,250, forward strand.
TGTATATACATATATATCTATCTATATATATATATATACATATATATATACATGTATTTCGAACGCGCGTTCCTTTGTTTCTGTCGGTCCACTTGAATTAAAATTTAATCTTTACTTTAAAAAATACAAACGAAAAAAAATCAAAAGTGAAAGAAGTATTACTATGTTATAGCGCATAAACTTAATTAATTAAATAGCGATCTCTTTAATTTTAAAAAATCAAAAATGAAAAACTCTTCAACAAAAAATACCCTGGAACATTCCACAGCAAAAAACCACACAAAATAGTTTTTCAACAGAAAAAAAAATACAACTTAAAAAATAAATAAATAATATCAAAAAGCAAAAACATAAGTATTTAAATATTAGCAATTGTGTGCGCAGTTTTATTTAGTTTATAAAAAATATATGTACAAATCAATGAAAAACTAAAAAAACTTGGATGTGCATTAAAAAAAAGAAGAAAACTGAAAATTGAAAATATGGAAACAACTAAATTTTAATGTTTAGGTCTTAAAACAGAAATTCACAAAAAATGCCTTTCGGAATTAAATTCAGAGAAAATTGTTAAAAAAAAAATTAAAAAACCAAAATTTGTAAATTAAAAAAATTTTTAAAAATAAAAAAGAAAAACTTTATACAAACAAAATTTATAGAAAATTGTGAGAAGAAATTTTAAAACGAAAGTTGTTGTAAAAAAATAGAGGCTGCTGAACTTTTAAATAATATTGCTAAAAAAATTTAACAATTTTTTTTATCATTTTTTTTTAACATTTTTAAAATAAATATTTTGTTTTCTCCGCTTCTAAAGTGCCTTTTCTAGCATTTATTTTAACTTAAGCTTTTTTTTCTGTAACTTCTTAATTTATTATTGAAGCAGCTCTATATAAACAGCAACAACTTTCGTTAATTAATTTAGAAAAAGTCTGGCATATACATACTATATATATATTTTTTAATAAATATATAAGTATTAAATTATGTTTAAAAGAAAAAACTTTAGGCAAACTTTCGGCAAAGAATTTTATATATATTTTTTAAAATAAAAAATAAAAACAATCTCATTTGCAAGCACACAATAAATAAAAAACTAAATAATAAACTTAAAAAATAGCAGAAAAAATCTAAAAAATAAACAAACGGCAAATAAAAATCAAATTTAAAACAAATATTAAGTATTTACAATAGCCATATAGACAGACATATAGATATATATATATATATATATCCATTTATATATATGTATCTATGTATGTAACTCTCATAACTAATCCCCCTCTCATCCACCCAATAACAAAATAGACTCTAATGTTCCCTAACTAATTGGTATATTACGAGTATTTCAACAAAAAAAATCAAAAATTAAAAAAAAACGTTTATAAATCTAACCGAAAATTTCCAGGAAATATATATATATAATTATTATGCGTTTTCTATCCAAAAAAATAAACTTTAGTGCAAAACTTTATGTTCAAATTAACTTTTAAATGTCGAAATGAATGTTCTTATTAATATAATAACAAAAACATGAAAAACACAAAAAAAAACAACAAAAAATGGAATAAAAAAAAATATTTTATAAAAACAATAAGTGAAAAGAAAATTTTTATTTATTTTTTTTATGGGCTATTACACTATACATAAATTTTTTAATATATGCGGGAACTGTTCAAAGTTTCAAACATGTCCAAAATTTTGGGTCCTTCTTTTCCTAACTTTTCCAAATCTCAACCGATTTTGATTAGCGAAAACATTTTCTTCAATTCAATGTATGTGTGCACACGTATAGCTTGCGCTAGGCGCTTGCTTTTGCAGATTGACAAAATATTTTCTTTAATAACTTCAGTGTTACTCAATGGATTTTGATGAAATTTTCAGCATTGAATCCTTTTATTTTATTTTAAATACGGTCTTACTTAAAAAATAAAAAATAAAAATAAAATACGGTTTTTTTTGCAGCTGAACTTAAATTAAATTGATTTTGTAAAATGTGGACCCGGTGTCCAAAATATGAAAAAAACCGAAATTGTATTTTATTTCATAAATTTTATTTAATAATAAAAACAACATTTTATGACTATAGCTAAAAAGATGTAAAAATTATTTTGAAAAAACTTAATCTCCATAATGTTTTTATTCAATATCATTGAAACGGGATATTTTATCGAATATCTAAAATAAGCTCGATATCCGTTCTGAGATCGACGCTTTCATGCATAAGGACGGACAGACGGACAGACGGACATGGCTAGATCGACTCAGCTCGTCGTCCTGATCAAGAATATATATACTGTATGGGGTTTGCCACGCCTCCTTCTGCCTGTTACATACTTTTTGCAAAACTATTTTATACCCTGATTTTCCATTTTCAATGGGTTCAGAGTATGAAATTAACTTGGAAATAATCCAAAAAAAAAATTTAATTTTTTTAATTCGAATCTTTAAACTTTTTATTTAATCGTTTATTGATTTTAAAAATTTGTAGTAAATTTTATTAGGAAAGAACTTTTAATACATATATAGACAGATATAGAGATCGACGAAGTTCTTTTTGAATTGATCAATCATATATCTAAATATATATATATTTAATATATAGATTCCTTTATAAGGTTTAAATAAAATATATATATATATATACAGACTATATATGTAGACATAAGATATGTATATGTATATATCTATATATATATATATATATAACCTCATCGATTCCAAATAATCAATTTAGTATTTATACCCTGAACCCATTGAAAATGGGAATTCAGGGTATAATGGTTTTGTGACAATGTATGTAACAGGCAGAAGGAGGCGTGGCAGACCCCATAAAGTATATATATTCTTGATCAGGACGACGAGCTGAGTCGATCTAGCCATGTCCGTCTGTCCGTCTGTCCGTCCGTCCGTCTGTCCGTCTGTCCGTCTGTCCGTCTGTCCGTCCGTATGAACGCAGTGATCTCGTAAACCACAAAAGCTAGAGATTTGAGATTTTAGATATATATTCTTGTATACCATACGCAGTACAAGTTTATTTTTTTTTTCGATAACTCATCCTATTTCCTTATTATCGATAACAATCGATATTTTGACTTTGTTTTTAAGCTATAACTTTTAGACCATAATACCTAGAGACGCCAAATTGACTATGTAGGTTGCTGTGATGTAAATACAGATAATAAACTTATTAAATTTTGGATACCTCTCCCCATTAGCCCCATAAGTGGAAAAAACGTATTTCAAATACTAGGGAGTTGGGATTTCGTATATATACACCTCTAGATGTCAATATTATGTCCTGAAAATTTCATTAAGAAAGTAGATCTAGAACCGAAGTTATTTAACAATGAATTTCTCATAATGCTGCATAGAATGCAGCCCAAGCGTAGCCGCTAAATCATCTACGCAGTAAGCGGCGCGCGTGCTTGTGTATGTATATGTGTGCGTGTGTGGGTGCACGCAGAGGGTAATATGTACCGGTAAAAGATATAAGCTAGATTGTTTAAAACACTGCCTCGGACTTGGTTCAGGGGATCTCGTAGTCGGGCAGACCCGACTAGAGCTTTCTTACTTGTTTTGTTTAGTATTTACAGTATTTTTATTTTATTGCTTCGATAACAGAGAAATGAATTAGCCGAGCTACTCGAATTGCTATTGCAGAGCCAAGCTGATGCTTGGAGGCGTCACCTCCTCGACTTGGGGCTGGTTGATCTCCTGATGGCGCTGCAGCAGGCCAAGGCATTGATGGAGACACTGAGTGCTGGCCGTGGAGACGGCCTTCAGCAGCAGTAGATCCGGATCCGTGGGCGAAAAGGAAGCACAGTCAATGTTCTCAATGGCGCGGGCCAAGGAAGCGTTGCTAAAAAAGATATAGAGATTATAGAGCGGACAATGAATAGATATATAGAGAGAGTAGGATACCACTGTTCGGTGAGGAATAGAGCTTGGCGAGCGGCGACCATGGCATCCGAAGCGGCCAGTAGTTCGCGAGCTGGCAAGGGCGATGAATTACTGATGTCCATGGCCTGCGTATGGCTCTCGACAACGGCGCGCAGCCCATCGACCCACTCCTGGCGAGCACGTGCATCATTGGCCCGCAGCTTGACGGTGTCTCCCGATGCGCAGGCAATGGCAAAGGTGCGCGAATCCTCGTCGCTCGGATAGACGACGGCGCCGGCCAGCTGCACCTGGCCGCGCGGCGTATTGGCCAGCACATGAGGCGACGGAGCAATGTCGTCGCCCACAGCCGACGAGTCACACAAATAATAGCTCAAATAGCCAGACTTTGAGTCCACGGTGAACCAGCGGAATTGCCAGCCTGAAAGAGATGTAACTGTGCTTGAATGCTATGTAAATTATAATGTTGGACATCTCTACCCTTCATCACATTTGTGTATTTGCTTAGCTGCCCGCTGAGCGGATGACGCAGCGTTTGGTTTATCATTCGATTCAAATTGCTTTCCATTTGGCTGCAGCTGGCGTCGTCGTCGTCGTCTTGGTAACAACTGCGCTGCTGTTGCTGCTGGCGCTGCGCCTTTGCCTGTGCCTGTTGCTGTTCTGGCTTGTGCTTGGGTTGGCGCTTCTTCAGGTGCAGTGCGATTTTGATTTTACGCAGAATTTTTACAATTTGTTTGTTCTCAGATGGAATATTATAAAATTCTTATTTGCAAATATTTGTGTAGTGCTGCCAGCTAGTCGAAAATAGCAGCTGATTGGCTGAAACGAGCTGGCAGCCTCAAAGCAATCAGCTACATTTTATGGGAATGTACAACATACAGCTGGTCACACCCTTGCGGTTTTGCATTGCCCGCGTTTTGATCACAGATGGGCTACAGTATTATATAGACATATGCAGTGTGGATTTCTTATTACTTAAAAATTACATATTGACTTTTATTTTCAGCTTAAAGTAACTTTGGCTGTTTAAAAACAACAACTGACTTGCATAGACAATTGGAATTTCTAACAACAAAAATACCAACAGCACATTTCATGTCTGATCTAGTCATTTTCACCACCACTCACGGCTGGTCTCACTTTTTAAAGTAAACATGGCCATTTTGAGTTTAACATGGCAAGCGAGAATTATTAACAGTGCAACAACAAAGCGAACGCAGCGCATAAATTTCGCGAAAATTTTTGTTGCTCCGCAAATTTGTTTAAACAAATAACGGCCCAGTGTAAACAAAAATGCTGTGAACTAAGTTAGTGTCGCCAAGAATGAAACAGAGCAAACGCGCGTGCAATGGTAATGTGCCTATGTGCATTCAGAACAAACGCAAACGAGTGAAAAAAATCAATTTGTATCCCAGAAGCGTTTTTAGTGTTGGGTGAAGAAGAAGAAGAAGTAACAGTAGCAGAAGGTGGAGAGTAGAGAGAGTGAGCGAGAGGAGGCGAGACAAGACGCAGAGAACATCTCAAACGAAACGAAACGAAACGCAACTGTGAAAAGATGTGCGTCGAAGGCGGATGATGTGATTGTTGATGGAGTTCATAAAACTAAAGCCCCATATTGTAAAAATGGCAATTAAAAATTATTAAACGCGCGCGTTGTGCAGCTGCAAAAAAGGAAACAAAAATAAAAAAAAAACATTCTCCCCCCATCGCTCCCCCTCGCCCTCGCTTGTGTTTTAAAAATAAGAATAAGAGCATATGTGCATGTGTGTGTAAATGATTGTGTGTGTGTGTATACATATATGTTTCCGCGTTTATGTTTTATGCGGCTATTGCGTGACACGGCGTCGAGTTGATTTATGACATTTAACATTTAACCGCTATACGGCGTGAGTGTGTGTGTGTGTGTGTCTCCCTTTCTGCTGCGTATGCGTGTGTGTCCCTATCTGTCTGTGTGTGCGTGTGTGTTTATTCAGGGGTTGTCCATATGATCAAAAAATTTGCCTAAAATGTAATTAATATGCTGTATGTTGAGTGTGACCATTTGTATATATTTGGCTAATTTGTCTGTTTTTTCTAAACAAACTACCCCCCCCCCCCACACACTAACACATGCAGATGTACATATGTATGCAGAGCCGCTGCTGCTGCGTTGACCATGAAAAATGGCAGCGAGAAATTTGCAAAAATCAATGAAAGCCTTCAAAGCAAGCAAAAGTGTAACAACAAAAGCAACTAAAATAATAATAAATATTTGAAATTAAGTGAAATTGAAGGCGAGTCCGTTATGCTGCGCTGCCCCCACAATAGTTAAAGACTATTAAAAACAGCTGCTCACACAAACACACAAACACACATACACACATACAAACAACAACAACATGGATGGTCAACGTGCCCGCGATCTGTTAACGCTGCTGCAGGAGCGCGTCGTGTTTCTCACTGGTGGGCGCGACAGGCGTGGCGGTCCATTATTATGCTTTCCGGCAACGCCGCGCAGGGATCGGCTTAAACCGGAGGATTTGCGTCGCCTGCTTATCTACTTGATTAGCATACCCAGGTGAGTTAAGCGAGTTATTTATGTATGTAAACAATCGGTACCCTTTTTTTTTTTTTTTGCTTCTATTTACTTTTTGTGTTGCAAAACAGAACATGTTTATTTGTTCTTTCGGTCGCACGCCCAGCCAGCGCAGTCACAATGAGCGGCCATTGTGTCAGCTGACGTTGTCGACTGCTGCGCTGCGCTGCGCTTCGTTTGCGGTTTTTGGCTGTCGCCTCACCCGCGCAGCTGCAGCTGCATGCATTCCACTTGATTTTCCAGTTCTTGCATGTTTTATGAATCATCAAAGCAGTCGCTGTCGCTGTCGCAGTTGCAGTTGCAGTCGCGGTCGCTGTCGCAGTCGACAATGGCGAACAGCACGCACATTGTTCTTGTTGTTGTTCTTCTTGCAGCCTAGGCTGACATTGAATGCAGCTTTCTGTGTGTGTGTGTGTGTGTGTGTGTGTGTGTGTGTGTGTGTGTGTGTGTGTGTGAGTGGGAGAGGGAGATGCAGAGCGTGTTACGCTTCTTCTTCCACTTCTTCGTTCGCCACTTGGCAAAAATTCAAGGCAGCAACAACAACAGCAGCAAATTGCATAAATCTGTGCGACAAAGAAAGCAATAGAGAAAATACATAACAAAAAGCAAAGCGCATAAACCGGCATTTCGAGACGTTCGTTTGCCAAAAGAATGCGGCATGAGTCGAAAGCTCTGTTAAATGGCTGTTAATATTTATGTTGTTGCTGTTAATGTTGTTGTTGCTATTGCTGTTACTGCTGTTGTTGTTATTTCTGGCGAAAAAAGCGGCCAAGAGTCAAAGGCTTTAAAAAGAAAAAAAAAATAAAAAAGAAGTTAAGATAAAGCGAAACAGAGCAAAGCAAACGAAACGAAAGGTGGAATGCGAATGTTTTTTTTTCTTGGATTGTTTGAATAAATCTTAAATTTATACCTGGAATTGATTGGAATATGGAACAAAGAATTATAAAGAAATCGTTTGTAAAAGCTTTTGCGCGAAATTCGCTTTGATTAGAAGAGAGCTTAAAGTAAATATTAAAGGGAGCATCAAACACCATAGAAGAAGTACAGTGAACACTCGCAAAATGGTATTGCCTTTTATGAAGAAAGAACATAACTTGCAGATGAGGAATATTTAAATGCTAAAAAGTTTATATTCGTAGTTTTTGCATTTATTTTGTTCCACTTAGCAAGTGTTCACTGTACTTGAATTTTATTAAGCATCTTATAGAGATATTCAGTCTAATAATGCAAATTTTACAATTTAAAATAAGTACACAAGTTAGGAATACTCGACTAACTTATACCCTGTACAAAAAATAGAGTTAGATAAAGGTATGCTAATCTATGTTTAACTATAGGTTTAAGGAAATGCTTAAAATAAAATGAAGTCGAGCATATAATATGATAACAAGGCATATCAGCATATCCACTAAATATAAAATAGCAAGAATATAGGGTATGGCGAGATCATCAACAACTGCTAGTCAGAAATGATCTTCTTGATTGATCTTAAAACCCGAAAAACAAGTCATAAAAATTTTGATGAACATCTCTCAAAGAAAATTGCGACACACAGTAGTTTTATTTTTACTTGATTTCTTTTGGGTTATTCATTGGAAAATTCGTGGGCTATTTTCACAAGATTTTCAGAGTGCAGAGAAAAGAAAAGAAAAAGCCAAAAAAGAAAATGACGCTAATGAATCACAGTCAACTGCTTGTTGTTCCCATGCTTTTTTCCACATTCTTATCAGCGCCACCTATTGGCGACTGTTGGTGGCTTTGTGCCCCCCAATTAGCAGTCGCTATGTCTTTGCCCCATATTACGAGCGTTCGAGCTTAAATCTCAAATGCTGACGCCTCAACTTTGACTGATAAGCGCGCAATCATTTGTTTTGGTGGGGCTATTATACACACATACATACATACATATATATATATATATATATATATATATATGTGTGTATGTATATATAGGAAGCATGCTGACGACACGGCGTGTTCGCCTTATCGCCGCGCTGTCATTCAGAATTGCGTTGTCTTTTCCTCCCTCTGTTCCGTCTTCCCACCTTGGCAGCTTGCCCAGCGTGCGCTTTAACGTTTCTTCTGCTTTGTATGCCCTGTACTTATTGGAAGTGATTCAAATAGGGTATATTGGTGTTGTGGAAATGTTGGTTAATAACTCTTGACTTCTTTAAACATATCATCAGAGAGAGAGAGAGAGAGAGAGAGAGAGAGAGAGAGAGAGAGAGAGAGAGATGATTCTGGATCTAAAGTTCTCATCTCGTACAGATGAAATAGTAAATATTTTGATTAATTTTCCTAATTTCATAAAATCAATTTTAAATATTTATTTTAAAACCATTTTAATAACTCTTGACTTCTTTAAACATATCATCAAAGAGAGAGAGAGAGAGAGAGAGAGAGATGATTCTGGATCGAAAGCTCTCATCTCGTGCAGATGAAATAGTAAATATTTTGATTAATTTTCCTAATTTCATAAAATCAATTTAAAATATTTATTTTTAAAGCATTTTTTGTGAGGCTTAGTATTGGGATTATCGTGAAATACATATCGGTATATATTAAAATATCTTAAAAGCGATTTTCATTATCATTGTTATAGTGTAAATGCTTATAACGTTTCTCTGTGAATATTGATTTATAACTCTTAAACTTCTTTGAACATATCATCAGAGAAAGAGATATGATTCTGGATCTAAAGTTTTTATCTCATACAGATGAAGATAAAATAGTACATATTTTGATTAAATTGCCTATTTTCATAAAATCGATTTAAATATTTATGTTTTAAGCATTTTTTGGGCGCTAAGCTGAAATACAAAAAAATAATCGATAAATATCGAAATATCTTAAAAGCAATTTGCATTATCATGCTCAGCTTTCTACGCTGATTATCATAAAATTGAAATAATTATACCTATTCTTAATACTTTTCTCAATTTAATAATATCGATAAATATCGATTAGGCATTTTCAAAGTTTAGAGGCAAGTTTCTTAGGGAAGTCTTTTCATATATTATCGCAAAATAAATAAATGTCTTAATATTAAAAAATATATCATTGTTTCGATATTTCGAGTTAAATTGTTAAAATCGATAAATATCGAAAAGTAATTATTATTGTTTTCTGAGAGACCAAATGCTTTTATATAGAACTAAACCACATACATATACAATGCAGTTGTATGAATATTCAGCTAGTCGCAGGGTATTAGCTAGTCGGTCAAGTCCATGTTAAGAACTTCGTCTTGTTATTTTCTCCAGTTTTTAACTTTGTTTTGTTTTGTTTTCTTTTTTTTTTATTTATTTTGTTTTCATGCGAAACATTTTTGTTTATTTCTTCTCCTACGCGGGACTTGGCTTTGTCTCTTGCGCTCATTTGGGCAGCTGAGTCGCGCGTGAATGCAAATTTGGTTGTTTTAACTCACAGCAACACCAATACACCAATAAGTTCTCAATATTTTAGACACGTTCGAGGTTAACTTCCTTTGGCGCTTCGTTTCGTTTGGTTCCATTTGTGAATCCCTTGTTTAAGTTCCAGCCGATTTATGGGTTAAATAAACGATTTTTGATTAGTTCGCATTTCGCTTTTTCTGTTCTTTTTCTTTGGCTTTTCCTGCGGGCGACATTCGAGAATGAACACGAATTTTTTTATGGCGTCACATTTGATTCGATTCGAGGCAGCTTTTTTCCCCCGATTTCAGCTGTTGATAAACAAATGAAAGAAAGAGAATTCTTTAAACATATGCCTCTCCCCCATAAATATGTCGTGCACCCATAATTTTTTACTTGTTGTTATTAGTCATTCCAGAACACACACAAAGTCTGTTTTGGGACTGCAACAAGAATACCGAAAATATTTATATAAACTAGTTTGTAATATTGAGACTTGCCCGGGCTGAGTGCTTTCATTAAAGTTTGTATTCAGGTTTCGATATATATTTCGCCTTTGCGTGTGGATTATCAAAGTGCAGCTTATAGTTTAGGCTGTGCGTTGCTCATCAATCAGCGTCAATCAATCATGTATAAATATACATATAAAGACGCGATAGAGATGAAGGCAGACAGTTGAAAAGGCATAGATATTTAAGTTTGTATATAGATCATCAGTCAGTCAATCAATCAATCAATTCGACATATGCCTTTTCAGAGAAACTGACTGAGTCCCAAATTGAAATTTTTGGCTGCATTTATAGTTTGTGCTTAGACAATCAATCAATCAGTCAATCAATAAATTCACTTAAACATAGACTTATACATAGAGATATACAGTCAGAGGATCACAATGTTGAGATATCGCTTCGACATAAATAGTTTGTGTATAGATCGTCAATCAGTCAATCAATCAATCAATATATTTAGAATTTATATTTAGAAAATAATTATATAGATCTAATGCTGCTGTTATTAATAGTTTGTATTTAGATCGTCAATCAGTCTATCTATCGATCAATCAATCAATCAATATATTTACTTATACATAGATATTCATAGTCAGAAAATCATTATACAGATGTATTGCTGTTGTTATTAATAGTTTGTGTATAGATTGTCAATCTATCAATCAACCAATCAGTCAATCAATATATTTACTTATACATAGATAGTCATAGACCATAATGTAGATCCATCTCTGCTGATATTTATATTTTGTGTATAGATCTTCAATCAATCAATAAATATACTTGTAAAACAGAATTTTATATATGAATCATCAATCAATCATTTGTAAATTGTGCATTGATAATTGATCATCAATCAATCAATCAATAAAGTTATTAACCTACATAAAAAAGACAAACTTTTACACAAATATGCCGATTTTTTTCGTAGTGTAAGGCTTGATGCATCTTTTTGGGTTCTACTGGGGCAAAACCTTAGAAATGCGCTCGCGGAAACCGCAAGCCAAGAACTAGCGGCTAAAATGACATTTGTTAAAAAGCTTGAAGAAGTCATAAACAAATAGACAGAGAAAGAAAGAAAGAGAGAGAGAGAGAGAGAAATAGAGAGAGTGTGAGGTATATGAATAAAAGACAAATATTTATTATGGTTAATGGTGTGATTAAAATTCAAATAGAATGCAAATCAAAGCACGACACAATGCAAACTGTTAAAGAGGAAATAAGGGGAAGTACGAGAGGGGGACTTTAGGAAATTATTAGCTGAAATTGGTGTCAAAGCAATATAGAAAATGTGCGCCGGTCTTCCAGTCTAAAAGTCATAATATATGCAAAAGACGTAAACAGAGCAACGAACCAAAAGCACAATCGAAACTACCAAAACACGAAAGAACAGTTAGGATTTTTATTTAGTAGAATTTTGAATACACTAGCGGAGAGTGTATATAGAGAAAACTGGCTCATTGATCGATCTGTGATATGGTAAATAACTAAATAAATATAAGTATTTTGGAAAGACGAACTTCTATTGATAATATCTAAGTATATGAGTAACGCTACTGATCTTTTTATATATTATTTTAAAATCTTGCATATTTCTAACTAATTTCTGATTTATAAAACTGCAACAGCTAAAAAAATATTATTTGAGAACAAAGACAGGGACTTATCTAACTATAAGGCGGGTCCATTGTTTAAAGTTATCAAATGATGTGATCTATTATAATTAATCAATATAATTTGAATGAATGCGAACATAACGGAAATCGTCTATAGATCTATGATCAATAATATATATTTGTTATTGATTTTTTAAAGAAGATCGATACTACTATTGAAACTGATCAACTGTTAAACATATTTATCAAAGATTTTGAAAGATCTATACTGAGATGGAAACTGATCAACTAAATGTATTTATTAAAGAATTTTGAAGATCTACAGCTGATACTATTCTGTAGTAAGAATTAATACTGATCTTTCAAAAGAACTGCGAAGATCACTTTAAAAGTGAGATTGATTATAATATATATCGAGATATAAAGAGCATCAACTGTTCAATAAATAATATCTATTTTGATCTTGGTTAACTTGTGATCAATAAAGGATCCTTGAGTATATTTTTTTTTATCAATTCTAAAGAGGAACCTTAACGATCTTTTATATTTCATGTTCCATCTATTGGGTGGTTCACTAAGTAATTTCGTTTTATGACAACAGCTGATCTTATTGAATTTTTTCACTTATTTGTAAATTTTTTTTTTGATTTTGTGAAATAGTTTTCATTTGGTACCCTATCGAAGATGGAAGATCAAAAACAAAATTTTCAGCATATTTTACTGTTTTACTATCAAAAAGGCAAAAATGCAGTTCAAGCAAGGCGAAAATTATAAAGAGCATGAGAACTGTTGAAAAAATAATATCTATTTAGATCTTTAACTTTCTAAAAAGGAACCTTAACGATCTTCTATATTTCATATGTACCATCTATTTGTTCCTATTGGTGATACTCTAATGATCAATAAAGGATCCTCAATTGCATAACAATTCTTGCTAATGATTAACTCATTACCATATTAAATATCTGGGAATTTTTTCTTGATAAAAAGATTATCTTTAAGGAACACATTAGCGAAACAGTTGACAAAATATATTATATATATTATATCCCTTTATAAACAGAAATTTAAAACTGTCCTTGAAAAACAAATTCTTCTACCCACTATCCTATACGGATCTAAGATTTGGGGAAATTCTGCATTTTCTCATGTTAAAAAGTTGCAAACGACACAAAACAAAATATAAAAGGTGATTTTAAATCTACCGTTTTATTTTTAACCCGAAAGTTGCACGAGAAATCAAATATAAAGACGATTGATGAGCTTATCGATCGTAACAAAAGGTCCTTCACTATCTAGTAGTAAAAATTAGTTTTCTAAAAGCTCTAGCCTTTTAGTTAGTTAATTTAGTTATAAGTATAGTTATAAGCAAACTTCACAAGGTTTTTGGAAATGCCTCATTTTCCTTGTTTATAAAACAACATATTCACACACATATAATATTAAATCAAAAAATATTTTTCAGTTGTTAAGATAATTGTATCTCATCTCTGTATATTCTCATATACGCTAGCTTAAAGCAATCTTCGTTATATTTTTTGGCAATAAAGCAAACACTTTAATTTAATTTAATATGTTTCACACTTCATTCTAAAATAGAAATACCCTACCTTAAAGAGTATAGAACAACAACACTCTCACTCACGTACGTTTTGCTAGCTCTAGCTCTCTCTCTCTTTCGCTCTCTGTCTGTCTCCCTTGATGACGATCACGATCACGATCACGATGAGTGTTATTATTAATGGTCACCTTTCACTTGCAGCGATGCGGCCAAGAATCTCGGCTTCACAGTGATCATTGATATGCGTGGCAATGGGAACTGCTCGACGAATGTGAAGACAATATTGAAGGTGCTCCAAGAGCATTTCAGCGCCAACATTCACAACGTGGTGATCATCAAGCCGGACAACTTCTGGCAGAAGCAACGCGCCTCGATTAGCTCCAACAAATACAAATTCGAAACGCAAACGATATCGATTGAGGCGCTCAACAAAATCGCTGAATCGCATCAGCTAACATCCGATTTTGATGGCCAACAGGTGTACGATCATCAGCAGTGGACGGATGCACGATTGGCCATAGAGGATTTCTTTTGGCAAGCGGGCGACATGGCCGATCGCATCGACGATCTGCAGGAGGATTTGCATCGCAACGATTTTGCTGAAGATGTGAGCTTGGCGCGCTTAGCCATCGATCATCACAACGAGATGCGTAAGAAGATCACCAAGCTGCCTATTGAGGATCTCGATATGCAGGGCAAAAAGCTGCTCACAAAGATCAATATGGCAGCATCCAACAATGCTGGGACAGCGGGACAGGTTAGCTAGCATATATCTGAATATATATATATAGTATATATATTTTAAACTAACTTTAAATCCTTTGCAGTGCGCCTCTACCTCGGACTGCGCCGACTCGGGCACCTCGTCCGCTGGGCAACAGCAGCAGCAGGCTGCACGCGCTGCTAGCCACAATAATCCAGATATGTCGGCGGCTATTAATAAGGCGCTGCGGCAGATCGACCTCATCCACTCGGGTCAGGAGCGTCTCTTAATGCTCTGGCAGCACAAGAAAGTGAAGCTCGATCAGTGCTTTCAGTGGCGGCTCTTCGAGCAGGATTGCGAGAAGATGTTCGACTGGATCCTGCACAATCGTGATGTATTCCAGATGAGCTACGTGGAAATCGGACACAATTATTCGGGCGCCAAGCTGCTGCAGGATGAGCATCAGAAATTCGCTGTGGCCTCGATGAATGTCAACGTGAACATCGATCGGATATTGGCTGTGGCAGCGCGTCTCATCGAGAGCCAACATTATGCAGCGCAGCATATTAAGACCTTGGCTCAGCGTCTCGATCGCACCTGGAAGGATTTTGGCGCCGGGCTGGATGAGCGCACGGCTGTGCTGCAGCTGAGCGTGCTCTTCCATCACAAGGCCGAGCAGTATTGCAATAGTGTGGCCAGCTGGGCAGCCGCTTGCCAGGCATCGCAGCCGTTGCCCTCGGATATACAGAGTCTGGAGACGGCGATAAGGACCCATCAGTCCTTGTACGAAGCCATGTGCCAGGCATACACGGAGGTGCATTCGACCAGCAAGAAGCTGCTCTATCAGCTGGATCATCTGGTGCACGTGTGCAACCAGCCGCCGCCACCAGGTGTGCCCGATCATCGCAAGAATAGCAGCGGCAACAGCGGCGGCAGTGGCTACAATAAGTACGAGCGGCCCGATCCGGCAGCTGATTATAGCGAAGGGGCCAGCCATGTGCTCGCTGTTATACACCAAATATTGGGGCATCATCGCACACTGGAAGCCAAGTGGCATCAAGAGAAGATTCGATTGCATCAAACCTTAGCGCTACGTCTCTTCCAGGAGGATGTGAAACAGGTGCTCGACTGGCTGAAGAATCATGGCGAAGTCTTTCTGCGCAAGAACACGGGCATTGGCCGCAATCTGCAGAAGGCGCGCGTCTATCAGAAATCTCACGAGCATTTCGAGAACGTGGCCCAGAACACGTATAGCAATGCAGAGAAGCTGCTCTCAGCAGCCGAGGAGCTGGCGCGCAGCGGCGAAGCAGATCCCAATGAGATATATTCCGTGGCGCACGAACTGGAGCTGCAGGTGGCGAGCTTTGCGGAGCGTGTGGAGCAGCGACGTCGCCGCCTGGAGATGGCTGTCATATTTTATACGCACGAGAAGGAGGTGACAGCCTGGATTGAGTCGCTGCGCACGGACGTGAGCACGGATGAGACGCGGCTCTCGCAGGAGAATCTCGAGGGCATTGAGCGGCTGCTGCAGCAGTATCGGGATCAACAGGAGAGCACTGTGAACACCTGCATGACCCTCATCGCTCAGGGCGAGGCCTTGCTGCAGGAGATGCGCGCGCTGGAGTATGTGGACAATACGGGCTCGCTGGCCGCGCTCGAAGCGACGCTCGAGAAGCTGAGCAAACAGAAGATCGAGGTCGAGGAGCTCTGGTCGGCGCGCAAATTCCGAGCAGATCTTATACTGCGCTTGCGCTACTTCGAGCGCGATGCCATGGAGTTGTCCTCGCAGCTGGAGATGTGGTCCGAGGAGCTGCAGCATGCCGATCTCTCGCGTGACTACCAGAAAGCCGAGCAACTCATACGCATGCACAACGAGTCCGTAACGGACATACAGAACACGACGTACGAGGTGCTGCAGCAGGGTCAGGATCTATTGCAGCTGTTCGAGAATGCGGGCTTCATATCCATGGCGGATGCCACGCACACGGCGCAGGCGCGCATCGAATATCTGTTGGACTTTTTGCGTGAACGTGAAATCGATCTGGAGGAGCTCTCCGAGGCGAAGCGCGCCAAGCTGGAGCAGGCCGTGCAGCTCTGCCAGTTCGAAAACGATGCCAATCAGGTTATCTCCTGGATACGCAACGGCGAGGCAATGCTCATGGCTAACTTCCTGACGCCCAACAGCCTGCAGGAGGCCGAGCAACTGCGCAAGGAACACGAACAGTTTCAGGTGATGAGAATTTGAGCTTAACCATACTTTTATACCCTGAAATTCATTGAAAATGGGATTTCAGGGTATAATGGTTTTGTGACAATGTATGTTACAGGCAGAAGGAGGCGTGGCAGACCCCATAAAGTATATATATTCTTGATCAGGACGACGAGCTGAGTCGATCCAGCCATGTCCGTCCGTCCGTATGAACTCAGTGATCTCGTAAACCACAAAAGCTAGAGATTTGAAATTTTAGATTTATATTCTTGTATACAATACGCAGTACAAGTTTATTTTTTTCTTTCGATAACTCATCGTATTTCCTTATTATCGATAACAATCGATATTTTGACTTTGTTTTTAAACCATAACTTAAAGAACATAATAGCTAGAGACACCAAATTGACTATGTAGGTTTATGTGATAAAAATACAGATAATTGAAATTTAAAATTTTTGATACCTTCCCCCATTAGCTCCAAAAGTGAAAAAAACGTATTTCAAATACTACGGAGTTGGGATTTCGCATATATACACCTTTAGATGTCAATATTATGTTCTGAAAATTTCATTAAGAAAGTATATCTAGAACCGAAGTTATTTAACAATGAATTTCTCATAATGCTGCCAAGAATGCGCAGCCGCTAAGTCAGTCATCTGGTAAGCGACGATAGATAGATAAAATATGTAAGCTAGATTATTTAAAACACCGCCTCGGACTTCAGGTTCAGGGGATCTCATAGTCAGGCAGACCCGACTAGAACGTTCTTACTTGTTTCAATTGATCCTAAAATCTCTTTCTCTCCACTTTGTAGATCGCCATAGAGAAGACGCACACGTCGGCTGTGCAGGTGAGATATCGAGCTGATGCCTTGATCAATGCGAATCACTATGATCCCAAGTCGATACGCGAGATAAGCGAAGATGTCACCAAGAAGTGGCAACAGCTGGTCACCTACGCCGAGGAGCGCCACAAGCTGGTGACGGCCTCCATCAATTTCTACAAGACGGCCGAGCAGGTGTGCTCGGTGCTGGACAGCCTGGAGCGTGAATACCGACGGGAGGACGATTGGTGCGGGGGCGGCGGCAGCAGCGATAAGGCTCAGACTATAGTGCAGCTAATATCGAAGCATCAGGAGCAAAAGGAGGCATTTCTAAAAGCCTGCACACTCGCCCGTCGCACAGCAGAAACATTTCTCAAATATGCGAATCGCTCCCAGCAATACTATCAATATACGCAGGGCAACTGCGAGGCGCACGTGAAGAGTAAACTGGACAAATTGCTGACGCAGGAGAATCAGGTGCTCGACTTTTGGACACTGCGCAAGAAGTCACTCGATCAGTGCCAGCAGTTTGTGCTGTTCGAGCGCAGTGCCAAACAGGCTATTGAGTGGATACACAACACGGGCGAAGGATATCTGTCGTCGCGTACGAATCTGGTGGGCATCACCAGGGAGGAGACGGAGGGATTACTCAAGGAACACAACGAATTTCGCAGCACGGCAAAGGAAACCCGAGAAAGGGTTAAGCTGCTCATCCAACTGGCGGATAGTTTGGTGGAGAAAGGACATGCGCATGCCAGTTCGATCAAGCAATGGGTCGCCTCTGTGGATCAGCGTTACAAGGACTTCAGCAATCGGATGGACAGCTACTGCGAGCAGCTGGAGAAATCCCTGGGCATGTCCCAGCAGCAGCTGCTGCAGCCCGAATCCGATGCGAACAGTTCGATAAGCAGCGCATCCGGCAGCAGCAGCACGGATCGACACTCGGATCCCACGCTGGAAGCGAAGCTAACCACCTCAGCCAGCTCGGCGGCCAGCAAGGAGATCAACGAGGAGAAACGCAAGTCGGCGCGGCGAAAAGAGTTCATCATGGCGGAGCTGATGCAAACGGAAAGAGCCTACGTCAATGACCTGGCGACCTGCATCAAATGTTTCCTCGAGGAGTTTCGCGGCGGCAGAAATGTGCCAGCTGCCCTGCTCGGCCAGGAGGATATCATCTTTGGCAACATTAGGGAAATCCATCATTTTCATCAGAAGATCTTTCTGAGGGAGCTGGAGAAATACGAGACGATGCCCGAGGATGTGGGCCATTGCTTTGTCACCTGGGCCGTTAAATTTGATATGTATGTGCATTATTGCAAGAATAAGCCGACTTCGAATAATCTGCTCGTGCAGCATGCGGGAAACTATTTCGAGGAGCTTCAGCGGCGTCTCGAGGTGGAGCATCCTTTGCCAGCTTATCTGATTAAGCCCGTGCAACGTATTACCAAATATCAATTGCTGCTCAAGGATTTGCTATCCTGCTGCGAGGGCAGCCATGGTGAGATCAAAGAAGGCCTTGAAGTCATGCTGAATGTGCCCAAAAAGGCCAATGATGCAATGCATCTGTCTCTGCTCGAGAACTGTGACGTCTCGATCGATAAGCTGGGCGAGGTTGTGCTCCAGGATGCGTTCCAGGCCTGGGACACAAAGCAAATCATACGCAAGGGACGCGAACGTCGCGTATTCCTATTCGAACTCTACCTGCTGTTCGCTAAGGAGGTCAAGGAATCGAATGTGGTTAAATATCAATTTAAGAGCAAGCTGATGACCACAGACATGGGCATCACAGAGCACATCGAAGGCGATGAGACAAAGTTTGCCGTGTGGACAGGACGTTCGCCCATGCTCTCCGACTGTCGCATTGTGCTCAAGGCAAATAGCCTCGAAACCAAACAGGTAAAGATATCATTTATATATATAATCACTTCTCTACTCATGATTAAATATCTTTCAGATCTGGGTCAAGAAACTGCGTGAGGTCATGCAGGAAACTTGCTTCTCGGGCACCTCGCTTACTTTGCCAAAGTCGCCCGCCAAGCACTCGGGCTCCTCGCAGCGCTCATCGCGTGATTTGGATGAGCCACTCACTGAAAATGATCACGATCGCTGCTCCCTAGCGAGCTTTGGATCGGGCAATACCACAGATAGTGATAATAAGGTATGTTTTTTATTATGTTTAACTATTTATACAATATATACCTCAACAGCTTGTCTGTTAGTTTAAATAAGCTTTAAGCTGCTCTCTTATGATTTACAGCTGGTAACTTAACAGTTGCCCAGCGCATCTGTTAGTCAACATAATCTGTGAGCTGCACTTTTATTGCAGAAAACTGTTATCTACTTGCAAACTCCAGCTTAGCAGCAGTGTTTGCTGTTAGCTTCTTAATAACAGCGTTTAACTCTGTTATTTGTTGTCTTCACAATCAAGCCAACAGTTTGTCTGTCAGCAAATTTAACAGAGACTCGAAAAATTGCTGCGTGTCTGTTAACTCTAACAGTTGACAGCTAATGTCTGCTAATCTTAGCAGTGCTTCTTATACCCGGTCTTATACAGCTTTCAAATTTATAAGTTAACATTTGCGCGCGCTGTTAAGCAGCTGAAAGCTTTTGGTTTGTTTTGGAAGCGAAGCTCTTTTGCTTTTTTATGGTCCTACCTCACATTAAAAGCGTGTGTGCCATTCACAATTCCGCGCTCTCTCACTCTCTCTTTAACTGTGCCGCTCTCTCGAGTGTTTTGTGCTTTATTGTTAAGGATGCTGCTGCTGCTGCTGCTGCTGGCATTCCATTGGCTGTTGCTGAACTAGTTTTTGGCTTGTCTGCAATATGTTTAAAATTCATAGCAGGATTTAATGAGATTTTTGCTTGTGCGTGGGTGCAAGTATGTATGTGTATGTCCTCTGAATTATATATGACATGCCTTTAATGTGGCATTCTTTTGCAGTAATTGCATTTTATGCTGAGATTTTAAGCATTTATTTAAGAATAAAAAAATTTATTAGAAAATTTGAAAATATTCAAGCCTCCGTTCCTGCCTTTTTTGGCAATGCTTGTATGAGATTTTCTATAGCTTTTATGTCGCTCATAGATAACAGCTATAAAACGTGTGTGTGAGAGAGAGAGAAAGAGAGAGAGAGCTTTTGCTTGACGTACATTACGTATACGCAACGTATTGCAGCGAGCTAGCGCGCTAATTGGCAGAGTGCCCTCACTCTCTCTCTCTCTCTCTCTTACGCGCTCTCTCTTGACTTGAAAGCTTTTCCTTTTTTTGGCGGTTCACGCGCTACGATGTTGTTGTTGTTGTCGGCTTCGTTGCGTAGCGATTGCTGCCTGCTGCTCCAGTTGATTCGTAGAGTTAAAGCCAATAGGTTCATCGTTGCGTCTGTGTTTTTTGTCGTCGCTGTCGCTGTCGCTGTCTCTTCCCAAAGCTTCGCTGCCTGCAGATGCGCGCCCGGTCAAACGCCCGCGAACGCTTCTTGGCGGATTCGTTGCAGCAGCAGTAGTTGCTCCACCCCACCTCCTACAACATCTACAGCCAATCTTAACGTTACTCGCTTACAACTAAAAATAAAAAACTGTCGCCAAAAAAAAAACCCAACATTTCCTGCTTCAAATTTAAAGCGGAAACCAAACAGGAAACCCAAATAAGAAATATACAAAAATATCAAATATAAAAAAATTGAAAGAAAGGCAAACAAATTGCCTTCTAATCAGCTGATAAGCGCGTCTAGTAGATAAACTATTTCTGCGTATCTATAAAAAATGATATAAAACTAAAAAAAAACTTCGACAGCTGTCTATCAAAATTAAATAAAACGTAATAAATAAATAATAAATTAAAAAAAAAAAACAAATGCCAATCTAAAGCCAAAGCCAAAGTCTCAGTGAAATACCCTTTTGCAAAGAATTGTTATAAACAAAAAGAAATATAAATAAATGTGCCAAAAGTGTCAACAAAAGAGCATTTAAAACATGCCTGGGCTGTAAATAAACATAAAAATAAATATATAAATAAATTTTTATATAGAAGAGGAGCTAAAAGTGCCACAAACTAAAAACATAAACATATACATATATATACATATATATGTATATGTATATTAATATATATATTTTTGTCTGCGGCTTAAGCCATTGGGGTCTAGCCACGCCTCCCATACCATGCACCATTTGCGCAGCCTTTGACCTTTTTCACGCCTTTGGCTACTTGAGTAGCTGTTTGGTGTTTTTTTTTCTTTCTTCCATATATATATATTTGGCGGTACGTGCCTTTGCTTTCCTTCACTCAATCTCTGTCTTTCGCTCCATCTCGCTCGCACTTAATCTAGTTTTCTCTCTCTTCAAAATCACAGATTACAATTCGGAGTGGTTCAGACGGGATTCTATCTATCTTTATAAATGATTTCGTTTGTCAGATTTTGCGATCAGATCAGCGAATGAGCGAAGATATCCAAAAAGTTATGTATTTTAAATCATTGCATACCAAAGAAGAATCTTAAGGCAAAATTTCAAAACGCTAGTTCTTAAAGTTCTCGAGATATGCTCAAAAAACGAAAGTTTCAAATCGATTTTATTCACGGAAATTGAAAAGTTTATGGATAATCTTGATATATTTGATCTCTGAAAGCTATAGTAGCTGTAAGATTTATAGGGTTTACAATGCGTATAGGTAGAAGATCGATTTGTCTATAGATGCTGTATAAAAATATATATATTTTATGGGATCGGCAACTCCTCCTCTTGCTTCTAACATATGATATGATATATGATATATGAAATGAAGACTTTAAATATAGACTTTAAACTTGTATTACTGAAAACATTAAATATTTCCAAAAATAATTAATTCTAGGGTATCTCTTAGTCGAGTTATATGTATATATGCAATTATGTTTGTTTTGTTTCGATACAATTAAGTGCACGCTTAGCTTTTTGCATTTTAAAATACGGTTGCATTAGAATTGTGTTTGCAATCGTTGTTTGCTGTTGTTGTTGTTGTTGTTGTTGTTGCCATGGCGCGACATGTTTTGGTCATTATTATAATTATTATTCTTGTTAGCTGCATTGCATTGCAATTGCATTTTGTATGCAAAATGGGTTTGGTCGAAATTTCTATACAAAAGTGAAATAATTTGCAAATCGCGTCTAGGAAAAGGTATTTAAATACTGTATATAATTAAATACTAAATAAATACTATATATATTCTATACATTTTCATAATTGAAGTGAAACGAAAACAATAGAATACAGCGAACATATTAATATGGTCATCTTTTCTATATAAGCAGCTAATACACT
The DNA here is from genome assembly GCA_035045545.1 of Drosophila gaucha. Lineage (NCBI taxonomy): Eukaryota > Metazoa > Arthropoda > Insecta > Diptera > Drosophilidae > Drosophila > Drosophila gaucha. Next base: position 1,212,831 of record JAWNOY010000286.1, read on the forward strand.
GAGAGAAAAAGGGGTCTTTAATAAGTGTTATATGTATATAAATGGGAATTTAGCAGGTTTTAGCTGTAGAGCCGAATGCAAAGAAACGAATTTATATACAATTTATGCTTGACTTTTCCTTTACATTTTTTCTCAGTGTAATTTCGCTGAAAGCAAAGCAAAGACTTGATTGAAGCAAAATAAAAGTTAAAAAATTAGAATTAATTACTTAAATAATATTTATTTGAATCTAATATGTGAATAAGTTTTTTTTATTATGCAATTTTTTTCTGAGTGTAATTTCTCTGAAAGCAAAGCAAAGACTTGATTTAAGCACAAAAAATAGTTTAAAAATAAAAAATACTTGCTTATATAATTTTTTATATTTGAATCAAATATCTGAAGAAGTTTTTTTATTATGCAATTTTTCTCAGTGTATAATCTCTGAAAGCAAACGCTTGATTTAAGCATAAAAATAGATTTATAGTTTTTCTAACTAATATTTAAAAAGTTTCTAATTAGATTTTTAAAACTAATTTCCAGTATTTTCTCTCAGTGTATGTGAGCAAAAAGTAGTTTTCTAAATCAGAGCTCTAAACTTCTAGAGAAAAAAAATGGAATTCGCAAAACTAATTTAATTTTTTATAATTATTTTAGTTTTCCCAGCTCTATGGCTTGGACATTGAAATATTTAATCCTTTGCATCCAGTGCCACGCCCCTCTCCCCTTTCGGCTTCCTCAGCTTATGATGAGGAGCACTCGCATTTGCACAAATTGAATTAACTTAGCTTTGAGCTGTTGAATGTAATCACGGTATTAGCAGCTCGCCCTTCTTTGTGTGGGCGTGGCAGCTGAGCCACAGCGACAGGATATGTCAAGAGCGAGATCCTTGTTGTTGTATCTGTGATATAAAGTGGCAAAGTTTTTAATGCCGCTGGCTACATTTGAGCTAAAAAACTCATCAGCTCTCTATATGTAGAATATGCCGCCACTTAGCGTACAGCTGTTTGCCACACAATTTTCTCAGCCCCCCTATATTTATCTGTTTTCCCATATTTGTATACTCGTTCAAGATGTAGAAAAGAGAGTATATTGCTTTATATTGTGAATATAGGCAAAATATTTGACTGCTAAAGAAGCTAGAGACTTGAAAATTGGAAAAATATGTATTGCTATCTTATAAAGTGTTTACTTACTTTCGATACGCCCACTGTGGGCGTGGCAAATCGAAAATTACTATAACTTTTACAAACATATGTTCGATTTTTATTGAAGTTTTTGATTATAGTTAAGCAACTCTATAGATAGATCTGCTAATTATATTATATATTATATTATAATAATAAATTTCATAATTGCCTATTTTTGATACCATGAACGCATATTAAGCAGTCAGTTACGCCCGACTGAAACGTTCTTACTTGCTTTTCCCCTTAAATTTTTCACTTTTCAAAATGGCCTCTGCAAATTTCCACCAACATATGCCAATTTTCACGCGTTCGCAACGTTTAACCTTTCACTAATATTAATTTAGAAATATATATGTATATATAAATATATTGTATACCCTGCTAAAATATCAGATGTGGCCGTATTGTTTGCTTTCGCTGTGATGGACGTGAACGAGCTGTCAGCTTTTGTTTAATTTGCGTGTAGAATTGCTCAGTTCTTCCTAGACTCTAGTTTATTTAGATGTTATCTAACTGTAAATTATCTGGACAGCTCTGAAATGAAATGAAATGTCTTATAAACAAGCTCTTTAGCCTAGGGATTGCCTAAGAAAAATCGTTTAGTTGTATAAGATTGGTGTGTGGAAGTATTAAAGGCCTGAAAGCTAGGTCTATAGGTAGAGGTACTGAAATTTTCCTTAAAGAACTTTTTGCAAATATTGCCGTTTAGCCTATATATGACCTTTTCAACTATATAAGCCTTTGTGGAGCCATTGACTATTAATTCTGGGTTCAAATCCCGCTCAGAACTGTTTAGCTTTTATAGAAATAACTCAACTTATAATACATTAGCTTAAATTTAGATCAATGAAAGTCCTGACTATACTATATTTCAAATAATCCTTTTTATACCCTGCACCTTTTGAAAAGGGGTATTTTATGTTTTTGGTGAAAAGAAAGTAAAAGGCAGAACGTTAAATAGATGTTACCATAGACAGATTAATTCTCTAATACTATACAAATACATAAAGTACTGTAGTTTTTGGACACTTCATCTCATATCCCTAAAAAACTGAAAGCCAGTGTTCAGGGTATCTTTTAGTCAGGCACTACCAATGAAAGTACTCTTGTTTGTATACACTGAACTAGAGATGGGCGTCGGGATGGGGATTTTCGAGACCCGAAATTGTCTCAAAACGATTTTCGGTATCTGGCGGGTTGGGACAGATTCAAAAATAGTCCAGAACGATCGGATACGTGCTTGGTCATGAGATCATGGTAAGAAATTCTAGAGATATGCTATGATGGCGGCATTTCAGAGATACCCTGAACCCATTGAAAATGTGATTTCAGAGCCTCTAAATTTACTATGTAGGTTTCTGTGATGAAAATACAGATAATAAATATTTTAGACTTTGGATACCGACCCCCAATGTTCCCAAAACTGAGAAACACGTATTTCAAATAGTAGGGAGTTGGGATTTGGCATACACCTCTGTATGAATATAATGTTCTGAAAATTACATTAAAAAAGTATATGTATATAGAACCGAAGTTATCAAAGAATCATTTTCTCATAGTGCTGTTTAGAATGCAGCCTTATCATCTAGTAAGTGGCGATAGATTGATAAAAGATGAAAACCAGATTGTTTAAAACACCACCTCGGACTTGGTTCAGAGGATCTCCTAGTCGGGCAGACCCGACTAGAGCGTTCTTACTTGCTTATGACTAAACGAGTTTTTTTCTGCAGAAAAAGTTTTAAATTTTACAAAGGGTATTAACTTTTTGCATTAGCCTGATATTTGTATTTCCCTTTGCATATTTTCATTTATTTATTTATATATCTATAGTATATTTATATATTGTTTGTATTTATTTTTCACGCTGTTGTTGTTATTGTATCATAATTGCAATTGGGGCTCAATCGTTCAGATTGTTTTTGGCCAAGTGGCGGCCGCTATGGCGCACCTGCCACAACTGTGAGAAATGTTTGCAGTCGCCGTCGACGTCGACGTTGGCAGCGTTTCGGTGTAAAAATAACAAACCCATACATATACATATAAACAAAAAATTATAAGATAAATTTTGCGTGCAAAGCGGCGGCAACTTTTTATCTGCCAAATGGGATGAAAAATTGTTGGAAATTAGAAGGAAAAATTAGAAAAATAAAATATATTCCTACAATCAATTAAATTAATGAGATTGATTATGGGCTTACGTCAAGCAGAAAGAACTGAAATAAAGTTACAAAAATTTCAAACTAAAAGTAAAAATATAAAAAAAAAAATAAAACAAAAATTTTAAAGAATACTAGAAAAAATCTAATAAATATAAATATGTTATTTAAACAATTTATGTATTCTATATATACTATATAAATATTTTAATATTTAATTGTCAAACTTGTTTGACAACAGACGAAATCAAAAGTAATCTAAAATATCACTCATTCGCCGCGTTGTGCTAATTGAAACCACATTCGATAATCGTGAAGGAGCCGTGCAAAGAACTGTCGATAAAACTCGGTTCTCGTAATAGATACAAATTGCAATGTCAGATTTGACAAGGCAGTCCAACTGACAGCTGTTTATGTATACAGCAAATCCCACACACACGCACACACACACGCGCACACCTACTGACTTTGGCTTTGGCTTCGTGGAACTTGGCTCAAGTTTAAAAATAAAACAAATCGATTTCTGCGCAGATTTATTGATGAATAAAAGAAACAAAAATAAACTCCAAACAGCATGAAAATGTTTAATTAAAAAAAAGTGCTAAATTCTGCAGGGTATCTAATCATGTTTAATTGAAAAAAAAAAATAAAAAGGAAAGGAAAGTCATGAAAAGCGTTAAGAAATTTTTGAATGAACGCATCAACAGCGTCGATGCCGCCGATGTTGGCCAGAAGAAGACGCCGCTGGAGCGTCTCAAATGTGGCGAGGATCAAGCGGAGCAGCCCGGAGGAGGCTTTGCCTCGCTGCCCAATACGCCATTGACGCTGCCCCCACTTAGTGCTCCTATCGCTGTGGGCGATCCCTCGCCCTCGCCCTCGCTCGCCGACTCGGCGCAGAATACGCCGCTCTGCACCTTGGAGGAGGATGACAGCACCTCGCCCAAGCAGACGAATAATGGTGCTGCCTCTGCTTCAGCTGCGCCGCTTTCGCGCTCACCTTTCACCTTTCCCACTGTGGCCACAGCTGCTGCCACGCCGCAGCAGCGCAAGAGCCGACGCAAGATCTCGCTGCCCTGGTTCCGGCAGTCGAGCGTCAGCAGCCATGGAACGCTTGCCAGGCAGCACACCATCGATACGCCCAGCTCCTTTCGTTTCTTTCGACAGCCCAGCAACAGCGGCTTCAAGGTAAAAGTGACAGCTGTCCAGGGATTACCAATTATGGTTAGGTCTTACTTAACAAAGTTCAAACTTCATAGAGCGCTTTGATTGCCTCTGATATGCTTTTATAACAAATTGAGGTATAATAATGCTGTTGCAAAGTGAAAGCATATTAATTTATTTTGTATATCGCTAAATTTAACTATCCCTACATAAAATTGTTCTATGGGAACTAGGATCTCTGTGCAGCTATGTTGCTGAAATTTGGCACAGTTGCTTCTTTTTGCCCTACTTAGCACATATCTCCGATTCAGTCGTGATATGCTTATATTTAACTATCCATACATACAATTGCTCTATATGAACTAGGCTTTCTGAGTAGCTATAATGCTGAAATTTTCTTCTAGTTGTTCTTCTAGCGCAAATTACCTTGCATGTAAAAATATACAGGTATACAATAACATTTAGCTAGACATACATAAAAATGTTCTCTGTGAACTATGCTTTCTTTGTAGATACATTGCCGAAATTTAGTACAGTTGTCTGTTTTTGCTCTAGTTATCACATATCAATGAATTAGCGGAGATATCATAACATTTATATATCCTTATATAATTATTCTATATGAACTAAGCTTTCTGTGTAGCCTTATTACTGAAACTTAGTATAGTTGCTTCTATTTGCTTTTATTAGAACATATCACTGCTTGAACCAGATTGAACCACTATATCATATAGCTACCATAGAAATAATAGGTCGTAGTTTAAGTTTTTGTGTGACAAACAAATTTTTGGTCAATATATCTTTATCAAACTCGGCCATTACTAGTTTTATTATGTTCCTAACATATATCTACTATATCATACGACTTTCATATTAATAATCAGTTAAAAATGCTTAGGTTCTTATACGAAACCCTATATAATGTTATGATAATATAATAGTATATACTACACATATCTGTATCTATAGGAACTTTATGAAGAAGCTCTTAACTAATAGAGTTATTCTATAATTTATATACAATTTTGTTTATTAGTAAATCAAGCTTAGCAGGTTATTAATAGCTTGGCCTTTTATTCAAAGCAATTAACATTAATTTTGTCACTAATCGAATATCAATAATTAGCTCTAGGCTAAACTATAATGCATTTGCCAGCATTTTCTCTATTTTCATCTCTTTTTCTGATCCCTCTTTACTACTTTTCTTTTTATATTCTTTTTAGTGTCATTTCTTTCGTTTATGCCTTGCGGCTAGTTTTTTTTTATAGCTCCCCAGTTGATTGTAAAGTGTTGTTGACCCTGCTTGGCACGCCCACACACAGTCACACACACACGCACACTTTGACGCCCTTCAATCGCATTGTCAGCTTAATAAGCACATTAATCATACGCAGCGTTGTGCGCTAATTTATTTGCCTTGAAGTCGCTTCAATTATTGTCAGTAGCTGCTCACAGCCCATTCTCAATTTGTGTAATTTATGAAGCGCAGCCAATCAGCACCACCCACTGTGCACCACTCCAGCGAGAGAGCTTGGCAAGTGGCTCACATAATGTATTTATCACTTCATCAAGCCATGTAAAAGCTTATCATCAGCTGACTTCATTGTTGCTGTTGCATTGAGTCTTCTGCTGTTGACCTTGCTACGTGCCTCCTTCCTGTTCCTCTTCCTCTTCGTCTTCCTCCTCACCTTGCCTCTAACATGTTTTGTCAATTTGCCGCTGAGTGATGATGACAATGTCCGCTGTCCCATCGTCTCGCTCCTTGACTTCACTCACACACAATTTGCGAGACTCTTAATCAATTTATGCAACATTTAAGTTTGCGCCTCGCCTTAAATATGAAATTCTATTGTGAATGCCAGAGCATTCACAACAGAAGTTGCCTAAGCTGCCATCTTCTGCCTTTCTTTTCATTCTTTTCCGCGTCGCATGCATCGCTGAGCTGTGGCTCACGGGGCGTATGCTTTATGCATTCCATTATAACATACTTTTGCGCGAGCACCCACACACACACACACACACTCACATACGCATACACTCGCAGCTGCATAAAAAAACGTGTAAAATTTGTTTCACGCACGAACAAAAAAAAAATCGTCATCTGTCAACTGCAGCTGCAGCTGAGCTGGGTTAAGCGCCTCACGTGCCCAAAGCAAAGTACACAGAAAAAAAATGTAAAAAAAGAAAAGAAAAGCAAGGATGCATAAAAAACAGAAAACGAGGCGGCAACAAAGATAACAGCACCAGCAGCAGCAGCAACAACAACAACTGAAACTGTCGACGCAGCAGCCGGTAACTTAAACAAGTTAGAGTGCTCTGGGCGGCTATGCACGACTAGCACATACTGTAACAATAGATGCCGAGCAGCACTTACAAAGAATCAAACTTTTTCTACACTTTCTTTCGGAAAGTTTGTTAAGTTTAAAAATATGACAAACATATATCTCTAGCTGCGAAACCTAAAGAGTTTCCTAATAAGATAGGGAGATGGTTATTCAAAAAGTCTATTTAAATGGTGTTGAGGTTCATCAGATAGACTCATTCAGATAAGGTTATTCAGAAAGTTTTATTTAGAAAAAGGTATTCAGGAAGAGGTATACAAAAGCGATTATGCAGAAGGAGGTATTCAGAAAAGTGTATAGAGAAAGATTTATCTGAAAATATCCAGAGGATTAACATAAATTATATCATTTTCTTATCATCTCTTGCTATAAAAAATAAAAAAACACATAGCTTTAGCCAAAAAAAGTATTTTGAATTCATATAAATTTTGATATGTATGTCATATAGATATATAGACAGATGTCTAGACAATCATGGCTTAAACAACTCAGCTTTCGATACTTATCAGGAATCATTGTATATACTTTTTGGTTTCTCTTAAATATTGCTAAGAATCACACACAACTCAGAACTTATAGATATACCTACAGTTTTTGAATCTCAATCTTCGATATCTCAGCATTTGGGCTTCTAACTCTCAGGAACCTTTCATCAAATACCTTATCTGCAGCTGGCTCTAATACTTCTCTCTGTTTAGCTGACTTTTCAACTACCTTTTCAGCCAGTTCCTTCTGTTGGGCATTGAGTTTTTGCTCTTTAATTATTTCCTTTTCTGCTATCTTTACTTTTTTAAGCTCAAGATCTTAACTCTCGTTGATTTTTTGTTTTGTAAAAAGTTTTTTTATATCCCCAATAACTGGTTTGATTATTGCTCTGTTATCATACAAAAGGTCAACAAATAAAATAGTTAATTTCTTGTTCAATACGTGTTGCAATTACTTAAGTAATTAAAAGACAGCTTTAAGTAATTGCTAGTAATTAAATCATCCCAGAATTGCATTAGTAATTTAAGCTTATTACAAGTCATTCAGACAAACCAAAAGTCATCAAATAATAAAGTAAATTTCTAGTTCAATAAGTGTTGCAATTACTTAAGTAATTAAAAGACAGCTTTAAGTAATTGCTAGTAATTAAAACATCTCAGCAATGCTAGTCAAGTCAAGCTCATTCCTTCAGTCCTTCAGACAAACCGAAAGTGATCAAATAATAAAGTAAATTTCTAGTTCAATAAGTGTTGCAATTACTTAAGTAATTAAAAGACAGCTTTAAGTAATTGCTAGTAATTAAAACATCTCAGCAATGCTATAGTACTAAGTCAAGCTTATTCCTTCAGTCATTCAGACAAACCAAAAGTCATCAAATAATAAAGAAAATTTTGTAGTTGAATAACTCTTGCAATTACTTAAGTAATTAAAAGGCAGCTTTAAGTAATTGCTAGTAATTAAAACATCTCAGCAATGCTTTAGTAAGTCAGGATTATTATAAGTCCTTCAGACAAACCGAAATAACCGTCATATAAGTAACCTTCCTATTTTTAGCAGCCTGTACAGTAAAAATTCTATAGCACTGACAACAGTTATTTAGCCAATGATGCGCAGTTGCCCCATTGTTAATGTCTTGTTGTTGTTATGTATTTTTCTCTTTGTAGTTTATTTTGTAGTTAGGTGAATTTTTATGACAGTAGCCGATGACATGCTGCTCTCTCGCTCTCGCTCTCACTCTCACTATCTCTGTCTCTGTCACGCTCGTGGGACAATAATATGCAAATTGCGCAAGAAGTAGTAGCTGAATGGCAAAAACCAAAGCCAAAAGAACTTATGGATGCAGAAATCGTTAGCAGGCTGGCATAAAGAAAGCCTGACTTAAACATACCCTATAAAAATCTAAGACTAAAAAGAAACTCTTTGCCTAAACGACCCTTTGCTCAGCTGCTGCATGTGTACAGGGTATATGAAGGCAGGCAAGCAGTCCCTAAGTAAATAGCAACAATTTGTAAGTAAATTGTCGCACAGAACTATGCAATGCAAAACTGAATCTGAGCTACAGATACACAGATACACATATACAGATACAGATACACATAGAGAGATGCAGATACACAGATAGTATAACACTTAAGGCTGCAGTTACAATTGCGTTGTAAATATATAACTGTAGCAAAGCCAGCTTAAGCTTTTATGATAGTTGCTGACTTTGCTGTAGCGAAAGATAAAGAGAGAGTGCGAGAGACTATGAGTGTAGACAGAGAAGGGTATACAGTTATAAAGATGATAGCTTTGATGTCTTGCAAGTCACAAAAAACGAAAAACTAAGCGTTGAGGCAAAGCAATTTACAATTTACTCCCTCGTTGACTGCACAAATTTAAGCACTCACATGCTGTGTGTATGTGTGTGTGCGTGTGTGTTTTTGCTACCACTTTTCATCTTTGTGGCATCAATAGACTCATCCACTACTAAATGTTGTGCTGTGAGCCCTGTTTGCCGCTTCCAAGTTTTTTCGGTTCACACAACAGCATTTGGGCTGTGCCCACAAGCAAAAGCTGCTCGCCTTTGTTTGTTATCCTCTGGTACCCAGCTTTTTTTTTGTTTCGTTGTTGTTTTTGTGTGCCACACTTCGGTGTGCCACTGGCAGCAGCAGCAGCAGCAGCATGTTGCACAAGTTTCGCAATGTACTTCAACAAATTGCTGTCGAGTCGAGTTCTTTGGAAATAAAAAAAAAATCTTCAAGTTTTAAAGGCATAGAAAGTGTTTGGTTTCGTTTAAAGCGATTAACTTGGATTTATCGATTACTTATCGATAGGCAAAGGAAACAGTTAGGGAATGATGGAAAGGAAATGATATTCTATATGATCTTATACCAAAATAGAATAGATAACTTTGTGCTATAGAATCTTAATCCGAAAGGAATAGTTACCTATATTAGTTATCGAAAATTATAAGAAAAGGAACTATATGCTGTAGAATTATAAAAAACGGAAATGATTGGCATGGAAAGCGGAACTATATTCTATTACCAAAGGAAAACTTTTAAGTAGAATTGTCAACTTAATAAATATATACATAAATGTTTATGAAAGAAAAGAGAATGATGGAAAAGCAAAAGTTTACTATATGTTATAGAACCGATAATCACTTGAAAGGTAAATAAAAGAATAAGTTATAAAATCGATAGCTACTTGAAACGTAAACAAAAGAATAGGGAATAATGGAATAGGAATAATTCAGTTTTTACTATGTAAACGGAAAGTTTAGAATCAAATGATTTATTAATAGCTTCAGAATTTTGTATAAGCATGAAAAGTTCGAATGGAAATATTAACTAAAAGATACCGAATTGATTATGTCAACAGTGGTTGATTACGTTACATAAAGTATTTTCCAACACTGAAAATGAATAATCTAAAAATCTCAAGAAATGCCTTGATAATTTATAGCTATATTCTGCATACTCATAATATAAATACTTTGCATAACACTAAATAGTGTTATCAACAGTACTGTTAAGTATTTTCCAACACTGTTTTATAGATGAATTCTAGGTGTGGAAGCTGTTGTTATGCATAGACTTCTTAATATTTTCCATTTATAGTTTTCGTCTATACACCGTTATGTATCACTTAAATAGTGTTCGTTAACAGAATAATATATTATTAATATTAGTTGTACTGCTTAGTGTTGTTAAAAGTACTGTTACCTGTTTTCCAACACTGTTTTATAGGTGCATTTTAGGCATGGAAGCTGTTGTTATGCATAGATATCTAAACATTTTATATTGTAGTTTTCTTTTATACAGCGTTACGCAACACTTAAATAGTGTTCGTTTACAGAATATGAAGCATTTTTAAGCATTGCTTTACACTGAATTCTAAACTAATATTATTTATAACTTTATTTTATATATTCCTAATATAAATACTTTGCACAACACTGTTACCTGTTTTCCAACACTGTTTCATAGGTGCATTTTAGCACTGTTTAACTGCATTATTTAACACTGAATTCTATAAGCGAAAATGTCATATTTAACTATTAAATTTTGTCTTTTGTCATCTATAATTGTCAAAGTTTGCTATTCATCCAATACGACATATACCATCAATATGCGTGTGTCTGTTATCTTAAATATGATCCTCTAATTGCTGTACGGGTCTTGTCATCAAAGTGCATTAACCAACCCGGCCATAAAAAGGGCCCGGCTTTATCTCTAACAACATGTCATGTTTGCACGTAATTTATTGAGAATATTATTCGATTTGCGTTGTAAATGACTTTCATTCAATATACACCCACACGCACACAACACACACACACACACACACAGAACAACTGCTGTGTTAACATGCTGTCGCACAATTATCAGAGACCACAGTTCGGCCTCTGGCAGCTCGTTGTGGGTGGCACTTGGTAGCTGAATGTATTTTATTCCATTCGGGCTGCTGTACAACGCCGCCTTCTTTTTTGTTTTTTTTTTTTGTTTTTGTTAACAATGTAACAAGGTAATTGTTGTTGTTGCTTTTGCCTGCCTCTCATGTGCCACGCCCACAGCGTCAGTTAATTGAATAATGGCTAACGTTTATGTTTCATGTACTTACAACAGATATGCAGACAGCTCTTGCACTCAGTGTAGAGTGTGAAAAGAGTATATTGACATAGTCGGCTGTTTAAATTATAGTATACCCTGTAAATGTGTTAGCAGCAGTCTATTGATAATATTTTTCATACATAATTCAACGTTTTAATCAGTATACAGTAGAAAAGACTTTAGGTAATCATGCTGTACCGATTTGAAAACTCTTTCTGCTTAGCTTTATTCTATATAATACCCTGTAAATAGATGAAACGCTGGCTCATACCTTCGATATCTTCATTTAACTATTTTTATTTTATATTTTCAATCTTTCTTTAAGCTAAGCTTAGTATAATAATATATTTGTTCAGATAATCAGAATATACCCTGTAAATTAAATATTTCATAATAGAAACTTTCCTTTAGCTTGGATCTTAGCTGCTTATAATTGCTTTTCATTTTAATTTAACTAAATTTCTTGCTGCCCTCGCTTATAAACCCCTGATCTAGTACATATATATAGTACACCCTGTAAAATGCGGATTTTAATAGCTTTAATTAAGATAACTTTCCCTTAGCTCGATAGGCTTCAACGATTCGATATATTCCTTTAAGATTATCCTATAACCTATGTAGATATATATATTCGGATAACATTATATCATGAAATAAATTTAAATTCCCACAACAAATTCTTAAGGAACCCTTTTCTGTAGATTCTCCATCTCATAATCAATTATTTTCCTTCTGGATTTCTCTTGTTATAATCTAATTATTTAATTTTTATATTTCCATTTTCTTATTCACTTTTAATCAAATCTTTTAATATATCTCCTAAATAATCTTTCGCTTTTTATTAATCTTTAATCTGCTTTAATATATTTTCGGTTCGCTTTAAATTTCTGCTTTCATCTTATATTTCAATCAGTTGAATCTTGTTTCGAAATTCGAATTGACAGCCCGCAGTGTGTCCTCCCTCCCTCTCTCCCTCTCGCTTCCACACCTCTCTTCCGTCTCCCTCTTTTAATGGCTCCCGTTCGATTGATGAGTTTTAAGTGAGCTGCAATTGTGTTTTTATTATGGCCCATAAAATGCCAGGCACCAGAGTCCTGGAGTTTCCGTCATCTTTGGCTAACAATCTTGCCTCCCCGACACACACACACACACGCACACTGCCGCCCCCACCCCCTACCCCTGGCAATTTGTCCATCAATAATAACGTAAGCATTTTGCCAAATCGCTTTATAAATTTTTGGTTCTCTCTTCTTTTTTTTTTGGCTTAAACACATTTTCCGCCTCGTCGAAAGGCAAGCTCCCCCTTTTCCCCCCCTACTTCGATTTGACTTTTCTGCTTTTCTTTTTGTGCTTGCCCTGTTTTTTATCAGCTTTGTAATCAGCACTCAAATGCCATTTGTAGAAGCCTTCACTTGTTGGCCTTATACCCTGTAGCTATGCATTGCTTGGTCAGCTGCCACGCCCACTTTTAGTCTTTGCTTTGTCTTTTTGTAATATGCAAATGCGTTTTAAATTTCCTTCAGCGAACGAGAAAAGGAACTTTTCAAATTGATTTCATGCGTAAGGCTTGAGTCAACAATTTTCTTTTTTCTTCTTCAAGTTTGATTTCCCATTCAATTTCAAAATGTTGCCACGCCCACAATTTTTGCATATCGAAATAATGAAATGTTGTTGAGTTTATTGCGCAGTTCAGCGAATGCGGTCAATAAGCAGTGGTTATACCCTGTACTCGAGTGTTTGCTTTGGGGTAGATTCGTTGGCTAGAAATCTTGAGAATGAATTTGTGGATTAAACTTTTTAGCTTGAAGTTTTTAATTATTGAAGGAGTTTAGCATTATATGTATACCCTGCAATTCCTATACCTTCCTCTCTGTCTCTCTTTCAATCTCTCTCTCTCTCTCTCTCTGTCTTCAGCTTCGTTGATTAACTATGCAAATGCGCACGAGGCAACGGAAAGCTATGTTAATTATTTTATGCAGAGCTGAAGCAGCAAGAAGGATAAGGAAAGTAGTTGAGGGGGCGTGGCCGGAAAGAGGGGGGGGGGCGGAGGTGGCTCAACAGCTTAACAAGGCAGCGCTGATTGCATTTTGCAGCAGCCGCAAGAAGCAGTTGAAAAGAAGAAAATAAAAAATATTACGTATACGCAACGTTCGCCAGCAGGAAAATATCCTTTCATTAATTTAATTAAAGACCGCTGTCAAAACCTGCAACAACAAAAGTGAAGATGAATTTAATTTGAGGGCACTTGCAATAACACACATACGCAAACACCCACACACACACACGTACACACATACGCCCACACAGCAGCAGCAGGAAATTGGAGTCAAGAGTCTCTCCAAATTTCATTTGAATTTAGCAAATTACAGAGTAAACTTTAATATGGCAACTTTTGGGCAACTATTTAAGTAAGTTGAGTAACTTTTGTTATAGAAATTTGTTTTTAATTATAAAAATACTTGATAGTGGTACTTAAGGGTTCGAACTATATTATTGAACTAAAATTAAGTCAGCAATTTTTACAATAAGTAAAAAGGTAAAGTGGATAATATAGTTGATGCTTCTGTATATATCTATCTATATACAGTCTAGAGATAGAATCGGGAAAAAAGAAATTCGTTCTCGACCAATCCCGTCCCGAAATAATTTTAATTTTAATTTTCCCGCCCGATTGTCCCGACAAATTTTTCTTTTTCCCGCGGGTCCCGACATTTCCTGAATTTTTTTTTTCAACATTTATTCTTATGATAGATAAAATTTTTTACTTCAAATTAATATTTTTAAAACATTTTCTTCTCTTTTTACTATATACAATAAAAATTAAAATATTTGAACTTCTCTTAAATATAACAGGATTTATTTAGAATTTATTTCCTCGTCAATATCATTCTTCTGTTATTTTATAAATACAAGTAATTTTATCTGTTTATAATTTTCTTATTGGGATCCGCGGGAACTTCGGGATCAAGCACTTATCCCGGACTTTTTCATAATCTTTCCCATACCGCCCGATCCCGAAAATTTTTCGGGACCCGCAGGATTCCCGAAAATTCCGATCCCGACGCCCATCTCTAATACTTATGTTTAACTTTCTTTAATTATAAAAAATTTAATATATATATATATATATATATATATATATATATATATATATCTATATAGAATCTTCTATATACTTATGTTTAACTTTCTCTAATTATAAGAAACAATTGCTTTATTCTTATTCAATTGACTTGCATCGCTTCAATCTGTATTAAGACTTTGGCTAAATGATTTTGTTTGTGTAAGATAATTGAAGCTTAAATGCTTACAGCTTAAATGCTCTGGTGCAAGGCAACCACATTCTATTGTTATGTGCGGTTGGGTGGCTGCATGTGGTGCATGTGGTTAGCCCTTTGTTTGGCCCCGTCGTCAAGCAATTTCAATGCACTTCAGCAATCATCGAAGCTTCAGAGAAATTGCGCATACGCCATGTGGGCCAGCCGAAGCCTAATGGCAGCTTATAAACGTTGATGTCTGCAAGTGTGCGTGTGTGTGAGTGTTGATTATTGCTGCTGGAAATTGCTGTGTGCTTTCAGCGTCAACCCACAGGAATTATAATCATGATGCTGTTGCTGCCAGCTGCTGTTGAGGCCACATTTTCTGAATTATTAGGAAAATTAGTCACTTTGCTCTGTCAGTTACTCTTCTCTTTATCTCTTCTCTTTAATTCCTCGCTCTCTCTTTATTACTGCTTCTAGGCTAATGTTTAATATAGTTCCTTGCTGTATGTGTCTTTTAACTGTTTCCCTATATTTCTCTCTCTCTCCGCTGCTTTGCTTCTGTTTGTTCCTACGTATCGGTATTTTTTTCTCTCTCTCTCTCTCTCTCTCTCTCTCTGCTCTCTTTCTCTTTTTCAGTCTCTCACAATACTGGCCCCCATCTATCATTATCTCTTCAGATGTCATCTACCTGTGTGTTTTCTGTCCCATCCTTTGTCTAACTTACTTTTTTGCTTTCTCTAAATTCTTTTCCTAAATTCCCTAAATTCTTTTTTCCTTTATCTCTTTCGCGCCACCTTCTCGCCTTCTCTCTGTTTTTCCACCTTGTGTCCTTTCGCTTTCGCACACTCTCTGTCTCCTAATTCTCTACTCTCTCGATTCCTCCATATTCTCGTATCTCTCCTTGTTCTCTTTTCTCTCCAATTTCTCTTCTCTCTCTCCCTTTTCTCTTCTCTCCCTCTCTCTCTGATACTTCTCTTCTCTCTCACTCTATTTCTGTCTGATACTTCTCTCTCTCTCTCTGTTACTTCTCTTCTCTCTCCCCCTCTCTCTCTCTCTCTCTCTCTCTCTCTCTCTCTCTCTCTCTGTTACTTCTCTTCTCTCTCTCCCTCTCTCTCTCTCTGTTACTTCTCTTCTCTCTCTCTCTCTCTCTCTGATACTTCTCTTCTCTCTCCCTCTCTCTCTCCCTCTCTCTCTCTTCCTTTTCTCGGCTCTCTCTTTCTGTCTTCTCTTCTATCCCTCCTTCAATCATTCTTCAGCTCATATTCCTCAAATCTCCTTTAATTTCTACCTCACGATTCTCCAACGCCCTTCTTTGCAATTCTCAAAACTTTAAACAAGCCATACCTAATTTCACATTAAAGTTTTTATACATTTTGCCATAATTAATATCATTTTGCAGCTTATCGCTTCCAACTGTAGCTTGTCTCAGCATATCATTTAACTAAAAGCGTTTGACATTTGTCTTTTGGCAACATTTGTTGCTGATTTATTTGCTGGCACTCGATTTTTCACTAGGACGAGCGTGTGCGTGTGCGTTTGCGTGTGCCTGGCACAAGTTTTAATAGCACTCATTTTGAGAGTTGACAGGCGAGCTGAAATATACAATTTGTGCACACATTCCGTGCCACGCCCCCTTCTCTTTTGGCCTTAATGTTGCCTGCACTGTTTGTTGAAAAGTTTTAATGCTCAACGCGCTGAAAACTTTTCGACTAATTGCATTACAAGCGGAAACGTGCAATATATGTATGTGAGTGTATGTGCACACCCACACACACACACACATGCTGAGTATGCGTGTGTGTGGTGCTTAATTAACAGCAGCAGCAGCAGCTGACGCGCAGCTCCTTGAGGCTGCTTCCAACTTGGGCTCATTGCTCAGCTTCCTGTTAACTTGTTCTTTTCATACCCTGTAAGCAGAGTCTATGGGGTATGTAAGGCAATGAGAACATTTTCTCATAATTAGCTAATTCTCGAGCTGAATCGATTTAGCTATGTCGGTTCCATAACCTTAAAGACTATATTGGAATTTTGATTTAAATCTCTAAAATCGATAAATATCGATTTGTAGCTTTGGCTTTATTGTCATAACTCGAAGACTTTTAGCGCCAGAGATTTAAAATTTGGAAAACAGAATAATATAATAGTATGTCTTAAAGAATGTGCATATAAATATATATATTCTTGATCAGTCAGATGTGTTTATCGATCTCGGGGACTATGAGACCTAGAGACTTTTTATGAAGCTACTTCTCGAGCTGAATAGATTTAGCTATGTTGTATATATATTATATAAAGACTGGACGCTTAATTTGGAATATATATTATCATATGTTATAAACAAAATATATCTGAAATCGATAAATATCGATTTGCAGCTTTGGCTTTATTGTCATAACTCGAAGACTTTTGAAGCTAGAGATTTAAAATTTGGAAAACACAATAATATAATAGTATGTCTTAAAGAATATGTACATAAATATATATATTCTTGATCAGTCAGGTCTGTTTATCGATCTTGGAGACTTTCAAAACTTAGAGTCTTTTAATATAGAATATATATTTATTAGATTTTATATTTATATTTATTTATATATATATTTATTAGATAGTATAATATTGTCATAGCATACGCATATTTGTGTATCTAAGGATCTTTAAATTTACTTAAAATCGATAAGTATCGATTTATAGTTTTAGTTTTACTGCCATAACTAGAGACATATATATATTTTGCTAGTATTTAAGTATTCGTGTACAGGGTATCTGTTAGTCGTGGACTCTTAAACTCCATCAATTGCTGTTCGTTGGAGCTAACGTTATAAATAGCCAGCGAGCTGTACCAAAGACACTCTCAAGTAGAAACCCTAATGAACTGAGCTGCCGATGGAACTTCCTCTCATTTGTTGCAGCTACTCTAGATACAGCGAAGACATTAGCTATATATACATAGATAGCTTGTAGATATATATATTCAAATATAAATCTCAAGCTTCATATATTGATTTCAATAATCGTTTCCCCAGCCAAAAATAGCTATAAAATTAGCCACTTATCGATTTTAAGCGGCAATTGTCGAGGGCTCGAAAGTCCTGGGACAGCAAAATTTCACAACCCACTGCCATGTAAATTAATAAAGCGTTAAATTATGAATAAACATGATGTTATTTTTTGCTACGCTAATCGAAGCTGACAGCCCGCCCTCAATGGGGCCATGGGGCGTGGCCGCTGGGAATTGTTTTTCTAATTAGTTCGGCTTCTGCTGGCAAATGATGCTTGAGCTGCGTTTGGAGGTCGTCTCTTTTTATATATTTCGAGTATGTGTTCAAGCAAGTCCTTGCTGCGGGTCACACACTCGATGAGTGCATGTGTGTGTGTGTGTGAGTGTGTGTGTCGCCTGCAGCTGACAAAAACCGCACCAATTAAATCAATAAAATTGCCCTCTTGTGCCCTTGCCCTTCGACACTTGGCATGGTCGCTGTCCACTCGCTCCATTGGATGCACTTATGTGGATGTATCTGTGTGTGTGTGTGTGCTTAAGGTGTTTATATATGTGTGTGTGTAACACAGGCAAATGGTAGCCCATCAACGGCGTCAGCATCATCTTTATACACTCCCAAAGAGCATTCTAATTTGGTTAAACAAGATGCAACACAAAAGAGATACTTTTGATTGAATAAAGTATATGTCTTCTGGATGTTAAAGAACAGCTAGTTAAAGAATACCCTGATCATCTATCTGTCTATATTTTTATTTTATTATGAAACATGATAAATTGATCAAAGCTAGCCAAACTTTGTCTTTTTGTAGCTTTGTAAATTTAAATACTTTATCATTGAGCTGCTTTTGAGACAATTTTTTCAAAGTTAAGTTTTTGATTGAATTATTTGATTGTGTTTCCAAATATTCTATTATGAATTAAGGTGTTTACTATGCTCTTAAAAAAATGAATATAATTTATAAGTTATAATTTATCAGCTCTAATGGAAACAAATTATTGAATTTACTATTAAAGTTCAAAACACAAAATTTTATTTTTAAAGTAAAAAAGAAATAAATGTAAATATGTACATATGTTTTTTTATTTTATTTAGTATTTACTTATATTGATTGCTTAAATTTTGTATTAATCTTTTTATGTTCTTCTTTTTCTATATGATTGAAATTTTAATTTATAGCGAAACAAATACTTTTTTTCATATAAATCAGTTGAATTTTTTCATATATATATCTATATTATCTTGTTCCCATAGGAATAATCAGTCTAAAATCACGTTTTTGTTTGTAAATATATTTTAAGAAAAAGTGGCTTTTAGCCTATGAAAAAAACGGTATGCACGTGGAGCACTATATCATATTCATTTCCTTGAGAATAATTGGTTGAAATTTGAATTTTTATATCAGAAAATTTGATTTTATTTCAAAATATGTTGGACAAACAGAGAAACAATCCATTATAATATCCTATTTCAGAACTAAGCACATCGATCAACAGGGAGTTATATAACAAGTTGATCGATGTGAGAAGAATCCATTTAAAATTAAATTAATTTGATTATATTTCAATTAAACTACGGACTTTATCATCTACCCACCATATCATATAGCTTCAATGGAAGTCTTCAGTAAAAATTTAATGTTCTATATATTCTATAACTATTCTATAACTATTAAGAACAGCAACATACCTTATAGTAAATGTATGTTATATGCAGCTGCTATATATTTTGCTAGAGTATATTAGTGTCGTAGAGACAACTATTCTTTTTTTCTATTACCTATCTATGCCCAGCATACTTATATCTCATAATATCCTTCTCTCAGTCTCTCTCTAAACATACTTATTTCTAACATCTCTCTCTCTCTCTTGCTCTCTTTGCAGCTGGGCAATCAGGAGGCCACCTGGGTTGTGGCTGACTATATAGCCAGTGCTGGCAGCAATGAGCTGAGCGTCAACAAGGGCCAGCAGGTTGAGATTATTGAGCCGCCCACAGCCAGTGAGCCGGACTTTTGTTTGGTTCGACTAAATCCACAGCATGACGATTCGGCTGTGCAAGAGGGTCTCGTGCCCATCGCAGTGCTCAAACCGCCGCCAGGCGCACACAAGCAAGGTTCGTCCACTGGAACAGCGGCAGCAGCCACTGGAGCGGCAGGTGCCACACAGAAGCCCAACGATATGCAGGATCAAGGTAAGTTTTCGCTGAAAACTAAATGCATTTAAAGTTTCGTAAACTAAAAACATTTTCTTTTTACTTTAGGGAATCGCGGCAAAGCAGCGGATGCATTATCTTCGTCGACCAAGCGACGCGGCTTTAGTGGGTGAGTTTTTGCTTAGCATTTTCTATATGCTCGGTAACAAAGCGAAAAATGGGGTGTATTGGTTTTTGTGCACTTGAGTTCAACTTGCTGTTCGCAATCTAACGAAGATTAGGTTAAAAGACCTTAAAAATGAGAAAGGGATTATAATTTTTATAAGTTGGAGATGTCGATACTCGTCTTGAGTTGGGCGTTGGAAATTTCCGCGGGTCCCGATAAGAAAATAATAAATAAAATTACTTGTATTTATAAAAGAATAGAAGAATGATATTGACGAGGAAATTAATTCTTAGATAAATCATGATAAATTTAAGAGAAGTTCAAATATTTTAATATTTTGAGAACAATGCAATGAGTTGTCATTGTTACAAATGCTTACTAAGCAAGTACTTGATGTTCCAACATCTTCGACAACGAGTGAGAGGGTATATTCTACTTCTAATAGAATTTTGGAAGAAAGAAGAACTTATCTTAGAGAAGAAAATTTTGAGAAAATATTATTTTTAAATAAAAATTATGTCTATCATAAGAGTTCTAAAAGCTAAAAAAAAAACAATTCGGGAAATGTCGGGACCCGCAGGAAAAATGAAAAATTTGTCGGTTCAATAGGGCGGGAAAATCAAAAATTATTTCGGGACGGGGTTTGGGTCGGGAACAAATTTCTTTCCCGATCCCATCTCTATACTCGTCTCAAAGAATCATCAAGTGTTATAGTTAGATCACAGATAGAGCTATGAACGAGTATTAGGCAGTCAGTTGACTCGGACTTCTTTGGCTATGCAAACGTGTCTCTCAAAAGTTGGCCAACCTTACTTGGCCCGTCTTGTCTTGACTTGACTTGGCTGTGGCGAAGGCCCCTTGGGCCACGTCAGCATTCAAAATCGTGTGACACTCTAAGTGACTGTTGCATAATTAATGCTCAACGGGCCATAAACAGGTAGTCTAGTAAAGGCTTTAAGCCTTTGGCCACGATTTGACAAGCTTTTAATATTTGAGCACAATTGTCGCACATGTTCGTAGCTCAAATGTCAAATAAAGTGGGTTAACTTTCGACTTCGTAGAGCAACGGGGTTAAGCTTTGCCTAGGATTAAAACTCAAGCCATATAGAATTCAGGAAAGGTACTTGTCAATTATTTTTTGATGAGTATTACATCTACGAATTGCCACTAGGCAAGCCTTAGTAGCAGCAAGAGTATAATTAGAAGAAAATATTAAAGGTTAATTTAAAAATTTAAAAAGAAATATCTCACACTGGATATTCCTCTGTAAATTTTTAAATTTACCTTTAACATTTTCTTATTATTATAGAATATGTGGATTCATGAAACTTGATATATTCTTTTTAGCTAAGAATTCTATATAAAAAGTCAATTAATGAGCAGAGACTCATAAGTCATATGAGGCTTAAAATGCTGTAACTTTTTTCATTAAGAGCTATACCATTCCAAATGAAGTTCTGTTGAATCCTTCAGAATAAGATCTATAGAAACTGATTCAGTAATCAATGAACTATATTATTTACTCGGTCATGGATGCTCAGTTACACAATTAATCAGGAATGATTCATTTTGTTCAACTTCTTATGAACGATAATTGTTTATGGTTTGTATGGAGCGATACGTTGTATTGAGCTCTTCCGCTATTGATGTGAACTATATATTCTATTGAGCTAACAATCATGAGTAACTAAACATGACTGAATTTGTTCACACTTCAAAAATAGAGCTAGTTCTTCTAAATGAACTATAATTCCTAACTCTCATTAGGGATCATTACTAACTAAACAACTGAAGAACGATTCGTTCATGACTGAACTAGTTCACACTTCAAAAATTAAATATTGAGCTAGTTCTTCTAAATGAATTAACATTTCTAACTGTAGTTCGAACTGAGTTTTCTATTCTCAAACTATCAAAAAATTAGGTACTGTACCTTAACTGTTTTGTAGGTACTTCCATAGGACCTAGTCTCTTTTCCTTATTTTAAATTAAAATTTTCAATTGTTATTCATATTGTAAAAGTTCATTTGACAGCTGTGTTCAAATTTTATTCTTAGGGGAATTACACAAATTTTAGATAAGTAGAAGATAAGATTCGTATACCCCAAACTTTTGAGCAGCTCTTGTTCCTCTTTTTAACTATAAAGAGTCGCATTCCTTTTTGGATTAAAGAAGAGCTGCCAAACAGCTGAGACTTATTGGGGGAACGAAACCATATTCAAGATAAGCAAGAAATCTAATCAGTTGCTGCTCTTCAGCTAAAAAAAAAGAGTTCAAGTACCATAAAAGCAATTATAGAGAATTTAGAGTATATATAGAGTAAAGTTGAGAATATACACAGAATTGCAGAGATTAGAATAATAGAGAAGCTTATAGAGTTTAAGAACAATATTAAAATTTTCTTATAGAGATCTACGAAGAAACTTAAGTCAAAGGATATGCATATATATTATATACAGAGATATTTCTAGAGATATTTTATAAGTCAATATATTATATACAAAGTTCTATATAGAACAGCTATAAGTCAGACCTATATTGACAATTTATAAATCCGTCCTATATATAGTTGCCTCAGAGAAGAAAAAGGCTAAAATGCTTTGGCTCTAGCTTTTCTCTACTCAAGATAGACATGTCTATGATAATGTCTTACTAAATCCCTCTGCTTCAGCTAGTTTCATAACAGTTCTAACAATTATTTTGGTATCAGGTGTGAGTGTGTCTGCAGGTAAACATAATCGCTATCAGGCATTGTTGATTGTCTTTTTGTTGGTCAGGGAATCTAAATGAAGTGAAGAAAAAAAAAACAAAAGCGAAACGAAAACCAATTGAAAAAGCATGTCATATGTCTCTTTCTCTCTGTTTCTCTATTGCTCAACCTTAATGGGAGCTACTGATAAAAAATTGCCGCATTTACGTAATTGGCGCAAAGTATAAAGCTCTCTGTAATATGCTATATAAGCTTTATATATGTGCTATAATATCAGAGCTAGACTGCAGTGATTTATCATGCATTTCGCTGCAATTTCTTTCTTTCATTCGGATTATGCGTCATGGGGATTACTTGAAGAAATTAAATTTGCTGGAATTATGCGACAATTTAACTAGATTTAATTTAAAAGATTTACTTTACATACTTGAACTGTTAAACGGGCTGTAAGAAAAAGAGTCTAAACATGTTTTTTTATGGCGTAAATAAATGCAGAAAAATAACGCGATTTATTCACTTTAATTTATGAAGACAAGTTTTTACGATATTTTATTTTTAAGAAATTCCAAATATCTTTTTTCTATCCCAGACATATAATTTTTTGTCGTACTTTGTTTAATTACAATTTCCCAGTATTTAATCGTTAGATACTCATTGCTCATACTAACATTTTGCATTGGGTATTTAATGCAACACATAAAAAGCTTCAATTTATAAATATATAAATATAAATACTTGTTGCTATAATAGTATTTATTTATTGTATATTTAAAAAAAAAATTAAATATTTTTATATATATTATAATATTATTATTTGTTGTGTTTCCCAGTGTCTAGAATAAATTTCTAATAAGAGAACAGGGTAGTGATAACCCCTATTACATTTAATACATTTTCTCTCTAACATTTTGTTGTCATGTTCTTAAAAATTTCCCAGTATTTAAGCGTTTATTGGATACTCATAGGAGCTTAACTAACATTTTGCGTTGGGTGTTTAATCGCGTGTCGTGCGGCTCGGGTGCGAGCCATAAAGATATAAACCCATTACACTGAGCAGCTCAACAACAACAACAAAAACAACAATAATAATACAAATACTCGTGAATACGAAAACGTAGAAAGAACTTTATTTATACATACCCTAGTTGAGTAAAGTGTTTCAAGTGGGGTATACTAACTATTATTGTTGTCTGAAAAATAGATGAAGTAGATATATGTACAATATATATACATTTAATATATATATATATACTTTATATAGATATATATGTATATAATAAAAACTCTTCTTGATTTTCCTTAAAGTTCCCTGTTTACTTCTTGTGGCTTAAGTCTATGAGCACCACTGTATATATTATATATCTTATAGAATTTCATAGTCAGAAAACTATTCGAGTAGCTCTTTATAATATAAGAAACATAATAAAGATTCCCAGTTTTGTAAGTAAACAAATATTTGCTTACATATTAATAGTTGTTCTTTTTTTTAAATGCTAAAGCTAAAGTTGATAGATATATGATTTAAGTATAAGATCTGAATTATTAAAAAACTATCTTGGATAGATATTGAAAGATTATGTGATAATCAAACACATTCTTCTACCCTCTTAGTTATATAAACTTCAGAAAATAAAAGTTGAATTCAGAAAATAAAAGTGAACATTCATCTAATATTTGAGTACTCTCAAATAACCTTTAATTTGGGTCATATATTTAAAAAAAAATTAAATATCAACTACAGGGTATATAGCAGTCGCATACTCTTTTTTTACACAATTTTGATGTTCTTTTTGTTTTGAGAGCGCGCATACGCTCAACTGTTGCTCACAGTTGGCTCTTATTTATACTTGCTTACTCTTTGTTTTGGTAAATGGACTGTAGATAGCAGCGGAGGAGGTGGGGAGGGGAGGGGTTGTTGCTATTGGGAGGTTCCGCTCATTGTATATGCTGGCTTGTCCCGAAAGCGAAAGCCTGGTCGAGCTATAGAGAACTTGTCAAAGTTCTGCCTCAGTTGTTTTTGAAACGCCGGAACGCAACGTTACGTATACGCAGCGTGGAACTGTCTTTAGACAGACGACGTCTTAGTTAGTTGAGTTTTTGTTGGCGTGAGATATCTTCTAGCATATATTGTTATCAGTCATGTGTGACAATAACAATAGCGCTTCCGATAAGCGCTTGGCGAACGGTGCACATTTTGGCAATGGCAGTGGTAAAGCCATAAGTGATTATCGCGTTCATCATTCCGTTGATGATGATAATGCTGTTGATAATGATAACAATAATATCGAGCATGTGAAGCAATTGAAACGTTTTTCGGCAATTAACGTGCGACCCAAACAACCTCAACCGCAACTCTTCAAGTCCATCTCATTGAATATCAATGGAAATGGCAGGCACAGCAACTCGCCCTATCACCAACATTCGCATCAGCAACATCCGAAGGTCCAAGGCTTTGCC
The DNA here is from genome assembly GCA_035045545.1 of Drosophila gaucha. Classification (NCBI taxonomy): domain Eukaryota; kingdom Metazoa; phylum Arthropoda; class Insecta; order Diptera; family Drosophilidae; genus Drosophila; species Drosophila gaucha. The sequence continues at coordinate 1,237,985 of JAWNOY010000286.1, forward strand.
TGCTTCTGCTGTGAGCCCGTGGAGCCACAAACGCCGACGCTGAGCAGCGAACAGCGGAATAAAACTTGGTAAAGTTGCTAACAATTTTGTTTGTATTTCTTGAAAAGAAGTGAAAATCATAGTGCTTGTGCAGTGACTATTTCAGCAGCTCTTGCTGCCTTCCTAATACAGCATAAACTTTCGCTTTGTGAAAGAGAAAGCTTCTACTCCTGAAATACACAGTGCTCATTCAGTGTTACTTTCAGCAGTTATAAATCTTTTCAGTTTAATTTGTATTCTCTGTGTACAAAATTATATATTCTTTTAAGTTCTTTTACTGATATACCTTTTGTGACCAGCTGAAGCAGTCAATGCCTTTTCATCCCTTCCCGAAATAATTTTTGATTTTCCCGTCCGATTGTCCTAACAAATTTTTCATTTTTCCTGCGGGTCCCGACATTTCCCGAAATTTTTTTTCAACATTTAGAACTTGTATGATAGATATAATTTTTTACTTAAAACTAAAATTTTGTTCTCTAAGGTGTGTTCTCCTTTTTTCCAAAATTCTACTAGAAGCAAGTATTTGTAACAATGACAATTCCACTGCATTGTTGTCAAAACAATAAAATATTTGAATTTCTCTTAAATTTAACAGGATTTATGTTATAATTCATTTTCTTGTCTATATCATTCTTCTGTTCTTTGACAAATACAAGCAATTTAATCTATTAATAATTTTCTTATCGGGACTCGCAGGAATTTAGGGATCAAGCACTTATCCCGACCGTCCCGGACTTTTTCATAATCTTTCCCATCCCGAAAACCGCGATCCCGAAGCCCATCTCTATTTTCACTGCTCATTTCAGTAGCTACAGCTAGCTCCTGGTCTCAGTTTCAACTTGCTGTAATTTCATGTAACAAAATAACTAAATCTATAAAAAGCTTTGTATTAATGCGAAAACATTGCAAATTCTCTAGAATTTGATGGTTTGTAGACTTCTCTCAGACAGCTTGAAAAAGCCGGTGTTTATTCGTTGATACTTAGTATACAATTCCATGAAGCTCATGAAATCTATGCTATGTTCTATATATATCTATATAATATCCCCTAAGTTGTGTACGTTCAGAGCACCTGAAATAGTAAGTGCTTATTCAGTGCCCATTTCAGCAGCTTCTGTTAACTCCGCTTCAATTGTAAACGAGGCGGCTCTCAGCTATGATGAGCAGTCCATAACTTGATAAACTCCCTACATATTTGTAGTACACAGTATACACTCAGAGACCCCCTGAAATACTCGATGCGTATTCAGTGGCCACTTCAGGCACAATGCACAGCCTTTGTTTGCTTTTACTGTAATCCAAACTGTGCGTTTGGCCTCACGTTCAATTAGATGCCCTATTAGCTATTATATCAGCTCCATGTGGAACAGCAACAAAATTTCACTTGTATGCAATCGCACCCACAACGCTTCCGTCGCTCAATATCAGCATTCAATTACATATATATATATATATATATGTATATGTATATATTTTGGTTGTTTTTTTATTGTTTGTGCAACGTTATCCGAAAAGTGACTAAGCACAAAAATCTTGGTAGACTCGTGTCGCGCCTCGGTCCAAAATATTATATATATTTGATTTATTGTCGTCTGCTATATGTTTATATATGGTTTATAGATATAATCTATCTATACATATATACATATATATTGTCAGATTTGACTTGAGCACGTTTTGCTCTATAAATAAATATGCAGAGAGACTTTGCTCAGCCCTAAATTGCATTGAGAAACAGAAAATTAATTTCTTTTTAAAATTTTTCAACGCCAGTTTCCATTAAATTTGTAGGCAGGCTGTCTAAATAGAGTATAAAGTTTCTAATTTTAGGAAGTGAAACTTTATTTTTGCTTATAAACATTTCATTGATACTTTTAATAAAGAAATTTATGGTAAGTATCTATAAAAAAATGTCAGTAATATTGAATAAAAATATAATTTCTTAAAAAAGAGATTTTAATTTGGCAAAAAATTTATTCTTATATGTATAACTTGAGAAATATAGAATATATTATAACTGCACTTTAAACTAAGTTGCATTTGACTTAAACGAAGCTGCATACTAAGTTCTTTAATTATAGCTTTAAAGATCTCTGAGATAGATTGACTTATAAGGTAGATAAAGTGGAATGTGTTAGGCTGGAACAGAATCTTGTAATCTATATACAAGTTAAGAATTTGCTGAACTATTTTTTAAGTTCACTAAGATCTTAATATGTTCTATTCTATAACTCGAGCTATATCAAAGATATTCTAGTTATAATTGAAACTAAACTGCATTATTTTACTAGCTATAGCTTTTCAGGTATCTGAGACTGACTTATAAACTTATTCTAAAGACGGAAATATTTCTCTAATGCTAATGAAAAGGGGATATTTCAGAGCAATTACAAACGCTTTACAATCCAGTTAATATATATATATATATAATATATATATATACAGATTATTTATTTATATTTTTGCATTTTAATTATGGGAACTTCCAGCTTCGTTCGCGTGCTGCACGCTGTTAACATTGGAAGAAAAAAACCTCTACTGTCTGTTGTTGGCCAAGTTTAACAGTTGAACAATTATTTAGCCTGGTTGCAAACCGGCTTAAAATTTCACACAGATGTTTGCGTTAATTACTCTAAGCGAAAACCTGTTTTAGCATCTGCTCCCCGAATGGAACTGCCTTTAGATTTGCTTATGCTCTTTAATGATATATTTAATTTTAATTTTTCTTTATTTTTAATAAGTGTGGGTTTTATGAGAGGGGAGGGGGCGGGAACTCCCTGTAAACATTGCACAGCCTTGTGGATTAGTCAGCTTTGTGGTGCAGCTGGAGCTGTGAAGTCGTCATTGCTGATAAGCGGCAATTGAAGACTATATATACAAACATATGTATATATATATATATTTCTGTATGGGATTTATGCATTAATCATACGCACTGCGGTCAAATTGTTGCTTTGCCTTCTCTAACGTGTTTACAACAAAAATAATCAACATGTAATTACGAATTCACAAGCTGCCTTGTTTGTAATTACGTTTTCGCTTGAAATTCAATTGCTAAGATAAGCAAACCTCTTGACAATCTTATCATATCATTTTTGACCGGCAGCGATTACAAAATATGTCGCATTCAGTCAATCGATATGTGTTGAGTCAATCAAGTTTCTTAAATAAAATGATGAAAATGTAAAGAAATCTATTTAAATTCATTTTCAATTAAATTTATAAACAATTGCTTAAGTATTCGAGCAAATTGAGTATGTTTTGTGTATTTGTTCCATGTGAACTCGACTACCTTAAAAGCCATGCAGCTATAACTTGGTATAGCTGCTTGTCTTGGTATAATACACACAGGTATATAATTTACATTTTTACATTTTTTTTTCTTCAATGTAAAACTAAACTAAATTGCTACTAAAGGTAGTAAAAAAAAAATACACATTTAAAAAAAAATTAAAATTCTGATTTCTATTTAGTTTTTCAAGTAATTTTCTTGCTTTGACTTATTTCCTCTTAATGAAATGTATTTAGCCTAAATAATTGATGTAGTTGTGTTTATATGAACATTAAGTCTCTCTGACATTCTCGGCCTTATAGAAGGAGCCAAATTGTTCAGTTTCAGTTAGTTAGTTGGACATAAATTACAAAATACTTTCACAATATTTGCACACTAATTGGGCATTTCGCCTCGGCCCAGCGAGCAATTTCTTTTATTGTTCTTCTTCTTGTTGTTGTTGTTGTTGTCATTGAGTCAAGCGCTGAACATGAATATAGATTATTGTCAGCCAGAGCGTGGCTATTCTGTGGCAGGACCTGCTCCTGCTCCTGCTCCTGCTCCTGCTACTCCTAGCTAGCCTTTGTCTCAAGCGCTCTGTCAATAAGCGCGTTTATTTGTGCAGAGGGAGGGGTGTGGGTGGGTTTTGTGGCGTGGGCAGCGCGTGCTGCCAAGTCCAATGAACTAAATGGACACATTTGCAAGTGTGCAAACACACAAACACACACACACACACATATGCCTTTACACCTCTGCAGCAGCAGCTCAGCTCAGCTTTTGTTGCATACTTTAGGGCGACCTCATTAATACGCAGGCCCCGCCTCTAACCACACACACACACGCACACACTCATGCATGTGTGTGTGTGTATGTTAAACGTTGCTTATTTGCCTAAAACATTACATCAGCAAAATGAATTTTGAACGTGAACGAGCACGTAATAAATTAAATACTATTTCCAGGAACCTAGCTGTCTCTCTCTACCTCTCTCCCTCCCTCACTCTCTCTCTCTCTCTGTCTGTCTCCTTTTTTTCTGTTGTCCGTGTCAATGTTTATTTTTACTTTGAATTATGTTACGCTGCTTGAAAGGTGTCGCCAGCCACGCCCCCTCCCAAAACATTCACTCAGTTGATGAACTGCAAGCGCCTCGTTGTATGCAACGAATTCTTGCTTGAATCAACATACTATATCAACATGCTATAGTAAGCCGATTCAAGCGATGCTCGAGCCGAGTGCATTTAGAGCATATTTTTAAAATAAATTTTTAAACAGTTTCTATGTTAATTGTAGGAGCAGGTCACGCAAACGCCATAGGTTAATGACTTTTGAACTTTGTGGTTAATGCGTTTCCTGTTCGTAGAATTTGCTATTTTTCTTTCTTTTGTAATTATCAACCACAAAATGTTCGCTCGCTTTCTGTTCTGACCGCAGCCACGCCCACTTTACATTACATAAAATGTTGCTAATGCGGTTGCAGCTAAATATAAACCTATAAAAATATATACATATATATACAAAGACCACAAAGGCGTAGCTCTGTCAATGCTTTAAAGTGGGGAAAATTAGATTTGAAGAAGTACTTAAAAGTAGCTTGAATGGTGGGAAGTAAGCAAAGATTGCATTAGCTTCTTAAAAGAGAGAAACACGGAGACAGAGAGATAGAAAATTAAAGAAAGGATGAGAGAGAGATTAAGTAAAAAAAAAATATAGAAAAGTAAAATAGAGAGTGAGGACATTCGCAGGATATGACGAGACAGAGGGAAAGAATATGTATAGAAAATAAGAGAGACAGAGAGAGACTACGAACAGTTGTACAGAGGAAGAGAGAGCAAGAATATGTATAGAAAATAAGAGAGACAGAGAGAGAGAGAGAGGACGTCGAACACTTGTACCAGCGATGAAAGAGGAAGAGAGGGAGAGAACGAACATCTACACAAACGAAGAGAGAGTGAGAGTAAAAACATATATAAAGAGGAAGAAAGAGTGTGAGAACATATGTAGAAAGAAAGAGACAGAGGGAGGAAGAACACATACAGAAATGAAGGCAGAGTAGGAACATTCATAAAATGATAAAGAGCGAGAGCGAGAGATAAGTAGCCATAGAAGAGTGGGTAAGAGGAAGAACATATAAAGAAACGTAGATAAAGAGAAAGCAAAAATCGTGTATAGAAATGTAGAGAGAGAGAGAGAAGATATATAAAAAGCATATATAGAAAGGATGAGAGAGAGAGAGAGAGAGCGTATATAGAAAGCTATAGAGGAAAAGTTTCTATATATCATATATGGAAAGAAAGAGAGAGAGCATATATAAGATAGCGATAGCGAGAGAGAGAGCATATATAGAAGGAAAGAGAGAGAGGGAAAGAGAGCATATAAAGAAAGGAAGATAGAGAGAGAGCATAGGCAGAGAGAGAGAGAGACCACATATAGAAATCTATAAAAATAAAGTGAGATAGGATTAGAGAGAGCTTATATATAAAAGAGAGAACGAGACTGAAAATAGTGATATAGAAAGGAAGACAGAAATCGAGAGACAGAAAGAACATAAACATGAAGATATAGAGAGACAACAGACAGGATTAGAAGAAAGAGAGAGTATGAGGTAAAACTTCAATGGGCTCTTATATGTTAATAATTTCTTTGGGATTCCTTTTTTGTAAAAAGTAGTTTTTTTTGTTACCTATCTATATACATATATATTAATATGGATATAAACTTACATATAAAGTATTTCTGATGCTGAGTATCAAGCCAAGTGATTTACTGTGTTTACCAAAACCAAAATCTTATTGAAAAAGAATCAATAACTATAAAGAAAGAAATGAAAATATAATTTATATATTTGACCCTTCTACTTTACGTACTCCTTATGCAAATCCAATGCCTTCTTTCATTTTCTTCTTGCTGGCCATCAAAATTTTTGATAACTGACCCGCATAAACTTTGCAGTTGAAAATTAAATCAAACTTGGTTTTTACGCACAGTAAAAAGCGAGCAAACTTCACGCATAAAAAAGTGAATGAAAAATGCTATCAAAAATAAAAATTATAAGAAGAAATCATAAAACAAAGCACCTTAAAATGTGACCAACGATATTTATTTTTTTGATAGCATGGCATAAATATATGTACACGAAATATTCAGAGGGAAACGCAATAAATTGGCTGAGCGCTCGCTCGCTCTCTCTTTCTCTCGCTCTCTCTCTCTCTCTCTCTCTCTCTCTCTCTGTTTGGACTGGCCGTGTGCCATGAACTTGGCCCCACTGTGCGACGACAAAGAGACATGCTGCTGTGCTATTGGCGACAGTCTCATGTCGGCTACGCAGCTGGATAGCCAATTTTGCCAAGGGGTCGGGTGTTTTATTTTTAATTGCGTATACGACGCGTTCGCCCCGCCACACGCGCACACAAGCAAAAGCAAAGCGTTCGCGTTCACAATGGATGAACTCGTGCACAATGCCACCGCCATACGCATGTTTCTGTAAAATTGATCCTTGTGGCTTAATGTAACTGAAATAATTTGTGATTGTTTTGTGTTTTTGTTATCCTTTTGCAGGCGCAAATGGTTGCCGCCGCCGCTGCGCAAACTCTCGCAGAGCAAAGTGGAGAAGTCGCCCAATGAGAAGGCGCTCTTGAAGAAGCCCTCGGAGAAGAATCTGAGAGTGAGTCTTTATTTATAAAACACAATATTTATGCATACTTATATACATACTTATATATATATATAATATTTAACGCGTCTGCTTTATAGCTAACACAGAAGCACACCGAGGAGCTTGCCGAACAGACGGGCAGCGGCGCCAGCGGCAGCGTTGGCCAATTGCCATCGCAATTCCCCAATGTAAGCGCACAGCAACCGGACTTTGAGGCCGAGGAGGAGGCCGGCTTGGAGCTGCCACCCCCAATGAAGCCTATACAGGAGCCGCATCTGATTGCCAATGGACCGCCCGCATTTCCCAAGGATCTCAAGGAGAACGCCGCCAATTTGGTGAGTGTTTCTCTCTGTTTAACTAGTTTCTCAACAACAGCAGCTGTCTATATCTAGATATATATACATATATATATGTTATATATATATATATATATATATACACTCAAAGGCTTAGCATTGTCCTTGCCCATTTATCACTAGTGGGTTTATATGTGCTATAGTTAGACTTTTTTCGGTTTAATAGTTTTCTATAAATATTTTATTTTATATATTTCTATATTCAGAATTTTTAATGTGTCTGATATCAACAACAAAATTTATTTATGCTTCAGATTTAGTTAAATTATTAAAGTCTTCTTCCAAAGTTGAGAGATTTAAAATTGAAATGTGCAGGTTTACATAAAAAATTTGTTAAAAACTTTATTACTTTATTTATTATTCAATTTTGCAGTATTTAAATTTACAGTAGTTCTAAAAATTCATTAAATCAAACTTTTAACATTAAATTTTTAATTTTTAAATCAGTAAATTTTATTAAACATTTTTTTTTTAATTTATTTTTTTATCAAACATTTTTTAAATTTTAAATATTTTTTTTAATTCTAAAATAATATTTAATTTTATTTTTTATTTTAATTGCTGAAACATTTAAAAAGAAAAAGGTAAAAATTGTAATTTCAATTTAAAATCTTACAATTTGCATTAAAAAATGTTTTAACTCTCCGCTTAGGCTTTTTATTACTAAATTAAACCAGATATTTATATAGAAAACAAAATACTTATTTTTAACATTCTTTAAGAATTGCTTTTGAATGATTTAAAAACTTTATCTGTCCAACTTGAATGCAAGCAGAAAATAAAATAGAATGAAATCTCATGCAAATCATTGAAGAAAGAATTATTAAAGCTTATTTTAAAAATTTAATAAAAATTTGTAGTTTTGATTGAAATATAGATTTCCTGTTATCTGAATTAAATTAGCAATCTATTCACTTTGTGGCACAGCAGCTTCCTTTTGAGTTCTTCTCTTCAATATACAAAAACTGTGTGCCTTCTTCAATTGTTGTTGGATCTTCTGGCCTTTGTGCTTGTATTTGTTTGTTTTGGTCTTTAGCGTGTTTGTTTAAATGTGTATTGCCCAATACAAATCAAAACAGTTGCCACAGCCATAGCCAGAGGAGAAGAAAACAAAGCACTGACACACTCACACTCACAGACGCACGTCATGTAGCTTGTGCTTGGGCAATCCGAGCACGAGTTGCCTTTGCTCAATTAGAAAGCATAGCAAATAAAGCAGATCACAGCAGGTGGTGGTGTGGGTGGCTGGGTAGTTGTGTGTGGTGCAGCCACCTTGCCCATAAATGCGCCACTTTATATTGTTTACACACTCATCAAGAGAAACAGAGAGGGAGAGAGAGGGAGAGGGAGAGGAAGGGAATGGACAGACAGAGGAACGTGTTCTAAGATGCTCAACGCCTCCTACAATGGGAAACAACAAACAAACACACACACACATACACTCACACACACACATACACACACGTAATAAACGACGCATAAATTTTGCGCAGTCAAATTAGCTGGCAAAACGCTTTGTGGCTAAATTTCACATTCAGATTTAGTTCTACTATATGAGTGGGTGGCATGGGTGGTTTAGGTGGTGGCTCGTTGAGTTCATTTGCATTGTGGCTGGTGTACTTTACTCCTAGGCTGCCTTGCTAATGAATCGCTCTACGTTTTATTAACCGGAAATGCGAAAAGCAAAACACAATTTGTCATAGCAATGGAAAAATGCTTGAAAAGTGAAATGTTATTTTTATGCAGCTTTTTGAAAAATTCATAAGAATATTGAAAATAGCAAAACATATTGATTGGGGTTAGTCAGGCATTTAAGATGAAAGCAATTGCAGGAAAATAAACATGGATAAAGAGGTGAAATAGCGGGCATAGAAAATCTTTCTTCTTATATCAAATTTCAATTAAATAAATTTCAATATTATTAAATCTATTTTAAATAGTAGCTTACTAACTTTTATTCGGGCTTAAAATGTAGACTTTTGGCTTGGTTTTTCTTGATATTTTCTTCTTTTTTTATCACTTTTTCGTTGTATACATATGCAATAATAGATCTATGTTTTTATGTATATAAATAACTAGAAATTTAATCAACTTTGAATACTACTTTACTTGCCTAAAACCAAGCTTAAAACCTAGATTGAACGAAAGTTTAGTTTCCATTTGATTTTTTGTTGGTTTTTTATTACAAATAAAATGATAGATATTGTCAATACATATAGTCAAAAACCATTTGAACCAGTTTTTTGCCAGCAAGGATCAAAAATTTTATGACCGTGGAATCAATCTCTTGCCCGAAAGATGGCAAAAGGTATTAGATAAAAATGGAGAATACATAATTTCATAAAATGTTTTTTAAAATAAAAAAAATCGTGCTTGAATTGCACTAAAAAAAACGATATTACTTAGTGAGCGACCCAATAGATAGATCTTATGCATAAAAATATTATAAATAAATAATTTGGTATTTTACAGTGGCATCCCGATAATTCGAAATGGCAAGGGAATCACATTTTTTACGAATTACATAAGAATTCGATTCATCGAACACGAATTCAAACTAATTTTTTTCAAGGGGACAGCTTTTAAAATGAATTTAAAGAGGTTTTAGATTTAGCGGGGGACGAATTATCGTGAGTCGACTATAACTTAAAATTAGAAAGGTGGATCAAAAATATAGGTGACTTTCCTTGATAGATGAGATGCCATTACACTCTACTTCTCTTATTTCTATCAATATTTCATCAAATAAAATATCCATTTTTTTTTTTAGTAAAAAAAAATTTTAAAATCTATAATCTTGTCATAAATTTCGTTTAATAGTTGAGTAAATTTACATCTGTTATAAAAAAGTAGATAAAATTCGAGAAATGTTTTCTGCAATTATATTTTGTGATTCTTTTCTATAGCTTAAGGTTTTTGTTTAATAATAAAAACTAGACTCTCTCTTATTTGTCTAATTTTCTAATAAATTTAATTTAATTTAATTTTATTCAAATGTTTTTCTGTAGTTCAAGTAATGTTTTCTTCTAAATTCAATTTAAACGTTCTTTCGCTCTTAGGTAGAGTATCTGCTAGTCATCAGTTGCTGGTTATAGCTCCCTCCATTGCCTCTCAAATAATACCCATTCAAAAAAAGTGCAACAACAATTGTTAGTTTTTGTTTTCATTTCTTAGATTTTTAGACACTTGTTGAAGTTTCGGCTCGAATCAATGGCATATCCATTACGATTAGCTCTTGAGAAACTCTCTCTTTCTAATGCTGAATGTCGCCATATTGTCTTTAGATGCCATTAACAGCAAGGCAATGACTGTGAGCGTGTGTGTGTGTGTGTGTGTGTGTGTGTGACGGCAATGCGACTTCTGTCGCCATTTGGACGCGCGTCGCCGACGTTGCCTTCATTTTCATCAATAAATTTAATGTCGTCTGTGTCTGTTTTTCTTTTATCACTCTCTCTTTGTCTTCCTCCCTCTCTCTCTCGCTCTTTCTATTTTATGGCTTATTAGCTGAATTTAATGTAAATTCGCGTTGCCTTGTAAAAGTTTTTCTCCACATTTATTTTGGTTGCTATTCAAATTTTTTAAATTTATTTTTTTTTTTTTGCCATCTGTTTGTTTATCGTGCTTTTGGAACAGGGGTGTGAACTGTCTGTTGTTGTTGTTGTTGTTGTTAACCCAGTTAGGTCGCCACGCATATTTGTATAGTATTATTATTATCAATGGAACAATTGGCAATTGGCAATTGCCAGTTGGGGTTTTCAGGCCATCCCCACCTTTGTTTAGTTGCGCTTGCTGAAAGTTTTACTTGTTATATTTATATATTTACATAGCCATTAAATTGTTAATAGTCCTTTGTTGTTCTTGCTGTGCTGACATCAGCCAATTGCCGCCACGCCCCCTCGCAGCCCACACTCTTGACCTAATTAGCAGCGGTTGGAAACGCATTTGGCAAACCTTCTTCATTAGCCATGCTAAGCTCAATGCTAGCTCTTATCAGAATCGCATTATCCAATTAAGGAAATACTTGAATTAATTGTCTGACCTTCAACTGCGCAATTTCCATTCCATTCAAATGTATTCCAAGAAACACAGATATAATAAAAGTCCGTAAGTTGCTTTTGAAACTGTCTTAAATAGATTTTCATTTATTTTTTTTTGCAAAACAATACTGCTTTCAGCTTGCTTCAAAGCAGTTTCAATTGCCTTGACTAATTAAAATTCCGTTTTATAGGGTATTTTATAGCTTAAAATAGCTTTCCTCCATTTTGCAGCCATTCTAATCTATTCAACTGCAGTCAGCAAATAAATATGTATTACAGGGTATTTCGTTAGTCGTCGTTTAATTGCTTAAAACTTCTTATCAGACATAACAGTACGTTTGTTTTTTAGGGTATTTGTCAGTCGATCATTTTTTAATAATTGTTAGAATTCACAAAAAGTTTTTCGCACACTTAAAGCATATTTACTGATATGATTTGAATGATTAAAATCTTTATAACAGCTTATCAGTTGTTTTATAGGGTATTTAATAGTCAAGCAGTGGCATAATTGTACAATAAATTAGTGATATTATTATGTTGTATTAGTTGCGTTAGATTAAGTAAAAATTTGACTACATGGACAAGTTTTAAGTCGTTAAAATACTTACAGGGTATTTGCCAGTCGGACAGTCAATAAATTCTTATAGATATATTTCATTTTGTATAATTTGAATTGCAAGAATCGATAACTATATTGACAATTCGTACGAGTTTTATGTTATTACAGGGTATTTCTTAAAGTAGCAAAGTTTTAGTTGCTAACGAAATTTCATTTTTATATTATTTATAAGATTTGGCGTGATAAGATTGCAGAACTAATAGACTTTCAAGTTGTTTTCATGCTAACAGGGTATTTGCTAGTCGATCATTGCTTTCTTTTGTATTTTCTTGTGGGTGTATTAATGTATGTGATTAAGAATTTATACACACAATAAAAACGACAAGCCTATGTAGGCACAGTGCGCTCATTCTACTCACTCTCACTTGGTCTTGCTCTCTCGCTCTCTTTCTCTCACACTATCACTCACTCTCTCTCTCTCTCTCTGTCTCTGTCTCTCTGTCTGCTTGCTCAATTGTATATTCAATACAATTATTTTAACGCTTGTCCACAATTTGCGACGCGTTGATTGAGAGTTTCTTTGATTGCTGTGCGGGTGTGCTTGAGTGTGTGCAAGTCTCTGTCTCAGTGTGTGTGTGTGTGAGTACACACATACATATGTAAATTATGCGTGCCAACTATTGAAAGCCCTGACAGGTCAGACAGTCAGCCAGTTAGTTATTTGGTTGGCGTTCGGAAGCGCAGTTCGTTCCGTGTCATGAATTTCGCCTCTTGTCAAAATGACAAACAGATCCCCAATCCTTATAAAGAGTGCAACAGCAGCGTTGAAAAATTAAAATTCTATTATAGACAATTATACGAAATCGGCGCGTGATAACCAAAATAAAATTGACCAGAGATATAAGAAATAAAAATAAAAATAATAAATAAAATTTGGCGAGAGCAAAGCGAAATATTGAAAAATATAAACACGTGCCATGAGCTGCTTTCTGCGTTTATTTGTAAGTTCGAAAATGCAACTAACTGCAGGTAAAAGTGCAGTAGACGGGTGTGCGCGACTAGCAGTTACCCTAAACAACAAGAGGAACTGTTATTTGAAACGTTCTAAAAATCTAGTTTTATGTGCGCGACTATCAGATACCCTAAACATTAATACCTGCTGTTTGAAACGTTCTAGAAGTAGCTATACTTATAAAAATCTTACAAACGCTCACCTGTGACTCGGCTTCTTTTTCTAATACCAATATAATGTGAAACTCAATCTATAAGAAATTCTATTTTCATTGTTTCGTATTGCTTTAAATTTCCATTGCTTGATTAAATTTTATTTCCGATTTTCATCATTTCTACAATTAATCTCCTTGCACTTACATTTTTCTTATTACTTGGAAATAAAAATATGTCTAAATATAAAAATATTTAAAATCTTTAAATTTTTTTATTATTTTAATTATGCGTGTCAAAAATAATTTTAAAAAAATATACCAAAAGGGATTCTGATCGATTTTAAAACTCCTGGAAAAATTTCAAAATTTTGACTTGTAAATTTTACTTTTAAGTAAGAAGTGAGTTTTTTCGAGTTGCCTGGTTCTCTCCCTTTAAGACTTCATACGTTCGTAAGGATTAAGCCATTTTTAACGTTTTAAACCATTTTTTCATAGCTTATGGTCTAAGCTCTGCATTCAACGTTTAAAAATTCAAATGAGGAATTTTTGTGCAAATTATTAAATAAACTTTTATTACTTTAAGAAAATTTTATTTAAATATTTTTTCGCTGAAATTTTATTTAAAATAAATTGATAGTGAATGTCCAAATAAAGTATGATTTAGCAAGGGATTCATATAATAATAGAGTTTCATGTTGAAAATATGAAGTTAGGTGTTGCTAATCCCTAATCCTTAACTTGAAGCGTTCAAAGCTCAGTCAAAACTTAGATTGTTGCTACATCTACTCAGATAATGTGAAGACAAACTTTATATGCAGTACATCTACCCTTTCTTCTCTCGCATATATAATGATAAAGTCGTAATATCCATTTTGTTAGGGTAACTTAAGCAAAAATACACGCAATTTTAAATGCTGATGACTCGTGGCTTGGCCAAACGCAAATCTTATCGCAAAGCACACAAAGGCAGGCAAAAAGACACGCCAAATACTTTGTTATTTATACATATACCCAACTATACATATACATGTACATATGCATGTATTCATGTATGCACCTTGTACTTAAAGAAACCCAAAAGTAAACCGCCTTTTACACAATTTTTATCTGCAGTTTGCTAGCTGTCAAAAGCCAACAAATATTGGCTCAGTGTATTTAGTATTTTCCGATTGATAGCCTTTGATTTTGAACTTTGCTTGTTTCTTCATGCATATATTAGTTATTTTAATTAACATTTTCCTAAACAGATTTATAAATATACTTCTGATTCAATTGCCAGCAGGGTTCGAAATTTAATTCAATTGTGTTTAACTAAATAAATTTCCCATCAAATTGTGAATCAAAAATGAAAAAAAAACTCAGATTGACGAATTCGAAAATATCGCACTAAAAGTGTGAGAATATCTCAAAGAATATATAGTAAACAGAATAGCAATTTTATCTACAGTGAACTCTCAGTATAAGAAACTACAGGAAATTGAAGTTAATTTCAATATTTTATAACATAGAGCATTTCTTTAATGAAATATTTCGCATATTGAATCTCACATTTTCGAGTGTTTACTTTATTCGCATTTATACAATATTTTATAAATTAAATTTTGCATTAGCGAGCTTTTACTTTAAACAAATATATTTTATTAAATACATTTTTGGCAAGTTTGCTTTTGAGAGAGTTTACTGTATTCATAGCTAGCTTTTTTTCGTTTTCCAAACAGGGCTGGCTCTTAAGGAGCTTAACTAAAGATTCACAACTTCAAAAAAATTATAAAAAAATATATAATTTATTGAATATAAAATATACAAGTATATATATAAATAGTATAATAAAATATATGAATATAAAAATAAATTTATTTTTTTTATATAATTAAAAATATATAAAAAAAAATTGTAATATATATCTGATTATTTTTGGTTCAGCAAAGTTATTAACATCTGAAGCTTGACAATTGCTGAAGTGTTTTAGTTCTTAAGAGAACACTAAGTGTTATTATTTAAATACATAATATATTTTTTCGGGCTCTAATCCCAAGCTTTTTCTTGTATTTCAGTAACAAATACTACTTACAAAAATTCTTTACAAATCGTATTAATAATAGGAATTCGTTTCGTTTGCTTACTTATTTTTATAACGTTTTAATAAATTTATATAATTGCTAATGAAAATATTTGACTTAACAGGAAAAAGAATTGAATACATTATTTCTAATATCTCAGAACTTGAATATTTGTATTACAATTAAAATTTTTATGATTTTATTCGATTTTTTTATAATATGTTATATTATATATTTAATATTTGATATATAAAAGGAAAGAATAACACATTTCTACTGAAGAAAACATACAAAATAAGTAGAATTTCCATAAGACTGAATGCATGAAAAATCACTTCTTTATTCAGGCATACTGGAATGCATGAAAAAACCACTTCTTTATTCAGGCATACTGTAGTGTTTCGTGTTTCTTCTGTTTTGCAGTAAATACTTTTTTTTGCCAGCCCTAATATAAACACCTGCTATTTCGCTATTTGTCTGCTGATGATTATTTGTTTATAGCGAGAACAGGCAGAACTTTCAGCTCGACGTGTAGTCTTACCTGTAGTTCGTATTCGCAGTGAAACAACCTTCATGCAAATATGCGAATTCCTTAACAGCAAAAAACTTTTTCAATTCGAGGCAAAGAAAATCAAGTTTCAATTGTGTTTTTTTGCATTTCGAGTGGCAAAGCTGCTTCAGCTGCAGTCCCCGTTTCTAATCCCAGTTTCCTTTGCCGTCTTCCAATTGCAGGCCAGCACAGGCAAGATAGAGGGCAATCCGCTATCGGAAATTGAACAAATTGTCAGAATGAGCCGGGTAAGTACAGTTGAGGAACTGAACTCAACTCAACTTGAGTCGATTGCATTGTAACTTTTGACTATCTGACAACAGGAACAGCACGAGTCGAACAGCCGCGTCGATGGCAGCGTGACAGGTGAGGCTGGCAATGAGGTCGCTGGCACAGAGAATGCGGCGACCAATGGAAGAGCACATCCAAATGCCGAATTGGGCTTTGTACAGGATAACAATGACAAGGTAAGAGCTGCTCGAACTTGGGTTGAACAAAAAGTAGCTTGAACTAATCTTCAACATTTGCTTTAGAACAAAACAGATGCCAGCGACAGTGAAGCAGGCGCTCTCAACAGGCGCCAATTGGCTCTAAATGAGCTGGTGGTCACAGAGGAGTCCTATGTGCAGGATCTACAAAAGATAGTCAATGGGTAAGTTGCATAATCAAATCAAATCAAAGCAGTCCTTAATGCCACTTACTTCCTTTGCAGCTACATGAAGGAAATACACAACAAGGAGATACCCAGGCCTGTGGATTTGCAGGGCGGCAAAATGGATTTGGTATTCAATAACATCAAAGAGATCCACGAGTGGCACAGAGAGTGAGTCTAGCAGCTCATACAAAGCTTATAGACTTGGTTTAACTAACTTTCTGCTATTACAGTAAATTCCTGAGATCTTTGCGCCATTGTCAAAAGTCACCTGCGGATTTGGGCCCGCTTATCGAGAGCTCAGCCAAAAAGTTCACCATGTACTATTATTTCTGCAGCAATAAACCTCTGTCCGAGTTTATAGTCAATGCGCATTATCAGTATTTCGATCAGATACGCCAGAAACTGGGGCATCGCATGGATGTAAGTGCAATTTATATTATTATTTATTTCACAAATTAAATTTAGTATTTAATACTAGCTTAATAAGAGTTTCACGAGCACTGGCTGCTAGGGTATTCGACTCGAAGGTTATTATTATATCTACGATTTTTGTTAGTTCGGAAAAGTTTTCGACGTTTCTCGTAATACTATAAACATAAAATTAATATTCATTTTAAAAATAAATTAAAAGTAATGTTCATAATATTACGTGAAAGGTCGAAAACTTCACCTGGTTTTTCTATAATTAATTTTATTTATAGCAATTTTTGTGTGTTCTTTGAATGTTGTCGCAACAAACACCTGTTTAGTTAAGAATTGAATTTATATATAGTATGAGAAAATATTGAAAATAGAGAAGAATATTTAAGTTAAGCATAGTACAAAAACGTGTACTGTCTTAATTCGCGCCCAGTTAAACGAATTTCTTAACAAGTAATAATCGTGAGTTAGTGTATCAATCAATAAGTCTAATAATCACTCTGTCAATCACAGCGTCAATCATTTGGAGAGTCAATGAGTCAATCAGTGAATGATTCAATGATTCAGTCAGCTAATGATTTATAATCTATGATAGTCTGTCAATGATTCAGTTAGTCTGTCAGATAGTCAGAGATTTAGGAATAGTGAGTCAATCATTTTAGTCAGAGATTTAGGAATAGTGAATCAATCATCATTGAGTTAGTCAATCAGATATTCATCCAGTCACTAAGTCAGTTAATGAATCAAACAGGCAGTAAATGAATCATTTTCAGACAGTATCTAGGTCATATAGTTTGAACATTATTCAGTCAATCAATCAATCAAAAACTCAATTATACATTCAGTGAATCAAACACTCAGTCAGATTAAGACAGCCAGTCAATCAGCCAACAAGTCAATTGATTATTCAGCTAGCCATTCAACCAATCAGATTGAACCAATCATTCAGTCAATCAATCAATCAGTTAATAATTCAATACATCTTTCAGTGACCATTTACTCATATAAAATAATCAGATTGACTTAGTCAATCATTCTATCAATTAATCGCTCAGTGAATCAATCATTCAGTCAATCAATCAATCAGTTAGTGATTCAATAGATCTTTTAGTAATCATTTAGTCAGATAAAATAATCAGATTCAATTACTCAAACATTCTTTCAATTAATCGTTCAGTGAATCAATCATTCAGTCAGTCAATCAGTTATTAATTCAATAGCTCTTTCAGTGAGCATTTAGCCAGATAAAATAATCAGATTCAATGACTCAATCATTCTATGAATTAATCATTCAGTGAATCAATCATTCAGTCAGTCAATCAATCAGTCAACAGTTCAATTGATCTTTCAATGATTATTCAGTCAGATTCAAAAGTTTTAATCAGTTTCGACTATCTTGTCTAATCAGTCACTCAATCAATCAATCAATTATATTAATTTGATGCCTCTTCTTTGCAGCTGAGCACCTTGATCATAACGCCCGTGCAGCGCATCACAAAGTACGTGCTGCTGATCAATGAGATACTGCGTGAAACGAAGCGAGCGGGTCTGCTGAACGAGGTGGCGACGCTGATGAAGGCATGCGAGCAGATGAAGGACATCGTGAAGAAGGTGAACGATATGATGATGGTGCTGCGTGGCCTGCAGGACTTCGATGGCGAGATCACAGCGCAGGGCAATCTGTTGCTGCAGGGCACACTCACCTGCTCGATTGATGCGGGCCAGAAGCAGCGTGAGCTGCAGGTGTTTCTATTCCAACAGATCATCATCTTTGCGGACATACAGAAGCAGAAGACACAGTTCAGCAGCCCCATCTTCAAGTATCGCACGCACATACAGGTAAGCTATGATTAAATATCAATTTGATTATAAATATTATTTTATTCATTAACTACTCGACAGCTCAATCACATGCAGCTGGAGCGTCTGAAGGATAGCGATTACAGTTTTCGTATCAAATCGACGGATCCGAATAAGCCAACCGTGTCGATCGAGTGCCAGGCGAGCTCCGAGAAGTGCTACGACGAGTGGCTGGGCATGCTGAACGTGATACTCGAGCAGCAGAGCGACTTGATAACTCGGCTCGTCAATCCACTCAACAAATGAAACACGCAGTGTTGAATTCCAAAAAAAAAAAAACAAGAAAAACAAAGAAAATTATATGTAAAAGAAAGAAAAAACAAAAAACTACAATTTATGCTAATTGTAGTTGGTTTAGAAAATACAAAACAAAATGTTTTGGGTCCAGAAAAACAAAAAAAAAATAACAACTTTCTAGTGAGCGCTCCGAATCGCACTTTGTCTATCTGAGCGTCTGTTTCACACATACACACACACACCTTCACACACACGCATACTCAAGTCCTAAGGTGTATGTAGCTTGTAATTAATTTATTTTTGTTCATGCTCCAGTTGATGTCAGACATATGCGAGGGTAGTCTGAGAAATTTGACGACCTAAACTTGATTATAGTAAAATACAAAATTAATTTATTGAAATTAATGCATATATAAATATATATTTTTTGATTAGTTCTCGAACTTTGCAAACTACCCTCGCATATATATATATTTTTTGTAATTTTTGTTTTATTTCTGTTTTTATTTCCGTGTTGAATGCAAAGCAAAAGTATTATCTGCTCAAGAATATATATGTATATATAAGTATATACAAGAAGTGCATTTCGTAAATTAATTTCCCAATTTCAAAGTACTTTTACTTTACCTTATTTAATATATATATCTTATTTATATATATATTTTACTACAAACCAATTACTCACAATCGAAAAGCAATACACGAAAATACTTAAAAACAAACAACAAAAACAATTTATAAAACAAACCATCACAAAAAATATATTTTTAAAAGTAAATTAAAGTATTTAGTTTTTAGACCTTCGTTCGCATATTTAGTTATTAAATTAATTTAACTAAATCGAGGTGATTTCTGTAATTAACTATAAACAAAAACAAAAGTGCAAGAAACATTTTGAAATTAATTTAAGTTTGCTTTAATTTAACGTATTTCTACTTTTTAATACACACACACACACACATATATACATATATGTATATTTAAAATATAAAATATTTAAGCTTTAAAAGTTAATCAAAAGAAAAGGAACTAGATATTTTATCAGTTTTTAATTTAATTAAATAAAAAAGAAAATAAGCATAAAACTTACTCGGATATCAAATGAAATTTTGTTTTATTTTATTCACTTATTATTTTATTAATTATATTATACAACACACACCAGGCAGTAGACATATGTATATGGAAGTTTGCAGTATCTATACATATGTATACGAGGGTAGACCACAAAGTTCGCAAACTTGACGTAAAGATCAAAGAAAATATAAATATAAAAACAACATAAAATTTATTTATAATTTTTGTTAACTCGAAAAAAAAACATTTTTCGACACAACAAAATATATTAATAAATTGAAACAAGTAAATGTTTAACAATAAAACAAAATTAAATTCTATTTTGACTAAATAAATATTAAATTCTTTTGTTAATATTTATTTATTTTGTTAGTTCAAGAAATTACACTGAAATTTGCGAAATCTGACAAATATATAAAAAATCACAGTGAACATTTAAAAAAAATCAAATACCCAAAATAATTACAGAATTTAAATAAAATATAAGTTAAGTTAAAAAACTTAATTTTTTATTTTTCTATATTTCTATTATTGTTTTAAACTATAAAATTAATTGATATATTTTATTAAGTCTAAAATATAAAAAATTTATTATTTTCCCAAATTTTCTTTAAATTTATATATATTATAAATATAGTATTTCTCTTTTGTTAGTTAGGAAAGTCGATTCTAGGGGCGTGTACAGAATAGGAACGTATGCGATAAATCGGTTTAAGTCGGACGAAAGTTTACATATATATGTATATATATATATATATATACGAGGGTAATCTGAAAAATCTTAAACTAAACCAAATTAATTAAAATAATTTAATAGTTAAACAAAAATAAAAATTAATTTTTAGTTTTCTGTATTTCTATTTTGGTTCATTTTTAAGACTGTCAGTCTATATATAAAATAAATATATAAAATGGACCAGGATTTGATAAAATGTATAAAAACAAAAAAGATAGAAAGAAGGAACCACTTGAGAAAGTTACTAAACGGTTGTTTAATCACTTTCATTTTAAATCAGTTTTCCTTTACACACACACACACACTCACACACGCATGCCGTTAACAAACTTATCTGATCTGCAACAACAAATAAATATAAATATATATATCAAGCATAAATTTAAACAATAACAATTTAGCATAGCTAAATAACAGAAGAAGAAGAAGAGGAAGAAGCGAATGAAGAAGTTTTGAAGTGAAATGTTTGAAATGTATTTTTTTACATATATGTGAAATGAACCTCCGGCATTAATGATGAATAATAATGATGATGATGATGATGATGAATGATGAAATCTTAAAGAGAAACGCACATTGAAACAACAATTTAATGGCCACATCTTTTTCTACATCTTTTGCACCGCACACAGAAAAATACACTGAAAAAAAGAAGAAGTTGATTGAACAACATATTGATATAAATATATATATACTATATCTCTTACCATGAATTCTATGTAACATAATTGAATTATAAATTATGCAACTTATTAATTAAAACTTATTGTTGTACTTTAAAAACAAAAAAACAAAAAAGAAAACGAAAAAAAAACTGTTACCAAAATAGAGTCAAATGGGGAAGTTCGATAGATAATTGTGGTAAAAGTCTTTGGTGTGCGTATTTTTATGTATGTATAATAAATATATATATATTGAATACTTGATGTATGCATTGATTATATAGTAAGAGCATCAAATAAACGTGTTAATCTGTGTTTTAGCCAAGTAAGCAAATAAAATGCCGATATAAACAACAACAACAAAAAAATAACAAAGAAATAACAAATTGCAAACAAAACATATATTTATAGTATATATATATATCGAAATACAAATTGTATGTACCCAAACAAAAAAATGCATGTAATCTGAATTTAAAATTTTCAAAAAGCGTAATAAATGCAAAATGTAGATGAACACAATCTATGAATATATTCAAATCCAACGGATGATTTAAAATTGGTCGCTCAGCTTGCACAGCAGCCAGCTTCTGGTCGAGTGCAGGCCTAGTAGCGTGTTAAAGTGTGTTTGCATAGCAGTGAGTAAGTGGGGCTAAGGCCATTTGAAACAGGTTGGCATCTCTTTGAATTCTGCCGAGTAATGCAAAAGCGTCGCAGCAGCAGCTGCAAGGAAATTCAATAAATTTTCATTACAATTTGTTAAAAACTAACATATAATTTTTGTTGTAAGTTATGGAGGAACTACGCAAGCATTTATCCAAGGTAAACGTGCCGTGCGGGAATCCACCAATTTACAAAGACGAATGCGTCTTCTCCTACGACAATCCGGAGACGCCGACGGGTCTCTACGTCTGCCTGCAAAGCTTCCTCGGCTTCGGGGAGGCGTACGTGAGAGAGTATGCCGCTAAAACTGGAAATGTTGTGTTTCTGCACATTAAACGCGAGCGTAAGCTAAAGGCCGGCGAGTCCAATGTGAAGGCGCAGTTGGATGAAGCAGAAGCCGGGCCGGAGCGCAAAATTACGCGCCTAGCCATTGGCGTTGAGGGCGGTTACAATGAGACTGATTTAGCTAAGAAGTACGAGATTAAGGATACGTACAGCATTGTGCTGGCCCCCAACCTGGATAAGAAGTTGCCCTATCCAGATGCAGAGCTGCCCATGCGAGTCACCCAAGCGGTGGAGGCAATCATTGAAGCAGATTCTGCCATTGCGAAGCTAGAGAAGGCCACACTCACAGGTAAGTTTGCCGCTCTCAATAAGCATCACAACTGAGAGAGTAAACTAAGTTAAACTAAGTTCGAAAGAAAAGAGAAAGATGGCCGCTAATCTTATTCGATTGCTTTACATTCACTTTGTTTTGGCTCTCTCGAATGTTTGTTTGTTTGCATATACGTATGCACAAACACTACTGAAATAAGATCGAGCGGGATGGCAGCAATCTCTTTGGCCTTGCTCTCTCAAACGTTTGTTTGTATAATACGCTAATCCAATGAGATCGAACGAGATGACAGCTCCTCTTATTCATTTGCTTTGTTTTTGCTTACTCTCAATTTCATAAGCAAAGCCGCTACTCTTACGCTTTGTTTTTGCTTACTTCCAATTGCTCTCCCAAATGTATGTGTATATGTATGCGTGTGCACAAACTCTACACAGACATTGCCTCTCTTTTGAAGAAGCATTGCGAAATAGTTGAAAGGTTTGTCATCATGCTCATATAAAATTGTCATTTATTATTATTAATTAATGATGAATATGAATAATAATGATTATATGAACCCATTCAAAATGGGTAAACCGGGTATATTGGTGTTTGTTGAAGACAGCTCGTTCAGTGTATCTGCTAGCCGGGCATATCCGACTATTTCACTCGCAAATAGTTTTTAGACTGACTCCGGATATCATTGCAGGCACTTGGGATGGCGAGGTGCGTCAGGCCTCGAAGTACGCCGAGAATCTGCAGCAGCTGGACAATGGAAAGAAAATACCTCCAGCTGGCTGGAAGTGCGAGAAATGCGATCTGACCAGTAATCTGTGGCTGAATCTAACAGATGGTTCCATCTTGTGTGGCCGCAAGTTCTTCGACGGCAGTGGAGGCAATGATCATGCCGTGGAGCATTATCGGGAGACGGGCTACCCGCTGGCCGTTAAACTGGGCACCATCACAGCCGACGGCAAGTCGGATGTCTTCTCCTATCCGGAGGATGATATGGTCGTGGATCCGCATTTGAGCAAGCATTTAACCCACTTCGGCATCAACATGGCGGCCATGCAAAAGTGTGAGAAATCGATGGTCGAACTGGAGCTGGAGATCAATCAGCGCATTGGGGAATGGTCCGCGCTGACGGAGAGCGAGAGTGAACTGCAGCCATTAGCCGGACCCGGTTATACGGGCATGCGAAATCTGGGCAACTCGTGCTACATAAACAGCGTGATGCAGGTGCTCTTCGTCATACCCGATTTCCAGCAGCGCTTCGTGGGCAGCGGCGCCGATCACTATTTCACGGCGTATCCCAGTGATCCGGCCAACGATTTCAACATACAGATGGCCAAGCTGGGCAATGGCTTGCAGTCGGGCAGGTACAGCAGCTTGGTGGCCAACACACTGGACATGGAGCACATGACGGGCATCTCGCCGGCCATGTTCAAGAATATTGTGGGCAAGAATCATCCAGAGTTTAGCACCAAGCAGCAGCAGGATGCCAACGACTTCTATTTGCATTTGTTGACGCTGCTCGATCGCAACTCGCGGAATCAATTCAATCCGGCGGATGCGCTCAAGTTCCAGCTGGAGGATCGTGTCGAGTGCATGACCAGCCGCAAGGTCAAATACAAGATGCGTGAGGAGTACAGCTTCCGACTGCCCATACCCCTGGAGCAGGCCACCAATCTGGACGAGGTGCGCGAGTATCTGGAGCGAGAGCAGGTGGCACGAGCTAGTGGCCAACGTCTGCCAGATCGAGAGCTGGTGCGGCACAAGGTGCCGCTGCAGGCATGCCTCGAGCGTTTCTTCGGCACCGAGCTCATCGAGCAGTTCTATTCCACGGCCATCAATGGCAAGACGACGGCCAAGAAGACCACACGAATGGCCACCATGCCGGATTTCCTGATGATTCATCTGGGAAAGTTTACGCTGGGCGACGACTGGGTGCCCAAGAAGCTGGATGTCTCTGTGGACATGCCGGACGAGCTGGACCTAGGCGTTTGGCGCTCCCGGGGACTTCAGCAAGGGGAGGAGCTGCTGCCCGAGCCGGCTGCAGAGTCCACTAAATTCGTTTTCGACGAGCACGTGATGTCGGAGCTGCTCAACATGGGCTTTCCGCAGGAGGCGTGCAAACGCGCCTGCTTCCATACGAAAAATAGTGGGCTGGAGGCCGCCTCCAATTGGCTGATGGAGCACATTGCTGATGCGGACATCTCGGATCCGTTTGAAGTGCCCAGCAATCGCATTGGCGATGGCGCCGCCTCCACTTTCGTGGCCAATCCCGAATCCTTGGCCATGCTCATGAGCATGGGCTTTGGCGAGCATCAAGCGCTGGCCGCCCTCAAAGCCACTGATGGCAACGTGGAACGCGCCACCGATTGGATCTTCTCGCACGCCGAGGGCGGCATCGATGATGTCCCAGTGGCTGCACCACCCTGCAGCACAGCCGCCGCCGCTGCCACGGGGAGCAATTATCGCGATGGCCCCGGCAAATACAAATTGGTTGCATTCATCTCCCACATGGGCACCTCCGCCCAGGTGGGCCACTACGTCTGCCACATACGCAAGCAGGGCGAGTGGGTCATCTTCAATGACACCAAGGTGGCCAAGTCTCAGAATCCCCCCAAGGACCTCGGCTACCTCTATTTGTATATGCGCGACGAGTGAAGCAGTGAATAAACTTGAGAAGATGATCTCCCCCCCAAGCAGCAACTCCTCGGATTTGTGTGAATTATATAAAATATAAATATATATATATTAATGAAAGATGAAATAAAGGCAAAGCGTTTACAGCAGCGAAGAACCAGAGAATCTTGCTTTATCAAGGGATCTACTTTCCAAGCTTATTCTCATGCCTCTCATTAGCTTTGGGATCAACTTATCAACCCCGAAGGAGTCGCTGGAGAAGAAGCAGCAAAGAACATCTCAATTGGCCAGCTTCTGCTCCACTTAAACTAATTCTCAAGATCTTTCTTAGGAGCAGCTTTGAAGGAGAAGCTAGAGACGGAGCAGCAAAAATGACCTAGACCAGTTTCTTCTCCATTTAAACTAATTCTCAAGATCTTTCTTACGAGCAGCTTTGAAGGAGGAGGAGCAAAAAAGGCCTAGTTCAACTTAATCTGCACTTAAACTAATTCTCAAGATCTTTCTTAGGAGCAGCTTTGAAGGAGCAGCTAGAGAAGGAGCAGCAAAAAAGACCTAGACCAGGATTCCTCTCCACTTAAACTAATTCTCAAGATCTTTCTTAGGAGCAGCTTTGAAGGAGGAGGAGCAAAAAAGGCCTAGTTCAACTTAATCTGCACTTAAACTAATTCTCAAGATCTTTCTTAGGAGCAGCTTTGAAGGAGCAGCTAGAGAAGGAGCAGCAAAAAAGACCTAGACCAGTTTCTTCTCCATTTAAACTAATTCTCAAGATCTTTCTTAGGAGCAGCTTTGAAGGAGGAGCAAAAAAAGATCTAGACCAGGATTCCTCTGCACTTAAACTAATTCTCAAGATCTTTCTTAGGAGCAGCTTTGAAGAAGAAGCTAGAGAAGGAGCAGCAAAAAAGACCTAGCCCAGCTGCCTCTGCACCTAAGCTTCTGCAAAGGAACAGAAAAGATCTAGAGAAGGAGAATTCATCCATCTAATTCTTCACATATCAAACTAAGTTTCTCCTTAACCCGATCTCTCCTTATCCCAGTCTCCACTTCTAAAACTCTTTCTCTTTTGCTTGCTCTACATATTTATTGAATTTTCTTTTTTGTTAGGAGCTCGTGGACAATCTCGTTGAGACGATCCGCAAATGCCGCGAAGGAGAACTTTTGCTGGACTCGCTTGTGGCCCAGTTCGCCCATCTTCAAGCGCAGCGGCTCATCCTTGAACAGTTGGAGCATGGCCGCGCCGAAGCTCTTCTGGTCCTTCTCACACAGAAAGCCTGTGGAGGTGTGCACCACCGTTTCGGTGGGTCCGCCACTGTTCAGAGCCACCACTGGCTTACGGAAATACATGCCCTCCAGCGGCACAATGCCAAAGTGTTCGTTCTCCGGCGTATAGAGCAGGCAGTGTGCGGAATACAGCAGAGTGCATTTCTCCTCGTCTGTGGGCGAGCGGAGCAGCACCACATGGTCTTCCAGCTGCAGCTCAGCTGTCAGCTGCTCCAGCTCACCAAAGTGCTCCACATTCTCGGAGCAGCGTGTGTCATAGCCACCGGCAATGATCAGGCGACATCTCTTGAAGTCAGACAGGGGCAAGAGATCTCGCAGCAGGCGTAGGGAAAGCAAAGCCAGGGCATGGTTCTTCTTGCGCTCGTAGCGATTGATGTCCAGATAGATGAACGAGTTGCGTGGCACACGTGGATGCACGGGCTCGTCCAGCAATGCCGCACGCTGCTCCAGCTTTCGTTCCATCTGATCGAAGTATTGGGTATGGAGTGAAGGATAGAGAACGTCGGGCACGACTTGCAGCCGTCGGAATGTGTCTTGGAAGACGCGCAATGTGAACTTGGAGTTCACTAACACCTTGTCGGCCTGGCCAATGGTTTGCTCCTCCAGCCAGTTGAGGGGCGTGCGATACAGGCGCTTGAGCAGACCCGCTCGGCTGCTCAGCAGCTGGTCAGGATAATGGCAATAGAAGAGCACACGCGGACGATGGCGAGCCAGTCGCAATATCGGCACACACACGGAAATCAAATCACAGACAATCACATCCACCTGGTTGCGCTCGGGCATAAAGAAACTGGCGTAGATCGCCGCGTACATCATGCGGACATATGCACAGATTGCATAGAAGCGCCCGAAGAGCTTGCGTGGCAGCCAGTCGCCGACAATCTGCACGGGAAAGCTGCCATCGGCTGTTTCCTTGAAGCAATGCGTGCTATCATGATGATTAGTCAGAAAACTGACCTCGTGACCGCGCTCCTTCAGCGCCAAGGCGGCATCCACGACGAGCCGCTCGGCGCCTCCGATTCCCAAATCTGGATGCAGAAACAAAACGCGCACCATTTCGTAACTGCGAAACAAGCATATTCATAAATTATTATATTTCACTATACACATCCGCTATTTCACGTACCCCAATGTCAAGCAAGTTGCATTCTATTTAAAAAAACAAACAAAACAAACTAAAGTTTATATTTATTGACTCAAGTTTTGTTTAACAGCTATCGATGAATTTTCAATTGTAGTGGCAACTCTAAAAATTGCACTCACTCGATAAATTGCACTCACTCGATATCGATACTCCTCTCTGTGGCACTGACAACTCTAGAACCAGCAATTGCAAACGCGTTTTGTCATTATTTAGCGGTAATAAAGGCGCTGTGCTCGCATTTCGGCCCGTGTTTGCAAACGAACGCATTAAATTTTCTGTAAAAATCGAATGAATTTTTGTACAATTGCAATTAATAGTGCTGTCGTTCCGTCTAGGCGTTGTCAGCTGTGTGTTGCTACTAATTTACAAGCACACACACAATCCAACACACACACACCGAGACATTTCATCCAGTGGGATGATGCAGCCGCCAATTAAATTGCCAACAAGCGCAGGCATCGACATCGACAACGAGCGCGCCTCCTTGTTGTTGCTTAATAAATAGAATATATTGTAAAGCATTCAAGTATTTAACAAAATAGAAGCCACAAGTGTAATGTATGAAAATTGTTGTAGTTGTTGCTGTGACACCCTTTAAAAAACAAAAACAAAAAGAAACCCAACCAAACAACGCGCCTCGGCTCCTTCTCGGCTAAAGCAGCGGCTGCGATTAGCCCAACCGTAACCAAAACACAATTCCTAAAGTACACACGTACATATATATCCGTACATACATACAAACATATACAGTTATTTGCTGGGCCACGTATCTAGCAAATTTGACGAGATGCCCAAAATCTATGTGAAGAAGCCTTTGGCGGGCCTCGTCATACGCAATCGAGCGCACAAAAGCAGCATATTTACCGTAAGTAACAATCACACTTGTACATATGCATATACATAAACACATACATGTATTGATATTACTATATACGTGTATGTAGCTACGTAAGTACAATGAGCTCCCCTTATAAACACCTGTGCAACTGAGATAGTAACTACAGTAAGGCATCGTTAAAAGCAACCACAGGTTGGATCAGCTGTCCTATTGAACTGTTATAACTGTTATATAGGCTGTTCGAACAGTTATAACTGTTTTATAGACTGTTGATACAGTAAAGTATTGCTATATGAGCATACTTTTTAAAAGAGGACGAGTTGTAGATAATTTTTAAGAACCATTTAATAAGTATATTTATATGGAATATTGGAAAATAGTGATAAAATAGATATGGAAATGTATGTATATTAAACGTTTTCTCTGTACGGCTTAATATAATTTGAATGTAATTTAGATTAATACTAAGAAATACATATTTTTCCACCAAAAAAAAAAAATCTACTGTACTAAATTTTATACTCTTAATACAGTGAAATGTGCAATAAGAAAACTGAACTAACGACACGTACAATATATTTTTTAGAACTATAAAAAAAATATATTGTATATGAATATTTTTCCTCAAAGTACTCTTACTGTTGAACTCTCTTTTATGTTGTATTACCTCCATAAATTGAGATAAACTTTACGGGGATCATAAAGTTAATTGCACCTAAAATTATTTTATTAAAATTGTTTTGGGTAATTCCCGTAGCATTTATTGAATGTCCACTGTACTTAATTTGAAGTATGCCAATAGGCAAATTGTTATCAGGCGCGAGGCCCTCACGCTTTTTATTTTCGACATGAATCACTCCTCGTGTGCCGAATGCTTAGTCCGTATTATACTAAATAGTAAATCGACTATCAAAGCGCCAATTGCTTATTTCAATAATTGTGATTGCGGCAATTTTAAGTTCATGTTGCTTGGGGGTTTTTCCCTAGAGGCGATTGCTTTATCATTATGTGATATTATCTACAAATCTTTGTGACCCTAATCATAAATAAAAGAACAGCTAGAAACGCGACACATGTCATAATACTTATAGATAACGTTTGTAATCAATGCCTTTACTAGCTATAAATAAAAAGATATTCTTAATGAATTTAAGTTTAGGAACTAATTTGTGAAGCGCTTAAAAAACGTAAATAGTAGTTGATAAGGAAATGTTTCCTTGGAGTTATTTATTAGTCATAAGCGCGATGACTCGCTGACATCAGCAAATGTTGCGTGCCACAGTATATGATGAGTATACTGAACACTAAGCAATTAAAATTTTTAGAAATTAGAAAAGGTAATAATAGCAAAAATCTGAAGCTTTATATTTTGCATATGTAATTTTTTAAGCTTATCTCTTTAGTTATTCTAAAATTTAAATTACGTTTCAAACAAAAATGATTACATGTGCGAGCGTGCACTGTATGTGAGAACAGTTAGTTAGTTTCCATTGCAAGCACAGTCATCTGTTTGCCCACACTCGACCGATTAAAAGTGCGGGAGAGAGAAAGAGAGGGGCAGAGTGTCAGTGGGAGAGCGCAAGATCTTCAGCATTTGTGTGTCAAATTTCATAATCAATTCAACGTTGACCTCTTCCAGCAACCACTTGTTCAATGGGTGAGAGCGAGAACGGCGCAACTGTCGCTGCTCGTTCGGCTTTCGCTTTCGTCAAAAAGCTAATCGGTGTGTCTTTTGTTTTTGGTTCAGTTTCTGGTTCTGCTTTTGTTTGTGTGTTTTGTTCTCTGTTCTTGTCTTCGTAGCTTATTATGCTCTATATTGGCTCATTAAGAAGTGAAACACTATAAGTGGATTTTATTTTTATTTTTTTTTTGGGAGTGCATTGAACTTTTTGCCATGTGCTAATGAGGCAGAGCTGCTAAACCAGCATGTATGAAGACGTATGTATATATATGTAAACTCACACATATGTACATGTACAATGCATATTGTTGTAGTGCGTGCGCGTGTAAATATTACATTAATCACAATTTGCCCCAGCCCAGTTGCTCAAGGGCCGGCTCCAGCGTGTAATTACAGCTATACACAAAATGTGGAACAACACTCGCTGGGACGGGCGCAATTTTATTTTAACTCTATTTCTTCCTCTACACCTTTTGTCCCCCTCCCACGGCTATGCATTCTTAATGCTAGTGCGTCGCCGACGACGTCAACGTCTAACTTCAAGATAATTTGCCGTTAACCGTGGCAGCCAGCCAGCCAGTTAAAAGGCAGTCTAGCTGGGCAGCCAGCTTGTCGCCATGTTCATATAAACACTGCATAACAAAACAGCTGGATATGCAGATTTCATATTTATAATTCAAGCTAAATATTTAAATTTGATAAACAGGTTTAAGCAAGTATATACAATATATCCACATTTAATTATGGTTAATGAAAAGTAAATTCCTTGTAGCACAGTGTAATAAGCGTATTCCACATACGCCCCATCGTACACTAATAGCTATAGTTTTCACCCGCAACCAATTTAGTTGATGGCTTTTGTTTATTTCAGCAGCCTTGAACTGAACGAAATGCTTTTAGCGTGAATTCGATTTTCCTCAAATTATCATAAGTTAAGAAAATTAGGTAAAACCTAGAATGAGTCTACACAACAAAAGTAAAACGGTGTAATATATATTTACTCTAAAATAGACTGAAAACAGGGTGTTGATAGTCGAGAGCATTCATATTGATATCTAAACGAACTCATTCACAATAAACCAAAAATGTTTCCTTTTTTGGTGCATTTTTGTGGCGCAAAGCTTTCCATTCATAAAATGAGCGAGAAGAGCGCGCAGAATCCACAAAGAAAGCGAAATGAAAAAGCGTGCGGCATTTGTAGCAGCTTTTTTCTTCTTCGCTCTCTCAGCCAACAAGCGGGTGCCAGCAAAGAGAGCAAAGCTCACACACACACTCACATACACTCTCTTTGTCTTTGTTGCTCGTGTGTGGCGGGTGCGCGTGTACGAAATGTGCACCCACAAGCAACATGCAACAGAAGCTGCTGCAACAACAACAAATGGGCAAACAAACAAGGGAATTAGTAAACACGGAATGGGAATTATTATGGGAAATTTAATGCAGACGCGAAAGCAGGTTTATGGAGCAAATGTGTGTGAGTGAGAGAGAGAGACGAAAGTGAAATAATCGAAGCTAAGCTTTAATGTGTGGGAGTTGGGTTATGCTTGTGTGGGTGTGTGCGTGTGTAGTGAAAGTCAATCCGAGCCGGCAAATTGTTGAATTAAATAAACAATGCTCAAAAATTAACAGAAATTAAACTTAAAATAACTGAATTAAAATACATTTTTTTTCTCTTTCTTTTATTTTGTATATTATTCTGTTGACTTTTCCAATGATTTTCACCTAATCGCAATAATTATACACGAAAAGCTTTTCGCGCCCCAAAAGCTTTTCTTTGCACGCGAAAAATTGCATAGAGGAGAGTGGCAGAAAAATAATAAGTTGGCGACGCTTTTCCAGCTGAGTACGACACAGCATGTGGAAAAGCGCACAACTAGCTCGGAAAACGTTCTCCCGTCTTTCCGTTGTTGTTATCATCAACAAATTCGGCATTGTCTTCGTCTAGCAAAAAAGAAATATACATAAAAAATATTTCTTTCGTTTCAATTTTCATTTGAATTTTTCGTTTAATTTTTCAATTAAGTTTTCCGCGCTTGGTTTTTCGGGTGTGTGAATTTGAAAGAAACGCGGCGTGAAGACAAATAAACAATTAGAATGCATAGATATATATGAAATACAACAATTAAATTTTATAAAATTTATTAACAATAAAATATTTTATACAAATAATGTGTTTATCAACAATTTATTAAATATGTTGCGTTTGTAACAAAGTGTGTGTGCGTGTCTGTGTGTGTGTATGTATGCTTGCAGTTTGCCTGTAAGTAAAAAAAGGAAAGAAAAGTGTATTCAAGTGGAAATGGAAAAACTATGTGGAAAAATCCAAACTTCAAATGAAGTAAACCGTTGTTGTTGTTGTTGTTGTTGTTGGTGCTGCTGCGTTACGCAAAATATATTGTAACTGTACTTAAGTGAGGCCCCACGTACTTGTTGTTGCTGCTCTTCATTGTGGCTTGTGGCATGTGGCATGTGCCCCTTGTTGTTTTTGGGCTTCTCCGTGTTGTTGCTACTGTCTGCTTTTTTCTGCTTTCAACGCTATTATTTTTGTGTGTGTGTGTGTCTTAAGGCACGACCGAATGTCGCCATATACCCATACGAACACACACACGCACACACACACATAGCCCCACGCACGCACACGCAGTTGCCTTTCGTGTTGTTGTTTTCCTTGAAGAAGGTCACTCAAACTTGTCTCTGTCGCCCACCAAACCACTCCCCCTCGCCCCTCACGCCCTGTCAGCGTCCTTTCTCCACTTTCACTGCCTTGACCAGCATTTTCTTCTGGTTCGCATTGTTTTTATTTTCCTTTGGCTTCATTTTTTTTTGTGCATAATTTGAGCATTTCGAACGCTGCAAGCAAACGTACATTAAAAGTCTTTTGTTATGCCCCATCTATATATATATATATATATATATATTTATATATAGGTATATGTGTCCATTGTGTATCCATCTATCTTGAGTCAGCTCATTGCACTGCCATTTGTATTGTTGCTTAGGTTCTTTTTATGACCAAATCAAAATGGCTCATAAAATGAGCAGCGGCCCTCCCGCCTCGCGCCTCCCCGCGTCCCTTTTCGGCTGACCCCCTCGCCCCCCACGTTGACCTCAATTGCAGCTGGTGCCCAAGCATCAAGATTTGCATACAACAATGCAAATGTTTATCGAAATTGTTATACTTAATCATGATTCTCTTTCTTGAACAATTTGTTTTGTTCAGCTTTTGGGACCACGTGTCGTATACGCAACTTAAATTTTTAGATACTTGATGAAAGGCAACGCTAATTGTATTAAAAATACAAAATTATATAAATTTCTAAAAGTGTAGTTTACTAATTCACATGAACACGTCTAAAATTATCGTGAAATGTTTCATACAATATATGTAAAATACATAATTAAATACATTTTTTAAAATTTATTGTTTAAAGTTAATTTTTTTAAATGATAGCACTTTTTAAAAAGATTTCTATATACTAATTGATATGAAGACTACTTATAATAATCTTAATTTTTCATAAAAAAAAATTCTATTTATTAATCCCAAAGTTTTTATAGTATTTTAGCTTATGTTTAGCTTAGTAGAAACCTTTTGGAGCGTGCTTAGAAAAATCTCTTATGTATTGGAATTAATACATATATTTTTTGTTTAGGGATAATTATAAAGAGAACAAAATCAGATTTGCATAGAAAAGTGATTTTTTATGAAAAGAGAAATATTTTTTAAACTATATTTAAAAAAGTTTTACTAGTTTTTATTTAAAAAGTATATTTTAAAAAAATTTACAGAGATTTTTCTATAGAGTAAAAACATGTATTAATTTAATTTATTATATTAGCTTAACAAAAAGTTGTTTGAACCATTTTAAGTCAAATTTCTTTATATGGTTATATGGATATGATAATATTTGAATTAGCGCTTTATAAAAATACATATATTTATAAAATCTCCTTCAAACAGAATACCTTTAAGATATATATATAAATATTTTCCATAGCTACAACGTGTCGTATACGCAATTTAAAAGAAAAAATTAAAAAATGCATAGAAAACTCCTTTAATTATCATGGAATTTATTAAAATGTACCAGGTCAACGTGTTGTATACGCAACGTTTGGCATCTGTAGAAAATGCCTTAAATGTGTGTGCAACAACAAATTATACTGCATAAAAGTAAAAGTTGAAAAAACAAAAGATACATAATATATACGTATGTATGTGTGTAGGTATGTAGGTATTTTGGGGTGTCAATGCACACCCGCACTCAAACCCTTTGCCGTGGTGCTCACACGCGCATGGCTCGTCGCAAAAGTTCAATAAACCTTTGTGGCAAGCAAATAAAAAAAGAAAATCAGAGCCCTGTCTGCCTTCAGACACTCTTCAATGGAATCGAATGACTCATTAGCATATTTGTTAGGTAAACTAATTTTGCCTGGCACAAATCTTTTTGTCTGCTCTTGAGATTTTAGCTGACACGGATTTTGCTTGTGGCAGGAACAAATATTTGCCAGTCCTAATCAATTATGTGGCAGGATGTAGAAGCAAGGCAGAAACAGAAGCAGAAGCAGACAGGAGCCTGTTAGAAGCAGCTACTGTCAGCTCTTATGGCATGCCGTTAGATAATACACACACATACGCACAAACACACACAGAAACTGACATAAATTGTGGGTCGTTGTTTGTTGGCTGCTTTTGTTTGGCAGTTCATAAACAGCTTCGCTGGCTAATGCGGCGTATGCGCAATGCCGCAAATCTCATACCCCAATCCCAGCCCCCAACGACAGCCGCAAGCTGAAAGCTATTGTCTCTCTTCTTTTGTAAATAACAGTTAAAGACTAACATATACTTAACATATATATATATATACATATATATATATCTATGTATACCCTGTTTATGCAGACTGATTGACTGACTGAGTGATTGATGAGCAAACTCTAAGATCTATTGTAGAAAGCTGAGTTTTTCAAAGTAGTTGAGGCAGTGTGATATTAATGAAGCCTATAAAGAAATTTAAGAAAAATGTTTAAGCCAATTATATAAATAGGGTCAAATCCTAATAGTTCGAAATGGTAAAGAAAACAAGTAAGAAAGCTCTAGTCTGGTCTGCCCGACTACGAGATCCCCTGAACCAAGTCCGAGCTGATGTTTTAAACAACCTAGCTTACATCTTTTATCTATACATATTACCTCTGCGCGCATATACACATGCACACATACACACAGGCACACAGACACGTGCACACATATACACATGCACACAGAAGCACGCTCGCCGATTACTGCGTAGTTGATTTGAATGTATGTGTGCACACGTACAGGCTGCTGCAGCGTGCTTTTACAATGTTTCCTTTAATAACTTCTGTATTACTTAACGGATTTGAATGCAATTTTCTGCATTGAATGCTATTAATTTATTAAAAATACGGTTTTCACTAAAAAATTTGAAAAAATTAAATTGTGGCTTTGATAATTTTTTTTTTTATAAATTTTTTTTGTGAAATGTGGAGCCGGTATCCAAAATATGAAAAAATAGAAAATGTATTTTATTTACAAAAAGCTAAAAACAAAATTTGGTAGCTGTAGCTAAAAATATGTAAAAGATATGGTCAAAAAACTGAATCTTGATAACGTTTTAAATCGATAACATTGAAACGGAAAAATTTATCGAATATCTAAAACAAACTCGATATTTTCGCTGTATACACAGACCATCATGCAAAATTTGAAGTCTCTAGCTCTTATAGGTTCTGAGATCGACGCGTTCATACATACGGACAGACGGACAGACGGACAGACGGACGGACGGACGGACAGACAGACGGACAGTGCTAAATCGACTCAGCTCGTCACCCTGATCAAGAATATATATACTTTGTGGGGTCTGCCACGCCTCCTTCTGCCTG
This sequence comes from Drosophila gaucha, assembly GCA_035045545.1. NCBI lineage: Eukaryota > Metazoa > Arthropoda > Insecta > Diptera > Drosophilidae > Drosophila > Drosophila gaucha. Next base: position 1,274,077 of record JAWNOY010000286.1, read on the forward strand.
TTACATACTTTTTGCAAAACCATTATACCCTGATTTCCCATTTTCAATGGGTTCAGGGTATAAAAAAAATCGCGAACGAATATTTACGTTTTTTTTAAGGAGACTAGTATTTGAAAATGTGTGTAATGTAAAAACACACTCGAAATAATAATATAAATAAATAAAAATATAATTGCCTAATTTTCTTCGATTTAAATTAAATTTGATTTCTGAAAAGAAAATGTTCTGCGATATATATATATATATATATATATATATATATATATCTATAAATATAATATGTTTCTGTATGACATAAAAAGAATATTTTTTTCTTTCTATCAAGTAATTAATAAAGCTTGAAACTCACTTCCTCAGCTAAATCTATATACAGATATGGATATATATTTACATTCCCATCCCTCTGATATAATTGATATTGGTGAATTAGCTATATATGCATACATAAAGTGCATTTAGATATTAATTTATAAATTAATTAAACTTCACACTCACTTTCCTTTATTTATATATAACATTTCCGTTGCTGTCTCTCTGCCAATCTATATATCCAACATATATACCCGATGAGTCACATTTGTTAGGCTTGTGCTGTGTTTCGTCCTTGGCTAAATTGTCTCTTGTTTTTAGCCGTGGCACACCCCGCAATAGTCGAAGGACTATTGGGCTATATGAATTAGAATTTCGAATTCCGTTCGTTTTCTTTTTGCGTTTTTAGACTCAGCCTAAAAAATGAGAATCGTTTATTTTATTTGGCTTTGCTGCCAAAAACATTCTGTTGCAACATATGCAAATTAACTGACTGACTGCGGCTCGTTTGCTGTTTCTGTTTTTTGTTGCTGTTTGTCAACAAATTTCGTCGAGGCGCAACCGAACGGAACTGCCGTGTTTTTGAGTGCATGTGGCATGCAAGGTCAATTCAGCTCGCATTTCAGCCTGCATCATAATCATTGTTAATCAATAAAATCAGCCCCCAAGCAACAAGCAAAATGAATAATCGGAAAAAGAGGAAAGAAATAAAAGAACTTTTATGTGATGAAAAGTTGAATGCGATTGCAGAAATGTGGCATTGTAATGATAATGATTATGGCAATGATAATGATAATGATAATTATAATAATAAGTGAAGAGATGTGAAGCGGAAATGGTTATGAGTAGAGAAGAGATGAAATGATTAAAGAATAGTAAAGGAATATATGAGAAGAGTAGGAAAGGGTAGAGTAGAGTAGAGTAGAGTAGAGTAGAGTAGAGTAGAGTAGAGTAGAGTAGAGTAGAGTAGAGTAGAGTAGAGTAGAGTAGAGTAGAGTAGAGTAGAGTAGAGTAGAAGAGAGTAGAGTAGAGTAAAGTAGAGTAGAGTAAAGTAGAGTAGAGTAGAGTAGAGTAGAGTAGAGTAGAGTAAAGTAGAGTAGAGTAGAGTAGAGTAGAGTAGAGTAGAGTAGAGTAGAGTAGAGTAGAGTAGAGTAGAGTAGAGTAGAGTAGAGTAGAGTAGAGTAGAGTAGAGTAGAGTAGAGTAGAGTAGAGTAGAGTAGAGTAGAGTAGAGTAGAGTAGAGTAGAGTAAAGTAGAGTAGAAGAGAGTAGAAGAGAGTAGAAGAGTGTAAAAGAGTGTAAAAGAGTGTAAAAGAGTTTAAGAGAGAGTAAAAGAGAGTAAAAGAGAGTAAAAGGGTGTAAAAGAGCGTAAAAGAAAGTAAAAGAGTAAAAGAGAGTAGAGTAGAGAGAAGATAAGAGTTAATAAGAAGAGTACCTATCGTTCATATGAACAACTAAGCGTTCAATACGAAATTCATATGAACTGATCCGTAGTGCATAAGAAAGAATCGTTCACGAACGAAGAACGAAAAAATAATTAAGCTACGAGTATCGTTCATAAGCGTTTGAGCTACATATTTTGCTTATGAGTGAACTAGTTCATTATTTTATTTGTATAACTCGCTCAATTGAACTTGTTCTGAACGATACGAAATAATACTCTGTATACACTATGCCAAGTTTTACACTTCTTAACTGAGAGATTAGTTTTCAAAGAAGCACATATTCTTTGCTATATCAACATATATGCATACTTTATACTTGGGCTATCTAGCTATAGGCGAAAAACGTTATTTATTTTATAAGAATAATATTAAAGTAGTATATTTGAGCATATTCAACTATCTTTTGGCAGTGCAATCTGAATGAAAGCTGAGCTGCCTTGCACTTGGCCACGTTTGCAGCTTCGCATGTGCCATATGCCACATGCCACATGCCATATGCATTTTGCATTTGTTACTTTCCTTCTGCCCCGCCGCCCCCTACTTCTGCTGCCCATGATGATGCCCTAGGCCTCGTTGACTGCTGACAACCCGCTGTCATTTTTGCATGGGCTACCGAGGGTAGAGGCGGGGATTGGGTAGTCACGACTTTTCCTGTCACATTGATGTGATTTGATGTGACTGCCAAGCGCTGTGCTCGCTGCTGGATATCTAGCCATATGCAATGGCCATTATCTAACTGGCCCAGTAAAATCAATATACTGCACATTCATCATCTAAATGACGTTCTCTCTCCTCTCTCTCTCTGTCTCTCTCTCTTTCTCTGTGACCCTTTGCTGTGGCAGTTTTGGTAGCAGCTTGACACTTGCTGGCCAAACTATTTTTAATATTGAAAAAGCCCGCAAAGCTGCGATGACAGCACGCTTGTTTTGCAAGTGTGTGTGTGTGTGAGTGTGTGTTTGCCTAACAGTAGCGGAATAGAATGCAAAAGTAGGACAAAACAGGTTTAGGATTACCATAAGATCAGGACTAAACTGAAATTTTGTAGCTGATATATGCTTAGATATAGATTCGTATTCAATCAGATTTGAATAATTAAACAATACAGCAAAACTTGATGCGTCTGAGTAATCAAGAATCAGACTTATGTATGTATGAATTCTAGAATGGCATAGAGTTTTTAAAAATCGTCTTGTTTCTACATTTAAATTTCAATCAGTTTATTACAAAAAAAAAATGTAATTAAATAAATTAGTTTTGATTATTTCGGGACCAATATCATAAACCTCCTTGCTTTATCCAAAATTTAGAATCTTCAAGTTTTAATTTTCAACAATTTGGGGTATGACAAAGCAGAGAAAACTATTCTACATCTTGTTCTTGTTTTCTTGTTTTCATCAGAAATACCATTATGATATTTGAAAGTAATTTAAGTAAAATTTTAAAAATATTTTTCATTTTATCACTGAAATACCTAGTCAGACAGTACTTTCCAAAAGACCTATGGAAATATGAAATTAGAAAGGCCCAATATCAAGGTAATACATCTCAAAGATAAATAAAATTTTTTTAATGTTAAGGATGGAATGGAAGGAATGTTAGGATAAAAGGAGAAGTACTTTCAGATACCTGAAATGTATTTGAAAAATATTCTTTTTCTTACAATTACTAGACCCCGAATATATAATTGTTTTTGCAACTTTAATTCGGTTGAAATATCCTTAAATTCTGACGTCATATTGCTATTACAGTTTTAAAAAAGACATTTTATTGACCTATATTTAAATACTAACTAAACTAGTATATATTATAAAATTATCATGAATTAATCTTTGTTTTTTTATTTTATAAATTTTTTTTCTTATCGTACTCGTATACCCAACTGTATTTTATAGTGCTATATTTTTCTTTACTGAATAACCCATCTGCCCTTAAGCTCCGCTCCTGTCCCATTACGTATACGTCGCGTGGCCGTGCACTTTGTTGTCGTCATTTGATTTCGAATCGAATTTAAAGCAGAACTGCAATGGGCAATAACAGTGGCTGCTGCTGCACTCATCTAACCTTGAATTGCTTTGTCGATTCAGCGAGAACTCTATATTGAATATACCCAAACAGAACGTTTAAGCTAGCAACAGGCTGCAAAAAAGCAATTTAAATATATATTTAATGAAATGTCTTTGTTAATTGAATTGCTGACAGTTTAAGTACTAAAAGAGTCGAGGCTATAATTCATTCTCTATCGCAGGTGGGTGACAAACTGAAAGACAGCTGTGACAGCTGCCTAATGCATGCTTGTATGTGTGTGTGTATCCACGGTTCCACGGATAACAGCATGATCGACTCCAGGTTGTCTGTTTCCTCAGCTCTGAGAATTATCTTTTCACACCAGAAACACTCTTCTATGATACCTCGACTGTAGCTTGAGTGTGTGTGTGTGTGTGTGTGTATTTGTTTGTTTTCGTTTGCCTTGCTCCACTTTTGGGCAACTTGAGCTGGGGGTTTTCAAACTTTCTACTGCATACTTTTAGGCATTTGCTAAGCCTTCCACTTTCATTTGATATAGGTGTAATTCGCAACCCAAACACATTTTTTTTATGCATATCAATTATTTAGGCAGGCCGCAAAATGGAGCCCAAAAAATGTTTGTGACCTTGCACGACAGGTAAAACCTTTTTTTTTGCAGTCGGTATTTGCGTGTGCGAAAATATGCAAAAAAAACATTAAAGAAGTACAAATGGTAGTCGGTGGCCAGTTACCCTGTACAAATTTAAACTTGCCTTGATTATTTATACTATTAAATACTAAATATAAAATATATAAAAAAATTAAATTATTTTTAAATAATGAAGTATGTTTATGACTTAAATGTAAATTAAAAGAAAACATTAAATATTCTAACGAATTTTTCTTATATATTGTTAAAAGTATTGACATATATGAGAAAAGAAAGGAACCAAATAAAATTTAAAAAATATATAAAAAAACGTATACAGAAAATAAGTAAATAAAAATTTACAACTAATGGAATATCGAAAATTTGTATGATAAAAATATATATAACATAAAAAAATATATAAAAAAAAAATATTCAAAGTATAGAGTTTTAATAAAATAATAAAAAATATATAAAAAATAATGAAATATATAAAATATAAATATATTTATTTAAATTAATTTTGAAGGAAATATATTTTTGAAGATCATTTTGAATTTATAATGTGCTAGCATATATGCTCATTCACTTCCATTTACAGGGTATGCGGGGCACACGTGTTTGTCTCGACATCAGATTAATTAACTATAAATGTGCTGTAAAATATATGATATTACGTATACGTCGTGCTATTAGCTCATGCTCTAACATAAGGCCAGCACAATGGAGTAATTAGAAAATCCAATAGCTGCGACTGCTACATAGATATATATATATATATATATATATATATATATATATATAAATGTATATTACAGTCAACTGTCAACTTAAATACTTATTGTAATGGAAAATTGTTTGGCAACTTATTTATTTTTTCACTTTGCGTAGTTGTGTATAGTAAATAGAGATGTTGCAGATCACGTTCATGTATATCTTACTATAGATACATATATTTAGAATACAGATAAAGAATAAATATCTATAGAAAACCTTGGTGGAATCTTGTATCTTGTGTCAACAAAAAGTAGCCCAGTTCAAACAGTTTCCTTATCGCAGTTGCTACACTTTTATTTTTGCTTGCCTAACCCCTTTACACTGTCCAGAGTGAGTTGAGTCGCGTCGAGGGTTTGCCCAGTTTTCATTTCCACTTCCATTTATTTAGTGAGCTGTGCGTTTGCACTTGACCTGATTGGAGCTGATCGTTGCGTTCTCCATGGGGTTGAGCACGTTGCGATGATTTATGCTATGCCAGACACTTTTGCTTTTTTTGTTGACTTTTATCTGGTTTCAGTAGCAGCAGCACAATTTAATGTTAATTTTGTTTGCATTTATGCCGGTTAAATTTGAGATAACACTTTTCAAGTTATTTCCTCTAAATTTAGTTTAGATAGGCATTTAGATGGCATTTTAATGGCGTCTAGTGTAACAGCCATTAATGGGCAATTAAATATCCCATCATAATAAAAGTTCCCTGAGTTCAGTGCTTGTTAAAAATTTCCCAAACACCTGGCTTATGCTTGCTTTTTGTTTTTGCTTCTCTAGATCAGCTCACAAACTTAAATAGCTCTGCTCGTAAACATTTTTTTTCATGCTCACTTTAATTATTTATCACAGTTTACGGGGTGCTGCTAATTTGTAATTATTCTACAGCAAAAGCTGTTCAATTTTCCCCTTCATTTCACACACACACACACAAAGCTACTATTTCTTGCTGCTCGTTTTACAGCAAATGCCGCTCTGCACTTCAATACTTTTTGGGCTATTTGTTGTTTTTTCCCCTTTCCCTACATGCACAAAGTACCTTTGGCTATTTGTTGCTGTTCAAAATTGCCTTCCTTACTACACACATTTAATTTACACACACACATATATTTGGCTATTAATGGTTATGCTACAATATCCGCTAAATTTCCCTCATTACAAACAAAAACACAACCATATACATAAAGTATTTTTTTTTGGCTATTTGTTGATATTTGAGAGCAGCAGCCGCTGCGTTTCTCCCTTCATATGCACATACACATGCACATAAAGTACTTTTTTGGCTATTTATTTTCGTTTACTTTTACGGGGACAGCAGCTACTGAATTTCGTTATTTACTACACTTTTTAAGTAGTTTTTGTTTTATTTGTTTTTATTTTTCAGTAATAGCTGCTCAATTTCCCCTCTCATTAAACTCACACATAAAGTACTTTGCTTATGACTATTTGTGTTTATTTGACAGCAGCAACAGCTAAAATTTCCCTCTTCATTACACACTCACTCCACAAGGGTATTTTTTTTTTTGGGTACTTGTGGTAATTTGACAGCAGCAGCCGCTAAATTTCCCCATCATTGGACACACACACAAAGTATTTGTCTTTGGCCATTTGTTGTTGCTTGTTTCAGTTGGACATTTTGTTGATGTGTTTTGCTCTTGGTTTCGTTGATTCCGCACGCAAAGTCCGAGGCGCAGCCTCAAATGCTAGCTCATGCTCTCTTGCTCACACTCATGTGACGGCATTGGTGCTCTCTTTTGCAAAAAAAAAGCTCTTTCGCTCGCTCAGTGCCCATCGCGCAGTCGAAGCGAGCGGACGGGACGTCGCTAAATGTTTTTCTTCGATCTGTCGAATATGTCGTGTGTGGTGTATAAAGAAATTAGGAGAAAATTGAGAGGTTTTTCGTGAGAAACAGTGTTGTATAAAAAAAATTTAGAAACAACTTTTTCTATTCGTTTGTCAAAATTCGTTACACTGTCTATGTACGAAACATTTGTTTTTTGAAAAATTGAAATAGTTTCGAATATTTTTTTTTGGCTCTTTCTTTGAAAAATCCGTAAATTTTGTCTTTCGGTGTATTTGGATGTGGTGCCCGCAACGCCCAAGGCTTGACATACATTGTGTTAAAAATTAAGAAAAAAAAACAACAACAACGACAACGGTGATTGATCTCAAACTTAAAATTAGAGTTGTTATGAAAAGCAAAGCTCTCTTCGATGCCCAATACAAATTGAATTCGATTGTCGTACGATGTTTTTATCTAGTATACTGTACATATATGTAAATGCTATATATATTGTTTGTATGCTTGTTGCTATGTTTAATTAACATGCGAATGTTAAAAGCAATCGCAACTACAATAACAATAGATCGACTAAATTGGCTTTTAACGATTCTTCACTTTGTTGTCAGACTTTAAAGTCTTCAATTAAGTTTTTATTGCATACTTAGCGGCGAGTGTAAACAAATTTTAACAGATCCAAGCTTGCCAAAAACATATTTTAATGAAATAAATTAAAACTAAAAAATAATTCCAAAAATGGCAAAAGCTATTAAAATTCTTTTTCGAATTGAATAGTCAGTGACTAGTTGAGGCACGTGCCTCGGGCAATTAAATTAAATCGTAAATTTAATGAGTAATTAAATTTGTATTGGGCGCGTAATTAAAAAGCAGCTCTTCACAATGTAAGAGATTTAATGTAATTACAGCCGGAAAAGTGCCTGAAAAACACGGAAAAGGCGACACAAGAGTCGCCGCCAGCTGTGAAAAGGAAAGTAATCAATGATCAAGAATCGACGATCAGTGATCAATGAAAAGAGCGGAAAGGCTACAGAGACAAAGGCAAACAGGCAAAAGGCAATCCAATCGAGGGAAGTGTGATCTGTGATCTGTGATCCGTGATCTGTGATCTGTGATCTGCTATGTTCCTAGACCTAAACAGCTGAATCCTTCAATTGTGGATATTACGTGGCAATGGAAATAAGTGTGTTGGATCATCCAAGAAAACCGTGTGCAAAGCGAATCACTTAGCGAGAGCCCGAAGGACAACAAGGCAGGGGAGACGAAAGAAAAAGAAGGAAGCAGAAAAGAGAGTGAGAGAGAGAGAGAGAGAAGGACAAGAGAGAGAGTTGTCTCTCCGTCTGTGTGTGTGTGTGTGCGTCTGTGAAGTATGCGTGACGAGCTGAAGTATGCCAAGCGGCAGCCCAATGAGCATGCGAATGCGAACAGCAGCAGCAGCTTCGAGCTGGACGAGCATGAGCCGGCCTTCAAAAACTTGACAATAAACACAAGCAACATCAGCAGCACCAGCACCAGCAACATCACCAGCAACACGAGCATCACAGCGACGGCAATTGCAGCGCATATCAAGGACGAATCGGATGTGGGCGAGCTAACGGACACGCAAAGCACACACAGCAGCAGCTCGACGCCCACGACGGCGGATGTGGCGGATGTTGCTGCGGATGCGGATGCGGATGCGGATGCGGATGACACCATCAGCTCGCTCTCGCCTGCAGTCTATGGCGGAGGCGCCGCGCAACTGGTGAAGCGGCATGCAACAGCGCTCAAGCAGCAGCAGCAGCAGCCAGTGGAGACAATCGCCGATGATGCGCTAAGGGATGCGGATAATGTGCCCACGGTAAGACAAGCGGTGGCTAATACTAATGCTAATGGCTAATGGCAATGGTGATGTTAGAGCTGAAACTAAAGCTAATGTCATTGCTGATGCTAATGCTGTTACCAATGCTAATGCTAATGCTGTTACCAATGCTAATGCTAATGCTAATACTAATGCTAATGGCTAATGGCAATGGTGATGTTATAGCTGAAACTAAAGCTAATGTCATTGCTGATGCTAATGCTGTTACCAATGGTAATGCTAATGCCAATGCTAATGATAATGCTAATGCTAATGCTAATGCTAATGACAATAGTAATGGTAAAGCTGATGCTGAAGTTGAAGCTGTAGCTAATGCTGATGTTAATGCTATTGCTAATGCTAATGCTAATGCTTATGCTAATGCCAATGGCAATGCTAATGATATTGTCAATAGTAATGGTAAAGCTGATGCTGAAGTTGATGCTGTAGCTAATGCTGATGTTAATGCTATTGCTAATGCTAATGCTAATGACAATGATAATGATATTGTCAATAGTAATGGTAAAGCTGATGCTGAAGTTGATGCTGTAGCTGTAGCTTAATGCTACTGCTAATACTAATGCTAATGACAATGATAATGATAATGTCAATGGTAATAGTAATGCTAAGGCTGAGGCTGATGTTGAAGCTAATGCTAATGTCATTACTGAGGCAATTGCTAATGACAATACTATTTTCATAGCTAATGCTCAAGGTGATGCTAATGCCTACACTAATGCCATAGCTAATGACATTGCTAGTACCAATGCTAATGCTAATGACGATGCTAATACCTTCGCATTTCCGTACTTTCTGTAGTCATCGCGGTATGCGGCGCATCCGAGCGCTGCGTTTGCAGAGACCACGGCACAGGGCGCTTCAAGATCAATTGGGGGCACACATCGACGCACCCTGTCATCCGCCTCGTACATCTCGATGCGATCACAGCAACTGGGAGCAGTGGGAAACGCAAATGGGGCGCCAACGGAACGACCGAAACGCAATCGCTTCTTCGAATGGATACGCGTCGCCTGCAAAATCTGCTGCTGCAAGGTTTGTGGCGGGCCGCTGAATGCCTCAGCGATGGGGGCAAATCAAATTCCATTGAATTTTATTTTAATTGATCGACAGACAAACAAATGAAATCGGTTCCAGCTCCACAGCCACAGCCAGACACAATTCCCAATTCCCACACGCTTGCATTATACAGGCAGTTTCCAATTTCATCCGGTGTCGATTCAATAACAGACTTTGAGTCTTGTGCTACTCAACATATATATCCATATATGTATATAAGTGTATCAATAAGTAATCCTAGTTTTGATCAAACGCCACCTGTGACAATATCTGTAATATAAATTCCAATTAATTTAAGCTGTAGCAACAGGTTCGAATCCTAGTCTCTAGATTAAGTTTCTGAGTATATAAATTGTTAGCATAATCTATTGTAACTAGGCTGTGGTGCGAATACCTGACTAGAGCTAAAGTTTATCCAAAATTGAAGCAAGTTAAGATGTCTAGATCCAATATTTGATGTATACAATAGTTGATATATACATTTTTCCATATTAATAATTTCAATATAACTAAACTTTGATTCCATTTCCATCCCAGTTTTTAAGTTAAACATATAAGCAAGATTTATTCCTATAAAGATTATCCAAAATTGAATCAAGTTTAGATGTCTAGAACTAATATTTGATGTACACATATATACATTCGTAACTGAACTTTTTTCACTTTTCTATATATATTTTTCATATTAATATTTCAATATAACTAAACTTCGATTTCCTTTCAATCGCAGTTTTTAAGTTAAACATTACATAAGCAAGGTTTATTCCTATATTTCTATATGAAGATTTATTTTAATATAACTGTACTTCGTTTTCTTTCGAATCCCAACCAACTTTATCACTACATAAGCGAGGCTTTATCCAATATTCCATATATATACTATATTAATATATACTTAAATTTATTTTTCATATATTTTTCAACTAAACTTTGAGGTTTAGGTTTGAGTTCAGTATTAATATTAATACTAATTACTCTAATAATATTAATGAGTAACTAAATTTCATCAGCTAAAATATATATATTCTGTATTCCCACAGAGTTCGGGCATTGGCGAGCCGAGTGTACATCATGCGCTGATTGTGATATTTTTAGAGTTCTTCGCTTGGGGTCTGCTAACCATGCCCATTATATCGGTCAGTATATATAGCATATATGTCATAATGAAGAACTATATTATCTGATTTCTATATTTGCAGACGCTCAATCGTACATTTCCGGATCACACGTTCCTCATGAATGGCTTGGTGATGGGCATCAAGGGCATACTGTCCTTCCTGTCGGCCCCATTGATAGGCGCTCTTTCCGATATTTGGGGTCGGAAATTCTTCCTATTAGTTACAGTATTCTTCACCTGTATGCCCATACCTTTGATGTGCATAAATACGTGGTGGTTCTTTGCCTTGATCTCAATTAGTGGCGCATTCGCAGTCACCTTTTCGGTGGTGTTCGCCTACGTGGCCGATGTCACCACGCCCGAGGAACGATCCAAGGCCTATGGCCTCGCCTCGGCCACATTTGCAGCCAGCTTGGTCATTTCGCCGGCGCTTGGCAATGCCCTGATGGATATGTACGGCGATACCTTAGTGGTAGCCCTGTCCACGGCGATTGCCCTGCTGGATGTCTTCTTTATACTAGTCGCTGTGCCGGAGAGTCTGTCCGAGAAGATGCGTCCAGCTACATGGGGTGCGCCCATCAGCTGGGAGCAAGCAGATCCATTTATGGTAAGTCCACATGCTCTGGTTATAAAAACAATTCTCATTGATTCCCATTTACCAACTGCTTTCAGGCACTACGCAAGGTGGGCACAGATAAGACTGTGCTGATGCTGTGCCTAACCGTGCTGCTCTCCTATCTGCCTGAGGCTGGGGAGTACTCCTGCATGTTTGTCTACCTCAAGCTGAAAATGGGCTTCAACTATGTGGAGGTGTCCATTTTTATAGCCGTCGTGGGCATACTCAGCATAACGGTGCAAGTGACGCTTGGATCGTTTATGAAGTGAGCAGAATTTTAATTTATAAAGCTAGAAATCGAAAGTAAAACAAACACAAATATTTATGTATATATGCTAGATATATTTGAGAGATCTCTTGCCAAATACTAACACACATTTCTCTATCTTTTGCAGAGTCTTTGGCGCTAAGCGCACGATCATTGTGGGTTTAGCCCTGGAGCTGATTCAATTGCTGTGGTACGGCCTGGGCAGTCAGAAGTGGTAAGTAGACTAGTCGATCAATACATGAGCAACTGTTAAACTTTACTTATTCGCAGGATGATGTGGTCCGCTGGCGTGGTAGCTGCTCTAGGTTCTATAACCTATCCCGCGATCAGCGCATTTGTCTCGCTATATGCCTCGCCTGAGAGTCAAGGTAGAGCCACACTTAAGATTGTCTTTCAATGAATATAATACTTAATGCTTTAATGTGGTCTTTTAGGTGCCGTTCAGGGCATGATAACGGGCATGCGTGGCCTCTGCAATGGCTTGGGTCCCGCTGTCTTTGGCGTCATCTTCTATCTGTTCAATGTGGATTTGAATGCCGATCATGAAGCCATTATGAACAACAGTAATCCGACGAACGTTGAGAAGATCTCAATGCATGTGCCGGGGCCGCCATTCGTGTTTGGCGCCCTTTGCGTTTTCTGTGCCATTGTTGTGGCCGCATTCATACCCGAGGGCCAGCAGGCGGTGCTGGAAAAGAAACGTAAGGAAGAGCCTGATAAAACCGGTGTTAATTCATAACAAACTATCAAAAAAAAAAAGAAAGAAAATCAAATTTAATTTATAGAAGCAAAAAAGAAATGAAAAATCTAACCAAAAGAATATATATCAAATTGAAAAGTGTCCTATTCTGATAAAAAAAAATCAAATCTATATGTTTCTCTCTCTCTCTCTCTCTGTCTCTCTTCTGTATATGCAGGTGCCTCGCTCGATGTGCAGTACGAGATCGAGACGGGCCACAAGGTGCCCAGCTCGTTGGCTCCGCTGATACGCTCCGATTCGTTGGCGCAGCTGTAGTCGGCCACGCCCATCGTCTTAACTACACGATATATACATGATTTATAGTAACTGTAACAAATGCTGTAACTAGTGTCGCTTTAGTTTAAACCAACAAAACAAACACAAAACAACAAACAAAACATTCAGTTAGAATTTCGATTTGCCTAATTTTTGTATTCACATCTTTTTATGTGTGTGTATTTCATAATTATTAATTAATGAACTATGAACTATTTATTTTTAAAAGAGAACTCTACGCTCGTTTTGCCACTGCGTGTGCTTGCCCAAAAATAAAAAAAAACACAAAACAAAACAGAATAATAATTAAAATAATAATAGTATTTAAAAAGAGCCTGTGTTAATTTTCGCATTCAATTTTGTAACATCACAGCGACAATTTGTTTTATAGCAACCAAAATAAGTAAAGAAAAAAAACAACTGCCAAATACAAAAATAAAATAGAATGCTTATTGTTTATATAACGTATATATAAATATATATAGATCGGGCTATAAATTGTTCATATATTATTTAATGCTATACACAGCTAAAAAAAACTTTGTTTCTTTCACATTTTGCAGTCAAATCAAATTATAAATGAAAATTTTTAAATTATAAATTGATGAATTATAATTATTAATTAGCGTTAATTGTGTAGTAAGCTTTACTTTGCAATTGTAGTGATCCAAAAAGTTGAGAACCGAGAATCGAGAGAGTCGCAAATGTGGAAGCAAGTCGTGCGTTTCACTTATACTAAATAATAATAATAATAATGCTAACTGTTTAATAGTTTTTATTTTGATAAAAAGTGAAACGAAATACAAATTAATTTTATTGTTTTTTTATTGAATTAATCAAGGCTTAGGCATCATAATTAATAAGCCAGTGCGTAAGTAGTCGTAAAAGTCTTTTGCACGTGCTATCAAAGGTGCAAAGTTTCACAAGTTTTAAATAGTAAATACATATATGTATATATATGGAGACATAAATTTATATATATATATATTTATGTATACACTTTTGATTTGGAAACGCAGAAACCAAATTTCTAATGTAAATTATTTAACATAGACAACAAAAACTGATTGTAAAGGCATACGCTATATATATATATATATGTGTGTATACATATGTGTGTAAAATGTATGTACAAAACTTTTGATGCAGTGAAAAAAACAAAAAAAATAAAATGAAATACGAAATGATGTGAAATTTAAAATCAACCAAGAACTAAACAAATGCAAAAATTGTGTAACAAATAAAAATATGGTTTGATAAAATCCAACAAATGCATTTTAAATATATATTTAAAAATTGGTTATCTTATATATTTTTTGGGATTTTTTGTATTTTAAATATTTATTTAAACAAGTAAGAAAGCTCTAGTCGAGTCACAGCCCGACTACGAGATCCCCTGAACCAAGTCCGAGCTGATGTTTTAAACAACCTAGCTTACATCTTTTATCTATATATATTACCCTCTGCGCGCATATATGCATGCACACATACACACATGCACACATACACACATGCACACATATACACATGCACACATTTGTATACACATGCACACATATACATACCATGCACACAGAAACGCGCGCAGATTACTGCGTAGTTGATTTGAATGTATGTGTGCACACGTACAGGCTGCTGCCGCGTGCTTTTACAATGTTTCCTTTAATAACTTCTGTATTACTTAACGGATTTAAATGCAATTTTCTGCATTGAGTGCTATTAATTTATTGAAAATACGGTTTTCACTTAAAAATTTAAAAAAATTAAATTGTGGATTTGATAATTTTTTTTTTAAATAATTTTTTTTTGGGAAATGTGGAGCTGGTATCCAAAATATGAAAAAATAGAAAATGTATTTTAATTACAAAAAGCTAAAAACAAAATTTGGTAGCAGTAGCTTAAAATATGTAAAAGATATGGTCAAAAAACTGAATCTTGATAACGTTTTAAATCGATATCATTGAAACGGAAAAATTTATCGAATATCTAAAACAAACTCGATATGCGCGCTGTATACACAGACCATCATGCAAAATTTGAACTCTCTAGCTCTTATATGTTCTGAGATCGACGCGTTCATACATACGGACAGACGGACGGACGGACGGACGGACGGACGGACGGACGGACGGACAGACAGACGGACAGGGCTAAATCGACTCAGCTCGTCACCCTGATCAAGAATATATATACTTTGTGGGGTCTGCCACGCCTCCTTCTGCCTGTTACATACTTTTTGCAAAACCATTATACCCTGATTTCCCATTTTCAATGGGTTCAGGGTATAAAAATGTTTATCCTATATATTTTTAAGGATTTTTTGTAGATCCTAGCTCTAAGACAGTGGAACATACAGTTTTTCCCAATTGGATACGCCTCCAAGATTCGTATATATAATATATATAATGTAAAGTTAATTCATAGACGAGGTCGATAGTAACACACCTACTTAGATTTCTGCCGGAAAAGCTGTATATGAAAATCAATTTTCCCGATTGTGCATATTTCCAATATTCACAGAGTCCAGAAATCAGCTTATTTAGCTTTTCGAAAAGTATTTATTTAGAACATTTCAAGTTTTTTATCAAGCTTCCAAATCTATTTAATACAAATCGATAATTATCGATGTGCAGACAGAAATGTGATCTTCATATGTCCGATAGTATAAGAGCTAGAGACACAAGTTCTTTATATCTATCATAGTACAGACATAATCTAAATATTTGCTTTCTTCTGTGAGTTTTAATGATGTAGAAAATCGATAAATATCGATAGGCAGTAACAGCTTGTTTAAGACATTTTAAATATTTCACAATATAACATAACTTTGTTTGTCAAAAACTGTGATGAAGCATGCTTTTCGTTTGGGCTGTGGTAGTTATTATTTTGACATTTTTGATACACTTCACTTGTTGGATAAATTACAATCTATAAAAAGTTTATATATTTGTCGCACGGTTTAGCATTCTTTACACTGCATGTGCAGCAAAATTTTATGTGTTTAACTTATCCCATAGATGTACGTAATAGTTCGGAGTGAAAAACCGAAAAGAATCCATTAAAAATTATCCGGGTAAATGGCTGCCGAGCACAACACGACGACGCGTCGCAGAAGCAAAATCCGCTATCGATGCCATTTAGGGGTTCGACTAACTGCAACCGTTGTCCAACTCGTCGTTCTATATGCTCTGCTGATCGGGCCAGTGTCGGCGGGCACGGACGAATTCCGTGAGCCGTTCGTTGGTCATGGCACCACGCACGAGCAGCTGGGCCAGCTCCATTATCCCAGTGCCGAACTGACGCCATACAAATCCCAAGTGGAATATACAAAACCACTGGAGTACTCCTATTGGTCCGTGAAGCCCGTAAAGAACGTTTCACATGTTCTATTCAATGCTTTGTCGGGTGATTTGCCTAAGGGTTAGTGCGAATATATATCTATCCCTAGTCATCTCTATATATGTATAAATTCGGTTTATTAGGTTACCTCAGCGTGAAGAATGGTGATACCTTGGCGTTGGGTCCGAAAGTTGAGCAAAACGATTGGAGTGATTTATTGAGACAGTATGTGCTAATTTTCTTCTGGATCATATTTTTATTAATTCTCATCATTCTAATACCATTCCTTGCGTAAGTCCACACAACTGTACAAACATATATATACATATAGATATATATAATTTGTAAAATCGTGCAGGGTTTGCTATTGTTGCTTCTGCTGCTGTCGCCGCTGTAGGCGCGGCTGTGGTCCTTGCGATGGCCCTAAGGACAAAAAAATGAGCATCATTTGTGCCATCCTGCTGTTCCTGCTACTCGTCCTCATTCTGTAAGTCCTTCTTATTAGATGATAGATCAATCACATCCTAGAGCTGGCTCCTTTTCATCTCTAGGCTGGGCGCCCTTCTTGCCTTTGCCTCGAATCACGTTTTGGATCACGGCTTGCAGGACGCTACGGATACGATGAGGCGTGGCAGCGATGACACCTGTCGCTATTTGGAGGACATGAATGCACATCTGCATCACATTTTTGTCTACAACTACGAGGAAATGGAAGCACATCTAGCCGAATTGCTAAACGGTAAGTTAACTAACTAGTTTTTTTTTATATCATTTTGCACAAAATAAAAACCGGGTGTTCATTGCCCGTTTTGCCTTGCTTTTCATCCGACCATCCA
This sequence comes from Drosophila gaucha, assembly GCA_035045545.1. NCBI lineage: Eukaryota > Metazoa > Arthropoda > Insecta > Diptera > Drosophilidae > Drosophila > Drosophila gaucha. The sequence continues at coordinate 1,291,153 of JAWNOY010000286.1, forward strand.
TCCGTTTGTCCATCCATCCGTCTATCCATCCATCTGTAAATCCGTCTGTTCGTCTATGCTGCCTATCGATTCTTCTATTCGACTATCCGTCCATCCGTCTGTTAGTCCATCCGTCTGTTCGTCCATCCGTCTATCCGTTTGGTCGTCCGTTTGTCTGTCCATTCGTCCGTTCGTCCGTCTGTCCGTCTGTCCATCCGTCCGTCCATCCGTCTGTCCATCCGTCCGTCCATCCGTCCGTCCGTCTATCCGTTCGTCCGTCTGTCCGTCTGTCCATCCGTCCGTCAGTCCGTCCGTCCGTCCGTCTGTCCATCCGTCCGTCAGTCCGTCCGTCCGTCCGTCCGTCTGTCCATCCGTCCGTCCACCCATCCGCCCGTCTGTCCATCCGTCCGTCTGTCCATCCGTCCGTCTGTCCATCCGTCCGTCTGTCCATCCGTCCGTCTGTCCATCCGTCCGTCTGTCCATCCGTCCGTCCATCCGTCCGCCTGTCCATCCGCCCTTCCGTCCGTCCGTCCGAAGCAAATCGTGTAGAGAGGTAGGACTATTTGTATTATTTTTTGATGATTTCTATTTTCGTTTTTCCACAGATGCCCATCATCATATATTCTTGGATCTGGGCGATACGTCCGAGAGCAATGCCATAGTGCAATTGGAGCGCATCTTTAATAATATGAAAGAGGCGAGAGCTCTAATGAGACAGGTTGACCGTGATGAGAAGGACTTGCGATTCTATACGTCACAGCTGAGAGATGGTAAATGCTGATCAGTTCCCAATTTATATTTATATAATCAATTATCATCGTAGGTGTTCGCGGTGCGAAACGTGATGTGAACTACGCCTGCGGCACTTTGGTTAGTCAAAAAAAATGCAGTAGCTTTTTGAAAAATACGGAAATGGAATTTGTTGAAACATCCACCTGTCTACACATGGATAATGTAAGTAGTCCTATTCAATTAAATCTAGGTATACAAGTAGATATATATATATCTCTACCAATAAGCCATTCATTCGATTCAATCAATCATCTTTTTGATATGCAAATTACATATAGAGCCGGTTCCAGCCCTGATGCGATTTCAAATACCTAGTTCTGACTTCAGTCAGTTAGTCAGTGCATCTCTTATTCGGTCAGTCAGTCAGTCGATCAATCAGTATTTCAATAATGTAGAATTGAATAAGGAAAGCCTTTTTGTAAAGCTTTTCTTTAAAAAAACTAGATTGGGCAGCAGTTGGTCAATCACTAAGCCTGTCAATGAATCAGTCAATCATCAGTCAGTCATTTACTCAGTTCAGTCAATCAATCGATCCATTAATCAGTCAGACAGACTGTCAATGACTCTGCCAATCAGACAATCGATTGATGATTCTTTAAACGCCTATCTATTATCAGTCAGTCAATCAAGCAATCAGTCAGTCAATCAAATCAGTCACTCATTTACTCAGTTCAGTCAATTAGTCAATCTATTATCAGTCAGTCAATCAAGCAATCAGTCAGTCAATCAAATCAGTCACTCATTTACTCAGTTCAGTCAATTAGTCAATCAGTCAGTCAGTCAGTCAGTCAATCAATCAGTCAATCAATCAGTCAATCAATCGAACAATCAATCAGTCAGACAGACTGCCAATGACTTTGCCAATCAGACAATCGATTGATAACTTTTTAAACGCCTATCGATTATCAGTCAGTCAATCAAGCAATCACTGTCAGCTAATCAATCAAATAATCAGGCTAAGTCTGCTGATTACATCCGTCAGTCAATCACTCACTCGGTCAATCAAAAGAACTTTTAAGCTGGGTAGCCATGACATCAGTCAGTCAATCGGAGCTTATGCACATACATACAAGATATTGTACTATAAACTGATCTATTTCAGATGCCAAACTCAACTCTTTTTGTGGAGGGCATCGATAAAATCATCGAGGACGACGACCCAGCAATACCGAGGCGCGCCGTGCAACGTTTCCAGACAATTGGCGAGAAGATCGAAGCGTCCATGAGCATGGTAATACCCGCGATAATGAACGATGTGAGAGAGGGTCGCCAGAAGTTCCGCTCCCAGGCGGCTCGAATCACCAATCAAACGGAAGCCCTAATCAGTTCCATTCAGATGAAGACGATTCGCTCGACTCAGTCCTTTGAGGATGTCTACGATAAGTTTGGCACCCACCGCAGCATTATAAACATACTTGTCTGCATAACTCTGTTCCTGGTAAGTAACCCGATAACAAGCTATACGAGGCTATACTCCAATATGTCCCTTCACAGATTGTCTTCATTATGCTAATTGCCTTGTTGTGCGGATGCTTTGGCAGGAGAGGAACGGGAGCCACATGTCTATTGATGTGAGTACAAGCAATTCCAGTCTGTAGCTTGTATTATACCCTAAGCAGAGTTGAGAAGGGGTATATACAAAAAGCCACTTTTCATCGGGTATCTACTTTAATGTTACTAAAGATGGTTCAGGACTTCGTTTTTTTCTGATCCGCTTTCTTATCCAATTTCGAATAGGGTATTCCTTAGTGCTTTCAATTTGATTAACAAATTTGCTTTAGCGTCCATATGGCTATCGAGTAGGGTATACTTCTTCGTGTCTTTAAAGAAGGTCTAGGAATTTACTTTTTCTTAAATTTTTATAGGGTATTTTAGAGTCGATATAAGACAAATTCAGTATATTTTTTAATAATAGCGTTATAATGTATGTTCCTATAGCGTTCTAATGTTGCCCATCGCTCATATAATTTTGTAAAGACTAGACTATAGATACCCTATACAAATTTAGTAGTGGGCATATACTAGTGGGTATGCATAACACACTTTTGCGCACAGTAAAGATATCTGTTCGATGCGCGAATATCAAACTATTTACAGGGTATTCTTGGTGCTATCATATAAAATATACAAATGTCCGCCATTTTGCTTTCATTCCTAACTTTCATCTTTATGCTTAGCAAACTAGTTGATAGATACCCCATAGAAATGTAGTAATGGGTATATACAGTGTACATTTAGTATGTAGTTGGTATGCATTAAATATATTTTTGGGTAAAATAAAGATATATGTTCGATGCGCGAATATCAATCGATTTACAGGGTATCCTTGGTGCTATCATTTAAAATATAAAAATTTACAAATGTTCGCCATTTTGCTTTCATTCCTAACTTTCACTTTTTGCTTGTATATTATGTTTACCTGGTATTCTTAGCAATCTAGATACCCTATAGAAATTTAGTAACGGGTATATACAGTACATATAGTATGTACTGGGTATACATTACATTTTTTTTGCGTAAAGTAAAGATATCTGTTCGATCAGTTAATATTAAATTATTTACAGGGTATCCTTGGTGCTATCACATAATAAAATATATTAATAAACCAATTTCCTCCCATTTACAGCGGCATTATGCTAATATTTATAGTGTTCTCGTTCATAACACTGGTTGGTCTATTCTACTTTACCATGGGCATGGTGACATACTTCGGCGCCTGTGCTCCGGTGCGGGATCTCGATGATAACGCCCTGTTCCGGGAACTGGATGCGACCATCAATTTGAATAGTGCACTGAGCGACGAATTGGCCGCTGATAATCCGCAGCTGAAGATGTCGACGGCAATCAAGGCGTGCCGCGCGAACGAGTCGGTGTTTGATCTGCTGCACTTGCATGAGCTCTACGACCTGGACGACTTGCGCAGTGTTCAGGTGTTGAAGGATCCGACTGAAGAAGATAAGCGAGAGATCGTCTTTGATGAGGATCTAACCACATTCGTGCTGATAACTCAGGAGGAAAGGGAAAAGCTGGAAAAGGCACGCAATGGAGATCTGGCGGCATACAACAGTATTATATATCTGAGGAGCTTGTGCGAGGGTCTCACTCCGAACTTGGCCTCCTTGGCAATTGGTCTAAGGCAGATACGGGATAATATCGAGGAGAATGAGAAGTATGAGGACTACAATCAATATGCTCGCACCTCGTTGTCCAACGAAGCTTATCATCTGGATACCTACAATATGGAGTGGACCGTTAAGATATTGGAGATTATGAAGAGTTTGAAGGTCAAACTGGCGCGCATCGATGACCTCATCCTGTATGAGAGACGGAATTTCAGCAACTCTGTTCATGTGCTGCTCGAGGCTGTAGTTCGATCCGAAGAGTTCATCAGGCACCGTGGGGCCGAGTTCGTAAATACGCTCGGTCAAAATCTCACGGACGTTGTCAACGATCAGATCGCTACCTATATAAATGGCCTCATCCACGAGTGCAACACAAATGTGGGTCGCTGTGCGCCACTCGCCTACGTCTATAATCGCGGCATGGATCTGGTCTGTTTCCGCTTGGTTGATCCAATGGTAAGATCATATCATATCATATCCAATCATCTCCTTAACTCAAACACTTTCACAGAACCTGTTCTGGATCGGTTTACTGCCCGCTGCGCTGCTCCTCTTGCCCCTCTTGATTATCGCCCACAAGCTGATGTGCTTGTGGCGCAGAATCCACGGATATACGGTGCCCATAGTCGTAGTACCCGAGACAGGGTAAGTAACTAGATAGGGTATATACGATAATTGAATAATAATCTAATCAAATCTAATAATGTCTACAGTCACACCTGCCCCACGTGCTCGGGTGTACCGTACTCCCCGCCCCCACTCATCACCTGTGGCGGCGGCCAGCAGGCCTTTTGCGTCTGCCGAGATGGCGACGCCAAGCGCAAGGACGGCGGCGCCGCCACTTTCAATGACAGCTCCTCCATAGCCACGTCCGAACAGAATGTTCCCATCGCAGATGCCCAGAATCAGATGCAGGTCCAGATCGAGTCACAGGCCCAGCCTGAGCCTGAGCAGGCAGCAACAGCAGTGGAGCAAGTCCCGCAAACTAAGCCCAAAAACGATTAGAAAATCGCACGCGAATCGAAAGTATTTCAAAAATTGTGTATTAGCGCTCAAAGAGAAAGAAAATTTAAGTGTGTTTATGTATTCGTGTGTCTATTAATAGCACATCTGTAAAGCGAACATAAGAAGAGGTGTTATAATCGAAAAAAGTAAGAAAGATCGTGTAATACATGTAATACGTAATCGGTTTTTTTCTATTAAATTTAGAGTTTATCCTTTACTGCTCGTCGTCTTCTTGGATTTCTTTTCTATCTAGATCTATGTAGATCTATCTTTCCATACTTTTTTTTATATTAAATAGTTCTTGTATAAATTAGAGATGGGCGTCGGGATCAGGATTTACGGGAATCCCGCGGGTCCCGAAAAAGTTTCTGGATCGGGCGGGATAGGAAAGATTCTGAAAAAGTCCGGGACAGTCGTGATAAGTGCTTGAAAAGAAAATTATCAATAGATAAAATTGATTGCATTTATCAAAGAACAGAAGAATGATTTTGACGATGAAATTAATTCTAATATAAATCCTTTTAAATTTAAGAGAAGTTCAAATATTTTATTATTTTGAGAACAATGCAATGAATTGCCATTGTTACCAATGCTTGCTAGGCAACTACTTGATGTTCCAATATCTTCAACAACGAGTGAGATGGTGTATTCTAATTCTAATAGAATTTTGGAAGAAAGGAGAACAGATCTTAGAGAAGAAAATTTTGAGAAAATATTCTTAAGTAAAAAATTGTAGTTTTAGTTAACAGTATGTAGAAAAATTGTTGTATATCCTTGCACAGGACGAAAGGACATAGTGCTTTTGGATCGTGAGGATCGGCCCTATCGATCCCCATCAAAATATTATGGGATCATTTAAGGATCCAAGACTTGATATTTCAGTTCCCATGGAAATAGCCCAAAATTCACAAAATCCCTAATATCTCGCAAACCACAAATACTATTTAGATGTCCTTTGGTCCATTGATAAACCCTGAAACCCCCATTAGTTTGATGTATTATCTGCCAGGTGACGCAAGGATACAGCCGAGTTATAAGCTATTTTCACTGAGAAAAAAAGCTTTTTATTTATATTTGTATTAACTATGAACTAGTGATTATGAAAGGTAAAGGTAAAGGTAAAGGCAAAAAAAATAAAAAAAAATTGTATTGTGAAGAAGAGTTTATGAGTTAAGATATGGTTCAGAATTCAGAAAAAAAAGTTAAATTTGATGTGCAGATATTTCAATAAGACATCTTTTTCATGATCTGGGTGCGATTCGAACCCAGGAATGTCCTCCAAACTGCCAGTGAGTAGGATTCGAACCGTGTAACTTATTCTTACTGCTACTCACCTACGCTTTGCCTTAGTTGTTATTGATGAAACAATTATACATATTTTTTAAATTTTCAATGTATTCCACAGAAAAAAAGAATACTTTTGTATTCTACAGAAAACAAAAAAAAAAAAAAAAAAAACAGTTAAATGTTTCTTGTTTAATTAGACACTTAACACACTTTCCCCCAGGCCAGAGAGGAGGGTACTTACTGTCATAGTCCTTTGATGTATTTAACTGTGTTTGTCCTGTGTGGACCGTGACATGGATGCACAGTAGAGCAGCAGAAGCAGAGTGTATGAAAAGAGTCCACAGCAGTATGGGGAGTACCAGGCATATATGGGTTCTACGGGTGATAATAATAGGATATTTGCTGAGCTCGGTTGTGGCAGAGGATGACAATGACGTGGTTCCAGTCGAAACACTTAAAGACAGTCCGCCAATTCAATTAGATGCTGAAGACGAAGGCATCTCGCCACCAGCTGCGAAAGAGGATGCCCCATCCACACCATTTGCCACTGATCATACTAAGAAACGTCATAAAGTTAAGAATAAGTTGAGAAATTCGCAAACTAATCGTCACTTTAATGATTGGCGTGAAGGCCTCGAGGGTATGGGCACTACTCACGAACAGATGGGTCAGACCCATTGGCCTCCAGTGGAATACACGGAATACGAGTCCGAGGCTAAGTATCACGGACAAGAAATACACCCGAAGATGGGTATGACACCCATATTCAACCTAACCCACTATATATTCGATCATACTTTGCATTATAAGCCCTACCTGCCTGAAGGTAAGCAGAGACAGAGAGAGAGAGAGAGAGAGGGGGGAGATAGTAAAACTTTTCTTCATAGGGTATGTGGTGACGAAAACTAGAGATACCCTGTTATTTGGTCCTAAACTGGAGATGAACGACTGGCGGGATTTGCTATCGAAATACTTTGTCTACTTCATCTGGGTTGTCTTCCTGCTGACAATAATAATACTCATACCATTCATAGCGTAAGTCCATTGAGCTCGAGAGGTGCTCCATGAAGTGAAAATCTGTGAAAATCCCTTTCCCAGCATCTGCTATTGTTGCTTCTGTTGCTGTCGACGTTGTCCCAAAGGCTGTCGGCCCTGTACGAGAAAGAGAGAGGCTTCCCAGCGCTGTATTTATGGGTTTCTGCTCCTCTTGCTAATCATTCTACTTTTGTAACCGTCTGTTGTTCCTCAATACTTTCCCTCATATTAATCTTTACCCATTCAGGCTCACCACACTTATTGCCTGCTTGACCAACAAACTGATCGATCGGGGCTTGCGGGACTCGAGTATTGCGGCTCGTCGAAGCGCAGAGGATACTTGCGCCTTTCTAGACGATATCCATGATCATCTGATGCATCTTTTTGGCAACAACTACGAAGAGCTCATGAATCATCTCATTTACCTGCTCACCAGTGAGAAACATCTCTCTCTCTCTCTCTCTCTCTCTGTCTCTCTCTTTTACACTTTTTTATTTCAGATGCAAACAATCACATATTTTTGGATCTGTCCGATAGCTCTGATGCCAATTCCCTACAAGAATTGGAACGTATATTGGGTAATATGGAGGTGGCTAGGAAACTAATGCTGGATATCAATGCCATGGAGAAGGAAATGCGCTATCTTATCTCCCAACTAAGAGATGGTAATATTTCCTTAGGGCTAACTGCGAGTTCCGTAGGCTTAACTAATAGTTTCATGAAAGTTTTTTTTTAAATTCCTTGGGGTTAAGAGAGTAGAAAGAAAATCTTAGGAATTCCCTTGCTTTACCTCATATTAACTTATTTCGAATTGGAGGAATTTTTAAAGAAGTATACTTAAAGACTTTTTTTGGATAATCCGTCTCAGCAGGGAGAGTTACAGAAACTTCAAAGGGGAAATTAACATATATTAACTACTAGTGATTCGGATGTTCAAATATATATTTCCTTAGTCTAAAGAAGATTTTCAGGGCGATTTCCTTTCTGATGCTTTTCTTATGAGCACGACTTTCAGTTAGAATTTCTAAGGATTTCTCTCCTCTCCTCTATGCTTACCCAGTTCTTCCTTATTTCTTGAGTGAGCTAACCCCTATTGAATAATTTTGATTCGAATGGGCCCTAATATTAAAAAGAAATTCCTACTTTTTTTGGTGTAATTAATATTTTATTGGCAGAAAGATTCCCTGAAAATTCCCAGGGGGTAACTCCATAACTTTTTTTTTTTTTGGATAATTCATTATATTTTATTGGCAGAAGGATTCCCTGAAAATTCCCAGGGGATAACTCCATAACTTTTTTTTTTTGGGGTAATTCATTATATTTTATTGGCAGAAAGATTCCCTGAAAATTCCCAGGGGGTAACTCCATAACTTTTTTTTTTTTTTTGGATAATTCATTATATTTTATTGGCAGAAGGATTCCCTGAAAGTTTCCAGGGGGTAACCCCATATAATTTTACAAAAAGAGAATTCGTACGTATTTCATCCTTGGCTTAAACAGTTTCCTGGGGGTAATTGAATATTGTACCCAATGTTGGGTTCTCTCCGCATCTACCTGTTGCTTCCTCTTTCTTTTCGCAGGAGTTCGTGGCGTGAAGCGTGAAGTTATTATGGGGTGCCACGATTGCGTGCATTTCAAATGCAAGTCATTTCTGCACCATTCATCAATGCAGTTCATAGATACTATGAGGTGCTTGCACATCGATCAGGTGAGCTGAGTATATTTGAAAATGAGTGAGCTAAAGTTTTCCTCGATCACATTTAAACAGTTGCCCGACTCAACACTATATTTATCTGGCATTAAGTACATAATTGATAACAAGGTCATAGATAAAGTGCGAAATGCGATTTTGCGCCTTCAAAAAGTCAAGGATACAATATCAAAGGTGGTTGCCAAGGTTTCGCCTACAATAATACTCAAGCTGCATAAGGGACGGAACATATTTATGTTCAAGGCGCATGAGATACGCAGGCTAATTAATGGGGTTGTCGACGATCTGTATGTATCCTCGATGCACTCGTCCAGATCCTTCGAGGGTCTCTATTCGAAATTTGCCACCGACCGAGCTATGGTTAATCTGGTAGTCTGCATTATATTGTTTGTGGTAAATCGGATATGTCTATGGTATATATCAAGTAATTCTACTCTAAGCTCTCTTTCAGATATTGATTCTACTGATCATTGGCTTGATTTGCGGCTGCATTGCCAGCAAGCCAGCGGGTGCCATAGTTTTGTTATTGTAAGTGCAAATCGTGAAACTATCTACAAGAATTACCCATCTATTATATAGCTGTCATATTACCAATTGTTATAAATCGATAAATATCGAATGTTTTTATACCCTGAACCCACTGAAAATGGTATATCAGGGTATAATGGTTTTTCAAACAGTATGTAACGCAGAAGGAGGCGTGGCAGACCCCATAAAGTATATATATTCTTGATCAGGACGACGAGCTGAGTCGATTTAGCCCTGTCCGTCCGTCTGTCCGTCTGTCTGTCCGTATGTATGAAAACATCGATCTCAGAACATATAAGAGGTAGAGACTTCAAATTTAGCACGAAAGGCCCTGCATACAGCGTGCATATCGAGATTGTTTTAGATATTCGATAACTTTTCCCGTTTCAATGATATCGCCTTAAAACGTTATCGAGATTCAGTTTTTTGAACATATCTTTTACATGTATTTGGCAAGAGTCACCAAACTTTGTATTTTATTTAAATACAATTTCTATTTATTTTTATATTTTGGATACATGCTACACATTTTACTAAATCAATTCAAAAAAAAAAAATTATTTCAATCACATTTTAGTTTTTTAAGTAATACCGAATTTTCAATAAAACAAAATAATTCTCTTCGGAAAATTTTATGAAAATCCGCTTAGTAACATAGAAGTTATTAAAGAAAACATTTTGTCAATTGGCAAAAACACGCGAAGCGAGGCCCAATGCATGTGCAGTGCACACAGTCTATACGTGTGCACACATACATTCAAACATGTGCATTCTTCTTTAAATTATGTTTTTTAAATCGGAATTTCAACAAAATTCTAATTCTGGCCGCTGCTACTTTAGTGGCGTCTTTCTCACTGAAAACAATATGAAGAGTTATTTTTCAATTAGAAATTTTTTTTGTTGCATTTATATTTTTATCTGTCTTTATATATTTAAGAATGCAAACTCGAACAAAGGTTCAGGGGATCCGACCCGACTAGAGCGTTCTTACTTGTTTTTATCTAACTTTAAAGATTCCTTTGTCGACTCTTATATATTCCATTCATCAATTCTCTTCCCATTAATCACGTCACATACATCTTTCGATAACTTTTATATTTATTGGTTCATCAATTATCTTTCGGCATCAACGAATCGATAGGTCGCTTATTTATCGATTATTGTATATATTTATTATTGATCGATTCTCTTCTGCAGCGCCCTCCTCGTGATATTCTGTGTGCTGTCGTTTATTATTCTCGTTGGTCTCTACTATTTTCTGATCGGATTGTTGACCTATGGCGGGGCATGCGAGCCAACTGGACATCTACGCAATCTGGACAGTCTAGTAGAGATAGCTGATGAAATGTCCATGTCTAGAAGGATGGCGAAACCAAAAGACTCTCAAAATATGGAGGCAATAATTGCCCTGCAGGGCTGTGGATCAGAGGAAACGATCTTCAATGTACTCAAAAAGAATCTTCTATATAACGTAGCCGACTTGAGTCGTGTTGAGCTCTACGAGGACGATGTGTATGGGACTGATTCAAGCAACGAGGACTTTTCAACGATGAAGCTGATAACGGAAGAAGAACATCAAGAGTTGGGTCTTGTCCAACGCGGAAATCTGACAACCTATCGAAGTAGTCTATACACCAGACATCTATGCCCCAATCTAACGCCCAACAGCCTAACGGTCTTAGCTACCCATTTAAAGTCAATTGTTAACGACATGTATCTAGATAGTGCGACTCAGAGTTACTCGAGGGCAGCAGTTGCTCTCTATAATGCGGCCGTAAGTCTCGAGGTCTATCAGACATCCTTCGTAGAACCCATTATTAAGCTTCAAGATGATATGAAAAAGAAGTTAGAGCAACTCGATGATCTCATTTTGTATGACAATAACAATTTTGGCAACGGCTTTAATTTGCTGATTAAACTTGCAATGAAGGCAGAGGCGTTTATACAATCAAGAGGAAGGCATTTCGTTTCTGAGGTTACGCGCAACCTAACCTCATTTTGTGAGGAACAGTCGACTGACTACATCGAAATGGTAATATCCCACTGTAATACGAGAGTCGGACGATGCGAACCCTTGGCTACTGCCTATCATCATAGTGTTGATGTAATCTGTGAAAATCTGATTGATCCCATTGTAAGTATATATATAGCTTTATAGTATATAGAACTAACTATTTTCTTCTTTTTTAGAACGGCTTTTGGGTCGGCGTCATTTTGTCTGGTCTGCTTCTTATACCTCTATTGTTTGTCATCCATCGTCTAATGTGCCTATACAGTATATATACCCCTGCTCCAGCAACTCCATTTACTGGGTATGTCTTCTACATTATAATTATCAGCTATCTCTCTCTAACTCTTGACTTTAGGGAACCTTGTCCTGTTTGCACGGGTCGTCCGCCAGGAGGTGAAAACCCGAACATTCTGATAACTCTGCCCGATAGTCAGCAACAAGATAGTTATGTGGGACTCGATTTAGAGGATACTTTAGACTTGACGACCAACCGAAAGAAGAAGAACTAGTTGGGTCTAAGTACAATAGTATTCAAAATAAGCGCCAAGCTTTCGTTAACTTTTTTGTTAACGTATATATCGATTTATCTCAGCACGTCACCTGTGTGCTATCGTTGAGCCAGCAGAATTGTCAGGCAAGGAATAATTGTGTCGAAGATGGTTTCAATACCTGATAACAAGAATTCAAATGTAACAGCTAGAATTAAAAATAAAAGCATAAACGCTTCTTTTATTCAAAAGCAAAGTATTCGTTAAGTTTTGAATTTACAACGAAGAATATCGCTCAAAACATATATCGATCTATCGCTTGTCTGTTGCCTCCGAGGTATCGATACTTACGTTAACGATAGTCGATAAGTTATTGCTGATATTTTGTGTAAGACCATCTCTAGTAGTTGTCGTTGTGTGGTACGCGCGTCGAGGCGAACGTTCGACGGCGTCTCCGTTCTTGTGCAAGTTGTGTTAATTGTCGTCGCTCAAATAAAAAAAGGTGATTTGCGAGTGAATACAATAAAATGCTGAATTAAAATAATACCAATTTTGCCCTTTGAAATGCGTAAACAAAGTGTTGCGAGCTCATGAAGTGTGATCCACCACCAAATTCGTGCTCTGTGCGCTGTGCAAACAAAGAAAAGAATGTTGTGATGGTAGCAGCAGCAGCGGGCGTTGCAATAGATACACACATTCATACACATGCACATGCCATTTATGCAGCTATGTTTGTATGTGTATAGAATATAAAAGCACGGTTGACAATTGAAAAAAGTTTACTGCTAGCAGAAATCTGATTAAAATTCTTGAATTTTCAATGAAAAAGTTAAGAATAGTTTTTATAGACGTGAACTTTTCCGTTTAATTTGATTTTTGATTCGGAAAATCGTTTTATTCTATAGCCACGTGCATTTGCAAAATTTCAAAATATTCCTACTTAAGTTTTTAATGTTCCGTTACATAGTTTGTTATTATGTGAATGTTTGTATATAAAAATATATACATAAATACATATATGTATAATCATACACATGTACATAGTTGACCCACGCACAGCTGCAATTCCAATTAGAATACGGGGTCGCAGGCCATTGGAAGCTGCGATGCAGACAAACAAAGGGCGGGGTAAAAGTATAAGTGTATGAGTGTGTACTACAAATCCAATACATGTGTGAAAAGAAACGACGATTATTTCATTAAATAATCCATAAGACTATGCCCATTATAAAATTTCAATTTAACTCCAAGTGTTGTACAACGTTCCAAAGGCTGCTGCACAGTTGCAGTTCCAGTTCCAGTTGTGTGCGAGTCGCGTGTTATTGTTGACCAGAAATTGTTGTAGTGCAGTAGCAGACCCTCACGCACACACACACGCAAACGCGAAACGTTCTTGGCTTTGTGCACTTGTGTATGTGTGAGTGCTTGCTTGACATTAATGACTAATTGGATTTGGAAGTCGCCGTCAACCAAAAAGATAATACGTATGTATGTATGTACATATATGTAACGCAAAGAAGCTGAGACAAAGACACATAAAAAAATAACCGTTACTATTGTTGTTGCTGCTGGTGTTGGTGCTGGTGCTCGTGAGTGTGTCTCTGATTCAGCTTGTTTATTTCAATTGCTCAGGGTGAGGGTGAGAGCGAGAGGGTGAGAGTGCGGCCGAGGTGAAGGCAGCGCATTGCGACGCTCTCTTTTATCTCTTTTATACTGCTTTGTTTTGCAGCGTCAAATCGGAAGCAGCGCGACCCATAAGCAACAAGCAAAAAAAAAAAAAACGAGTTAAATAAAATCTGCTTTAAGAAAAGGTCGAATAATTAAGAAAAAGAAGAAAAGTTACTGGAAAAGCGCAGTTAAAAATATTTGATTTGAAAATTGTGTGAGAGCTTCTTATGCACAGCATTTGCGCAGATACAGACACAGATACATCCCTGACCTGTGTAAAGACACAGACACACACACACACATCCAAACATATGCTGTGTTTGTATATATGGATGTTAATGCCATTACCTATATTCCTATGTGTGTATGCAGCCTCTATATAGGAGCTGGCAGAGGCCGGAGCTCCAATCAAGTGGCCTATGCGCATGTACTATGTATTTATAGCGAGCGACGCCGGCATAGGCATACACACACACAAACATATTCGACATTGTTTTTCGGTAGGCTTGCATGCCAAATGAAGTTTAAAAACATGTTGGAAAAGGAGTTCACTTGGCACTGCCGTAGATTGAATACCCTGGAACGTACTTGATAAGAAACTAAGAAATATACCTTTTTTTTATTTAATATTTTTTATAAATTTATAATTTATATATATAATTCATTTTTATAAATTTACTGAGTAGGATTTGAACCCAGAACCTGTTTGGCTTGTGTGCCAACGCTAAGGCGACATTTGTGAAATTGCACTATAATTCCCAACTCTAATGTCAAATATTTGCAAAGCAAACACGCACACACACACAAGTGCACACACAGAGCGTGCCTTTATTTTAAGTGAAAGCGACTTGAACGAAAAGAAGTACGAATCGAACTTATTGAGGTCAACAAAAGTTGTCGTTAACTCTGTGCTTTATCTACTTAAAATGCAGTCAGCTAGTTGCTGGTTGCAAGCAGGTTGCAAGTAGTTTACAACTAGGTTGCAGGCAGCTTAAAGCTCTCTCTACATTTCATACTACTCGCGACCCAATTATTAAAATATATAAATCTAAAAAATTCCTAAAACTAGACACTTGAAATGGATACTCTCGCATATCACACGCACGACAAGTAACAGCTATATAAATATTATGGAGTCTGAAATAGCAGCTGCAAATGTTTCTTTATATATATATGTTTATCACAACAAAAACCAAATGTCTAAGGCAGAGGAAAACTGAGCTGGGCAGAAACTTCGTCTTGCGCTGTTACCTAGAAAGAAATCTGGCCGGCTGTCATTTGATGAGCAGATATAATATTTATATATATATATATTTATATATAAATTTGAAGAACCGGTATAGTCGCTGGCCAAGGGAAACTGGTTTGCCGGCCATCTGACTCACCAGCTGAGGCCGCGATAGCAAACAAACACCAAATTTTCGTTGGCTAATCAAAAGCTGACACAAAGAATCATTTTCAATTGGAATTAAGTGCGAGCGTGCGTGCGAGCGAGACAGACAGCAAACAATGAGAGTACAGCGTAAATACAATTATGCTCACACGCACAGCTTGATACAGAGAGAGAGTGAGAAAGAGAGAGAGAGAGAGAGAGAGAGATGAGCAACAGACAGGAAGTATCAGTTACACTGGTTGGAAGAACGGACTAAGCCATGGATTTCAATCATGGCAATGCAAATTTGCAATGCTATACCCTAGCATAGTACAGCATGGGGTATTATGGGTTTCGCTTAAAATATGTAATATCCATATCTATGTATGAGTTGGGCAATTCTAGTTTTATTTGTTGGCCAAGTTCACTTGTGAGTCGTTAACTTTATGATTCAGTAGCTCAGCAGTCCAAGTGCAATACATAATATTCTAAGGTCTGGTATTGTTGAATAGCTCAAAAGAATGTAGGATTGAGAAGAACGGACAAATAGCTCAGCTGAAAAGCTTACTGAAACGTTTGATTCATCTAAAGGAATGTATAGCTCTACAGAATATTTCGTTCATCTGAATAGTTGAACAGCTCAAAAGAACGTTTAGTTCATAAGAACGAATAAATAGCTTAACTGAAAATCTTAATAGAACGTTTGATTCATATGAACGAATAGCTCAACAGAATATTTCGTTCATACGAACAGTTGAATAGCTCAATTAAAGGGATCGCTCACTCAATACTGAATAGTTTAAGTAGTTCATTTTGATAAATAGTTGATCTTAAACTTTAGCTTCATTTTCTCTTTGTCATCAATCCATCCTTTGGACAGTCTTTGTAAATTGATTCATAGATTAGAAATTTCATCCTTAGCCCTTCCGGGTTTCGTCTTCTTTTAAATAAACAGCAAAAATATTTATATGTGTATATAGAAACATTTCAGCTCAAGGCCAATCCGCTGATATGATCTTTTATTTCATTTTGTTTTTCTTTTTATTATTTTTGTTGGTAAACAAACCCGTCCATCAGCTACTCAAATAAAAATGTTTCGTTTCTTGTTCAGTCCGAAATTTGTGCTGATAAACAATGCCTCAGCTTGCATCGTAAATAATTGTAAACTATTTATATAGAAGTATATGTATAAATATATATTCATTAGATTATATGCTCATATATTCATTATCGGGTTATACATATAACTATTTAGGTATATACGCTGCCAAAGTGTGTGCAAACACTCTTTCCATTGAATCAAGTGGTATCTGCTTATAAGTACGTTGAGGAGTATTGCCTAAGCGAAAGGTAAAAACCAGTTAGACTGTGGATCAGCCGCAAAAGCTAGATAAACTGACTCAATTTCAAGAAGTGGGTCGTTCGGCTGTTCGCTTTAGTTTTTCATTTTTGGCTTTCTGCCTTTTCGTAGAGTCTATGCCCGAAGATTACAAATAACAAATTACAACTATTGATTGACTAACTGCTTAACTGATGAATTTATGTGTTAGTAATTTATTTAGTTAAAATAATTTTTGTCTAAAATTATTTCTACAAAAAATACAATGCAAAGCTTCAAGGCAGTGAAACCTACATAAATTCAGAAAAACATTCATACATACATATGTTTAAATGTAGCGCTTCTATGCGATTCTCATAAGTATAAATAAAGCTTGAAGTGGTTTTATTAAGTAGAATAGAAGGAGTAAGAGCAGTAGAGGAAACAGCTGGTGTATGCGGAGGAAGAGTTAGATAAGTGAATGAAGAAGCATCAGAAGTTTTAAAAAGAATTGGGGAAAGCAAGTAAGAGTAAAAGTCATAAGAACTCATACAAATATTTTCTTTTTAAAAACTTATAATCTTGCAAAAGTTTAAAAATATTCTGATAGATTAAATATGAATGGGAGTTTTCTTCTTTCATTTGAATATCTGTTAAATTTTGATAGAAAGGAAGCCGCCCTAAAAATAGGGAGCTTTGACACCTGGCGTGAACTGCGCATGTGCCTGTTATGAAGAGGTCTGCAAATGATGCTGTTTTGTTTTGTTTTGATGTTGGACGAGGAACAAATCGTTTATGTTGTGCGTTTGATAATAGCTTTGACCTCCGCCCCCTGTGACCCCGGCCAAGCAGCCGCAATAGTAAGCAATTGCCATGCGATTCGCTTCCAGCTTTTTGTTTGCAGCCCATGTCAAGGCCGTTCGAATGGCTGCTGGATGCTGAGCTCCACTCGCTGAGTGGGCGTGGGTATACAGAATTTTGCAGAGCAGAGCAGAGCAGACAAAATATACATACACAAATGTATGTATGCACGAGGGTAGTCTGAAAAATGTGCGACCTTAAGGTGAAGAAAAGCGAAAAATAATCTCTTTCCTTTTTCAGTCCGTGCTCTGCTAAGATACGCAGTTAGTTTACAAGTCATTTACTTCGTGTTAGACACGTCAATTAACTAGCTGTTAACAAAGGGGCGACACTTGAAGCAAGGCGAAAAGCTGTCAAGTGGAGCATCGATTGCAAAAATAAACAGCAGTAAAAAATGCGCATAAAAACACAGACTAAAGATAAGGCTCATCATAAAGTGTGTGTGTGTGTGCGTGTGCGGCCGTTAAAGCAAACGAACGACCCTCCCGGTAGTTGAAGCATGGTGAACCACAAACCCATCAACCAGCAACGTGCACCACCTTCAACACCACAGCACCTTCTCTATTACACTTGCCCACTGTCCACGTCCATTCAGCGGGACATTCGATACAGCAAGCAGTTCAGTTCATGGGGTTCATTCAACTTTCAGCTCTGCCTCTTCTCTATGCACGCATATCAAGAAGGCAACGAGACAAACGCATTTCTTCACTCAGTACTTGGGTGCTGATAAAGCATATGATGGGGGAAAAACAAAGTTTACAAACTTCGCTATTATTTCTATTATTATTTACAAAAATGTATTTATTTATATTTTTATTTATTATTTCTTTTCAAATTCTGATTTAGAATATTCTGTGTGAATTAACAAAGCAGAGCGATAGCCATAGTACAATTGCGTGTTTGCTGTTCTCAGCGACATAGCCTCGGTGGCGCAGTTGGCAGCGCGTAAGTCTCATAATCTTAAGGTCGTGAGTTCGAGCCTCACCCGGGGCATGTAATTTTTTTTATATTTTTTTTTTTAAATTTATTCTTTTGTACTTTCCTTAAGCAGTCAACTTTGCAGCGTGGGTTCGAGCCCCACGAGACTTATTTTTTTTTCTTTAAATCTAAATCTTAAATATTTTTCTTACTGACTGAATATGAATACGGGCACCATAAATGGTATTTAAATTTTTTGCTTCTAAAATATTCCGCTCACGCTTGCAACGTATACTTTTCTTACGCCGTCTACAAAAAATTTGAGATATCTTAGAAATTTTTATGAAAAATGTCCTGTGCACTTTGCAACATTGCAACAGACAAAGTAACCGAGTTGCAAGTAAATATTGTGGCACTGCCCTGCTGCTGATTATCATGCGCTTCAGTTTTTTATTGGCTTTAATTGATGTCAAGTGGTGGGGGAGGAATGTCTGTCAGAGGGAGAGGGAGAGAGAGAGAGAGATATAGCATTTAAGCATTTGTGATGGAGTTGCCTTAAGCAATAGGAATGCCACATTTTTGCGACACACCCACAGCGCGAAATGATATATATATATGCATTCGTACCGTCGTATTTTACTGCCCTGCCACGCATTAAGATACACATAAATAAGGTCAAGACATGCTAAAATCGTATTAGGGAGTGTGTGGCACCATTCTGAAAGACGTTTATTTTAATCGTTCATATTCATTTGTTGTCTCTGCCCTGCAGTTCTGGCTGACGCATGAAATGGATGGCAAGTGGAACAGCCAAAGCAGGAGCCAAGCGTGTTAGGAGCAGCATTTGAACAACATTTTTAGCATAGACACCGATACGCACGCACGCACGGACGGACGGACGGACGGCTACAGCATGGCCAAAGCTACAGCTCCAGTCGAGCAGCAGAAGCTCAAGTCCAAGAATAAAATTACCTTGGCAATATGCTGTCTAAGCCTGATTCTGTTTGGCTTTGCCTTCAGCCCTACTCAGGCAGCAGACGATGCGGCCGAGGGGGCGTGGCATGTGGCCACAGCACACGAGAAGAGTGGACAGCTGCACTTCGCCACGGCTGAGTTCACCGAATACAAGTCAAAGGCCAACTATACCAAAGAGCCCAAATGCTCGACTAAAGCAATGGATCCCGTTTACAATTTCACACGCTACTTTTTCGGTATGATCTTGCCGGATGAGGCCGCAGTGCCGCCTGGTGAGTAATAAAGTAAAATCTTTATGGATAACAGTTTTCATTTCCCCATTTTATTTTGTAGGCTACATTGTTATCAAGGGCGAGAACACCTTAGCCCTGGGTCCCAAGGTGGAAGATATTGATTGGCGAGAAATTTTCATGCAATACTGGATAGTGCTCATCGGCGTGGTTATTCTAGGTTTCCTGGCTGTCATTATGCCCATCATAGCGTACGTACGGATAGACTCCTGTCGATGTGCCTTGTTAAGCTCTGTTTTCTGTATTTAACAGGGTATGCTATTGCTGCTTCTGCTGCTGTCGGCGCTGCAAGGAGGGTTGCCCACCCTGCGATAGTCAAAAGGATGCTCGCAAGCGCTGCTGCTGTGGCTTGCTGCTACTACTGCTCATCATTGGAATACTGTAGGCTGCCAATTAATCTGTCTATAATTGATCTATATAAATGTTGTATCCTTATAATTGCAGCTTTGGCGTCATCATTGCATTTGCCACCAATCGATTGCTGGATCGTGGCTTAGAGGAAACAACTAATACAGTGCGACGCGGCAGCCAGGATACGAGCACCTACCTAAAGGATGTCTCGGATCATATCAATCATCTGCTTGTGAACAACTATGCAGAAATGGATAAACATCTAAGCGATATGCTAACGAGTAAGAGAATATACTGATAAAACAATTGAAATTTCATATTGTTAACTCATTTATTTTTGATCTTTTCGATAGATGCTCACTCTCACATATTTCTGGACCTAATGGATGCCTCTGAAGCGAATGCTGTTTATGATCTTAAGCGCATATTGGAGAACATGGAAGAGGCGCACAAGTTGATACAAGAAGTGGATAAATTGGAAAAGGATTTGCGTTTCTATGGCACACAGCTAAGAGATGGTAGCTGCTTCTTTTATCTATAATTTAGATAAAGATTGTCTAAACTCTATTTGATTTTCTTTTAGGTCTGCGTGGTGTTAAGCGCGATGTTAACTACGCCTGCGCCGTGCTCTGTGGCAATCGGGAATGTCTGCACTTTTTGAAAAAGACGGAGATCGAGTTTCTCGATAGCTCGAAGTGTTTGCAATTTGAAGAGGTAGTAAATGAATGTAATATACAAAGACTTTATGCTTATCAGATCTTCAACTCTTGCAGCTGCCAGACACCACTCACTATTCAAAGGCCATGGAATTGATAATTGCGAAAAATAGTGGCAAGACAGCCAAGGAAGTCATAGATCGGTTGCAGCATGTAGCCAAGAGAATCAAGTCTGGCATTGATCCACTCATACCACCAATAATTCGTGACATAAATAACGGCAAGGAACAGTTCCGCAATCAGGCAACAAACGTACGCAACATAATCGATTCGGCTATTGGCAGCATACACTCAAATACGGTCGAGGTGACAAAGACATTTGACGATATATACGATACATATGGCGCCGATCGCAGCATTATCAATGTGATTGTTTGCTTTGTGTTGTTGATTGTAAGTGCAAAAGGAAACAGATTTATATATATATTAATGCTCATTCCATTGCAGATTCTTCTATTCCTGATTATTGCTCTTGTCTGCGGCTGCTGTGGACGTCGTCGACGTGGCTATCGTGACGATTGCTGCAGCAAGGGCACAGGCGCGTCTTGTCTGCTGCTGTAAGAGCTTGAATATACTTTGAATCATATTAAATATTAATCAATTCATGTTTGTTTTTGCAGTGCCATGCTCTTAATATTCTGCGTCTTCTCTGCGATCGTTATGGTTGGCCTGATTTACTTTGTGCTCGGTCTCGTTACGTACCAAGGAGCGTGTGCCCCACTTAGGGATCAGGAATCGAATGCCTTGTTCCGTCAGCTAAACTCAATTATTGATCTCAATCGCAGTTTGCCAAAGAGCGAGCACAAGTCGAGCAAACCCCTTCGCATCTCGAATGTCATCAAGGCCTGTCAGGCTGATCAATCCATATTCAAACTTCTGCAGGATAACGACTTATATGACATTGATAGTCTGGTGGGCGTTAAGGTGATTAGCGAAACGCCTTCTATGCCCATTTTGCTGGCCAATTTGGATAATTTCACAATACTCACGGAGAAGGACAAACGAGATCTCGAGTTGCTGCGTGCCAGCAATCTCTCCAGCTATCACAGCAAGGTGTTCACGGACTCCATGTGCAATCAGCTAACACCTGTCGATCTGCCCACAATTGCGAATCAGCTGAAGGAGTTCCGCACCAGCCTCTGGACTCATTGGGGCATTTATGATTGGGCCAGAACTTCGCTCTACAACGAGGCCTACAATCTGCAAAGATATCACGATGAATTCGTTGACAAAATCAAAACGATAATTAGTAAAATGACCGAGAAACTACTCAAGATTGACGAATTGATATTATACAAAGGAAATGCATTTGGCGATTCCATCAAACAGCTGCACGAATCAACGGAACGTTCCGAGGTCTTCCTCAAAGTCCATGGCCAGGAATATGTGAGTGGACTGCGTGAAAATCTCACTAGCTATATCAAGGAACAGGTCGTGCACTACATGGAAATGGTTGTGGAAAAGTGCCATGGAAATGTGGGAAAATGCGCACCGCTTGCAAAGGTTTATAATCGGAGTGTGGACTTGATCTGTCATCGTCTTGTCGATCCAATGGTGAGTTTAAAATTTAGATCGAAAAGTATTATTAGTTTATTTATTGAATTAAGTAGAAATTGAGGTTTCTGAATTATCAAGAAGCTTTAAAGTTAATCTTTAATAGAGTAAACTAATTGTCTTACATTTGAGAATTTCAAAGCTGTGGAAGATGTAGATTTGTTCGATTTTCCACGCCCCAAGTTCCCGTAAAATTTGGATCCTAACTGGGGATCCTGATTTTAAAAAATAAAGAAATTCCCAATTTCTTTGTGTCTAGCAACACCTGACGGAAAGTAAGATGAAGAGTCAACCTATATAATATACCCTTATAACTTTATGAACCAGTATAAAATAATGTTAAATGGCTCTTTCTTCAAGAAAGAATAAGTGAACAAGCCAAGATTAAGATAACATTGAAAAGACTGAATTATAATATAAGTTTTTGATGTTGTCCTACTTTCTATTATTTCTACTATCTCTCTTTATAAAACATCTATTATAATCTCTATTATCTATTCCCTTGTAGAATGGCTTCTGGATTGGCGTGCTGCTGTGTGCCGTGCTCTTCCTGCCCGTACTCTTTGTGGCCCATCGCTTGCTGTGCCTCTACAAGAAGATTGATCCGTATTCGGCGCCACCCGTTGCCGTAGTCGAGGGCGGGTAAGTGGTCCGAGATGAATCCTGGTTTTGTTTACGCCGATTCGCATGGTTTTTGTCGTTGGGCAAACGAGAGACGAAATTTGTTGCGCTCGTTTTGCTTGGCCTTGAACATAATCAAACTGACATTTGTGTTTGTTGCACGCTCTAATTGGATGTCTTTAACAAAGTTATTCGCATTTCTCATTTCATTGCTAACCATGCCATGCCACACATGAAACATATTGCACGATCGCAGCAGCGACTATCTGTACGATGCCTATAGCGAGCGCGATCGTGAGCACGTGCCACTGGCGAAGTAAGAGAAATAGTAATAAGAAGAAGCAGCAGCTACTCAGTCAACTCTCACTTCATCATGCACTCTTCTGCTGCTCCTCTTGTTCTCTTTGTTCTCCTTTAGTGTGCCGAAGAAGCGACGCAAGGCCTACGATCGGAGACGCGAACAGCAGGAATACTATGAGGACGCCTCGCCGAGTGTGTCGCGTGTGGCACGCTCAAATGGCGGCGGTGCTGGCGGCGGCGGCGGTGGTGCTGGTGGTGGTGCTGATGGTGGTGCTGCTGGCAGCAGCAATATGCGCTATAACGACGTGGCACCCACGTAAGTCAAAAGTCGGACAGAAAGCCACAAAAAAAGACACAAAGCAAACAACGAGCGCTGCCTCCTCATGGGATACAAAGATACATTTCAAATTCAGATACAAAGATACATAGCTATATATAGATACAAAGATACATAGATACATGGATTCATAGATACAAAGATGCATATGTAGATACATAGATACATTGCAGTATAGATACTTAGATACATTACCATATAGATACATAGATACATTGGTTCACAGTTAAATAGCTACAAGAAAGTTTGTTTTAACACACTTTTTAGCTGCCTTTATTGTGGCTAACATATACATATTTATATTTTTAGGCCGCCTCAATTTAATTGCTACTTTTTGATTTCATTTTATTTAGCGCTAAGGTTGTGGCCCTTGATACAAGGCCTAAAGCACTGGCGACAGATGGTTTCTTTTAGGCATGACTCGAATTGCAAATGGTTTGGTTTATGTATATAGTATATATTATTTGCTTATGTAACTGCACACAACATGCAGTTTCCTGTGTATGTGTGTGTTTGTGTGTGTATTGCTGTTGTTTGCAATTCATATGCATATTTCATTTGTTATATATACAGTATATAGCCTACCTAATCCAAAGACTGATTAGTTTTAGCTCATTTTAAATAAACATTGGTTCTAAAAAACAAAATTTTATTTAAATAAAAAAATTATAAAATAAATAATAAACACTAAAAAATAATAATTGAAAGGTAACAAGAAAATAAAATAAAAAGTTAATAAAATTAATTAAAAAAAAAAAAATTCAAAATTAATAAAAAAAGTGAAAAATTGGATTGCTATAAATAAAATTGATAACTAATAATAATGAAGTAAAAGATAATAAAATAAAAATAAACACAAAAAAAAAATTAACAAATATAAAAAAAATTAAAAACTCAAAAATAAAAAAATAAATAACAAATAATATTAAATATAAAATAAATTAAATAATAAATAAATAGATTGATAATTATTGACAATTGACAAATTCAAGAATTAAAAAATAAATATTAACATTAAAAAACTAAAATTAATAAATTTAAAATAACAAAAATGAATAATAAATGATATTAAATAATATATAAATTTAATAAAAATATAGGGTTTGACGAATAATAATAAAATTAAAAATAATAAATAATATTTTAATATAAATTAATAACAAAAAGTAATAAAAAAAAAAAACGAAAATTAAAAATAAACAATCAATAAAATTAACAAAAAAAATTAAACAATATTATAGAGTTTATAATAATAATAGCTTAAAAAACTAATAGAAATAAAAATAAAGCAAACAAATAATAAAAAGTAACAAAATATGAAAATTATATAAATGCAGTCACAAATAGTGAATCCTATTTAATGCCCAAAAAATTATACAAAATAATTTCGTGATAGGCTGGCTTTACTGTATAAATGTTTGTGTATGTATCCATGGCCAGTCCAAAGGACATTAACTGGAACTCCTCTCATCTGCTTCATATCCAAACACAGTACACAATTTGCTGCCTAGCTAATACATATACATATATGTATATATGTATATATATAAAACTGATTCCGTTGCCCAACTTCGAATGCAACTAACTGCTGCTGCTGCTGCTGCTGTTAAGCAAAAACAAAACCCAAGCTCTTAATGCAGTTGTTGTTGTCTTTTCCTTTTGTTTATTTTGTGGATTTGAATTGGAATCATTTGATCTTTAATCTATTCTCAAATTCTTTGCTTCACAGACATTGGGACCACGAACCGCCGCGCTATCACAATCCGCCCGTCGCGCCTCCAGCATCCGAATACGAGCGACCTCCGCCGTATTACTATCCGGGTGCTTCCGATCAGGACTAGACACCGGATGGATTCATGGAAGAACTTTGTTGGGATGGCTTTAAGTGGAGTGGATTGGAGTGGATGGCATGAATTTCATTTTGACAACAACAAAAACAACAACCCAATTTTACTGAGACTGTAATTTTAGTTGAAAGTTAGTTTTTTGTTTTAATTTAGAGTTATGTAATTTGTAGCATCACACACACACATATATATATATACATATATATATATATATAAATATATACGTTTCTTTCGGACTGTATCAGACGATCTGCCAGCGCATGAGAGTTGGAGTTGGAGAAAGAATAGTTTTTAAGCACGGATCGAGACAAAACGTAGTTCACACACACACACACACACACACACACAACAAACACATATTGTTTACAATTTTACACATTGAAAATGTTGCCAAAAGAGAAGTTTGAGTAGAGAAAAGAAGAAGGAAGAAAGCAATACATTGGGTTGCTAAAGTGTTTGATGAATATGCACAGCTAAAGCATTTAATAAGTTAATGTTTAAAATAAAAACAACAACAACAATAAGACCACAAATATCCCAACAGAACTTAAGAGAGAACAAGTGAAATTTCTCTCACAGCTTTGAACAAGGAATCGCCCTTGAAAGTATCTCATAAATGCACAATATAATCAATATACACGAAAGATAAACGAAAAGAAAGCATGTTATGCAACAGCCAGATATATATATATATATATATCTATATATATACGGTTAGTGTATATTAAAAATCAAAAAAGAAAAAAAAATAACTGCCATTTTAAGTTAGTGGAACAAAAAGAAAGTAAACACAAAATGCTGTATGCAAAACTTTTTCTCAATGCATTTGAATTACGAGTGTTTAAACTAATATACCCGACTCCCTTGAGACCCAAAACTAAATCGAACCTTTACATAATATGTACGTACTTTGAATTGTCGTCTAGTTGACTAAGCAAACGTTTCAGCTCTACATAAAGAAAGTGTTTTTAATTATAATCAAATTCGGGGCAAACTGCAAGTAGCCAAAATAATAATATTATCAATAATAATACAACAAATTATATGATAAAAGAATGCACACACACACACATAACATACACACACACACGTATTAAATATGTATTTTAGTTAAGCGAAAAAAAGAAAAGAAAAGAAAAGAAAACCAACAAGTATTTATGAATGTATGTAATTCTCTCTCTATTATTTACGTACATCTCATGAATTTCTCTGCCTATGTCATTTTTAGTGTTTTACAATAAGCCAATAGTATGGAATCAAAGTTTTAAATGCTACAAGAAAAAACAATTACTGTGAAAATATAAATACAAATATAAATTATATAAATGTGTGGCATTTTGTTTTTTTTTTTAATTTTTACATTTTATTTAAACAAGTTTTCTGCTAGCTTTAAAGGCAACTAAATTTAGTTTTACAACTAAGGGAAAGAACAGTTCATTATTTGATGTTAGATTTTTTATATATATGAGCTAATGTATGTTATTTACGGTATTTTTAAAGAGTATTATTATTAAGAGGAGGAATCTAGAAATTCAATGGATGGTAGCCGAATTTTGGATTGAGCAGCAAGGTGAAAAAAGTTATTTAACGTAGGGAATTTAGTTAAATTTGAATAAAAATGTTAGTAAACATAGCTATGTTATTTGCATACATAATTATTTTAGTTAGCATTTAGTTAAATCCACTTTGACTGATAGCTGAAATTCATGAAATATATATTTAAATTACATGTTCTAATTAGCATTAGATATATGAATTAGAATTTGTTCACTTTCTATTTACTTTACGGCAATCTGTGCTTCAATTGTCAGAGCAAACGTTAAAATTTTAACAAATTTTGTAAATGAAAGTCAGTTTTAAAATATCAGTTGAATCGTGCAGTAGCTAGTGCTAACCTCTTTTATATATAGTTCATAGTGATATTGCTGGTGAGTACGATCTGTCTGCTGCTTGCTTATAAGAATCAAGAAAGCTTTTGTAAGAACTTAGAACAATTAGTTTTTACTTTAAGTTTGTAAACTTGTCATTAAATCGTTTTTAAGCCCGTAAGACTTTCGGATCAATTAGAATAAGGCGCTCGTAAAAAACTGCTGCATTCTTCCACCATCAATTGTCATCGTTTTTGACAAACATTACAAGGGGCTATGAAAATTGGATCGAGCCCAAAGTGAGCTTTGACCACAATCAGCCAATCTTGACCTGTGCCTGCAAATCGATCAAATTTCCAAACTTCATAAGCGTTACCTTTTTGGAATCTTAAGGAACTCTAATTTCTCATAATTTAACATGTTATGAGAACGTTGACCGACAGAATTCCGCCGATCTGAAAGTTACACAATGTTAACAAACAGAATTCTTTATGGTTTCTAGTTGACTATCTTTTACTCGGTTATATCAAGCCTTAGATATAATCCTGGTAGCCTACAATTAACAATTTCTGCGAAAGTAGCTCAATAATTATCTTGTTGCTTGCCTTTTTTTAGAGAGCATTTTTAACAGCGACTGCCAGCCCTTCAGTTTATTTTTCCACGAACCTCTTTTAACACTTCCATTTTTTGTTGCATACTTTTAAGCGGAGCAATTAAAGCGCTGCAAGTAAACAAAAGCAGCACAAAGAAAAATAGCTCTAACTCGGCTATATCCTTGCACAGGACGAAAGGACATAGTGCATTTGGTTCGTGAGGACCATCTCTAGCGATTCCCATCAAAATATTATGAGGTCATCTAAGAATCCAGGACTTGTGATATTTCAGTTCCAGGCCAGCTGCAGCTGGCGTGGAAATTGCCTGAAATACACAAAATCCTTAATATCTGGGAAGCCACAAGGAGTATTTAAATGTCCTTTAGTCCGTTGATAGTACTCGATACCCCAATTAATTTGACATATTACCTGCCAGGAATCGCAAGGATACAGCCGAGTTATAAGCTATTTTCTCTGAGAAAAATTGTCATGTTAACTCAGTAGTTTAAAGGACTCTTGTCCTTGTTATTATTAATTCTTAATCAGGATTATAAGGACATCAAACGGTCCAAAGGACATCCCGGTAGAACTTCAAATGACCAAGCTATTGCCGATTTTTGGTATTTTAGCCAATTTTTCGACAATATTCCTTGAACAAATTGCTTTCAACGAGTTATTGAATGATATCTCTCCCAAGTCTCTAATGATTTGTGAGAGTTATACTTAAAGAAAGAAAATCCTCTTAAATAACAGTATGTTAAATAATACTATGCTAAACTGCATAATTTATGCAAGATTACATAATGTTAAGTAACATTATGTGAAGTAACATTATGTTAAATAACATGATGTAAACTAACATAATGTTAGATAACATGATGTAAACTAACATAATGTGAGATAACAGTATGTTAAATATTCTGCGCAGTGTGACACATTTAAAAGTTAAATAACATAGTGGTCAATAACATTATGTTAAATAACATAGTGTTCAATAACATTATGTTAAATTACTTTATGTTCAATAACATTATGTTAAATTGCATTTCGCTCATTAACAGTTTTCACCCTGCTGCTCATTTCTGATCGCCTGGTACTTTATCAGAATTTTCGACCAAAAAAGTGGCAAGGTCACTGCCGCCCCCGCGGGTATGCAATACTATTTGATTTCTGCAGATCTTTGGTAACCTGCTAGTCATTTCTGTTCGCCTGGTACTTCAGAGGAATTTTCGACCACAAATTGTGATTAAACCGCTCCAGCAGCAGCACCCCGAAAGTATGCAACCCTATTTTTGCCCCCGTATTTTTTAGCTGCTTGCTGCTCATTTCTGTTCGCCTGGTATTTCAGTTGAATTTTACTCCAACTTTAATACATCCTCCCTTTGAAAGAAAAAACGCATTTGCTTAGAAATTTTGTATTTCATTTATTTGTTTCCTTTAATATTTAGTTTTATTAAAAATTAATATACATTTTTAAAATAATACAGAGTTAGCTTAGAATAATTTTGAATCTTGGTTTATCCCAACGTATTCCGGGAAGGTTTTACTTTGGAAATTTATTATGACAGAGGATATTCAGTTTTATAGATAAATAAAGCTACGGTTAAATGTACAAATGGATATTAAAACATTTAATTAAAACTTAGCAATATAATTAAAATAAATATTTTTTAATAGCTAACACATAACATCAATATGATTTTTAAAAGTTTCAGAAAAGAAATAAGTTTTTACTTCTATTCTTCTTATAGCTTTGTAATAACAAAATGTTTTTAAAAAAAATAGAATCGAATCTTTGAAATACATTTTCGAATTCATAAGACTCTCTTCTTTCGATAATTGTAATATGTTAAGAGGTTGCATACAAAGTTAAGCGAAATTTGATTCGATTTCAAAACCAACTGTTTTTGAGCTTGTCTGTAAATCAGTTAATAGACAGAACTTAAAAAGGTATACAATTTTAGGACTCTTACGGATCTCCTGATATAAATAACATAATATTTTAAGGGGCTGCATTAGAAGTTGTTCTGAAATTTAGCTCGATGAATAAAGCACAATCTTCGAAAAGTTTATGTTTTGCATTCATCAAAATATATTTAAAATTCTTAGGAATTTTTTTAATTAATTATGTAATCTCATAAAATGTTTAGCTAGACATTAGACTTTATCTCTTTTTGTGATTCTATAAAATGAAGCTAAAATTTTAAATTAAGTCTTTAAATCTCCATCTTTATAATAGATGCCAGCAAGAGAATTGTGCCACCAAAAGTTGCGTATGGAATGTTACCTAGTCCTCCGTATATATATTTAAACTAGAGTTGTGGTATTAACTATTGATCTATATGTCCAAAAACAAAATGTCAGAAGACCATATTCTTCTATCCAATCATATGAAACGCAAGACGAGGAGATCGAAAAGAAAATCTTTGGCAATATGTGGACTCAGCTTAATATTTATTTTCGCCTTGGCTCAGACGCGAGCAAACGGGGAGGTGGACGCTCCGAACGTGTGGGGCTCTGATGAAGGCGAGAGCACCCACGAGACGATGGGTCAATCGCACTTCCCCCCCACCAAATACTCAAAATACGTCTCGAATATTACGTACACCTCGGACAGGGATCCTTCAACTGCGATCACAGAAATGCTGGATAGCTTCAGCAAATCTATAAATAAATTTATTTCCTTCAATAAATCAATACCGCAAGGTGAGTATTTAAGCTGATTGCAGGTAGCTTCATTCTATTACCTGGATCTTAGACTACATTGTGGTCAAGGGCAAGGACACGTTGGCCATGGGGCCCAAGGTGGAGCAAAATGATTGGAGAGATCTTCTAGTGGAGTTTTGGCTGTCGCTGCTCTGGGTGATATTTCTACTAATAATCATCATACTGATGCCCTTCATAGGGTGAGTATATCTATATACATATCTATACAACTCTCTCTCTCTATGTATATATATATATATATAGCGTTTGCTATTGCTGCTTTTGCTGTTGGCGGAGTTGTCCACGTGGCTGTCCCGTCTGCGATATGGATATGGATTTTCGATCGAGGCTCGGCTGCGGCATTCTGCTCGTTTTACTGCTGATTGGCGCTTTGTAAGGTCTAAATCGAAGTACCGTTATAAATGCTTTCAGCTTACCTTTGCCATTTCGTCAGCTTGGGTCTGATCTTTGCTTATTCGGCGAACATTTCATTGGAACGTGGCTTCGAGTACACAGACGAAACGATGCGACGCGGCAGCAAGGACACCTGCAAATTCCTAGAGGATACTTCACAACATCTTCATCATTTGCTCGTTGAGAACTATCAGGAAATGGAAACACATATGAATGATGTCTTAAAGAGTAAGATATAGAGCTAGAAGAGAGTTGTCTCTCTTCATTTCCAAAACTACAACATTCTTAGATCATTCCCTAAGATCTCATTTGATCGATTATGACTTTCTTTCCTCTCTTCCAGATGCACATAATCACATCTTTCTGGATCTAATGGATACCTCCCAGGCCAATGCATTGTTTGACTTAGAGCGCATCATGAACAACCTAGTAAAAGTTCGAGCGGACTTTACCAAAATAAGCAATTGGGAAAAGGATCTACTTTTCTATGGCGCACAGCTGCGGGATGGTAAATGTCATCAGCATATCTATAAAATATATAATCTATATAGACATTACCTTGACAGGTGTTCGTAGTGTTAAGCGGGATGTAACTCACGCCTGCTCGACGCTTTGCGGCAGCCGCGAATGCCTGCAGTTTTTGAAGAAAACGGAAATCGAGATGATGGATACGTCATCCTGTCTACACTTCGATGAAGTAAGTCAAAATTCACTGAACACATTGAAAATCTTTATTCAGGGTAAATTGATTTTATGCGAGGCAAAAGGAAGTTCCATATATCCGACTGAGATTTGAAATTGATATCTTATTTAATTTTCTTATTTTCGATCGAATTTTTCTAAAAGAACTAAACAAACCAAAGTTTGTAAGCAGATTTTTCTAGTAGAATATCTCTTCAGTTGTCTAAAAGTTAAGAAAGTTATAAAATTTATATCTAGGCCCCAAGAAAACTATAATCAAAGTTGTCCAATACCTTTCTTTGCCAAAATGGGGCTTCAGGGTATCTGATAAATTCCATGAACTTCATGCGTAGAGTATACTCTCTCTCTCCCTCTCTCTCTCTCTTTCTCAGCTGCCGCAAGCCTCGTCCTACCTGCAAGCTGTGGAAGATATGATTTCTAACAAAACGATCGATCTACCCACCAAAGCCATTGAGAGACTCCAAGTCTTAGGCGATGCGATTAAGGCAGCCATAGAGCCCATCACACCACCAATACTAAGCGATGTTCGTGCTGGTAATGAAGTATTCGCCAATGAGGCCAAGACCATGCGTGATTCCATTGCAGCGTTAATCAGCCACATTCATTTCAATACTCTCAAATCGACAAAGTCTCTCGAAGATATGAACGACAAATTGGGCACCATGCGCAATGCCCCAAATATTGTTGTCCTCGTGGTGCTGACTATCGTAAGTGGGGACTAGGAAAACGAACAACTGATGGTTTTACATTGCTTCTCCCATTTCAGATAATGGCTGTGCTGATTGTTGCGCTGATTTTTGGATGTTTTGCACCTTCAAGGCATTCTCATGAACTGAGACTCTGGAGCAAGGGCTCGGCCGCGATGTGTCTGATACTGTAAGTAAAGCCTGCTGATCAATCTTAAATCTGAAAAGATAGGTATATATGTCTGGCTTGGCGATTGCTTTAAGAGATTACGTGATAGCTGCTCAAATTTGTAGTTTTGAGACAGGGCATTAAGCTAGCTTGACTTAATACTGACGGACGGATAGCAGGACAGACAGACGAAGAAGACAGAAGGAAAATACAGATAGCAGAACAGATGGAAATATAGAAGAAAGAACAGAAGGAAGGACGGAAGGAACGACAGAAGGGAAGAACAGAAGGAAAGGACAGAAAAAGGACAGGACAGACAGAAGGAAGGGCTGGAGGTAGAACGAAGGACGGAAGGACAGACCGAATGAAAATATAGAAGGAAGGACGGAAGGAAGGACAGAAGGAAGGGTAGATGGAAGGACGGAAGGAACAACAGATGGAAGGAAGGACAGAAGGAAGGCAAAAAGGAAGAACAGAAGGGACAGAAAAAGAGACAGGACAGACCGAAGGAAGGATAGAAGGAAGGACAGAAGGAAGGGCAGAAGGTAGAACGAAGGACGGAAGGACAGAGTGAATGAAAAGACAGAAGGAAGCACGGAAGGAAGGATGGAAGTAAGAGTAGATGGAAGGAC
Source organism: Drosophila gaucha (assembly GCA_035045545.1). Lineage (NCBI taxonomy): Eukaryota > Metazoa > Arthropoda > Insecta > Diptera > Drosophilidae > Drosophila > Drosophila gaucha. The sequence goes on from JAWNOY010000286.1 coordinate 1,324,009, forward strand.
AGAAGGAACGACAGAAGGAAGGAAGGACAGAAAGAAGAAAAGAACAGAAGAAAAAGACAGACAGAAAAGACAGACTCTATTTAACTTCGAGAACAAGTATAATTATTGCTGATTCTGACCAGGCCTTTCACTCATTTACTTATTTACTCATCTACATCACACCAAACCTTATTTATATAATTTCATTGCAATATAGCTAAAACCCTTTTCCTTTAACTCCTTTGCTTTAGTGGAATCGTGTTGATATTCAGCATATTCTCGCTTACAGTGCTGCTTGCTCTATTTTACTATATTTTGGGCACGTTGACTTACCAGGGCGTCTGTGCTCCATTTCGCGATCGAGAAAACAATTCTTTGTTCCGTCAAGTGGATCCTCTAATGAATCTGAATCAGTATTTGCCTAGGACTGTGCTCTATATGGACAGGGAAAGAGAAAGGCAAATGGTAATGAGAACAGAAAGAAAAGCGAAAGCGAAAAGGGAAGTCACGCCGTTGCGAATGTCGACTGCGATCGAGACATGCCAGGCCGATCAGTCGATCTTTAAGTTGCTCCAGAATAGCAATATTTATGATATCTTTGAACTTCTGCGCCTGGAGATTGTGCACGGCCAGGAAATGCCAAATAAAGCCATATTCAAAAAGGACATCAACAAATTTGACGTGCTAACGGACGAAGAGTTCATGTCGCTGGAGGAGGCGCAAATCGGCAATCTTAGCGATTTTCATAGTTCCGTCTATAACGACCAACTGTGCGATGCGATAACCCCCGTCGAATTGCCCAAAGTAATCAAACAGATCAAAGACCTGGAGTCTAGTCTAAAGAGTGATTGGGGTCGTTATGATCTAGCTAAATACTCCTTGAGCAATTCGGTCACTAATCTGGAGAGATTTAATAACAAGCTCGTCCACAAGATCAAAGCAGCTATGCACAAAATTAAGAAGACTGTGAAACAGATCGACAATGAAATACTCTACGAAGACCTACCATTTGGCGACTCAATGCAAGTTCTGCTCTCAGCCGTAGCCCATTCCCAGAAATTCATCAGATCTTCTGCTGAGGACTATGTCGCCTATCTACGTATCAATCTGACTAGCTACATTGAGGACGAGGTGGCTGGCTACACAGAAATGGTTGTGTCCAAGTGCCACGAAGAGGTGGGCAGATGCCAACCACTTGCCTACATTTATAATCGAGGTGTGGACTTGATTTGTCGTCGTCTCGTCTATCCCCTGGTGAGATCTTCAGAATAGTCTGAAATATTTCTTGTTTCATTTAATCTCTCTCTCTCTCTCCCTTTAGAATGGGTTCTGGGTGGGCTTGCTGTTCTGTGCCTTCTTTCTGTTGCCCATCATTTATGTAGCCCATCGCTTGTACTGCTTGTATAACAAGATCTATCCACGAGACGATTACGAACCCACCCCTCCGGGACAGTAAGACTTCTGCTACTTCTACTTAAGAGATTTTACTCAACTTTATCCACAGATGTCGTTTTTGCGGCGGCGTCGAACCTTTAACTCCTGCTAATGAGACGCAGGAGTCGATCTGCACTGTTCACAATGAGATGGCTGAGAATGACATTGGCTCTGGAGATACAATAGTGCTCGAGGTCGAAGTCGCGGACGTGGAGCCATCATCCACGGAGTCCTTGACTTTAATCAGCAGCAGCAGCAAGCACAAGCAGGAATAGACTCCGAATGGCACTTACTCTACACGGAAATAGCAAAGGACACCGATTCCCACTCAATTTACAGTTTGTGTTTTGTGAATTTTAATAGTTAATAAATTTTATTTATGTTTAGCTTAAATAATTAAAAAAGAGTGCAAGAGACTTTGCATAGTAAGAGCCACTGATCATAAGACAACTTCTAGTTGGAATATATGTAGACTAGCTGATAACCTGTACTTGACTATTCAAAAAGCTCAAGACAATAATCTTAACACTTGGACATAAATGTACGAAATGATGAAGAAAGAGGCAAAAGAAAAGTGGGAATACCCCTATTCCAACATGTGTCCAAAAAGAGATTTAGGTTTAACTAGAATCTATATATCTATATATCTATATATCTATATATCTATATATCTATATATCTATATATCTATATATCTATATATCTATATATCTATATATCTATATATCTATATATCTATATATCTATATATCTATATATCTATATATCTATATATCTATATATCTATATATCTATATATCGATAGAAACTGATAGAAACTCTTGAGAATATATGTATACTAATGTATATTAAAATCTATTTCTATACTAAAAATCGATGTGCCAAAAATCTATAGTCTATCGGAAAAAGTCTCAAAATCTATTTTACTGATTTTAACTAAAGAGAAGATAAAAATCAAAAACAAGCACAATAAGATTTTTTTTTTCAAATGTGAACCAAAAATTGAAGGAAAAAATGTTGTTAAAAAATATAAAATGCACTTAAAAGAAATAAATTTATATATTTTATGATTCTCTCTACTTTTATCATCAGTTTTTGTCAACTTTAAGGTCGGTCATATATCAGACTACCTTCAAAATTGTTATGAAAATAAAGCTGTTTGCTGCTGCCTCTTACATACATCTAAAACAAAAGTCATCATACCCATTTTCAATGGGTATTCACTGTAGCACAAATTGTGGGAGCGGCTTGTTCGTACTATGACCTCCTCTCCATATATTTCGTTTTTCGACTCGGTTGTCTGCACAAATAGCTCTTGATTTCATTAGAACATATCCGGTAGCACACATAAAAAGCACCGCATCATGCCGCATGCCGTGGCCTCTCATCAATCATAATATAATTAAAGCGTGCACCATATCTAATCTGACAAGAGCTTGCGAACAAACCGAAATAAAAAACCCGACTACCGGGTGAACAAGCTCCAAAGATCTCAGATCCAGCGAAAGCGACTTTGCTCTGAGGCTGCGCATAATGCAAGGAAGCGAAACCTATGCACAGAGCTGTCCCAGTAAGCCGAAGTGTGTATACCCTGCAAAACAAAAAGAAAAGTATATTGTTATAATAATAATACATTTTAAATTGAAAGTTAACTATTTATATAAAAAAAGAATACTAATACAAAAAAGCTGAAAAATAAGAGTATGTCTAAGAAGAGTAATAAATATATTTTAAAAGTTAAAATTGAAGTTGTTTTTAAATTTACAAAATTAAAATTAAAAAAAATCCAAATGAAAAATTTAATTGAGAAAATAAATTATTAAAAAAATATAATATAAAATAAAATAGTTTAAAAAAATAAAATAACTTTACTAATTATATATATTAAATGTTTTGCTATCATTTATAAAAATCTTTAAAATTATGTATTAATAATTTAATATTTCATTTTTAGTCATTAGTTAAATGAAGAAAAAAAAATAATTTATTTATTTATTATGGATAAAAATATGAAAACTCTCAAAGAAAAATCAAAAATAAAATAAAATGTATATTAAAATAAATTGTAGTATTATTAAACAAATACTTCCCTATAGCACAAGCTGCCTCTTTTTTCGTTCGCTACGAAAAGTGAAAACTGTCCAACATATGATTTTCATAATTTTCAACTAAAAATTAAATCACGTTTCTTATCAGCGCAGAGTGGTTGTTGTTGTTGGCGGCAGTGAGTGCCTTTCTTTTTCAACAATTACCAAAATAACAGCAAGAATAACAACAACAACAACAACAACAACAACTTGAACAAGCGTAATAACAATGAAATTTCACTTTCAATTTGTGTGTGTAAAAACAAAACACTTAAGACACGAACTTGCTGTAGTGGACGCCGCATTGTCGCCGTCGACGTCGCCGTCGACGTCGCAATCGTAGTGAAGGTTAAGTTGCCCGATTTGATATTCAATTGGAATAACGGTTTCGAAAGCCACAAAACACAAAATGGCCAACAGTCAATGCACTCGCTAAGCAAATAAAATAGGTTCAAACTGGAGACTCCATTCATTTTGTTCGAAATTAATTCTTCAGTGTTCGATCTCGACTAATGAGAATCATGCAACTTTAAGGAAAAGACTCGAAGCTCAAAGAACTCATATAATATAATATATATAGATATATATATATATATATATTTATTCTGAAGATATATCTTTCAAAGTTTTGACTTTACGTACCCAAGATATTGCTCTTATAAGCAACTTTAATTAGCCACAGAAAATGTGATGAAAATTGTCATATTTTTTAACTTTTTTATCTTGAGAGACACTATTAAAAATAAAGTTATATAACTCAAAGATCAAACTTAATTTAAACAAAAATTATGAAATTATAAATTATAATTTTATTTTGATTTGTTTTTGACTGTTGTTTATCAAGCAAATTTGTTGACAGAATTTCAGTAGAGTTCGAACCCAATTTCTGATGATTTGTGTGGCAACAGGTCTAGGAAAGCTTTAAGTAATCAAAAATGTATAATTAGTTTTTCAAACATTCAATTTTCTCACGCCCGCAAATCTTGGGCCACGCAAAGCCGGGTAATTCCCTCTAACTGCAATATACACATACATACACATATATGAAATATATATTATGTGCAATACGCACTTGCACTGGCCTCTGTGGCTGGCGTGAAATGTTGCCGTGATGTTAAACAGAGCGTTGCATTTCCATTTCTCATTGACTAGCTCTTTTCTCGTGAAAACTGAAAACTGGCACAGAATTGCAACAAACAGCAACAACAACAACAACAACAACAAGCAGCGAAGCTGATTGCAAATGGCACGCAATACGCATTAAAATGCAGACAATTGAGTGCTGCAAATGATTTAGAGTGAAAGGCAGTGAAATTTATGGCATGCAAAGCGTGAGAAGCAATGCGAAGGAATCGCGCGCTGCATAAATATATTGTATTAGAAGCTGTTAGGATCCAGGCTTAGAGCAACTGGTCAAAAGTCAAGCGTCCCAGCTGTTTGCCGGCTTCAAAGACTTTCGCTTTCGATTGGACTTTTGCAACCAATTCCAACTGCAGACACAGAAAAATATATTTATATATACATATTTATGCAAATGCATGGCTTTCTATCGTGTAAAGTATACTTATATATGTATATACACTTGTCTATTATGCATGAGCTTAACCAGAAATATTTTGTTTAATCATAATTCAAATTTGCATATCGAAGACGTCGCGTCTTCAGCTTTTTTGTCTGTGTGCGTATGCTAATACAGCCAAACTTGTTTAATTTACAAGATCCGATAATTGTGTGTGTCAATCCTTGCCAGCTGCTTGCTCAGTTAACAGCGCTGCTAAGTTAACAGCGCTGTTATTTGCGGCCAGTTTGCTGCTTGAGTCTTTTGAGTGCTTTTCGGCGCTGGCCAAAAGCGAAAGAACTGCACAAAAGCAACGCAGCAACAAACTAAATTTTCCATGCAGCTCACAGAAACAACTGTTCATTTGTTGTCGTGTTGCACTAACAAAGAGTATCAAGTTTTTGTCATGACCTATGTAACATGTATATGTAAGTGTATACGTAATCCTCATCAAAAACGCTGCGAATAGTCAATGCAAGCAGAAAATATTTTATTATTTTCATATTCATAATTAGAGATGGGGTCGGGAAAGAAATTCATTCCCGACCCATCCCGTCCCGAAATAATTTTTGATTTTCCCGCCCGATTGTCCCAACAACGGGTCCCGACATTTCCCGAAATTTTTTTTCAACATTTAGAACTCATACAGTTTTTTTTTTTAATAATATTTTCTCAAAATTTTCTTCTCTAAGATGAGTTCTCCTTTCTTCCAAAACTCTACTAGAAGTAGAATACACCCTCTTACTCGTTGTCGAAGATGTTGGAACATCAAGTACTTGCCTAGCAAGCATTTGTAAAATAATAAAATATTTGAACTTCTCTTAAATTTAACATGATTTATCTAAGAATTCATTTCCTCATCAATATCATTCTTCTGTTCTTTGATAAATATAACTAATTTTATCGATTTTTAATTTTCGGGATCAAGCACTTATCCCGACCGTCCCGGAGTTTTTCAGAATCTTTCCCATTCCGCCCGATCCCGATCCCGACGCCCATTCCATTCATAATTAAAGTCGCATATTTACGAGCGAGAAGTCCTGGGTTCAAAGCCGCAAGCAGACCCGGGTTCGAAGCCAGCTCAAGTTATCAACATTTTTTTGTATTTTAAATATATATTAATGAAATGTTTTATGTAGTCTATTTGTCTGCAAGGGTATTTAGGTGGCGACACAACAAGGGTAACTGTTTTTTTTTTTTATTTTATTTTTGTTTTGCTTTTTTATGCTGCCGTTTCTCGTATATGGCGCTCGGACGTGTTCGCAGCGACAACAACAGCTCAATCGCAGTCGCCGAGGGGGCCACGCTCCAAGCGACTTCACTCAATTTGAGCCACGAGTTGCTGCTGCCGCTGTCTTGGCAGTTGGCCGCGCGGCTGCGCACAAATCAGTTTCAGTTTTTCAGTCCAACGTGCGAGTTCGCAGCGAGTAACGGTTCGTACGCAACACCAAAACAAAAAGTTTCTGTGGCGGCAGGAGTTGAACCAAAAAGTGACTAAGCAGAGCACCAAAAACGAAAAAGCCTGCAGTGTAGTGTACATATACAGATACATATATATAACAGCAATCAAATTTGATAGCTGCAGATCACTGGATATATAGCTGCATAGCAAAAATGGTGAGTGAAGTGCAGAAAACGTGACTCTCCTACTCAATAACTGTGTCAAAGAACTATGAGCACAAATTATCATATATATATATATGTATAGTATATATAAACTCTAGAAAAATACTAAAAAAAAACACAACATAAACGGGGTATTGAAAGTCAGCGAACGGAAAAATGAATGTTAAAGCAAGGCTTGGGAGAACGTCTGACAGACGGACAGACGGACAGACTAGCTGAGACTAGTCGACGGGTTCTGCTGCCTGAGCCGAAGTTGAAGGCAAACCTGTCAAAGACAATGGCTATACAAATATGAATATAAATTCTCGTCGAGTTTCAGTTTCGCTTTTTCTTATTTTTTTCATTTTTTCTTCTTCTTCTGTCTGCAATCGCTTTTCATTTTGCCTAAAAGCAACAAATGTGTGTGTGAGCTTTTACTTCCTTGGGGGGGCCTTTGCTTTGCTTTGGCTATTTTCATTATTGCCATTATGGCAAATGGCAACACGCCACATGCCACGCCTCAATTTGGCGCACTCAAGTAAAAGTCGGCTGCCAACAATAACTAGTTTTCCCTCTCTATATGTCTGTCTCTGTCTCTGTCTCTCTGTGTGTGTGTGTGTACAACAATTAATATTTGCTAGTAGGAAAAACTGAAAAGGTAAAAAATCTACAAATGCTGCCAGTCAATCGTCGTCGAGTTGGTCGACGTCGTCGTCTATTGGCAAATCGGCGTTGGCCAAGCGGCCCCAAAAACAAAAAAAAAACTGGTCTCGCATAAATTGAAAAATCCGCAAAAATTAGGTTCGAAAACGAGTCGAGCGAAGCCAAAAAATAAACCAAAAAAAAAACAAAATTGACAAAGTCTCTCGAAGCATGTGGAACGAAATAGAAAAAAAAAAAACTAAATTAAAGTGCAATAAAATAAATTAATAATTTATCATTAATTTTTTAAGATTTCAATTGCCTTTGTATTGTAATTTCTTTTATATGGAGCAGTTCGCAGCATACGAAACTTGCCACGCCCACCGACAGCTCGTCAATAGAGGCGGCATTGACAAGCGTGACGGACAAGAGTTGTTGTTGTTGTTGTTGTTGCTGGCCGAAAAAAAAGGCAAAACTCTCACTTTCATTTGGAAGCGCGCTGGCTGCTTGACAATTGAGTGAATACTGGCACAGAATTTGTTTTGTGAAACAAACAATTCAAAGTTGACTTTTACGTCTGTTTACATAGTAGACAAACACACACACTCACACACACACACGCACACTTAGCTACAATAATTGCACATTGCAATAGAGACAGACTTTCTCCAAAAAGCATAAAGGCAAGCAAAAGGCAAAGCCAGCTGGCAGCGGGCCAACGCGGCGTATGCGTAATCTGAAGCATACACATTACACACACACATAAGGTTTATATACATACATATATAAAATAACAAACTTGGCAACTGGTTGAAAAAATAACATTTTTATAAAATGCAATTAAAAAGCAAAGCGAAAAAAAATATTTTTTTTTCTATTTTACTTTTATTCTTATAAAATGTTGGCAAAAATGTGTGGCTGGCTTAATTCACAAGCAGTTTATTTATTTTATTTTTCATACTCTTTCTTTAGAGTATATTATTATTTAAATTTATATGTGACATTTGATATAAATGCCTAAAGTAAATGAAGATCAGAATGAAGTCCAAAATTTGTGCTCCATTTCTCACTTGACAACTTGGCTATAAAATATATTTAAAAGACTTGGCATACTTAAAACTTTTCTAGCAGGCAATATTTATAACCAAATCTATCAGTTTGCATTACCATATCATATAGCTGTTAAAGAAATAATAAATATATAGACGAGTTTATATATAAAGACCTTTTTTGAAGCCAAATTCAAAATCTTTACTTTATTTCTCTTTCAACTGTCGTTAAAATATATTCAAAAATCTTAGCATACTTACAACTTTTTCAACAGACCATATATGCAATCAAATCTATCAGATTTTTATTACTATAACATATAGCTGCCATGGAAATACTTGATTAAGAGCAGAATTTATATGAGCATAACTTTTTCTCATAAAAATTTTTTAGCTTTAGTTTTACCTCTCTTCCACCCACAATCCTATTAATATGTTGTAGTGTATTGAAAGTTCGGCTAGCCGGCTTCAACTATTTGCCTTTTTGTTTAATTTGTGCTTTATCTGAGCCACAATCACTTTGGCCTAGCCCTGACAGCCAGCGCGCAGCTGCAGCTCCGATTGCTGAGAGCTTCGAGCTGCTGCTCGAGTGGGCAGCTCAATTGTTTGTGCTGCAGCTTAAACAATACACACACACACACACACACACAGTAATACTATGAAAGACAAAATGTTGCTTGGCAATTCACTTTTATGCTGATTTCCAATCAATTTGCATAGGCAACAGAAATAAGTCAATGGAAAAAGGCAAAAGCGAATGTGAATCGCATCAATTGGTTATTGAACTGCTGCTAAAAAAATGTAACTGCTAAATGCAATTCAAGTGCACAGCTAATGCATATTTAACTACGCACCCAAAGTAAACCAAAGCAAATGAGACAAAGGCAAACAAGTCAAAAGCAAGCAAAACAAAAGACTTAGGCAACGAACCTTCTGCGACAAGCAGGAAGTGCGCACAAAGCACTTTGTACAAACATTCAAATCTAGCTTTATGTTCACTTCGACTTGGCTTGGATATTGTCGCATAATTATCACACACACACATTCACACGCACACGTGTTTGCTGCTCAATGCCAACAATAAACAAATAAAGCTAATTTGGAGACACAAAAAGTAAATCAATCATTAGACTGATATATATATATATATATATGTGTGTGTATACCTATCTGAATCGAGGGCTATTTGATTAAACAAATTAAACTCGTTTTATTGTTATATAAAAAAAAAAGAAACAAACAACAAAATCGATTTACATATCTTATACAAGATTATAACCGCCAGAGCAACATAATCGAAAAAAAATACAAAGTTTTATCAGCGAAAATTCATTTGAGCGCTAATGAAAATAGCCAGATATATATATATATATATATATAAATTTAACGAATATCTATATCTTTGGCTATATATCGAGCTTTCAAGCAGTTGCACAACACTTTTTGTGTTATGTTCAATCTTTTTTATTTATTTTCGTCTGGCGTTTGGCAACTTTTCACATATGTTTTGTTTATTTGTTTTTATATTTATATATATATATATGTGTGTGTTTTTTCCTGGGCTTCATAATTAAACTAATTAACTGTGAATGTAATTAGTTTTTGGTTTTTTAACAGTTTTTTCTTCTACACGTTTTCATTTTCATTTGCTGACCCTTTTTTATATGCACATTTATTGTATACCCCATATGTGGCTTAAAAGGGTATATTAATTTTGTGCACATATAGGGGATAGGCAGCAAAAAGGCGTGGCTGACCCCTTATAGTATATATGTATATTCGTAATATGAATTAATAACTTAGTAAATCTAAATCTATACATCTGTCTATACGCCCAGATCTCGAAAACTGTAAAAGCTACTCTTGAAGTATAACTCATAGTTTATTCTATAAAACGCAGAAAAAATAATATTTGTTTAAAAAAAAACGATAAATATTTTGTTTCTCCATGAAAGCGATTTTAAATGTTATCGATCTTAAGTTATTTTAAGCTGAAAGAACTTAGGTATCCACTTTTTGGATTCCTTCCCCCATCCGCCATAAAATCAAAAATAATTTTTCTCACTTTTACTTTAGGATATCTGCTAGTTTGGCATACCCTACTCTTGAGTTTGTTCATTAATTGCGCTTTTATGGCCAGCTGAAACGTTTGGACCTAATACCGTTTTGCTGTCTAGGCCATATAAACGTGCGTTAGCCGCTCTATAAACTGGACAGCCTCGAGACATTTCATTTGAATATCTGTAAACACAATACACACATACATATATACATATATGCACAGCAAACGGGTTTCTTGTTGTTGTCTTTTTGGCCTGAAAGGTTAAAGTTGAACAAAGCTCGCGACTTGTACTAAAGTTAGTGCATGTACTAACAACAGCAAAGAGGCAAAAGCAACAACAAATTTCACTTTTGTTGCATGTTGTGTTGGCTTCTTTCTTCTTCTTTGTTTGCTTTGTCGCTTTGTTTATTAATAAAAGGCGCACACGTTTTACATAAGAGGGGGCGGCTGCTGTTACACAAAAAAAAAACATAAAAAAAGAAGCAAATGCATGACATAATGTCCGGGGAGTCGAGTCGAGTTCCTTATTGTTGTTCGGGCGCACGCTCCTCCTAACTCATCAGAAATGCATGGGAAACCAGAAAGAAAACTAACCCAACCAGATCTGACACATTATCTTGCATGCATATGATTTATAAACTTAGTTATTCAGTTTTTTTTTATAATTAACAATTAGTGAAGCTCGTCAAATAATAAATATAATTTATACTCTTAAAGGTTAAGCATGGGTTAAGTATTAAGCACAAGGTGGAAACGTCTTCGAAATAATTATGAAATTCATATAAACTTTTATGTCTCAGATATATATCTTAATTATATATAATCTTGATTGGAATAACAAATTGCAATTGCATGTATTTTGGCACAGAGACTGTAAATTAAAATTTAAAAAAAAAAATAAAAAGAAAATAAAAATCTAAATAAATAAATAATAAAAATAAAAAAATAAATAATATACCAAGAAAAAAATAAATAAAAAGAAAATATAAAATATCAATTTTAAAAAAAAAAAACGAAAAAGAAAATATATATAAAAATATATAAAAGTTCAAAGAAGTAAATTGTGGGAAAATAAAAAAATATAAATGAAGTAAATATTTTAAGAAGTAACAAGCTCGAAACTTTATTAAAGCTGAACGAATTAAATATTTAAAAAATAATTAATATAAAATATGGAAATATTTATTATTTATCTTTGGCTAGTTTTAAAAGTTTTTTACTTTACAAAGTTTTCTGAATTTTCTTGACCATGTTAAAGATCCTAAAAAGCTCTCTGTTTTATTTTTTCAATTGTGGATTACAAATTAAAAATATGGTTAAAGTCTTTTGAAATCAAAAGTGCCAGAAAATATAAAAAAAACAGATAGAAAAATAATAAAAGATAATTAAAGCGCTATTTACATTAATGTGACACTGACAAATTGCCAAATTCTTGACGAGGCCAAAAGCAAAAAAATGTGAATGCTGTGAGAAACTTGAACAGAAACAGAATGGCAAAAAAAAGAACAGAGACAAGAACACAAATGGACATAAATTTTATTGACATTATGAACAAGATTCAACAAGAGTGGAACGGAAGTTCTGTGCAGTGAAGCAGCTAAGAACAATGGCTACAGTAAGCACCCCCTGCCAGCAACTCCGACTGACTCACGTTCAAGACATTTAAGAAAAGAGCAGTAGCTGCTGCTGCAGCTCGACATTTAGCCTAGCCCACAAAAAAGTTCTAGAAGAGACTCGACTGAGTTGTATATATATATATATATATCTGATGGCAATGTCCGTTTCAGGGTTATTGCTGTAGCAGGAAGTAGCTGACCAAGTCCACACCTTCGTACAGTCTTACAGCATCAGCCACGGCTTCGGCATCGGCTTTGGTAATTCGATCTGCGCAATTCTTTAGCATTATTCTAATTGGTCAGTGAACCAGTTTCACTAGCTGCACTTAAAGCCCCTGACTCATGCTCGGTGTGTGTCTGTATCTGTAGCTGTATTTGTGCCTGTTGCCCGCTGTCTAAACTCGTTTTCGTTAATCGAGTCTTTTGGCCAGATTGCGCAAGGTCGTCTGGTCCAGGACAGGTGCTAGTAGCGCACATTAACTCAATTGCAAGGCGCGTCTTAAACAAAAGAAGGCAAAAACAAAAAGCAAAAAACAACGTTGCAGTCGGGCGCATGTGACTGCCTAATACTCGCTCACTGTTCATGCTTCAAAAACAGAGCTGAATATAATTAAAATTGATATTTTAAGATTTACTTTTAGCTACAAAAACTGCGTATTCTAGATCTAAAATTGAGGAATTATATAGATATTATATAGAGTTTTATCTGGAGGAGTATACCGAAGTATATAATCTAAATTTCAAGCTACTTGGTTGAATTGCGGCGAAATTAATTGAGTTTATACAGATGGACAGGCGGACCCACAGACGAATAGGCAGACGGATTGACGAACAGGAGGACGGACAGGCGTTAGGACGGACGGACAGCAAGACGCATATGGCATAAAACCAATATACCCTTTTTCCATTTTAAACGGGCATGAGAAACGCCCAGACGCCCCAGAAAGGTCTGCTAAAAGGCTTATTAAGAGTCAGCAAAAAAAAAAAAGCTAAAACACAAACACAAAATGTTGCCAAACAGTTATGAATGCTGTCTTATTAAAGCCGTTAAGCCACACACATACACACACACACGAAGCTCGCGCGTGTCGCCAACGGTTTTCTTTTTTCCTTTTTTAACCGTTTTTTTATTATATATGATTTTTATTTTCATTATTTTTATTTGTGAGTCTCTCACCTTGAGCTAAATTTCGGTCAGCTTAGTTTTTGAAAAATAAAAAAAAATATGACGAAAATTTCAATAAATTTCATTTCAAATGCAACTGCAAATGCGGCAAATGCAACGCCATAAAACGAAAGACTTAAGTGACGAACGCGATAAAGCGAAAGACTTAAGCGACAAACGTGAAGCGACCGAATGCAGCGAAATTTTTCGCAATTGTCAAACAACAAGAAAAAATGTCATAAAAAAATGTAGAAAATTTATGCAAATAAATTGCATTTGCTGCGCTTTAAAATAATATTTTATTTGATATGCGAAATGAAAGGCAAAAAACGAAAGAGTAAAAAAAGCACCTGAAACTCGAGCAGGCGGATTTCGCTTTTACATTCGTGCTCTCAAGTGGAATTATCTGCACACAAATGATCATATTGTGCGAAGAGTGATATATGAGGCGTTTGCAAACAACTAAACTAACATCATTTGTAATACCCTGTAATGTAAGTGTAAATGGATGAGGGAATAACCAAAGCAGTTTGTGAAAGGCAAAACGAAATTAACTTTTACAAAACAAATTTTTTAAAATTAAATAAAAAAGTGAAAATATTTTTCTAGACTCAAAACTATATTTTTCCAAGAACTAGCTATAATACAAAATAAACTTTCTTCACTTACCCAGCAAACTTATCACATTAATAGGGTATCTACAAGTCACGCTGTTTTGAGTAAAACTCTTTTTAATGATTTTTTGGTTTCTTTAATTTTCCTCTCTCCCATTTTTGCGCAATTGTAAAATAGCCAATCTAATGTTTGGAATGCAGTTCGCTTGTCTCTTGTTATGTAGCCCGTCTCTCTCTCTCCCTCTCGCTCTTTCTCTGTCTATTACTTATTGAGTTTATTTAGTGCTGTCGTAACCAAGGAGAAACAGTAATCGGCAAACCCCTTCGATTTGGCTGTGCTCCAACTGCAAGCTGTCCGAGCTAATGATACTTGAAGCGCAGACAATTTGCCCGAAATGGACAATAAACTAAACGATTTACGTAAGTTCAATAATCTGCAATCGCTGAGAAAATCAGATGACTTGGCTAAAATGGCCAGCTCGATGCGAGCAGCTGTTGAAGTTCTGAACGAATGAGTTCGCTTTCGCACAGAAGAAAATGAAAGGCATTTAGAGGCATGTTTTCATTTCCGCGAAAACCAGTTGTTCCAGTTTCCGGCGTTCCCCGTTTCACTCTCCCGTTCCACTTGATGCCGGGCCATGCTATAAGGAACCTTTTTTTCGTTTTTTGTACGTTTATCTTTCTTAATTTCATTTAAGTTTATAATTTATGCATTTATTCAAACGAATTGCCAGCAAAAGAGTTTTTAGCTGATCTTCAGATAAGTTTTTTTTTTGTTTTAATCCAAACCAGTTTCACTTTTTGGGTTCTTCTAAGGAGCGATTTATGTGCTTGTCGGGGTGTTTATGGCCAGAGTCAGCTCGTAAATTATATCCCCAGCAGCGACCTTGATGCGATCCACAGCCATCTCTCTCTCTCTCTCTCTCTCTCTCTCTCTGTGTCTTGTTGGGCGTGGCTGTTGGCCTCAACTAACTGTAAGTGCGCATTAGCTTATCAGGCAACGCACGTTTGTGCCAATTTCTACGTTTGGCCAATTCTTTCTAACTGTCTGCGAAAGAGTTGTGTAACGTGTTCTTAATGACGCTGCCAATAGTCAGCAGGCACTGAATACTAATCAGCAACAGGTAATAGCTAACAGGTAATAGCTAACAGGTAATAGCTGATAGCCTAACGTATAATGATATCATGAGGTGAACATTTAGAAAGCTGCTTGGCAAATCCATCAGAGTAGTGGAAGGAAAAGTTATTTTTGGACTGCCGAAGATTAAATAACCTTTGCAGTTATATGGCATACTTATTCTATAATTATATGAAAACATGATTCAATTTCTTTAGATATCTAGTACTTTAAACATGTCTTTCCCACTCTTATTCAGTATTTTATATTAATCTACTTTATGATCTAAAGAGATCTAGCAACATCTGACATTTGCATGTATCTACTTATTATAGATCCTTCGGTATGTAGATCTTGAGAAAGAAAGACTGAGGAATGCGGGGAGATCTTAAAAATGTAAGAATCTAAAGACTCAGAGATGTAAGATATTCTTAAAGATCTAAAAATCTAGAGATTAATCATCTAAAGATCTAAAAGTCTAAGTACCAAGAGATCTAAAGATCTTAAGACTTAAAGACTAATTCTTGAGTAAATTTACATAGTGGGAAAACATAGACAGTACTGAGTTGGTGATGTAAAATAATATAAGATAAATGTTTTGTTAAAGAGGCACTTGGCCCTGATTCTTGGCAATAAATAATATATAAAAAAAAGACTTAAAGAACTAAAAGTCTAGTAAGAAAAAGTTCTGCAAATCTACAGATTCAAAGATCTTGAGAACTAAAATCTTTAAACAGAAATATCTTTAATTCTAAAGACCTATAAGTCTAAAGAAGTTTGAAAATTTAAAAAGCTAGACATCTAAAAATCTGAAGAATATATACGAATAAGTGATGTATATGGCATATATGTATATATCTTTCTTATATTCACACATATCACGACTAAATAAATAAAATAACTCAAATTGTATTACGAAAAACTGGTCCGTAATATTGGTAAATAAATGTGTATAAAAAGATAAGTTTTTAAGTTATTTCTTCATTAACTTAGCTTGCAGCATCCCAAAAATTATAAAATAAATTCGTCATGCTCCTAGAAAAGTAATTTGATCAGCATGATAAACATGCCTATGCCGTCTCCCCTTTTGCATTTGGCAATTGTGCGTGTAATAGGAATTGTAAAGGTATTTCAAAATTAAATTTGGACAATAAAAGCCGTATATAAGTGATATTATTCAAAGTCAAGACAAGACATTGCCAGAGGCCTTTTGTATTCAGCTACCGAGTTAGCAATGTGAAGATGTCACCGAAAATGGCTTCGCAATCAAAGATACAAAGGAATACAATAGGTTTGCATATGAATAATAAAGAGCGGTAAATAAATTTAATTAGTTGTTGAGACAAGTGGCTGTCCGGCTCGTTAAACTGGGTCAATGTCAATGTTTGGGCGCCTTTTCGGTGTGTGAACAAATTGAAGTGGCGAAGTTGGTGGAGTGAAGGGCCGCGCTGCTCTGACCTTCTCACGACAGCAAATTAAAATCCGTTTCTGTCGAGTGCCACGTAATTTGCTGAAACATGACGTGCTGCCCCGCCCCCACACACATAAATCATCTGCATATTTCTGTGAGTAATTGCCCTTAACATTGTTTCTGTTTCTTCTGTTTACTTTACAGTTGCCGCCGCGATTGCTGCGAATTGCCTTTGTGATATGTCTGCTGATTGTCTTGCTCTCACCCTCCACAGACAGTGCACAGAGTAAGTAGCAAAAACAAATAAAAAAGGAGGCGAAAAAGTTTACCTAGGGGACACCCGGGTTTGAACCGGGGACCTCTCGATCTGCAGTCGAATGCTCTACCACTGAGCTATATCCCCACTTATATAAGGAGCGTCAATTTACCCAAGAACAGCAACGAAAATATTGTTTAAATAAAACAGAATTCACTCTTCGAGTGCGTGGGAGTCTCCTTTAAGTCAAAGTCTGCGCAGAGGCGGAAGTTGATAAAAGAAATAAACGAAGATTTTGTTGTTGCGTTTGCGCTGTGATTTCTTTTATCTGCTTCATTATCACGAAACAGAAACGGCAACATGTTTCCTAAATGACATTGCGTTATGTATTGTGAATTGATAAATGAACAAAACAAGTATGTGAAGCATGTGAAACTGTTTTAAAATTGGTTGGGCAACAACGAAAACCACTTAACATTTGACTGAACATAAAGCGGAATCGAATAATCTATATTTTGCTTCACTTGCGATTTTTGTGCAAAAGGAAATAGTTTATGTATAAAAAATAACATTATACTTAATAAAAACAGCAGTGGCAATCAAAATTGGATTTTATAAAATTTATTAAAATAAAATAAAAAAATCAGGGGACACCCGGGTTTGAACCGGGGACCTCTCGATCTGCAGTCGAATGCTCTACCACTGAGCTATATCCCCATGCGGACGCTCGCTGGCTAAACACTTAGTTAAGCCAATTCGTTGCGTTCAATGCAATTGTGTGGTTTTAGTTCGCCTTTGGCTAGTTCATTTAACACTATAATGATGTAATGCTGCAAATTACTTTCATCAACATCAATGTTGTTGAACAACAAATGAAATTAAGCTTATGTAATAATAAGAGATTTGCCCGTTGGCAAAGTACCTCTTCAAATATACAAAAGAAAAGTTTGATTATCTTATCTTATGTTGTCTATTATCTTGTGGTCAAATAATATTCACCCAAATTAATTTATTGTACTGATTCGCCACACTTTCTAAAATACCTTAATATTTACTTGTTTACCACACCCCTTCCATTTAATTAAAAACATTGTAAAAAGTTATCAAGGGGACACCCGGGTTTGAACCGGGGACCTCTCGATCTGCAGTCGAATGCTCTACCACTGAGCTATATCCCCATGTTCTGATCTCCAACAAGTGGAGCTAGAACCCCCAAACGTTACCAAGTTTATGTTTTAAAAATATAAATTAAACAAGCAAGAACCGATTATTAAGTAAAGAATTAAATTGAAGTGCTGATAAAAATGCACTTTATAAGAAAATTAAAAAAGTTTACCTAGGGGACACCCGGGTTTGAACCGGGGACCTCTCGATCTGCAGTCGAATGCTCTACCACTGAGCTATATCCCCAGATACGTTGCCAGCGTCTTAGCTGCCACTAGAACTGCGAGCCGCAGCTCAATACGAAAACATTAAGAAGGCAACCCCCAGCAACAACAGCTGAAATACTTGTATAAACACGAGTGCCCATAAATGAAATGCTTCGTGTTTTGTTTTTATTTCGCTGTGTGGGCATGCGCAGTGAGAGCCACGATACTAAATGAAATATATATAAATTTAGTTGGACCGGTTTTTAGCACAAATGTCGCAAATCGCATGCTTTAGCTGTAGCCAGACTTGACGAGTAACAATCGCCATAATTTCGTATTGTTATTTCAGCTGCAGACAATTTAATATAATTTTTAATTTCACGAAAAACAGGTATATGCAATAGCCATTTAATTGCACAAGTCTCAACGAAACGGCCAGTCTCGTTAACAAATACAACAACTTATTATGCATCTTCATTAAACGAAGCTGAATAAAAAATAAACATTAATGGCTAGACATTGTCAAATGGAGTGGAATATAAACAAAGATAATGATAGCTGCTGCAGAAGACAGAAGATGCCAATCGATGCATTTATCTTAAATTATAGCCACTTGATATATGCCAATCGAGGCTGTAATAGCAACAGACAGTCATTGATTGATGATGATTAATGATTATGCTGATGCTGATGCGTCAAATCATGTTCAGGTGTTAGCTGTTAATTTTTGGGTCAGCACGAAATTACAAGCTAAAAGACATTAATTGGTATAGCCAAAACTCAGATACTCTTCTTTTACATCAATCATAGTAATAAGAGTTTGATTGATGTAGACAAAGCTTAAATAGTCTGCTAAGTCTACATCAATCATAGTCTGGTATACTTCAATCTTCCAATCAACTTCTCATGTAGCCATTCATTTAAGACTACAAGCAAAAATAGTTTGATTGGTATAGATTAGAGACTGGCGTTAGGATCGGGAATTTCGAGAATCCCGCGGGTCCCGAAAAAATGATCGGGCGGGATGGAAAAGAGAAAATTATTAATCTTTCAAATTACTTGTATTTATCAAAGAACAGAAGAATGATATTAACGAGGAAATTAATTCTAATATAAATCCTATTAAATTTAAGAGAAGTTCAAATATTTTAATATTTTGAGAACAATGAAAGAATTTTCATTGTTACAAATGCTTGCTTGGCAAGTACTTGATGTTCCAACATCTTCGACAACCAGTGAGAGGGTGTATTCTATTTCTAGTAGAATTTTGGAAGAAAGGAGAACTCATCTTAGAGAAGAAAACTTGGAGGAAATATTATTTTTAAGTAAAAAATTGTACTTATCATAAGAGTTCTAAATGTTAAACAAAATATCGGGAAATGTCGGGACCCGCGGGAAAAATAAAAAATTTGTCCGGGACAATAGGGCGGGAAAATCAAAAATTATATCTCTACTATAGATGCTTTCCTCTTACATCAAAAATAGTTACATATACTTAAATTTTCAACCTTCAATCAAATTTTAAAGCTTAATCAATTTTTCACTTTCGAGTTTGAGTTTGAGAGTTTGATGGGTATACCCAAAGCTGCTCTTCAAACATATTCAATCTTAATATAAACTTAAATCTTCAATCAATTTCTCACCTGCAGCCAAGACCCGACGACGTTTGCGTCGTCCCACCACGGTGAGCAGCTCCTCGCGCAGCAATTTGTTGTCCTCCAAGAAGTCAACGGAAGCGCCTGTGGCTGAGAAGCGCATCGATCAGGAGCCCGCATCCACAACCAGTGTGAGTCGAACTCGTCTCCGCTCCAAGTCCAAGCTACGTGGTGGAGCAGCTGCAGCAGCAGCAGCAGCTGGCGGAGCAGCTCTCGTAGCCAGCGGCTCATCGCTTAAGGGGAAAAAGACAAAAGTGGACGATGGAACGCCAAAGATCGTTTGCTACTACACAAACTGGTCGCAATATCGCGTGAAGATCGGCAAATTCGTGCCTGAGGATATACCCGCCGATCTCTGCACGCACATTATCTTCGCCTTCGGCTGGCTGAAGAAGGGCAAGTTGAGCTCCTACGAATCGAACGATGAGACCAAGGACAACGTGCCCGGTCTCTACGAGCGCATGATGACTCTGCGCAAGGCCAATCCCAAGCTGAAGGTAGGCATTCTCATCTAATTCCATCTATTCGAAACAGTCTCTAATATATTTTCGTATAGATTCTTTTGGCCATTGGCGGCTGGTCCTTTGGCACGCAAAAGTTTAAGGACATGTCTGCGACACGCTATGCGCGCCAAACTTTCGTCTATTCGGCTATACCCTTCCTGCGCAAGCGCGGCTTTGATGGCCTGGACATGGATTGGGAGTACCCCAAGGGCTCGGACGACAAAAAGAACTTTGTGCTGTTGCTGAAGGAGTTGCGCGAGGCCTTCGAAGCTGAGGCCCAGGAGTTGAAGCAGCCACGTTTACTGCTCTCGGCAGCTGTGCCCGTCGGACCCGACAATGTCCGCGGTGGCTATGATGTTCCGGCCATTGCCAGCTATCTGGACTTCATCAATCTGATGGCCTACGATTTCCATGGCAAATGGGAAAGAGAAACAGGACACAATGCTCCACTGTAAGTAGAATTCACTGTTGCCAAATCAGCTTTTTTTCCCGTCAAATGTGTCTTGTTTGAAAGTCCGATTGCGTGAACAGCGGGTAGCGGGAAAGATAGCTTTTTAAAAAACCGATTTAGCTGTCTTTAATTTGACTTAATATTTGCACGATTTCTTACAAAAGGTGAAAAAAAAAGTTTAAGAAATCAAAGAACTTTTTCAAATAAAACTTTTATTTTTTTGCTTAAATCCATTGTTGCCAAATAAGCTTTTTCCACATCAAAACTGGCTTTTTTGAAAGTCAATTGCGGGAAAAATTCATTAGACTTCATATGTATTTGGTTGATTTTTATAAAATTGAGTACAAAATGTGAAAATTTCTGTATTTTCTGTAAATTTTTTGTGATGAGGAAAAAAAAAGAAAAATTGTGAAATTAATAGTCTATTTTAATTATAATTATTGGAGTCCTAGCAAGAAATCAAAGTTCTATCTGAAGTAAAACATTTTTATTTTTTTTTAATTTTTTTTATAAAAAAAATTTCCTGAAAGGTTTAGAAATTCAATACATTTTCCTACAAATCATACGAAATTTGCTTCGAAAACTCAGCTTTTTTCAGCTGTTTCCTCCGCAAACTTCGCCTTTTTTGCGGCTCTTTTTCCTTGATCTTGCTTTTTTTGCTCAACAAAATTTGGCAACACTGGTAGAGTTGTAGACTTCCTTTGCTACTCTTTGTGAGCTATAACCAGTTGAGAATTATAAATAATTGATACAAATTGCAGCATGTGGGACTTAGAAGTCTTTTAGCTTAATGAAACTGTTATCCTCATCATAATTGATCTCTTTCTCCCTCTCTCTCTCTCTCTCTCTCTCTCTCTCTCTAGCTATGCCCCCTCTACAGATTCGGAGTGGCGCAAACAGCTGTCGGTGGATAATGCTGCCAATCTGTGGGTTAAAATGGGCGCACCCAAGGAAAAGCTGATCATTGGCATGCCCACCTATGGACGTTCGTTTACCCTGGCCAGCACAGATAAGCATGGACCCAATGCTCCGGCTACGGGAGGTGGACGCGAGGGCGTCTACACCAAGGAGAGCGGCTTCCTGGCCTACTACGAAATCTGCGAGATGTTGTTGAATGGCGCCGTCTACGTCTGGGATGAGGAGATGAAGGTGCCCTACATGGTCGATGGAGACCAGTGGGTGGGCTTCGATGATGAGCGCGCGATTCGAAACAAAATGCAGTGGATCAAAACGAATGGCTTTGGCGGTGCGATGGTCTGGACCGTTGACATGGACGACTTCAAGGGCGAGGTGTGCGGTGGCAATGTCAAGTATCCGTTGATTGGAGCTATGCGCGAGGAACTGCTGGGCATTTCGCGTGGCAAGGAGGCCAAGGATGTCAACTGGACGGCCATTGCAGCTACATTCGAGGATATCGAAGAGGTGGGCCTCCAATCAGACTATATACTCTACAAAGAGTTAAGATAGAGAGTCTTCAAGTAGATCTTCCACTAGATCTCTGACTAGAGCTTTGACTACAAGTTTAACTAGATCTTTGACTTCAGCTAGGTCTTCCACTAGATCTTCCACTAGATCTTTGACTAGATCTTTGACAACAAGTTTAACTAGATCTTCGACTAGATAAGATAGAGTCTTCAAGTAGATCTTTAATCAGATCTTCCATTACATCTTCGACTAGATCTTCCACTACATCTTTGACTAAAACTTTGACTAGATCTTTGACTACAAGTTTGACTAGATCTTCGACTAGATCTTAGGCTAGATCTTTGACTAGATCTTTGACAAGAAGTTTAACTAGATCTTCGGCTAGATCTTTGAGTAGCTCTTTGACTAGGCCTTCCACAAGATCTTTGACTAGATCTTTGACTAAAAGTTTAACTAGATCTTCGACTAGATCTTTGAGTAGCTCTTTGACTAGGTCTTCCACAAGATATTTGACTAGATCTTCCACTGGATCTTTGACTAGATCTTCCACTAGACTTTTGACTAGATCTTTGACTAGATCTTTGACTACAAGTTTGACTAGATCTTCTACTAGATCTTTGACTAGATCTTTGACTACAAGTTTAACTAGATCTTCGACTAGATCTTTGACTAAATCTTCAGCTAGGTCTTCAACTAGTCTTTCATAAGTGATCTAATTTCATTTTCTATCCCACACAGAAACCGGAACCCATTCAGATTTCAGTTGATGAGGTTCTTAAGAAGGTTCGCAAGCCCCATGTTCAAAAGAAGCAACGCATCAAGTCGGGTGCCAATGCCATCGAACAGAACAGTAAGTCTAAGACATGGTATATCTTAATGTGATCATCTATCTAATCTCACGTAATCCATAGCTCGACCCGCTCAAGTCTTTTGTTATTTGACCAGCTGGTCTGCCAAGCGTCCCGGTGCAGGCAAATTTGAGCCAAGCCACATTGATCCTAAGCTCTGCACGCACATCGTTTACGCCTTTGCCACGTTGCAGGATTACAAGCTAACCGAAGCCACCGACGATGATCCTGAGAATTATGAGAGCGTGATTGCCTTGCGTGATTCGAACCCCGACTTGCAAGTGCTGCTGGCCATTGGCGGCTGGGCCTTCGGCTCGACGCCCTTCAAGGAGCTCACCTCGAACGTGTTCCGCATGAACCAGTTCGTCTACGAAGCAATTGACTTTTTGAGGGATTACAAATTCAATGGATTGGACGTCGACTGGGAGTATCCACGCGGTGCCGAGGATCGAGTGGCCTATGTGAATCTCCTGCGCGAATTGCGTGTCGCCTTCGAGGGAGAGGCCAAATCTTCAGGACTGCCACGCCTACTACTCACTGCTGCAGTGCCCGCCTCCTTCGAGGCGATTGCCGCCGGCTACGATGTGCCAGAGATATCGAAATATTTGGATTTCATCAATGTGATGACCTACGACTTCCATGGCCAATGGGAGCGCACAGTGGGCCACAACTCGCCGCTCTTTGCCCTGGAATCAGCCACGGGCTATCAGAAGAAGTTGACTGTGGACTACAGCGCTCGCGAGTGGGTCAAACAGGGCGCACCCAAGGAGAAGCTGCTCATCGGCATGCCCACCTACGGCAGGAGCTTCGAGCTGGTCAATGAAACGCAATTCGATATTGGTTCC
The DNA here is from genome assembly GCA_035045545.1 of Drosophila gaucha. Lineage (NCBI taxonomy): Eukaryota > Metazoa > Arthropoda > Insecta > Diptera > Drosophilidae > Drosophila > Drosophila gaucha. The sequence continues at coordinate 1,347,701 of JAWNOY010000286.1, forward strand.
CCCTCCTCGGGAGGCGGCAAAACCGGAAAGTTCACCAACGAGGCTGGATTCCTTAGCTACTATGAGGTGTGCACGTTCCTGGCTGCGGATAATACTACTCTGGTCTGGGACTCCGAGCAGCAGGTGCCCTTCGCCTACAAAGGCAACCAGTGGGTGGGCTTCGACGATGAACGTTCACTGAAAACTAAGGTGAGTTGCTTAGATATCTACTCTTTAATATTGGGGGAGGATTCAGGCGTGGTTCATTTGAACTAGTTCTATTAAAATTGTTTGTTGAAGGCAATCAATCAGGCGTAACTATTAGACGGCTTGCCTTAAGTTTTGCCTTAGGTTTAGAACTGCTCGCAGAAGAATTGGTTCATTTGAGTTGTTGTTCATTTGAACTAACTTACTAACTGGAAAACAGTTAGAAATGAACTACTTCTCAGATGCTCCTTAGTTCCTTAATAATTTAACTCAAATGAACAACTGAACTGGTTCAACAAATTTGAGACCAAAATTAATATTTCTTTTAGAATAAAAATTTTAGAAACATTTAAAAATTTGTAATATTTCTCTGGTTTCTAGACGGAATGGCTGAAGGAGCAGGGCTTCGGTGGCATCATGGTCTGGTCTATTGATATGGACGACTTCTCAGGACGTTGCGGCAATGGCAAATACCCCTTGTTGAATGCACTGAGCGATGAGCTGAAGGACTACAAGGTGGCCCTCGAATACGATGGACCCTACGAGTCGCATGGTCCACGCGGCGCCTACACCACAAAGGATCGTAAGTCCTAAAATGGGAGTTACTCAAAAAATAGTCTTAACTGAAATGAATTCCATTTAAAGCTCATGATGTGACCTGCGCGGAGGAGGAAGGGCATATTAGTTACCACAAGGATTGGGCCGATTGCACGCATTACTATATGTGCGAGGGAGAGCGCAAGCATCATATGCCATGCCCAGCCAATTTGGTCTTCAATCCGCAGGAGAACGTTTGCGACTGGCCCGAGAATGTGGAGGGCTGCCACACCCCCACGCCCGCGCCTGCCTAAGCAGCTCGAAGAGGAATTTCGACAAAGAAGAAGAAGAAGAAGCTCTGCCTGGGCTGCGTTGGCCTATGCAAGTTGTTAATACATACATACATTATTAAATGATGAGAGACAACCCTCCTTCCCCTTTAGCTTAAGTGCGAAACTGCCACGCCTACCGCCCCCTCCCATAACTAACGCGAAAAATACTCAAAAACTTTGCTCAAAATCAGCTGAATTTTTTGTACTAAATATAAGATTTAATTAAAGCTTACATTTAAGTAGTTTATATGAAGTAGCTAAAAAGGATTGCACAACTATGTTGAAGTGAACACACCTACACATATACACACACATATATATACATCTTTCCGAGCTTTCGCATTTGCTTTGGTTACAATTCGAAATCGAAAATGAAGTTCAACAAATAACAGGGTATTTTAGCAGCGCGGCCGAACTTTTATATATTTAACTGTGATAATCACATAAGAAACCAAGCAAACAAGCAACAAGCATCAAAATAATAACTGCAACAAAAATTTTAAACAAAACAAAAAATATACTATAACAAAATTCCACAAATTGCCTCAAATTCTGCCGCACAATAACAAAAACTAACCCTACACAACAACAAATAGCTAACACGAAAAGTTGTACATTTTCTAAAATTTGTATTATATGTTGTAATTATTTAGTTAAAATAAAATACTTCCAAAAGTGACTGGGAAGACTTTTCATTTCATTCGAATGTATTAATGAATGGCCCGATTTTGCAATCAGGCACTAGCAAAAATTATTTTAGACTCATTAGAGTGCTCCTCTCCACGGAAATCTTTAGTAAAAGGCGAAAGATTTATTCGACAACTGAAGAGAAGCCAGAGTAACGAAACACAGCACAACTCCCAGAGTACCATGCGCTCACAGCCAAAACCGTTTGGGAATTATAAGGCGAGCGACTGATAGCATTGATGAAATTCTGTAGCATGCTTTGCGGCGCGTGCAAAACCAACCACCAAACGCAAATTTCTCTTTCAGCAATTGCGCATGTGTGCGTATAAATAGAAAGTCGAAAGCTGCAATCTAATTCACAAATGGTTTTAGCTGCTAGTTAATGATACTAACTAAGAAGTGCTAACTAGTTATCGCTTCTCGGCCTTATGGCTAAGATCAAAGTGTAGTATCTGTTCTTATCAGCTTAACATCTGATAGATCCTCCATCGGAGGACGACAATTGTTAAACTGATTTTTGGAAATAGACGGGGTGCTAGGAGCTTGCTCCACCTCTGTCGCGGGTTGGCCTGGTATTGCAGTACCGCCAGGATTTCGGCCCAATTAAAGAATACATTAAAATAAAATAAGTAAAAGTTGTCTAAATTAAATATACATTTTAGATAAATAATTCTTATCTTGTTGTTAAACATCGGAAAAACTCAATTATTTTTAGATGTAAAAAAAACTCCTTAAATTTTTTTTGTTTAAACATTTTATTATTTTTTTGTATTGGTTTTTCTCAAAAAGATTTTCTTTTACATTTTTGTGTTTTTGTAGGTTTTTCTCTCGTTTGTTTTTTTCTCTTTTCTTGTAATAATAAAATTTTAAAACTAATTAATTAGTCTTACTTTGAAGTACACAATAACTTAATAAAGAAAAAAGTACGAGTATGCATTTTTGCCTGAAACAAACAGAAAAAGAGGACCGTACAAAAAATAGTGATATAAAAGAGAAAGAAAGCCTAAAAACAACGGGAATTGATGTAAACAAAAGGTGTCAACAACAAATATAAGGGGAACGGATCTATGTAAATATGTATATAGAGGAACGAGCATAAGCCCAAATCTCATATAAAAATTGTTAATGGGGTTTTTTTGAACATAAATCCTAGGCATATTTTACAAAAGTTCTTTGACATTTTTGCTGGTGGTTTTTTGTTGATGTTTTTTTATGTTGATTGAAGCCATTTTGTTTTGGATTTAAATAATTTACGTGATATGAACCCGGGCGCCAGTTGGGTTTAGCTTTTTAAAATATATGGTATATACATATATATATATATATCTTCATATATAGACAGACTTTTAAGTAAGTTTTTCTTTGTTGTACTTGCAAAGTTTGGAGCGTGCATTAAGGTGTGTGTGTGTGTGTGTGTGTGTGTTAACTGATATATAAACCATTATAAATATTGCATTCTGAAAGACCGAAGACCATATCAAGAGTTGTACATGTAAAAAAAGAGGAGTATATATATGTATATACATATCACGCTGTGTGTGGCCTAGACGTTTCCGTTTCCGTTTCATTTGCATTTTGTTTCTTATTTTTTTTTTTACTTTTTTTTTAAATATTGTTTATCGTTTTTTGAGCAACTTGCCAAGTCGCGCTGTGCGTCGCTTTGCATGTTCTTTTATCAGCTAATGCTGCCTCCTGTTCTTTATCTCATTTTTCTTTTTCTGCTTAATACAACAATTTTTATACTTTTTACAAATACATAGTTTCATTTGCAATTTTTCTTTTAAAAAATATTTCGCTATAAAAATATTAGTTGAAAAATAAGAAATGTGTTTTTGTTGTTTCTTTCATTTTTTTTTGGTTGTTCGTGTTGTTGTAGAGTTTGGGGGCAGGCGCCTAGACATTTGTTTTTGTTGTTGTGGTTCCTTGTTTAGCTCTTTTGCTTTTCCAATTATTTTGTTTTATTTTACAAATTTCCTTCGTTTTGTTTCTTTTTTCTTAGTTTCGTTTTTAGACTTTTCAATACATATAAATACTTTCTTTCTACCTTTCTCTTCTTCTGTAAAAATAGATCAACTTTTTGCCTTTTTTTCGTACTTTTTTGTTTTCGCTTTTTTTGTATTTTAACAAATTTTGCAAGTTTTTTTTTCAGTTTTTTTCTTTTGTTTACGTTTTTTATATTTTTGCTTTTTTTTGATGTTTTTTTTTGTATTTTTTTTGGAGAGATTTCGTTTTCAAAAAGTTGTTGCTCCTTTTCTGTTTGTTGTTGTTGGTTTATTTGTTGTTGTTGTTGTTGTTTGTGTATGTAAGTTTAAATGCCTAAAATGTAGTTAAGAGCTAACATAACATTGGATATCAGTTGTTTTTCTTTTTTCTTTCATCTTTATCATCATATCTTTTTGCTTGGCTTAACAATATAAATCTGCGTATGTAGTTGATTTTATGTTATTATTATTATTTATTTTTTATTATTTATGCTGTTTTTTTTGTTGTTTTTTAAATTTTATATTCTTCATTTGCTTATTTAAGGGGCATGCGCCAAAATGTCTTAGTATAATGAATGTTTTCTCTTATATATCTTAAACCATTTTAATCGTAGTTGCTTGTGGTCGAGTAGGGGAACTTTAGGTATACGGGAGGGGGTCGGGCGTGGGCGTGGCTAAGTGAGCTGCGCGTGTTTAATTATTATTGTTGTTGCTGTTTATTAGTTGTTGTTGTTCTTGTTGTTATTGGTTGTTGTTGCTCAGTTGGCCGACATCAGTTCGGAGAAGGCATTCTCCAGACAATTCTTGAGTTCAGCATAGGAGACAATTAAAACCGATTGCTCATCGCGTGACATCAATTGCACCTGTAAAATTAGCATAGGTTAATCCAGGTTGTTAGACTGAAGGAACTGCTTAACATACGCGCTCGATGGAGCCCGCATCCAGTTTATTCAGGCATTGTACAATGTGCGCATGATCCAGCCAGGGTCGGCCATCCTCGGTGACGGAATGAAATAGAAAATCACGGAATAATTTCAGCATATATCTATCACCAGTTTCTGACCAAGTGCAATCCAAGTTGAAGCTAAATAGAGCAGTATATATATAAGTATAAAACAGTTATATTTGATTTTAAATTAAAGTGCACCCACTCGGGTCGTTCGTTGATGCTGTTTAGTTTAACTAAAATGCGATATAGTCGCCCGTTCTCCATCTCCTTAGCCAGCTCATCCTCCTGCATATCCACCTGCGCCTGCAGCGCATCGAGCTGCGTATAAAAACGTGCCCCAATCATGGGCATCAGATCCGTTACAGAGCGGCGGTTATTCGTAGTGAAGAGGTAACTATTTATAATGATATAAAAAGCAAGTTTAATTAACAATTGTCTGTAGTTAATAGATAGTGGTACCTACACTATAAAATTACGTAGATCGGTGGAGTAGTTTCTGGTAACCATTTCAATGCTCGACTGCACATTGTCGCGCTGCACAGACTGCAAACAGCGACAAGCCAGCGCTAATACTAAGCGACCCAAAGCGGTAAGATCGTCCTGAAATAAAAGTTATATTAGTGTCTATAAAGTATATAAATATTAGTTGTTTACACTCACCTGCTGATGCATGTTGACCAGGGCCAAAGGATTGGTTGCATTGGGATCGAATTGCGTGATATCTGAGATGCAGCAAGAGCTGAAGCGCACACGTTTCCCTGTTACAATTATCTTTGTGGGATCTAGTATTCTAAAAAAAGGAAATAGTATATTAATATAAGCGAGAGTCGAAGTATATTATTTTATATCTTATAAAAATAAATGGAGGAGGTGCATAATGTAGTCGCTTAGTTGATCACATTTTTGATAATATCACCCATTTAAGATTACATTTTCTTTAGGAAAATCTCAGCAAGATTGCTTTTACAAACTATTTACTGATTTCATTTAAGCAAACACTCAACAAATGCAAATTAAGCCTATAAATAGTTTCAAAACCCCCTTCACAGCTAACTATCCCCCACATAGGATATTCAAAGCTCAACTATGTCTATGTCTATGCCTGGTTATCGAGCTGAAACTCACTTGCAGGCGAGTCCCGCTTGGTGTATAGCCCTCAGGCCCGCGGTCAGCTGCATGATGATCGACCAAATAGTCGATTCGGGCAGCAAAGGCCCGTTATTTGTGCGCTGCATGTTGCTTTTATGACTGCAAGGAAAAGGAAAACTTTAGAGAGGGGAAACAACTTAGCAAAGATAACGGACTCACCTGAAGGGGCGTGCCTCGCCTTGGAATGGATCTGAATAGCCGTTGGTCTCTGGCGCTGGCGTAAAGTATTTGGCTAGCAAGGTCTGTGAGCCGGGATAAAAGTCGTACACTAATACTAAGGCTAAAGAGAGAGAGAGGAATGTGTGATGTTAGTACAGTGAAGACACGTTAAGCTGACCACTTACAGTTATCACCAAATGCTTTTGTCGTGAACACCTCACGCAGTTGAACGACATTCGTGTGCTGCAACTTCTTCCACATCTCAACGAGCGTCATGCACTTCGTGGACTGCAAGCGAAAGCCTAAGCGAAAGGAGATTAAAGATTAGCTCCATATAGATATAGGCAGAGGGTATTCTTCAGCTGACCATGTAATCTTCTCAGGCAGTACTTGAACCCCGTGCTATTGTGCGTCGCTCGATAGGTGCTCGCCGGCAGCGTTAGTTTCGTATGCATTGCCGGCGCCGGCGGCTCGAGCGGATAGAGCGCATGATAGTTGTCCACCTCGAGGGGCAACGCGTGCTGTGCTGCCTCGGCAGCATCCATTATCAAGTTGGAGATCTCATTGCGGCCCAGTATATCGTTGCGCAGCTCGTCGGGCATAAAGAAGGCCGACTCGAGCTGCGTCTTCGGCTGCATCGCAATCACATTCGACGCCGGTCCCGGATACACATGTCCCGCATACAGCAGCTGCGGGGGCACGGCACTCAGAGGTGCCACAGCATTGACAACGCCATGATGTGCCGGATGTGCAGGATGTGCGGCATCTACCACAACTGAATTGACAACCGGCTGGCTGTTCTGTGCATTGGCAGTCGGATAAAAGTAAATGGTGCCCCCCACGTTTTCCTGTCACGGGTCAATCAAGAAAGAGAAAAATATAAACGAATTTAAACTCAATGCCTGACAATTTATTTGAAGCTAAAGCTGGCCCAAATCGAGATAATCAAGTATGTAATTGACATATTCCATCTCTGATATTCGAATACTTTCCATCACTTTATTCGTGGAATTTTCCATCTCTAATTTTTAACTGCTTTAGTTGACTATTCGAATACCTTCTATAAGTTACTCTCTGTAATTGGGAATTAAATGAAATATCTAAAATGCAATTAAAACTAAATTCTAAACAGTTCAAGTCCCTTCTAAACGTATAGTTGCATTAAGTTAAGGGAATACCTATATTCCATTTTTCTCTTTTTTTTAATATTATTTATTATTGCTGCTTTTGTCTAGAACTCTAACCTATATTTCAAAAACGAATCCCATAAATAAATGTATTCAAAATGTGTATTTACTTTAAGAGCAGTTATATATCAAATTTTATATGTCTAGCTCCTATAGTTATCGAGACCAAGTTTTAATTGTTGATTTAATTAGATAATTACGTTATACAGAAAATATATTTTCTTATCTATAATCGACTCATATCTATTATTTTCTATATAGATATATCTATAATAATTCCCAATTTATTATTTACTCTATATTTCTCGTAATTCTATGTTAACTTAGCTGCTCTTGTTTTATATCTATAATTTTATAGTTCATCCGATGACAGTCCCTGCTTATATTTTCTATATCTCATAAATAAAGGCTTACTAGAATTCTTTTTTTTTCATATTGCTTATCTAATTGAGAACTTAGTGCTATAGTAGTTTTTATTACTATTCATCTCTTACTCATATGCTAAGAATCTGTTAAATCTTTTGTCACTTCTTTATCACTCCCGGATCTGAATCCCAACTCTAAATATAAACTATGTTCTATAAGACTTTGTAACCCAATTCGAATCCTCATTTACCTACGAGAAGTCTTCTGTTTTTCAGCTCGGCTCACGCTGCCATCTCTAGCTTTGCCACTTACCTGATGCACGCTCGCTGGCAATGTGGTGGGTATGGGCGATGCCCCGTGTGGCGTCATGCCATGTGGCGGCGACTTCTCGCCCCCGATTAGAGCCGCGGTGGGCGACTCCTGGCGCATCATTGCGGCTCGTGCTTTGAGCGGCGTTTGGGCGGACATGTTGCTCACGAAGGGAGCCGCCGCAGGATTTGGGATGATCGCAATGGGCGCCGAGCTGCCCACAACTGAATCGTTAACTAATGAAGACTGTTGCTGTTGTTGCTTCTGTTGCTGTTGCGTTATGTTAACCGTTGCAACAATATTCGTTTTCTGCATGGAGAGGATGTTTGTGGAGCTGCCACCATTTGTTGCCTTGCCAGATGAGGCAGAGGCAGCGGCTGCGGCTGCAGCTGCCGCCGTCGAAGACGAGGACGAGGAGGAGGATGCGGAGGAGGAGGCGGCAGGCGGTGCAACTGTTGCAACGGCGGCAGCAGCGGCGGCGGCGGCGGCGGCAGCGGCTGCTGTTGTCGTTAACCCATTGACGCCGTTCAGACCATTATTCATGTGATATGGCGGATAGAAGTTGGACGACGAATTGATGCGCGTTGGAATGAATTCGGGCGATTGGGGTGTTACCTATATTAATGATTAATACAATACCAAAATTAATACACATTTAAATAGATTGCAGTAGAAATTAAGAGAACAAACAAACGATAGAGTCGACTGTAGCCGACTTAACAATACTCTGCTTACAATGTAATGAAAGAAAGTTTCCAAATTTTTAAAACTCCAATTGTTGAGTCTAAGACTGTTATCACAGTGACTTTAAAACTGTCACTATATAATCCGAGTGATTTTAAAACTATTAATGATTTTCCTATGATATTTAAGACTCTTAAATTATATCAGTGACTTTCAAACAGTAAGGCAGTAACATGTAAACTGTAAATTTAATATTATATAATAAAAATCTTTATATCTATTATTCTATCCATCTATCTAGCTATACATCTATTTATTATTCAACATATCTCTATATCTATGTAGACAATCTTTCCAGAAATCTTCCTAAATTGTTCAAGTTTTATATCTCTATCTTCCGATCTATCAATCTAACGATCTATCAATCTTTTTAAACAAGAACAATAAGAGAAATATCTTATTCGTAAATAATAGTTTTCTTTAAGTTAATCTTGGGAATAAATTTATTTAAATTCCATTCCAATCTTTCTAAAATTTCAAAACAAGATTTTAAGCATATTATTATTCACCTAATTAACATATTATTTTTGTCTTTCTATAGCTTATTGATTCCCTGGATTCAACAGGACACACACATTACGTAAATTTCTCACACATAAACCCCCTTTTTTTTCGTTCTTTGTAAACAGAGTATAACAATAATAATAATAACCGTACAAACACGAACTCTATATAAGGGAGGGGGTTGTAATTGTTGTTCTTGGGGGTTGGAGCTAACTACTAACATGAATTTTCGGGGAATATACGACGGGGGGTGACAATTGTTGTTGCTGTTGCTTTTACCTGAGACTTTTTATTAACAGCTAGGGACGCGTCCAAGGTAAGTAGTGAGAACCCATTACCGTTACCGCTACCGTTAACGTTAACGTTACCGTTATTCAGCCCATAGCCCGACGTTTGGGCAACATTCTGTCGATTCTGCCACCAGCAGATCAAGAGAGTGAGACAGATATATATATATATATATAAATATACACAGAAAGCATGCGAAAAGACAGAGAGAGAGAGATAGAGATAGTTTGAATAACAGCCATAGAACTGGGCCAATTGGATGGTGTACTTGGATTAACTTAGTGTAAGTAGATATATAGTAGAGTATTTCTGAATCATTCAGAATAGGTTCAATTGAACTGCTGAACTAGTTCAATGAACAGTGATCGATACAGTTGAGTTGTTCAGGAATCGTTCAATAAATCTGAATATTCCATTAAATTTTCAATTGTTCATATGAACGAAAGGTTGAGCTAGTCGCTCTTGAGTAAATGAACAACTCATAAACTGATGGAACTAGTGCATAATATGACAGATATACATTGTTCAAGACTCGAAAATCATTTTAATTAAAGAATTTAACATATTCATCAAATTGAACTATAATAACAATATATATTTAATGATTATATAGCTATAAACTTAACATAAAGAAGCCAATATATTTTTTTGAAGTCTTAACTAAGGATTAGAGTTTGAATTTTATTTTTAATTTTTGTATTCTATTTTTATTTTTATATTTTTTTTATTATTTATATTACTCTATTTTTCAAAGATTTTTATTATTTTTTTTATATTATTTCTCTTAACATTTCTATAATTTTTAAATATACTTTTTTTTATTATTTCTCTTGACATTTATATAGTTTTTAAATCTGTTTCATTGACATTAAAAACCAGGCAACATCAAAATGCATGCACAAACTATTGCTATATAGATATATATCTTTTATGCATACAGTAAATGCTCGTTTATGTGTCTGTCGCAAAAAATAAATAAAGTCGGTCAAGTATACAGATATATGTATGTACAATATGGAATTATAGATTGAACAAATGAAATTGTTTCAAGCAAATTGAGTGAAAACAAATACATGAACGCATAATTATAAAAAAAATACACACAATCTGTTCGCTGAGCAAAACAAACTTCAGCTGTTAATTCAACAGCTGTTTGTTGTTGTCTATATGTACATATGTATATTCATACATATATGTATATGTATACATTTACATGTGTAGGCAGGGTCATTCGTTAAAGCCGCCTACTTCACTTTAAAGCTTTTAGCATGTCAATTAACAGCGCATGACTCTCAAACTGTCAAAGTCAAATGCGCCTCAAACTTTGCGCACATAACAGCTAATAATTATATTAATAATAATAACAGTAATAACAATAACAATAAACAAAGCTTACCATATATGTGGCTAGTTTACTTTCAGAGGGTATGCCATTTGAAGGTGAAAAGAAAATTGGATCCATAGCAGCCGTATCTGTAAAGAGATAGCACGAGCCAAAGGAGAAAGAGAGAGAGAGAGAGAGCGTCAAAATAAATGATTAGAAATCAATTAAATAAACATGAACATGATTGCTGACTGCTTGCTGTCTGTGTGTATGTATGTATGTATGGGTGTGTATGTAGACAATGCGCGCAAAAGAGACCGCAAGCAATTGCAGTCACAAAATTGTTTTTGTTTTTCTTTAACGTTCTGTTGATATTTTTGTTTTGTTTTGTGTTTTCGTCGACGCTATCGATAAAACCGATAACGCGCGCGCGCGCTTATTTTTGGAGCAAATACAAAAGCAGCGTCGGCTGCTGTTGTTGTTTTTGCTTCCTTTTTAGAGTGTGTAAATAAAAGCAAAGACGCAATTCGCCCGAAGCAAATAAAAACAAAAACCAAAAAAAAAAAGCACGCAAAAAATGTTAATGACAAAGAACAACAAACTGTGAAATTTACGTCTCCGTTTTGAAAGGTGGTGCGATGGAAAGTAGAAGGCGACAGAAGAGATTCACAATTCTTGACACATACATGAACACACATACATACATACAAATATTTTCGGAAATGCCGCTGTATGACTAATTGGCATTATTTTCTTTTTTTGTTAGCATTCATATTCATAGTTCTTGTGGGCATGTCAAACTATTAAAGTGTGGATTCTATTGCTATTACAATTGTGGATTGAGAGTTGCAGCAGCAAATATCTACATGTGGATTGCATTATAATGCACTTGTGGAATGAGATGAAAGGACGGCAAATTGTGGATTTCAAATATGTAACTGTTAAAATGCGGATGCTATTTGAATGCACTTCGTGAAATGAGATTTAGCAACAATGTTAAATATATTTAAACAAAAAAAGCTGATATACATGTTTGCATACGCGCCGAAGTGGGCGACAAGGTGGGCGGCAGGTGTGGTGTGATATGGGCCAATGCCTTTTGGCAGCGCAGCAAGCGACGCAACAAATAAGATATATGTATGTATATAAAATTAAACAAAAAACCCCCAAAAGTAAAAATGAATGGCAACGAAAGTTCATTACTTGCAGATACCCTGTAAAGAGACTAAGCTGTGCGTGTGTGTGTAATAGTATGTATTAATTAATAAAAAAACCCTAGACAATATTGTTTATTTATAAATAGAAATTCATTTTTGTGATAACATATACTTCTACATACAAATAAATATGAATATAAGTATGTATGTAAAATATTATCTGCCTGTACTTTTTGATTAGGCTTATCACAAGTGAAAAACAGTTCACATTCAATGCTCACAAAACAAATACTAACCAACTCCATGGAACTAGTTCATTAGGGCATGATGACAGATGAAATGTATATACCCGGCGTATTTTTGTATGTTTTTAAATGGTTTAACAAGTGATATTGGCCTTGAAAATATTCGTGCAAGTATTAAAGCAAAAACAAAACGAGCAAAAAAAAGTGTATTTTATGTATTTAGCTGTGTTGGCATCACTTGTGTTTTTTTTTCTTATTTACTTAATTTATTTAACATTTTAGCACACGCAAAACACTCGAAAATTAAAAACAAAAGTAATACAGTTTGGGAGCACCAAACAGATGTTGCTTACAATTAGAGAGCGATTGAACTGAACTTACTTGAGCATGGCCAGTGCATGTAAAACCGGTGAGAACGAGTTAAGTTCAGTTGCGAGTACATGTAATTCCTCTCAAACTGTAAGTACTGCGCGCACAACTATATATATATATGTGTGTATGTGTAAGTATGTCTGTGCGATTGTCTGTATATACACACGTCTGTGTGTCTGTGAACGTTTTCACTTTACATAAATTGACTGCTACTGGCAGATTGTTGGCATGACGTCGGCAAAAACAGCAAAATAAACGCTGCTGTTGTTGTTGTTGCTGCTGCTTTTGCTTTGCTTTTGCGGCGAAACAGACAGCTGTGTTTTGCTTCAAAGATCACGAACGCGTTCATGAAAACGCCACATACAAACAAACACACACACAGACGAACGCACGCACGCACACGTTGGCATAAAAAGAAACTTTAACAGACACTTCATTCAGGTGGTGCACGAAGGGAAGTGGGAAGTGGAGTAGTCAAGCAATCACAATATTATGTCGTTATGTCACGTTGTATATTAACATTTATATACATATATATGCATGTATAGATGCGGCAGCATTTACCGTTATGTATTACGCTGCACGAATATATGTAACGGTATGCAAAGCAAGCACACTCGTAAGCGCAACAACGAACTGAGCGGCAACACGGCGCAAACTCAACTGAATAGGAAAGATGAGAGCGCAGGCGGCAGCAGCGGTGTGCGTAAATACGAAAGAACAGAGCAGAGCGTAAGCACTGCTAGCAGAGAGCTATATAGAGTATAGCAGTAAATGGTAAATGAGTAAGCTGGCACTCTCAAACTGTGCAATAGACAACAGAGACGCAAGTGGGCGTGTTTGTGTGTGTGTGTGTGTGTAAAAGGCAGATGCGCCGATAGCTGTCACAGCTGAAAGAAGAAGAGTTCTAGTGCGCGATCTCTTTTTTTCTCTGTCTCTCTTTGTGCTTAACATTTTTGTTTACATTTTGTGTGTTGTTTTAGTGGCTGCAGGACAGTTTGACATGCACGCAGAGTGCGAATGCATTGACCCTTTGCATATTCACGATCATGTGTTAGACTTTCGTGCGCCCTCCCGCTACTTGTGAATTATTTAATATTTTTCTCGTGTGTTTTTATATGTACGTGTTCATCTGTATGTTTGCGTGCATATGTAACCGCATTGTATACGAGCACGTGTAGTCGTAAACCTATCAGTATCAGTATAATAACTTTCAGCCTTAGAGACTGGCCCCCAGTTTCTTATCGGTCTACTATCAGTCAGCACTTCAATCACAACCATGCGCATTTGTACCAATTTATCAATATTTCAATTGAAACTCATGTAAGTTACATAGATCTTTAACAAGAGCTACCAGAGACAGAGAGAAAAATAGCTGTTCTCCACTATATGAACCACATGTGTTGAAAAGCTTTCAGGCCTACAAAAAGCTTCAAAGTGTTAACTGTTCAAGTGTTTAAGTATTTAAGTTAAAGCTTTCGAAGTGTCAAACAACTATGTTTTACTACTGCCAAAGGGTTTTTTTTACAGTTAAATCAAATAATGGTCATACCTTGTTGAGCGGCCCACAAGTTGTTAAAAAAAATAATAATTCAAATGTTGATTGTTTTAATTTGAGAATCTTAAATTTTAAAAAATGTGTAAGGACTAAGCTCCCGAAGAGAAAACAAAAACACTATCTAAAGTGAGTATGTTGATTTTAAATATGACTACAATTTGGATGCCAAAACAGTTTTAGAGTATAATTTGTTGATTAAAAAGGCATTTCGTACTAATTCTGATTATAAAAAAAAAATTATTTAAAAAATGTATATTTTCATGTATTTCTTTTAAAATAAAACCCCAGTTCGGCTTATCGTGATTTCACTGTACTTGCCAAAAATTAGGTTGTCGTTTCGCAATTCGCATTTCTTTTGTTCTTGGCCCAACAAACAAAAAAAAAACGGTCACAGAACGGTTTTCATTTTATGATTATGGTGCGATCTCTCACACACAGAGTATTCATATTGACAGTGTTACAAGCTGTGGAGATTGGTGAGAGCGAGTGACAGAAAGAGAGAGAGAGAGAGACGCGGGCGAAGAGAGGGGCTCGGGTCGCGTTGCGCTCTGTCGTAAGCCGCCAACGTGACCATAAGACAAGTTTGGTTGGTTAGTTACTGCTGTTGTAGCTGCTGCTGCTGGCAGCGCAGCAACAGTTTGACCCAATTCGCCGTCGACATTCAGTTCAGCGAGTCTCGAACAGCTGTGCAAATGCCGCTCTCATATTGCATGCGGCGTCAATGGGTTAATGAGCAGGCGCTTAAAGCTCAGACACAGTAAAGCCAAAAACAACAACAATTGAAAACTCATTGAATATGTAAACTAAGCCTACTCGATGAATTTTTTGAAGGCAACAACAACAACAACAATTGTATTGCGAAATACGGGCAAGCGGCGCGGGTGACAAAGAAAGCGGCGAAGGCGTCGAAAAAAAGAAGCCAATGTGGAGTAACAGTTGGTAGGTAGTGGGGGAAGGGGCAATGGCAACGGAAACACAAAATGATATGCCTGCAAGCACACACACACACACACACGGCCAGAAGACAGAAGCAGAGACAGTGGAAAACAACAGCAAAAGAAACGTTGTCAATATGCCATCGCCCTATCTCTCTCTTGCACCCAGCCCAGTCACTTGCTGAGTCGTTTGTTCTGTGCGCTTCTTCTTTCGCTGCGTTGGCAGAAAACAGAAACATCACCAACAACAACAACAACAACAACAACAAAACAATAGCGAAGACAGCAGCAGCGGTCTGCGTCCGCTCAATTTCATTTTGATTGATGTGTTTGCTGCGATTGACAGCTTTGCGGCGAATTACGCATGAGGTGAAGAAGACGTGGGCAGACAGACAGCTAGTATAAATGTTGCTTGTTACATTGCGCTACAGTTCCTATTACACGCACTATCTCGCTCGCACGCACGTAGTGTGTTTACAGTTCAAAATGTCGTAAGCAGTAAAAAAAAAAAAAAAAAAATCGCGCTCACATTACTTTTGCACTAACAAAAAATAACACAAACACAAACACTCTAGCACAGACACACATACACAGTAACACTCACGCTTGTGTTGGGGCTCTCGTTCGCCGCGTTCGCCGTGTGGTAACGTTCGTTGCCAAAGAGTGACTAACTCAAAGGTAAGCAGCAACAATGAAGACGAGGCACACGGCACACACACACACGCGAAAGCAAGCGCAAAAGCAAACACACAAAACAAAAATAAAGACAACAAAAACAAAATTCGCTTAAGCGTCTGATAATACAGTTTGAGTAGCAGCATCGCAGTGAAGCGCATGTCAAACTGTAGCCGCGCACTCAATTTAGAGATGCGAGCTGCACGAACCAGTTCAAGCAGCACACTGATTCCAGTTCAATTATAGAACATATGCTGGTAAATAAATCGTAAAGATTATTAATATATTGATTATTAATGAATTGAATAAAAATTACAATAAATTTAAGTGTTTTTATTTCTTATGTGTGTTGCATCCAACTTCCAAGTGGGAAATGTACAGTTCGAGTTAACTGCTGAATTATCTTTTCTGTTACAAGAAAATTTACAGCCAGAACAAAGGACATTTCGAAATCTGTAAACAAATCTTAACAAGGAAAAGCTAGTGCCAACGGGCAATAGATAATAAGGCCAGCTAATGGCAATAAAACTGCCAGACGCTACATTCCAGCACACACACACACACACACACAAATATGTGTGTGGACGACGCGGCGTATGCGTAACGCGTGCCTCAAGGGCAGACACTTTACCAAGCGAAAGTGAAAGAGAATGCGAATTTAAATAGTCCACGAAATGTGGGTAGGGTATCACATAGAAACACGAATATAGAAACACGATAGGGGGAGATGGGTTGCTCATTTCTAACAGCTGCCACATCGAAATATTATGCAAAACGCGTGCGAATGAAAAATGCGTTAGGGAATGTGTTGCATACTTTGCAGCAGCATTTCAAGAATGTACAAAACAAAGACAAACAAACAAAAGCAACTGAAGGAACACCAACAATAAACTGTAACCAATAGACAATGAAACAGTGAGTAAACAAAGACTTATTCGAAATACCCTACTCAGCAGTACTCTTCCCAAGGGAAATTTATGTTTAGTTTGGAATTTTATCTTTACTTTTGGTAAGTTTAAGCCAAATTCTGTTTATGTAGTTTACATATATTCATATATCTGTTTAAAGTCATAACTTATCTTATGTAACTCAGTAAAAATAAAGAAAAGACTTGAAGAAGGAGGAGAAATAGCTTGAAATACTTGGAAGTATTTGCATTATTCATGCTTCGTTAGTCACAGGGTAGCAGGAAGCAGGGAACTTGGCTGAAAATGATTCCAAACTCTAAGAACAGGCTAACAGCAGCTAAGTGGAAAGCGAGAAACCAGTTTCAAATTGCATTCGATACAAAATCCGATTCGAAACAAGAACTAATAAAGGTGATCGACTATGATATACCCTGCATACTAGATCTACAATTTGTTTTTGTATTGAGGACGACTCCTCTCTTATAATCTACAAAATAAGCTTATCGATAACTATCAATTCCAAAGTAATATCGATAATTAAATTGACTGTATGGAATCAAGCATATACCCGTTATACAACAAGTACAGGGTATTAGAAATAACAAAGGCAACCTCAACAGGTAACCCAATGCACCTCCCGAGAGAACCGAACCAGAAGTCACAACACTTCAAGTCTTTGTATTTCCGTCAGCTGCCGTTGCAGCGAGGCCTGGAACTGGTTTCATTTTATTTATTTTTTGTATACATTTTTTTAGCAAAGGGAAAAGGAAGTGGTTTTTTCTAGCACAGGTATTGCCTGTTTGTGCGCCAGGATCAAGCTGTCCACAAAGGACAAGTGGAACTTGTTCTCTACTGGAAACTCTGCTTGAGGGTTGAACACTCGCTTGTTTGATCGTTTCCAAGAAAACAACAACAAATCAGGCAAAGCATGTATCTCTCCCTCTCCCTCTCTTGCAATTACAGCGCTTGGGGTAGATTGATTACAGAGAAGAAGTTGCTGATGGGAATTATGGTTAAGCGTTGCTAATGCATTGCGTCGCTCTCTCGCACAGTTTACACGCGGCATAGCGCTATCTCGCTTGAACACCTTCCATGATCCCTTCCATGGTCACGGCTGCATGTAATTGCCTATAATCATGAGCTGCGACTTGGAAGTAATTCAATTTCCAGTGCGAGGAGCGCGCGCGTCGAAATTAAAAGCGAAATATAGGAAGAGGCAACAAACAGAGAACACCAATTTGTGTATGAAATATGCCAAAGGTGACTTTCAATTGCAAACGCACACACATACACACAAGCACAAATACATAAATGTGTATGTATGCAAGCTCAAGCTATGACTTTTTGTTGTGTTTGTGTGCGTTTGTTGTGTTTTCTCTTTTGTTTTTGATTTTTTGTTTTGTTGTTTTGCTTTAGCACTTACCTGCCGGAAAGAAATTGTTCAAGAACGTTGACATTTTCTCCTTTTTTCACCCTTCGCTTCGCCAGACAGCAGCCAGCAGCAACAACAACAACAAAGCGTATTGCGCGCTGCGCTCACCTTACTTGCTCTCTCTTCTGTTTGGTCCTGTTGTTGTTGCTGCAGTTTTGCTTTTTGTTCTTGTTTTGTTTTCGTTTCGTTTATTTTGTTGCTTTTACGGTTTTTTTTTTATTTTACAAGTGTTTTTTATTAAAGATTTATTTTACTTTTTTTTTGTTAATTTTTTTTAATGCAAACTTATTGAACAGAAATTTAAATAATACATACAATTCGCGCTTAACTCCTAAATTTCACATTACACATGCTCACATTGTGTTTTATTTTTGTTAAATATATTTTTCTAAATTTTTGTTTCGCTTTTAATTAGTTTGCTTGCGGTGATTAAAATGCATTTTTTATTTTGTTGGAGACACAAACGCTTAGAAATGGCTGAGCACTTGCTGCAATAATTGAGAAAAGAAACAAAACATTGATAAATACGAAATTTTATTGTTGCGTTTTTGTCAGCGCTTGACATGCGCTTCGCAACGGTAAACCGAACAGAATCCTCTACGTTGTATTTGATTTGATTTTGTTTTTGTATTTGTGTGTACTGTTTGTTATTGCAAAAAAAATAAATGAGAGATGGGGAGAAGGGGCGACAAATGAAATCCAACAAGCAACAGCGCCGTCAGAAGGAAGGAGGAGGGAGGTTGTGCTGCGGCGAGGTGAGGGAAGTTAGGTAGAGTTTTGACTTTGCTCTGTTTGGATTTTATTTCATTTGTGTGCGTGACGCTCAGCCATATACAGACACAAAATGCGCGCATATTTGCTTTATACTTCTTTTTTCACTTTGATCACACACACACATACACATACAACCACACGCACACATTTGATTTTCTTTTATTTTGGAGTTTCACATATTTATAGCATTTTATATTTATAACTTTTTTACATTTTCACATACTTTTCGCTGAACCTGCGCCAACATATTGCAAAAACTGTAAAGAGAAGAGCGTGGGTAGGAGTAGAAGAGAAGAAGATGTTAGCAACGCTCGTTGTTGTTGGATTTTAATTAATGTGAATTGTTTGCGAGTGTGTGTTTATGTTTATTTATGTATGCATGCAGATTTTTTTTTTTTTTTTTTGTGTTTTTCTGTTGCTTGGATTACTAACAATTAATGAGCGGGCGGCAAATAAGAAACTCTGCGCGATTCAAAACACACCGCGCGTATTGCGCTGCACGAAGGTACTGAAAAGGCAGACGACGACGACGACGAAGAAGAAGGTGACGGCAAATTCAAGTGCTCAAGCGAAGCCAAATGGAGTCCACAACGAACCCTCGCCATGTGTATTGGTGTTAGAGCGTGTGTGTACGTGCTGAATGTAAATGCGCAGATATGTGTGTATGTATGTCTATACGGTTGTTTGTGTGCAAAGCGAAGGATTGGGAAGCGTGAATAAAAACAACAATTACAGCTGTGCTTTGTATGGGATAGGGCAGACATAGTGGACAAAGCATAGCCAATTGGCATGTAAATATTATCATTAATCCTAAATTTGCTTGTGTAATACTGTTAATAGTAAATGATAATTAAAAGTCTGTTGTAAGTTGTAATTGCTACAGTTTCATATTACTTTTCACCACTGTGCGACAGGGTAGACATTTTCCAGGATATACATACATATGTATGTATTTATATATGCATCAAACTACGCAGCAAACCGAAGCCAAAGCAAATGCCGTTTTAAAACACACACACACATATGTACATATGTCTATTATTTGTGGAGTTAAACAGGATCCAGGCAGACTCAACAGCTGGCCAGCACATACATACACAATCAACAACAACAACAAATTACAACAGGTCAGCATCCACACAGACGTGTGCAACATGACATCCACAGACACACAGAGCCATTGTTGTGGATACCAAGTGGATGCTAAAACAGCTGGCAACAGCAACTTAAAAACAGCGCGGGTGGGTGGAAGAGGTGCTGAAAGCCTCAAAGCGTTTAAAGCCCTGCTTAAAGGAAATGTTTTTTTATCTGTGTTTCGTCTGGTACTGGAAATAGCTGAAATTAAATCTTGTCAACAAGTGACAGAAGACCAAAGGTTATGACCACTAACTTTACCACACACACTCACATATGGGTGTTTCGCTGGAATAACTTCAGGATTCATGCATACATACATACATGATAGCGTTTAGCATTTTGTAGCTTGGCTAATTAGCTGAAGTAACCATGCGAATAGAACACAAACAAGCAGAACAAGTTTCATTTGGCCGCACGCTTTTTTTTCACACGTTGCTGTTTTCTTTTTTCTTTTTGCTATTTTAGTTGATGTTTAAGCGCACCCAAAATGTTAAGACGCAATTTGTTACACTCGTTTGTGCCGTGCTGCTCGTACTTTATTATTATTTTATTTAACTCACTTTTTGCTGTTCCTGAACAACCGCTCGCACATTTGTTGTTGTCTACACTACAGATTGTGGCGGTCGGTCGATACGCGACGCTACTCGATTAATTTCATTTTGTGCTATTGCAGCTATCGAAAAGTGAGTATGGCGATAGCTATCGATTTACTTTAACATAATTCTGTTAACACGCTGTTCAAATGTAGAGCGCGCGTTGCTTTTAAAGCGGCCCAATAGGAAGTATAATGTAGGTATTAGTATATGGTGAGAGAGGCTTGTGTGTGACCATTGGGCATGCTGCGAGTGTGTGAGTGAGTAGCAGATGCATGGCATGAGTGGAGGCAAGTTAGAGAAAGTGCTCTGTGCTGCGCTAAAGGAGAGGCAGCTCAGTATTAGCGATGCTGTCGAGCTGATCGGTTGGATTTATAAACATTTATGCATTAAATAGTTAATTATAATTTAACATACATTATAATTAGATCACAATTCTGAGCGTTATTCATAACATTTGTCAAATCTTATTGCCATTGTTAACAGTTTAACTTGAGTTACTTTTCCTGCTGTTCCAGTACTTCCACAGATCTGAGTGATGTTAATTAACATTTGTTCAAATGTTATTATCACTGTTAACAGCTGCCCTGCTGCTAACTGTTAGCTGAAAGTCCAGCTCAATCGTTCATCTATAGAAGCAAATCCTTCTTTGCCATTTGGTAGGCGTTGATTCGTATATGTTTTGTCTGCCCAGCTCTTGTTCCATATACTTCTGTATCTGCTGCTCCACATCGGAGCGCCATTTGAGTTCCAGGAATAAAGGAAATACTTCGCCCGCTTTCTTCAACCGCCGCTCGGCTGTCTGATAGCATTTCCACGGCTGTGGCTCCACCACGAAAAGATCCCCCAGCTGCGATAGCTTGCTCAAAAAGCACTGTAAGCCGCTGTCGTGGTGGTTCAGGTGAATCCACATGGTTATCGAGTAGCAGCAAATGGCATCAAATTTTGTGCGTTGCTTTTCCTGCAAGTAGTTCACAATAGTTTCATCAAAGCTCGCCGCATTCAGCACATCGCCGCAGAAGTAGGTGATTTTTCCAGTGCACGTGTTTTCCAGCTGAGCGCGCTGGATGAGCCGCTCGTCTATGTCGACGCCTAGCACATGGACAGGCCGTCCTAGTTGAGCTTCCAGAAAAGTCTGCAGCTGCTGCGTAAAGACGCCGCAATTGCAGCCCACATCCAGCACCAAATACGGTTTATTCACATTTGGTTCCAATTGTTCCTGCTTCTTTGCTGGCAGCCAAACATTTCTGCCAGGCAACAATTTCACACGCTCGCTGGCTGAATTAAATTGATAATAATTCATAAAGTTTCCATATTGTACGGCGCCTGGATCATTCTTGCGATGTTCCATTTAATTATTTATTTAAAACAACTTTGCAGCTTAGCAAAAACCACTTGTTAGACGTGTGTTTTGATTGATAAACAAGAATATATCGATATATATACTACTGTGACTTTTAATATCGCAGAAACTATCAACAGCCGCCACAATTGCTCGATTTTGCGACTTTTAACATCGATACTTTCAAATTATCAACAGCCGCCACAGCTATCGATACACTTGTGCGATATTTTAAGATATCTACAGCCGCCACAATTGCTGGTATTTTTATGCACAAGTTAAGCGCGCAAAATTCAAAACTTTAATTTCATCCAAATCGAATTAATACACAAGTTTGGTTTTTTTACCTTTCCATGTACTTTTTAATTTACTGCACTCAATTTTATGATCACATATATACATATATATATTTATATTTGTATATATACGTATATGCATATTACTCTTAACAATTTTTCCACTGCTTTTACATACCAAACAATCGATAACATTTTGTAAAATTAATTTAAAAATGATTTGAAATGAATGTACAATGAATTCATATACACAATGCAGCTTGGCCTGAACGTAAATAACATATATTAATAACAAATTTCGGCTGCACGTGAGCAAAAGTCGGCGCAGATTGTGGAAACTGAATTTAACCCACTAAGGGAACTAGGCAAAATCGCAACAGTCTGTTGGAAATCTGTGGCCAAGTTTTGCTTAAGTGTCGCATATCAAATCAACAAATGAATTAATTAATCTATGAATTTTCATATACATGTATATATAATACATAATTCATGATGTGAACTAAACTAATTAAACTTTAATATTAAACTATATTTAATATAACTATAAATTAACTATATATATTACGATTTATATGCGTATGTTATATACATATATATATGTATAGCTGTATATATATATATATATGTATATCTGTACTACAAACTAAATATATACGAGGAAAGTCTGAATAATTTTCGACTTTAACTAAGAAAAGAAAAATTAAGAGTTAAATAAAAATAAATTTTATTTAGTTTGTTAGGTCGACAATTTCTTAGACTTCCCTCGCTTATATATTTTATGTATATTTAGCGCTAATTCTACTGGAAATGTGTTTTTCGTGATGTTTTTTTCCGATTTCTGAGCTAAGTTCTGTTTAGTGTTTTCTCTAAGTTTATCGATGTGGAACGTGTGGATCGTGTGGAACTTGTGGAACTACAAACGTTTAACTACGCTTCTCGCTATCTCCCTTCCTCCCATTCTCTTTTGCTTTGGCATTTATTAAGTTATGAACTAATCTCTAGAATGCTACTGAATATGGACTTTTGAAAAGCTTTAAACGCCAAGCGTCTAGATATTTGTTTTTGTTTTCTCTTTCTTTAGCGAAACGGAACGAAACGGAAACGGAAAGGGAAACTGAAACTGAAACGGAAATGCAGCCAAATGTTAATTGAATTCGATTTTGATATAAGTTGAATACAGAAGTAGACTATATATATATATATATATATATATATATATATAAATATTATTATTTTTCTTATCGACTTTCGAGTTTCGATTTGTGTCTATATATAGGTATATAGCTAGATATGTATCATGCTATATACATACAGATATAAGCTCATAAATACACAATAATACATATCAAGAAATCCATCGAATTCGTAACATAATTTTGTTTTACGTTTTAAAAAACTCTTACTAAATTGTAAAGCTTACGAGCTACTAAATGAATATGTCTTTCAAATTTGTTTAGATGTTGTTTATGTTGGGAGTGGGCTAGGGGTATTCCCCTTGGCCCACTATTAAATATGCAACCATGTGGCCTGGAGGCAAGTACGGTTCAGTTATTAGGGCAACTATATATATATATATATAAATGGTTTTTATATATATATTTAAGATATACATATATATAGAGAGAGAGAGATGCAGTTTACAACCAATTTATACTTGAAAATTTAACGGCTCTAGTCATCTGGGTCCAACCCGATTAGCTCCGCTTGCAATCTGCCCTTAGTCTTACAGCAAATGGTTAAGCAAAATACTCTCAGCGCGATACGGAATTGCGGCGACATGCTGCACATGATCAGGATTTTCCAGAACGAGTTCAGAATTCCGATCCAGACGACAGCGAAATTGATGAGAGTACTTTGGATAACCTCGCCCATGACCACCTCGTATAGTCGCAACAATATCCATGGCAGCCAGGACACCCAGAATGCAAAGACTAATGCGAATGACATCATATGACTAGGGTTCGATAAATTTTCAGCCAATGCTGTTGCATATTCTTTGTCGTGGATCGGTTCGCCCGATCGCAGCTTACGCATCATTACAAATATATAGCCATAGTTGTGCACTATCGATATCAAGCTGGGCCCTAACACTAATATCGCCAGCGTGGCGCTATACGCCGCCATATTGCCCCAGTCGAGCATGCAGATGTGCGATAAATTATTGACTATCGGCTGCGAGTAGCCGAGGATCGGCGGGCAGCACAGCAGCGCCGCCGATATCCACGTGAAGACCATCCAGCACTGGCAGCTGCAAGAAAATACCAAAAATCAGTCAATTGTTATCGATAATCGCGATAGTCGTATCGCTGTCATCACTAACCGCGTCTTCGTTTGCACCGTTTCGTAGCGCAAGGGCTTGCGCACAGCCAAGTAGCGATCCACCGAGATCCACATGAACGTGTAGACCGATACGGCCCACAGCGTCACTTCCAGGTAGCCGGTGAAACGGCAAACGATATCTCCGTACATCCATTCGCCCGTTAGAGCGGGATAGACGGAGAAGGGCACGACGAGCAGGCCGCATAGCAGATCCGCAATGGCCAATGACAGCAGATAGTAGTTGATGACCTCTGTGGGACCTAAGAGAGCGTGTGTGTGGAACGTAAGTGGAACATAAGCGCTGTTGCTTGCGGCAGATCAACTCACCTTTGAAGTTCGCATAGGTGGCTATGATTAGCAAATTGGATAAGACAATTGCCACGCCCAGTATGGAGATGAGTACGGCTTTGGTGAGTGCCTCCAATTTGGAATTATCCTGCAGGTAGCTCATTTCCTGCATTTTTCTGCCCACTGCAAAGGTGCAAGCAGCAGGAAGGTAGTGTAAAAGGAATCGGGGAGGTGTGGGTTGTGGGGGCTTAAGGTTATGCAAAGGCCAACAACACACGTAAGCCGCCTACCTCACTTCCTGTCATGACGGCCAGCAGTTAGCGTGTGGCGCCCTCTATTGTGCAATAGCCCAAATAGCTAAATGCAAATGCACGACAAGGTCGCTGTCGCCGTGCGCGTCGCAGTCGCAGTCGCCGTGCGCGTCGCAGTCAACGTGTACGAATTTTTTTGGTTTTCTTCTTGTCGATTGTTATGCCAAGTTTAAGGTTAAGGTGAATGTTGTTTTGCAATTCGTTTGCGCAGAAGCTCGTTTAAAAAGTTGCATTTAAAATGTACCGTTAAAAACTACTAATAGACAATAGTTTAACCTTCTTCTTCTTCTTCTTCTTGATTTTGCTTTAATTTACTTGAATTTTGCTTTTAGTTAACGTTTTTTTTTTGTTTTGGTATTAAATTCACAACGCTTTTTGCTAAGTTTAATTTAAAAATTCTGTTAATGCTTTTTTTATGCGCTACTAAAAGTTTGAATATATGTATATATATATCTTTATAGCTATATTTAGTTTATTTTAATTATTTCTTCTAAATTTGTTGACTAATTATGTATTTTTTTTAAATTTATTTTTATTGAATTTAAAAATTACACTTTTTAAACTTTGAAGTGGAAGAATAATGATTATATTTACTTTTTAATTTTTTAGTTTAAATTTAATATTCAATATATTTTTTTATTAAATCTTTTATTTGCAACACTTTATTTTTTGTATTTATTTTTAATTACTATAATTAAGAGCACAGCACAATGTTTTTTTTTAGTTTTTAGTTTGGGTTTTCTTTTACTATTTTTTAAGTTTGTCTGTAAGGCTTTTGATGTGCTACGTTTTTTAGTTGAAAATTTAATTTATATATATTTTTTAATATTTTTTTATTTTGTTTTTTTTGCTTGTGCTTTTTGTGATTATCCTTTTGCTTGTAAATTCTGGCTGTTGTAGTTGTTGTTTTTATTTGCTCTGCGTGTGGGTTTTATTTGTTGTCGTTGTCTTTTTTTAAGCTAATTGTGCGCATCTGAAAATAGATAAATTATGATTTAGTTTTATTTTTTTTGTAACATTTTTTATTTATTTTTAAAGTGAATTAATAATAATCTAAGACTTGTACTATTTTATGTATTGCTTAAACCCTTTTTTTAATAGGCTTTCGAATTGAAATTTCAATATAATTAAATTAATTAAAATTCAATATATAAATATATATATACAATAAATTGTGCTCATCTGAAAATAGATATATATTAACTTATTTTTTTTAACAAAATTTTAGTTATTTTATTTATTTTTAAAGGGAAGTCCATATTAAGTTCCATATGGAAATAAGTAAAGTTAAGGTTTTCCAATCGAAGATCTTAAGGAAAATATGCAAAGTAAGGACATTAAAAGGGATCTTAGCGTATCTAAAGTAGGAGATGTTAGATGGAATATCTCAGTCAACACTGAAAAGTCACATGACGTTCGCCACTCGCACTCGCAAAAAAAAAAAAATTTAAATGTACAACTAGATTAATTTGCCACTAACTGTAGCAGAAAATTTGTCTAGACCAAAAATATAAATTTTTAACATAAAAGAAAGAAGTTTATTTCCAAAACTAAATCCATATAAATTTTTAAAAATAAAAAAAAAATTTCAGCTGATTTCGACATAACGATATCTTCTTTCCATCATTAATCTTATTAAGACTTTCAAAGAGCTCGATATACTTAAACCATTATAAAAACACAAACAAAACAAACACAACATAGAACTGAACCGGGGGGCTGCTTTCAAAGCCAGGGCAAACATCTAGCCACTGAGCCACATCCCAGCTCCACGTGTTACTAGTCAAATATCTAATATGAACTTCAGAGTTCGAAATTTTTGAATTCGGAGATCACGAACACCTACGCTTCGACTTACCTGTCAAATAAATTATTATTTTAATTTAAACTCGACATGGGTGGGGCTCGAACCCAGCATCTTATGATTGCAGGCCAGCAATTAGCCTAGTGCTCTACGAGGCCTACTTCAGAGTGAATTTTGGATACTGTTTGAGTTTTGCTGATCAACTACGCTTTGAGTTAACTGAATAATTAAATATCAAAAATTCCAAAAAGCAACACGGACATTGAAAGGGATCTTAGCGTACCTAAAGTGGGAGATTTTGTGTAACAACAAGCATCGAATTATACACCTTGGTGGATACCCTAATGCATTAGCCAGACGTCTGACTAAAAAGGCAAGGAAGAGAAGACTTAAAAGGCCGTCCATTGGATCTCCCTACCAGATTCCTTCATTAATAATATAGTTTTTCTAAATGTTATAAAGAATTATATACTCTAGTCCACACATGCATTACTCAACATTAATGCCATATTTGTATCACCTGTGATCAAATATTACTTTTTTCTTTGAAGTGTTTAACTAGATTAATTTGCCACTAACGGTAACAGAAAACCAAAAATACAAATTTTTAATATAAAAAAAAAGTTAATTCCCAAAACTAATTCCATATAAATTTTTAAAATTTAAAAAAAAAATTTTAAGCTGGTTTCGACATAACGATATCTTCTTTCCATCATTAATCTATCTTATTAAGACTTTTAAAGAGCTCGATATACTTAAACCATTATAAAAACACAAACAAACACAAACACAACATAGAACTGAACCGGGGGGCTGCTTTCAAAGCCAGGGCAAACATCTAGCCACTGAGCCACATCCCAGCTCCACATGTTACTAGTCAAATATCTAATATAAACTTGGGGAACTCCAAATTTTTGAATTCGGAGATCACGATCACCTACGCTTCGACTTAGCTGTCAAATAAATTTTATTTCAATTTGAACTCGACTTGGGTGGGGTTCGAACCCAGGACCTTACAATTGTAGGCCAGCATTTAGCCTAGTGCTATACGAAGTCTACTTCAGAGTGAATTTGGGATACTGTTTGACTTTTGCAGATCAACTACGCTTTGAATTAACTGAATAATTAAATATCTAAAATTCCAAAAAGCAACACGGACATTGAAAGAGATCTTAGGGTACCTAAAGTGGGAGATGTTATGCAACAACGAAAATCAAATTATATACAACACTTTGGTGGATACCCTAATGCATTAGCCAGGCGTCTGACTAAAAAGGCAAGGAAGAGAAGACTTAAAAGGCCGTCCATTGGATCTCCCTACCAGATTACTTTAATAATAATGTAGCTTTTGTAAATATTATAAATAATATACTCTAGTCCACACATGCATTACTTAACATTAATGCCATATTTGTATCACCTGTGATCAAATATTACTTTTTTCTTTGAAGTGTTTAACTAGATTAATTTGCCACTAACGGTAGCAGAAAACCAAAAATACAAATTTTTAATATAAAAAAAAAGTTAATTCCCAAAACTAATTCCATATAAATTTTTAAAATTTAAAAAAAAAATTTTAAGCTGGTTTCGACATAACGATATCTTCTTTCCATCATTAATCTATCTTATTAAGACTTTTAAAGAGCTCGATATACTTAAACCATTATAAAAACACAAACAAACACAAACACAACATAGAACTGAACCGGGGGGCTGCTTTCAAAGCCAGGGCAAACTTCTAGCCACTGAGCCACATCCCAGCTCCACGTGTTACTAGTCAAATATCTAATATAAACTTGGGGGACTCAAAATTTCTAAATTCGGAGATCACGATCACATACGCTTCGACTTAGCTGTCAAATAAATTTTATTTCAATTTGAACTCGACTTGGGTGGGGTTCGAACCCAGGACCTTACAATTGTAGGCCAGCATTTAGCCTAGTGCTATACGAAGTCTACTTCAGAGTGATTTTTGGATACTATTTGAGTTTTGCAGATCAACTACGCTTTGAATTAACTGAATAATTAAATATCAAAAATTACAAAAAGCAAATTTAAAGCTTAAACCGTTTCCTGCAGTCCAAAGTGGCAGTTTGAATTTAACACAAGATCACTCAAGGTGATGTCCTGATGTCCTGTGCTGACCAGAAGTCCTAGCATTAATCTAGCTACAGAAGCCTTGCGGCAATACGTGTGCAGCTTTGAGGAGTGGGCTTTAAATAATTATTCTATTTAATTATTTATTATAGGTTTTCGAATTGAAATTGAATATATATATATACATATATAATTTTAGAAAATTATAAATTTAACTTTAACTTTTAAATTCAAAAATGTTAAATGAAAATTAATTTAAACATTCTTCTAAATTTTTATATGTATCAATTTAATAATATTTTCTAATTTCAATAGTATTATTTAAGTTTTTTATTCATAATTTTTGAATTAACAAATAAATTAATATTATATTAATTTTAATTTTAATTTTTTGATTAAATTTAATTTAAATATAAGTATATTTTTGTTACATAAATAAGCAATTTTTATTAAACAAAAAAATATAAATATTTAAATATAAAAAATTAATATGTTTTAAGATTATAAACTATTATTTAATTTAATTTATAAAAATATTATAGTATTCTAAAAATAAATTAATTTTTTTTCCCAAAATACTACTACTTCAAAAAATTATATAACATTTAAATAGAGCGGTTTCTTAGAAAATCTAATATTAACAATGATATTAAATAATTGCAATTGTCATTTAATTAGACATTTAAAAATTTTCCTAATTTCATTTTATAAATTGTTCAGCTCAAGTCCTGCACGAAATGCTTTACATAAGCGTCCTTATCCTGCCCGCCACTTTAAGCTTTTCGACTGGTCCGCCCCCTGACCCGCCCCCTTTTCGAGTGCCACGCCCAGCTGCTGCTTTTTGCAGTGACCCACTTTGCATTGTGCACTTGACACAGTTTGAGAGCCATCGCTGTCAAAGCGGCCACTCGAACACATTTCGACTGCGCAATCACAATACCGTGCCAGTGCTTCTCAAACTGCACCGTTTGACAGCCCCCTTTGAAGACCCGGACACAATTGAAGAGTCCTCAAATTCACAAAAGCATTGTCAATTGCCTAAGAACATGAAATTAGTTTATTTTAGTAATTGTTACAATTATTATTATATACATTTTTGACAATCTCTCGAGTACTCTTCAAACTGTGACTGTCAAACTGTAGCACTAAATATGAAAATTCTATGAACTGTCCAGCTGTTTAACATTTTGGAGTAGCTCAGAGTTTTGGTATTTGCTTGAAGATTGTGCATCTTCCACAGTTGATTACAGTGGCGGTAAAACTGTGATGCTCAGGTGTGTCTTAAGTAGCTCTCAAACTGTAAGCGACTATCTGTGTACATCTATTTGTAGTTGTTAGTAAAAAATGGTTCAGCTTTAGAATTTCTTTTTGCTTAGTGTAGCTCTCAAACTGTAACTACAGATTTGTAGCTGTCAAACTGCAGCGTAGTTTTTTTTTCTTATCTATTCAGTCCATTTTAAACTGTGTCAGACGACCTAGTTATATTTATGTGCATAGCATAAGTCATTCATATAGATTTCCTATAGATTTCAAACTGTAACTGTTTAGTTGTGATTGTCAAACTGTACAATAGGACTGTAAAACCGTGCTGTAAGCTCGAATCTTAGGAGACTTTGTTGCAGACTTTTTTATTTGAAACTCTGTATGTGTCTCTCAAACTGTAACTGTCCAAACTGTTACTGTCAAACTGTAGAGCATGTAAATTTACTTTCATTATTCAAATAGAATTCAAATTGATATTTTTTTATCGAGCTTGTCACATATTTCTCACATATATTTCCTCTGACTCTTAAACTGTGAGTCTCGGCATGTCACTGCAAAACTGTAATATAGTATTTTTTTTCAAATTGGAATCTTCTGTAGATGCAGTTACTTAGATTCTCAAACTAAAAACTGTCCAGTTATGACTGTCAAACTGTACTCTTATTTTGTCATTCAAGTAGAATTCAAGTAGAATTTAAGTTGATATTTGTTTTTACCCAGCTAATCAACATCTCTCATACACTACCTGTAGCTCTCAAACTGTATTCCTGTGACTCCCCAACTGTAATATAGGTTTTTATCAAATTTTAATCATATGTAGAAGCAGTTAGATAGACATAGTTATGTTCCTTTCAAACTGTAACTGACCAGCAGTGACTGTCCAACTGTAGAACATGTATCTATATT
The DNA here is from genome assembly GCA_035045545.1 of Drosophila gaucha. NCBI lineage: Eukaryota > Metazoa > Arthropoda > Insecta > Diptera > Drosophilidae > Drosophila > Drosophila gaucha. The sequence goes on from JAWNOY010000286.1 coordinate 1,378,816, forward strand.
ATAATCATTCAAGTATAATTTAAATTGATTTATTTTATCATCAGCTAATCAATAGCTCATTTGCATTTCCTCTGGCTCTCAAACTGTAACTGTGACTGTCCAACTGTAATATAGAGTTTGTCAAATTGGTATCTTAGATTAGTTTAAGTTTGTCCTTTTTTTTATCTGCCCCTAAAACTATAGCTGCTCAGTTGTGACTGTCAAACTGTACAATGCCCATTTAATTTTTTTATCGTTCAAGCATAATTAAAGTTGAAATTTGTTTTTAACCAGCTAATCAATATCTCACATACATCATTACCTCTAGCTCTCCAACTGTAAGCGTGTACATGTGACTGTCCAACTGTAATTTAGTCTTTATCAAATTTGAATCTTGTGTAGAAGCAGTTCCATAGATTAGTTTAACATTGGCTTTATATTTGTCGTCCTCTCAAACTGTATCCAGTTGTGACTGTCAAACTGTAGAGTTACCCATTGCTCATTGTTTACAGTTGCATAATTTGTCAGTTCTGTTTAGTGCTCTCCCCTAATCGATCACTTATTTAGCTACGCTACATCTTCATTTACTTCCGACCCCCTTTTGGCCTTTCCTTTTCGCAAATGGAAGCTGGCTCATCAGCATCATGGGACGACGTCATTGCGCCATTTTCCACACAGACAGACACAAAAGCACAAACACAAACACAAACACGGCAGCCCATTATCAAATGCCATTAAAAGACAGAGCAGACGGGGCGCCATAGTTGAAAGGTAAATGTAAGAGAGAGGGAGAGGGAGATAGGTTGTGGAGCCACTGTAACAAGTTTGTCATTCGCTCGACGCTTGGTAATTTAATTAATGCTAACGGCGCAATGGTTCGGCAGCCCGACAGGTGATAAATAACAATTGCATTTGGCTAAGCTGCAGCTGCCCCGCCCCGCCCCCTCTTCCTGCCCCTCTCTCAAGTACGCAGCTTGTCAATCATTGCGTAAGCTGCAGCTAGGAGTACGGGGTTGGTTAGGGGTTTCATGTCATTTCCACAAAATGGCGCCGACAGCGAGTCGCCCAAGCAGCAGCAGCACAAGCAGCAGCTGCTGCCAATTACAAATGGCAATAACGGTTATTGTGTGCTGCCAACTAAACCGTTGCATAACGAGCCGAGCACAGCTGGGGGCGGGCCAAATTAAGCTGTGGGTTCAGCGAACCTACAAAATCAATAGGCGCGTGCATATTAATGATTAATTAGGCGAAATCTTTTTCGCATTTTACTTTACGCATGATTTTACTCGGGGGCCCAAGCTGATGGCAATTTGATTGCCCAGTGGGGCAGGGGGGGGTTAGGTCAATAAATTTGATAGAGCAAAAGGCAAAAGACTTTTGATAGATGATGCGAGTGTTCAGCTAGAGCGAGGATTAAATATTGTAGGAAACGGAACTATGAGAAATTATGATTACACAGGTCAACAGGATTTGGTAGCTAAGAACCAGACATTACTTTTCGAAGCCATGTTGAATGTCTCCTAAAAGCTGACCAAGCAGAATATCATAAAATGTCGTTTTCACTGGGTGAGGTGCGAACCTGGGCCTAATATCCTATATGAAAGAAGAGGCGCAAATTCTGAACATTTTGGTTTTGGCACCTTACATGATTTGAACGGCAAAATATAATATTATATATATAAAAAAGGCGCTAGAGAATTCGAAGCAGGGTTCCTCTTTGGAAGACCAGTCCTTGCTTGTTCCCACAGGGACAAACATGGGCCCAAATATTTCTGAACGAAAATCCTATTTCATTGTATCAGGAGAAAACTTTGCAGATCAGCTAGGCTTTGATTTAGCTGTAAGAAGCTGTAATCCATCTGTATATGAGGAACTTCGCTCGAATCATCCGGATCAGACGCCTATATCCTATAGCTTCCCTAGGACAGATCGGTTTTAGGAAATCTTTTAGTGGGATAATTTCGAAGTTGTTAAAGTCAGAGACTTGAAATTTCGACCATATACTTGTGTATCCCACCTCTATACAAAAATATATAGTATATAGAGCTATGTCAATTGTCGCACTTCTGCCACTCTTTCTACAAGTATTATTTAACTGACCAAAAAGATTTTTTTAAATATTTAAAAGAGGTTTATATAAGCAAGCGTATGACTTCTAGATATCATTAAGGGTTTTTGCTTAAAAAAAAATGGTGTTGATATTATAGAGCATCAAACAAAAAAAATATTGTCCTCAGCGGCATTCGAACTTTAGTCTCAGTCACAGCACTTTCAAGACTCTAGCTCTTATAGGTTCTGAGATCGAGGCGTTCTATCTACGGATCGACAGACAGACCAACGGACGGATGGACAGATAGGGCTAAATCAACACAGATTGACGTCCTGATCAAGAATATATATACTTTATGGGGTCTGCCACGCCTCCTTTTGCCTGTTACATACCTTAAAAAAAAACCATTATACCCTGATTTGCCATTTTCAATGGGTTCAGCGTATGAAAAGGAGATTTTATTTAGATTATCATATCTCAAGAAGATAATTTGATAAAGCTCGTCTGGTTTCAGACTCCAATTCAGTAGGATTAAAAAACTTTCGTAAAACTAATAAAAAATATACAAAAAAAACTAATATCTAATGCTTGGGTAATAAATTTCATTACGTTTAGATCTATCAACTAACTAGGCTTCTTCAGTTTCCTCCATAGCTGAGCAACTATCTGCTGAGAACTGGACTATACAATAGCTAAGTAGATATTTTAAAAGATCTTGTATAAACTTTTATTTAGAAATTTTCATATTTAACTGCAATATTTAATTATATTTGTGGACTTGTTCTATTTCAAAAATTGTGAAACATATCTACTACCAAAGCTTGAATACTTTTTGTTAGAGCATGTCAGTTTGATAACTTTCTATTTATTTAATAACACATGTCTCTATATAGCACCAAAAAGTAGGCTACATAAAGTAGGAAATATGTTTTTTTCTTCAGATTTATGATATGCCATGAACAAAGCAAAAACAAACTTTTAGGTTTCTAAACAAATGCACACGAGTGTATTGCAGCGTATACAAAAGAGTTGAATGTGTGCGTGTGTCTGTGTGCATGTGTGCGTGTGCAGCGTTTGTAGATTTCATTCGCAGCCATAAAATATGTATCGCATGCGTGTTTATGGCGCAACAAACTCGCACAGATACGCGGACCAAGCAAAAGATACAGATACAAAAGTACAGGAGGAAAGAGAGGGGAAGAGAGGAAGAGAGAGGGGAGAGGAAAAGGGCACATGACGCCACAGTCAAGTGATTTAGAAAGCCACGAGCTAGGACGACGACGCCATAAAATGATATTTAAATGCCAAAGCAGGTGGCTAAACAACCCCACACACCCTGTTTTTTTATACCCTGAACCCATTGAAAATGGGAATTCAGGGTATAATGGTTTTGTGACAATGTATGTAACAGGCAGAAGGAGGCGTGGCAGACCCCATAAAGTATATATATTCTTGATCAGGACGACGAGCTGAGTCGATCTAGCCATGTCCGTCTGTCCGTCTGTCCGTCCGTCCGTCTGTCCGTCTGTCCGTCTGTCCGTCTGTCCGTCTGTCCGTCCGTATGAACGCAGTGATCTCGTAAACCACAAAAGCTAGAGATTTGAGATTTTAGATATATATTCTTGTATACCATACGCAGTACAAGTTTATTTTTTTTTTCGATAACTCATCCTATTTCCTTATTATCGATAACAATCGATATTTTGACTTTGTTTTTAAGCTATAACTTTTAGACCATAATACCTAGAGACGCCAAATTGACTATGTAGGTTGCTGTGATGTAAATACAGATAATAAACTTATTAAATTTTGGATACCTCTCCCCATTAGCCCCATAAGTGGAAAAAACGTATTTCAAATACTAGGGAGTTGGGATTTCGTATATATACACCTCTAGATGTCAATATTATGTCCTGAAAATTTCATTAAGAAAGTAGATCTAGAACCGAAGTTATTTAACAATGAATTTCTCATAATGCTGCATAGAATGCAGCCCAAGCGTAGCCGCTAAATCATCTACGCAGTAAGCGGCGCGCGTGCTTGTGTATGTATATGTGTGCGTGTGTGGGTGCACGCAGAGGGTAATATGTACCGGTAAAAGATATAAGCTAGATTGTTTAAAACACTGCCTCGGACTTGGTTCAGGGGATCTCGTAGTCGGGCAGACCCGACTAGAGCTTTCTTACTTGTTTCCTCTGCTATCTAACAAAAAAAAAAGAGAAAAATAAATAATAGCAGCAAATTGCGAAAGCGAGCGAAGGCCAAGGCGAATGCAGGCTAAAATATATACACACATATATATATATATATATATATATATATATATATAGAGGAAGAGAAAAAGTATGTTCAGTTGATGACGTTGACAGCAGCAGAGGACGCAAGGCTGCTGCAGCTGCAGGCTGAGCGGGTTGAAGGAGGCGGAGAGGAGGGGAGGGGGAGTTATTGGGTAACAGCCACGTCATCAGGCAGGCAGGCTTATATAAGCATGACCTCAGCAAATGCCAGTGGCGCAGTCAGAGCGCACCCCCGCAGCTTACCTTGGCAGCACCTTTCTCAAATACCCTGTAAGTACCCTTTGAGTGTGGTGTATATTAGACTTGATTGATAAAGAGTTAATTATTAAAAAATTTATATAATTTATCGATAAAAATTGAAAGTTTGCAGCAATAAATATTGAGTATTGATAAATTTTTCTAGTATTTTAAGTATATATCTCGAAGTAAATCCCTTTATATGATTTATGGAGTACATTTTCTGATTTGTGAGTTATATTATAGCATATACATATATCATTCTATACAAAATCAGTTTTCTTTCTAAAAGATCGATAAATATATTTTATTCTTTATTACTTCAGTTTTGCTTTTTTTTTTGGTGATAGATCAGTTTTATATATAAACATATATGTAAAAAAAATTCTTAAATAAATTCAAATTTATCGATAAATATCGATTATTAAAGAATTTTTATTTGAATTCTTAGTATATCTCTAGGTTTATTTGATCTATAGAGAAAATTAACAGATTTGTGAGCTGTCCTATAGCATAGATATGTTAGTATGCAAAATCAGTTTTCTTTCTATAATAGCTATAAATATCGATATATATATTTTAGCCGTTATTATTACTGTTTGTTTTTTATCAGTTTTATAAATTATTAATTTTTTTTTAAATTTCTATATAATTCAAATGTTTGCATTCCGTGTGCTCTCCCAGTCAGCATGAAATTGAATCGATAAATATCGATTTAAGGCCAATAAAGAAATTGTTTGAGATAGACAAAAATTAAATAAAGTTGACATTCATGGAAAGCCAGCTTACAGGGTAACTGCTAGTCGATCACTCTAGTTTCAAGTGCTCTTTGTTGTTGCCGCATCTATTTTGAATACAGTTTATTTTTAGGCACAAACTGAGGCAAGCTCTGCTTCGCTCTGCCTCTGCCTCTGCCTCTGCCTCCGTTTCCGTTCGCTTGAATTGAATTGTCCCAGCGGACAAAGCGATGAAACTGGGGAGCAGCTCGTCATGGCGTGGCTTAAGAACTTTGCAAGTTGCAAATGCCGCAGGGCGACAGTTTCCCGTCGCCTGTTGCATGTTGCATGTGGCACGGGGCACGGGGCATGCGGCAAGTTGCCCTGAAGCCTGCAGCGCAGCCAAAATCAAATTTGACTGCAAAACTTTTCCTGCACTCAGCTCCAAATGGCAGCAAAGTGCAACTTAGAGTGCAAGAGTCGGGAATGCCGAACTAGCAGACACCCTACAAGTGCAAACAGTTGACTTGCAAAGTATACAGTTCTATATTTTAAACTTTCATAGCTTTAAAGTTCGTTCAAAATTAAAAAGTTTTATGAACAGAAATTGTTTCCAGCTTTTTTTAAGACTTTAGAAAATTATTATTATTTTTTTAAATATTGTTTTTAAGTGGAAATTACCATCAAAAGTAAAATGCAGTGTTTTTGAATGCATCAATATTAAAGTCAACAAGTAAGAAAGCTCTAGTCGGGTCTCAGCCCGACTACGAGATCCCCTGAACCAAGTCCGAGCTGATTAAAACAACCTAGCTTACATCTTTTATCTATACATATTACCTCTGCGCGCATATACACATGCACACATACACACAGGCACGCGTATACACATGCACACATTTGTATACACATGAACACATATACATACCATGCACACAGAAGCACACGCGCCGATTACTGCGTAGTTGATTTGAATGTATGTGTGCACACGTACAGGCTGCTGCCGCGTGCTTTTACAATGTTTCCTTTAATAACTTCTGTATTACTTTACGGAATTGAATGCAATTTTCTGCATTGAATGCTATTAATTTATTGAAAATACGGTTTTCACTAAAAAATTTGAAAAAATTAAATTGTGGCTTTGATAATTTTTGTTTTTTTTAATTTTTTTTTGTGAAATGTGGAGCCGGTATGCAAAATATGAAAAAATAGAAAATGTATTTTATTTACAAAAAGCTAAAAACAAAATTTGGTAGCTGTAGCTAAAAATATGTAAAAGATATGGTCAAAAAACTGAATCTTGATAACGTTTTAAATCGATATCATTGAAACGGAAAAATTTATCGAATATCTAAAACAAACTCGATATGCGCGCTGTATACACAGACCATCATGCAAAATTTGAAGTCTCTAGCTCTTATATGTTCTGAGATCGACGCGTTCATACATACGGACAGACGGACGGACGGACGGACGGACGGACGGACGGACGGACGGACGGACGGACGGACGGACAGACAGACGGACAGGGCCAAATCGACTCAGCTCGTCGCCCTGATCAAGAATATATATACTTTAAGGGGTCTGCCACGCCTCCTTCTGCCTGTTACATACTTTTTGCAAAACCATTATACCCTGATTTCCCATTTTCAATGGGTTCAGGGTATAAAAATCATTAACATTTTGACTTGGAACGCTTTCAAAGTTTTTTCATAATACTGTGAAACGTCAATTGATTTTTAAGGTATTTTTCTCATTATTTTTTCTCTAGAATAATTCTGAATTTTAATTTGGTTTTAAAAATTTTTTTTTTAATTTTTGGGGTCAAATATTATCTGGGACACAAATTTTATTTGACCCCAAAAATTAAAAAAATTGCTTGAAAATAAAATTAAAAAATTTGTTTGAAGCTATATTAATTTTATATTTTGATTTTTTGAAATCTCTTTTTGTTTAACACTTCTGTGTGTCAAGCTACTAAAACGATTTTTTTTAGAAATTGATATAAAATAAGTATAAAAATATTTTTTTTGATGTAGATTCTCTTATACTGTTTACAGGGCATTTACTAGTCGTATGATTCTTAGTTGATGCTTACTTTTTTATAGCTTTAAGTACCCATAATAAAGATTTGCTTTTTATGCTTCTTAAGTAATTGTTATGTAATTATGATATAATTATTATGTATTTATGTTATAATTATGACATAATTATTATAGAATTATGATATAATTATGATGTAATTATAATATAATTTTTATTTAATTATTATATAATTATTATTATACGAATATTCACAAACATTGAAATATGATGGGTTCGAAATATACCGTGAAAAACCTGGTAGACCCCCAACTTGTGCTGTAAACTTTCCCTTAAGCTCACGTGTTTGCTATTGCTATTGGAGCGTGGGCGTGTCAAAGGCATATAATAGCTGCCCCCTCTTCGCTTTTTCCTTCATCTACCCCAAATATACTGATATACATGTATACATATGTCTATCCATATATTTAACGGTACAACGCGGCGTATACGCAATACGTTCGTTTGCCCCAATTGTTCGCTGACTTGTTTCATTTTACTGCTGTTGCTGTTGTTGTTGTTGTTTCTGGCCAAGGACATTCGGCTCCTTGGCGACGCGCCCGTCTTTAGTTGGCTTCATTGTTTCTATTCCCATTTGCAGTTTTCCATTTTTATTATTATTATAATATTTCTTTTGTTTTTCCCTTTTTGTTTTGCTTTGATTTCCCTGGAAACGCTTTTGAGTTCTGTTGCAAAATTGTTTTAAATTACTATTGACAGGACTCTACATCTCCTACTTCTTCTTCTTCATCATTATCCTGGCTTTAGCTGTCTTTCTATGCAGCTGTTTTGCGCTGGGCTAACGCGACGTATGCGTAATAAATAAAACTTACGCTAAGGCTAAGGGCAATTGCGCCCTGATGCCGGCTATAAAAAGCACACACACTCACACAAACACACACACACACTCTGTCAATCAATAAAAAAGCAGTTCCTAAACAACAACAACAATCTGACTGCAACTTGACATTCAGCGAAGGCGGCCAAAGCCAGAGCTGAAGCTAAAGCGCAAGCGAGTGCAAGTGCAATCAATATGCCAATGCATCAATTGCTCAATTATTGTTGTTGTTGCTGCTGGCAATAGTTGCAGCTTGTTTATTTGTTGCTATTATTTGCCAGTTGATTGATAAGCCCCAGGCAAAGCGCGCCATGCCAATTGGCAGAAGTTCCACGAGCGCTGCACAGTGGGCAAAATACAATGAAAAATGTAGAAAAAGAAATTAAAGTTTGAAAAAGAAAGGAAAAAGTGTGAAGGATAACAAACTAAAGGGACATAGACAGATAGAAAAAGCGAAAGGAAAACAAAGAAGAAGATTTAAGTTGTAGAAATAAGTTAAGGAGGTGGGTAAGTATATATGGAGCAAGTCACATACAAAAAGAGGGAGTTTTAGAGTGAGGAAAGATTGAAAAAGATTAAAAAAACAAATACAGAGAAAGAAAGAGAGAAAGGGAGAAGGGAAAAAATAGAATTAGATTTAAGTTGTGAAAAAAGAGAATCAAAAAAAAGTAAGTTAAAGAGGTGCGAAAGTATATATAGAGCAAGGCGCACAGAGAGAGAGAGGGAGTTATGGAATGAGAGAAGAATGTAGAAAGTGGTGGAGATAGAGTAAAAGGGCAAATACAGAGAGAGAGAGAGTGAGAGAGGACGATACTGCGAGTAGTTGAAAGATAGATAGTGAGATGTCGATATATTGCAGCAGATAGACAGAAAGACTGAGAGATGGAGAGAGAGAAAGAAAGAGAGGATATAGAAAGAGATACAAAAGGAGAGAGAGAGAGAATAGATAGAAAGAGATCCAGAAAGTGTTATAGAAATAGATACACCAACTTAGAAATGGAGCAAATAAAATAGTTTGAGATGGTAATATAAAGAGATATTGAACTGAGAGAGGAGAAAACCTAACAATCTGATCTGATTTTTCGTATATTTAGTTTTCTTTCTAAAATGCACTGAGTGGGGTTCGAACACGGATGAAAAATGCATTTAAAAAGCCGAGAAAGTTGAAAACTTTGATATTTCGTTTTTTACTGAATGTGGCTCGGAACTTGATTGAATATTTATGTGAGTTAAGAGGAGCAAGCTCTAAACAAATGTTTTTAAAATTCTTTGGATGGGGTTAGAACACAAGGCCTTATATGACTTAAAAGTACGGGCTGGAGCCGAGTGACCCCGAGAGCGGATGTGAGCAGGAGACTTGAGAGAGGAGAGGAAAGTCGGAAAAAATTACATGTCCCAGATAGATATTGTTTATGGGGTCTTTCTTAACAAAACCATTCAGGGTATAAAAAACAGAAGATCAATTGAGGTGAGTGAGAGATTAAAAGAGAGGTGTGTTATCAAACTACATCAAAATATCAAGATCATTTCGCTATGTTGATATTTTAATGTAGTTTCATTTAGTCATTGGCTTTTATCGATAAATGAAAATCAAAAGTTTTCTTTCAATTTCAAAAATTAATAACATTGTTATTACGCTTTAGCCTAGATCTTGGGCAAAAAAGGTTTGGAATATTTTATGCCACATTTTCATGAATTTCCTACCACTGTGCGGCGCTGAGGTTTTTTGTATCAGCTGTGCGCTGTATTGCCAATTGTATAACAAAGAGAACAGAGAGAAAGAGAGAGAGGGAGAGTGTATAAGCAAGAGGTGAGAACCAGAGTAGGATAGAGACAGGCAGAGAGAGAGAGAGAAAGAGAGAGAGATGGAGCTGTGTTTCTTTTCTTGTATATTTACAATTTATTGCTCGATGGCATTTGATGGCGCTGGCTTTTGGAGCTGCCTCTGCTTCTGCCTCTGCCACTGTGGCATGTGGCACAGTTTGACATTGAGGCAATTTGCAGCTGCAGCAAACAATCCAAGTCTTAATCGGAACTAACAGCAATTAGTTAAAAGATATATATAGATATATATATAATTGTATGAATCAGTGAGGCCAGCCCTCGCATTATCGCAGACTATTTAGTTGGGAGGGGGGTCTGGGGCCAGGGCTTGGCCTATCTGAGTCTAGGCCTGTGACAGACAGCGCCTCTTGACAGCTGCCGTCGTCGTTTGTCTGTTTTAATGTTTTCGGTCAATGCTTACACGCCTATTCAGTAAATGTTTCTATTTATGAGATATGCCAGAGGAAATGACACTCTGTACGCAGACGAGACGATAAGACGGGCATGCTAGAGCTTAGGTCTGTCAGCTGTCCAGAACTAACTAGACTACGATCATAAATACATTATAGTTGGGGCCTCAACTGGCGTCAGTCAAAAGAGAAATTAAAATTGACTTCATTAAAAATCCCCCTTCCAATTGGGAAAGACATTTAAGTGATTTTGCAAAAGAGTTTTGGAAGTGTAAAGAACTAACATAAATCTCAACACAATTACGTCACGAAAAGGTAATTACTGAGAATATATCAGTCTGATAGTCTTAGAGGCTTCTGTGCGTCAATCTTCTGTCAGTTAGTCAATTAATCAATCAGTTAGTAAGTATATATGTATAGGAAACGTTACTAAACTCATAAAAAGTACCCACTGTCAAAGACCTTATCTGTCTCTCCAGTTACCATTCTGATAAATCAATCAATCAATCAAGCAAATATTTAAAGAACTATCCACACTAAACTTCTTTTAACTTATAAAACTTATCTAAAGCTAACATTTCAGCTTTTTAGCTCTAATTTAATCCAATCATCAGTTAGTCAATCAATTTATATACACATATTTTCAAAAAACTATCCATAAAAAACTTCTTTTGATTTATAAAATTTTACTAAAATTAACATTTTAGTATACTAACTCCAAAAGTTTGCGCTGTGCGTTGCTCATCAGTCAGTCAATCAATCAATCTAGTTATGTATTTATAGAAATATGTATAAAAAACTTGATTCAGTTGCTAGAATTTTGGCTTGTGCGTTAATCAGTCAGTCAACCAATCAATCAGTCAATCAGCCTAAATCAACAGCTATGTATTTATTTATAAAGAGAGGTATATTTAAGTTAGTAAAACTTGGCTGGTTCTGCTGGTTTGAGTTTGTGCTTTGCTCTTCAGTCAATCAATCAGTCAACCAATCAATCAATCAGTCAATCAGCCAATATACACCAACTGTTATGTATTTATACATAAAGATAGATGGTTGGCTCTGGTGGTTTGTACTTTGCTTTGCTCTTCAGTCAATCAATCAGTCAATCAGTCAATCAATCAGTCAATCAGCCTATATAAGCCAACAGCTATGTATTTATGTATAAAGATTGCTAAGTTTCCTCTGCTGGCTTGTGCTGTGTTTTGAACTCTAGTCAATCAATCAGTCAATCAATCAATATAGACAAATATTCATATAAATATGAATATGCAAACAAGGAAATTTACCATATCTAGCTCTATAGTTATATAGTACATCAATCCAATAATCAAACTTAGCCTAAACTTCTTTGTATAGATAATTAACAGCTATATCTTTGTATAGATGTAATAGATGAATCTAAAAATAGATTTTAGACTGCTTCTTATTTTCTTCTTCTTATTTTCCATACTAGCAAGGGGAAGTGCTCCAAGGTAATTTTTTTCAGCAAAAGAAAAGCTATTTTAATTTGAATTTAATTTCTGTAGTATTACAGAGGAACTCATATACTATAAGGAATTCCTTTCGATTAACAATGCTTATGTACAGGGTATTTCATAGTCCATATGAAATTGTTTTCAATTTTATCACAATTTCTACTTAGCAAAATTGTATTTAGCTTTTTTTCCATCACTTGCCACTATATTTAGCTCTCAGTTGTTGACGTTTTTTTGGCATTTATATTATAGTATATATATATAATATATATATATTCTTATATATAATATATGTGTTTACGTATTTAGTATTTACTCTCACTTTCTTTTTTGGCTTTCAGCTCAGTGATAACAGATGTCTGCCTGAATTTGAAGAGGAAAGGGACAGAACACGCGACGTGGCCCAAACGCACGTTGCGCTCGTAAATCTTAGCGTAGGCGCACATGAATATATAATAAATGAGGTATATAAATATGTATATGTACAATACATATATATAGATATATTTAGAGAAACATATGTTACGATTTGATCAACTAATTGTGAGCGTATTAAGTTGTGGACTACCGGAAAATCGAAATAGCAAATTAAGTGGAAATTTGTGGGTATTAAATATGATAAATTAACAAAGGACTTTTTAGGTATTATATAAATAGAGAAGTCCTTAATATAAGCTGAAATATATACAGAGATATATACAGAGATAAAAAAATGGGTATGTATATATATATGCGGCTCACTCTTTATAATATTTTTGATTGCTCTATATAATCAAAGACTTAAGACTCGCTGAACACTAATAACATTTTATGTAAAATCTCATTTATCGGATCAGAATATTAAAAGAGAAAACTTTTCTTAAAATTAAAAAAATAAATATTCTAAAACTAATTGTTATAGCTTCTCTTTAGAACTTGAACTAGTAGTGCCTTGCCTACAGAAAAAAACTTGAAAACTTGAAATTATTATATATTATTTTAAAATTATTTAAAATAAACAAAATTTAAGATCTCTGCTGAATATGCTTTGTAATTGGATATCTAACATATAACTTTAAAATTTTTTGTTTTGATTTTAGCTGAGATCAACAAAAACGCTTTTTTTTTCACTAAAACAAATATTTTGTTAAGGCAAAATATGATTTGTTTCCGTCTTAAGCTTTGCTTGTTTATTGAGCTTCGGTTTATTATTATGAATAAATTGAAATTCTGTTCCGTTTCCCATTCTCTGTTATATTTTGAACTGTTCACATATATTTTGGTTCTGCATGTAAACCAAGTTTAAAGATACTTTTTGTCTTTAATTTAAATACGAATTTAAGAAATTTCAGTTACTTTTTTCAAAAATAATTTCTTATTTGGAAATGAGTTAAAGGTGAAAAGCATGCAATTCAAAATCGTGTAAAAAATACATGTGATGTGAAATCGTGTAAGATAAAAAACTTTAAATATATTCTCAAACGACCGTATTTTTATTATGTTAAAAAGAATAAAGTGTATTTGTTTTTAACCTTTACTAAAAATCATGTAAAATTAGATTTAGTTAAAAATATACAAATACAAATAAAAAAACAGAAAAGGTTTTTAATTATTTTGAAATATTTTTTTAAACACTTAAATTTCATATTTCATATTCATTAACTTATTTTTGAGTCATATTTTTTTATATTCATCTTTATTATATATATATATATTTTTTTTTTAATTTTTTATTTTTTTCATATTTGTTTATTTAAGCTGTTTTATTATTTTCTTTCATGGCTATGAGCAATGGTAAGCCCTTGTTACCCTTGGAAAAACCCATATATAATACATATTTGTATGTATGTATTATTTATGGCGGGAATATCGTGTTGCAGCTGGGCTAATTGAAAGCGCGGGTGGAAAGAAAAACAATTAGGCGGCAGCTCATAAATGTGGCAAGAAGAACAAAGGGTGGCCAAACAAGAAAAGCGGCAGTGAAAATGAAAAGTGCAAGAGGCAAAAGTGTGGAAAATAGGGGGCGAAAACTGAGGAAAAGCATGCATGTGGCATGCGCCATTTGGCATGTAAATTAGTGGCCAGCCTTGAAGTATGCAATGCGCTGGACACAAAGCGCACAAATGTTGCATGCGGCCAGCCATGTGTGAAAACTTGCAACTGTGCCACAAGCACAGAGAGTGAGAGAGAGAGGGAGAGGCAGTTAGCTAGCTGTTCTGCTCCGATCTGAAGACCCTTGAATTATGCAAAAGGCAGCCGAAGACGACCTTGAAGTGGGGCGCAGCGCAAAAGCTGGAGGCGCCACAAACGGTGGCAAGGTGTGAAATTTCCCATTGTGTGATCGATAAATGTGGCCCATGTCTGTGGCACGATTATGATACGGGCGGTCGGTCGGTCGTTCGGATGGTCGGGCGGTTGTCCTTGAGCCTTGAGCAAAAAATTTACGACAAAATAAACAAGTTGACGGGCAGGCAAAAGCCGAAGAAAGCGGCTATAGATAAGGACGCAAGGACACGCCAGCAGCAGCTCAGCTGAGCTGGGCTCGGCTCAATTTTATGACAGTGGCAGGAGCTCCTCCCACCTCACCCTCCCACACACAAAAGACAAATTGCCTATAAAACAAAAGTTGTTCATAAAATGTAGCGAAGCGAACAAAAAGGATACGCATGCAATACCTAAATGGATAAGGAAAATGTAAGCGAATTATCTAAATACGAAAAGTTTTTACTGCCATTAAAGCTGAAAGCTTTACTTCTGCCCCAAACATCTTAAACTTATCTCATTTGATATCATCTCATTCAACATAATCATATTTTTGCAGGCACTGTTAAATGTATTCCAACTGATAAGCCAATGCCTGTCAAAGCTGCATGCATGTGTGCGTGTGTGTATGTGAGTGTGAGAAAACGTTACACTTAAGCTGTAGCGACGCTGGCAGCGCTGCTCAAATGAGCTTTTCAATATTTACGCAGCGACTTGGCTTTGGCTGCTGCTAATCCCGACTAGCTGCTGGCTGCGCTGCCCGCATGCTGCTGCGCCTCTTCTCTGCCTCTGCCTCTGCCTATTTCGCATGGGCCTCTGCTCGCTTGCCAAACATTTTTTGCATTGAGCTTTTCAAGTAAATTTGCTTGTTTGCGCTGCCTATTTGAAGCTGCAGAGACGTCGACGTCGCAATTGGCAGCAAGAACCGTTAGGCTTTGGCTTTGGCTTTGGCTTTTGTGGGCATTTTGGGGTTGTTTATGTTTTGCTTTGCTGCTTCGCTAGCTGCTGTTGAGGTAGGATGTGTGTATGCGTGTATGCGTGCGTGTGTGTGTTGTAAATGTTTCTAGGTGTGTCTATGGCTGCAGCCAGTGTTGTATACTCACCTTTGACTTGACATCTTCTGAGTGCTGTTCAACATTTAATTTTTTCGGTTACTGATTAGGTTTTGTTTTTTTTTTGGTGTTTTTTGTTGTTATTTATTATTGTTGTATATTTAGTTATATATTTATTACATTTTATCTTGAACACTTTGTCTTTATCACTTTGTTTGGCTGCAACAATTCGGGAAAAGCTATCAAATGTCTAAGTGCGCGGCTCTTATGATTACGAATTTACCGCCCACGCTCTTCAATCAACCAAATAGTATTTTAATACATGTATTTAAATAAATTATAGATAGCGAACGATAAGTGCTATGCTAACCGTTTCGATTTGAACTTAAAAGCACATTTAGATAAACTTAAATAAAGGGCATTAGAAGGCATTTTGTGGGAATTACAGTGAAAACACGCTATGGCGCACAGCTGCGTTTACCTTTTGTTTTAAAATACTAAGAAATATCAATGAAAAATAAATATTAAAAAAAAATAATTTTTTTAAAATTTTATTTTTGAAATTTTGATAATTTAAAAAAAAAAATTTTAAATTAATTAGTATGTTATAAAAAGTTAAGAAAAGGGAAAGTTGAAAGTGTGCTGAATTAAGTTAAACTTTGTCAAAGTAAATCGAAAAGTATTAGAGCTAAAATAGTTTATTAGCTAAGGTAGAAGTTCGCTAGAGAAAGCGAACGAACAGCAAACTGCTTACTGTATGTTAAATATTTTAACATATTCGAACATATTTGCTTATAAATTCTTCAAAAATTATAAAACAAATTTAAATTGAAATACTTCAAAAATCTTTAAATGATTCGCTGTTTTACACTTTTTTTTTGTATTTTTAATTTAATATATATAAACTTTTTTAAAGTTAAAAATGTTTATTATAATAGTTCAAAATTGTTTGTGAATATAGTTTTATTAATGTTTTTAACATGTTTATATTTATTTATATTTGTTTTCTATATATTGCTTCTTTGCAACACTTTTTATTTAATTTTTCATTTAACTTAGTTTTGCTTTTAAAATTATATTTTTTATATTTAATTGACACTGAAATCAAGTTTGAACTTCCTAAATTTTCTTTTAATTTTCACTTGCCACACGTGCTACCTGGCATTGATGTTGCCCCAATGTTTTTGGGGCACATGCCGCAGTTTTTTTTTGTATTTATTTTTTTGTTTTACTTGTTGGCTTTTCTTTTGCTTTAGCTGCTGCTGCCTCGCTTAGCCTTCAACACGCACACCAGCGAGCAAAAGCACATGCACACACACGAACACACACACTTGCACGCAGTGTCTGTGTAACATGTGCGCAGGTGTGCGCCTTGACTTATATATCTCTTTTTTTTTCAATTATTCACAAGTTAATTAAATAAATTTGCATAATTTACTTGCTGAAAATTGGAAAATTTAACAATTTAAAGCTTTTCCTTTTTTCGCCCGCTTTTCGTTGACACACAAAAAGTTGAGTAAAAAATCAACTGAAAAAAGTTTTTCCTCTATTTTCTTTTTTTTTTTGGCCAAAAGCGGAACAGAAAGAACAGAAAATTTTGTTTGCTGGCCGCTGTACGCCTGTGTGTGTCTTTAGGTGTATTGGTATGTGTATGTGTGTGTGTCTGACTGTTTCCAACAACCACTGAACGCGCCCGCGCTGCTGCTACTGCTGCTGCTGCTGCTGCTGCTGCTCGATGCGTGCGTACGTGCGACGCGCTGAATGTCTGACTGGCGACTGGGCCAGCGCATCGAACTTCAATTGGACTAACGCCCCGAGAGAGAGAGCGCGCGCGAGAGAGCAACGTTTGGTGCTGGAACGTGCGCCTGCAACAACACGCAACAGGAAGAGAGGTAGAGTGAGAGAGAGAGAGACGTTGAGCTTTCGCCTAGTTTATGTGCGACGCTTTTTTCGCCGAGCTTTTTTAACGCACATGGCATTTGTTTATATTTGTTGGTCTTTCCAGTCGCCTGGCTGGAAGCGGCGGCAGCGACGGCTTGTTATAAATAGCCACTGCATATTTTTAGGCCGCATTTGCGGCGAGTGCGCATGAACTAAACGAGAAGAAGAAGACGACGACGACGAAGAACGTCTGTCTTTAATTTTGTATTCGATTAAACACTTTGGCTGGGGTAAAGGGTGTGATGAGGCGGCTATTAAAATTTGTACAGGGTATGTATGGATCGCTCCTTCAATCCACAGCAGCAGCATTCGCCTCGATGCCAGTGTGCCCAATGTTCAGTTGCATTTCGGCCTGCGAGTGCCGCAGCGGATACAGATGGTCCATGTGATCGATAAATGGCCGCACTCCCTCCGGATTCTTCATGTACTTGGCCACACTGAGGATGATGTGTCGATAGATCTGATGATCGCGATACGCAGCATTCGGTCGTCGCTTCTGTGGTGGTCTACAAAGAAGAAGAAATTAAACGAGCAGTTAATGGACCACTGCGAGAGAACTAAATAAACATTTCAAATGGGATCGCATGGGGAATTCACTTTTAAAGGGAAATTTTCCAAAATATTTAGTTTTTATAGGATTTGTAAGTAGAGCAGAAGAACAAATTGAATTAGTATTTAAATCTTCATTTAATTTAATAACTTATATTTAGTAAAAAAATGTGTTTTAATTAAGATAAAAAATCCAAGAGAAAGAAGTGGTAAAGAAGGAGAAATATGAAGTGGTGAAGAAGGAGTAAAAAGATAAGGAGAAGGATTACGAGCAGAAGGAGAGGGAGAATTGAGAGGTGGAGAAAGGAGCAGCAAGATACAGCTTGGGAGTCGGAGTAAGTGCAGTCGGGTTACCAGTAGGAGAAGGGGCAGAAGTCGGAGATATAATAGGCGAAGGAGTAGAAAGAGGAGATATAGGAGGAGGCGTAGAAGTAAAGGGAGAAGCTGTACGAGAAGGCGGAGGAGTATAAGAAAAGATAGAAAGGTAAGGAGAAGGATTACGAGCAGGACAAGGAGAGGGAGGAAGTAGAAAATGGTAGAAGGATATATATTGGGAGACGGAGAAGGAGAAGCAGTAAGATAAGGCGTAGAAGGGACCAGACACGGAGATGTGGGAGTAGGAGGAGAGGGAGTAAATGGAGAAGATGTAGGAGGAGGCGGAGGAGGTGGAGAAGTAGGATGCGGAAAAGGGCGAAAAGATGAGGAAGAACGCAGAGGTGGGGAAGCAGTTGTAGATGGAGAAGGGTGAGGAAGTGGGGAAAGAGTTGTAGTTCGGCAAGTAGGAGGAGGCGGGGATAGAGGAGGAATCGGGGCAATAGATGGAGGTGGGAATAGAAGAGGAATTGTGGAAGGAGAAAGAGGTGGGAATAGAGGAGAAATTGGAGAAATAGAAAGACGTGACGTGGACGTAGAGACATGGCAGGAGAAAGACAAAGTTGTGGAGGAGTAGCATGGAGCCTCTTGTTTCTTCCTTAAGGATAGGACACAAGAGGAATATTTAGAGTATTATCTTCGCCTTAATGAAGTTGATGTAATGAAGTAGATGTGCATGGTATGTGTACTCCTAGGCCAAAAGAAGTCCCTGTACATTTTATAAAAATCGCCTCCTTTGCGATTCTCATTATTTTCATGCTTAGTTTTCATGCTTTGAATATAAAGTGTTAAAAGTATAGCGTTGAAGATCTTATGGTCTGTCTTCTTATATACATATATGACTATGTATGTTTTTGTGAAGTTTTGGACTTACCGTTCCTGGGCTCGCTGAATGACACGTCTGCGTCGAACAATCTCAGTTCTCCGACAGCTTTCGCAGTAGGCGAAGTAACCGCAAATGGAGATGACAATGACCGCAATGGTGTAAATCAACCAGCTCCAACCGAGGAAGCTGCAACAGGGAGACAAATTCAATTCGATCTATCTCTCTCTCTCTCTCTCTCTCTCTTTCTCTCTCTGTCTACCCTTTCGCTTACGTCACAAATGTTGCATTCAAATCCTTCCAGATTTGCGAGACATTCTCGCGCTGGTTCCTCTTCGCCTCGTTCCTCCAGAAGGCAAATGAGAACATGGCCTCTTTATGGTTATTTTTTGGAATAATTTTTGCCTACAACAAATGTGTGTCAAGAAATTTATGTTTATTGCCAAGATTTATTTACTTGTCCGTAAACTTTATACAATTCGAAGCAGAACGAAGCGAAAGTAAAGCAAAGCCAACTTGGTATACTAGAAATGGAACTAGTTCCGGTAGTTCCGATAGTTCCGATTAGTTATGTGTGAGTCGAACCAAGAGGAGAACAAAGCAAAGTCAAACTAGCAATAAAAAAACAAAACAGTTTTCAAAACTAACTAGTTCTGGAAGTTGCCATTTGTGAACTGTGAGTAGTTCAAATAAAATTTTCGAGAAGAAATATATAAATTTTTTATTTTTGTGTGGTAAAACGGTAAATTCTCTAAATGAATTCCCAATCAATTTTTGGAACTGGTTCCAGGAATTCAGTGAACCGAGTAGCTCACAAATTTAGTAAAAAAACAAGTAAGAACGTTGCAGTCGGGCGCCACCGACTGCGTCAGACTCTGTTCCTGTTAAAGGTGTGTAGGCTCAATAAATATGTAGACCGTCCGTCCGTCTTTCCGTATGTTTGAATGCGAGATTATTGAGATTCCTTTTTTGAGCATGTCTTTTACATCAATTTAGCTACAGTCATACAATTTTACATATAGCTTTTTTAAAATAAAATACTATTTTGGTTTTTATTATATATTTTGGATACTGGCTCCACATTTCACAAAATCAATTTAATAAAAGTTTAGTTGCAAATAAAGCCACATTTACATTTTTTTTAATTTTTTAGGTAAAACCGTATTTTTAATAAAATATAAGGATTTATGCAGAAAGTTTTATCAAAATCCATTAAGTAACATAGAAGTTATAAAAAAAAAAAAAAACATTTTAATAAATGATAATATCACGCGGCAGCGCTGGGAATAGAACCTGGGTCACGCGCTTCGCATGCCACCGACTCTACCCACTACACCACGGCGTCTCTTGCGCCAAATTGAGTTTGGTGTGTTGATTTGGTTAAACAGACTTGCCCCAGTTAGGTCAACTAGAATTTGTTTTAATAAATATAAGGATTTATGCTGAAAATTGTATCAAATCCATTAAATAACATAGAAGTTATAAAAAAAATAAAAAAAAAAAATTTTATTAAATGATAATATCACGCGTCAGCGCTGGGAATCGAACCTAGGTCACGCGCTTCGCATGCCACCACTCTACCCACAACACCACGGCGTCTCTTGCGTGGCTATGTGCCAAACTGAGTTTGGAAGTGTTTTGATTTGGTTAAACAGACTTGCGTTGTGGTAGCGAAGACCCTGCTTCAATCCCCAGTTAGGTCAACTAGAATTTGTTTTAGAATTTGTCTTACATTATGATTATTATTATTTTTTTTTTTTCGTAAATTTTAATTTCATGAACAGTAACCCACATGTCAAATTTGGATGCTCTACGTCTAAGACTGTAGGAGATACAGTTTTACCCTATTTGCCACGCCCCAAATGGGCGTAGCTATATATAACATACATTTTTGGGTAGAGGTAGGATACTAGTATATATATTCCAAGTCCCAACTCTCTGACGGAAATATTGCCGAAATTATCACGGTTTTAGTAAAAGATATAGTAATTCCCGATTTGCCACGCCCCCAGAAGACGTGGATACATAACTTTTGACATATCTTAAGAGGAGGTCAACAGTATCCCACATGCAAAATTTGGACGCTCTAGCTCCAAAACTGTAGGAGATACAGTTTTATCCGATTTGCCACGCCCTTAATGGGCGTAAATATCTATAATATATATTTTTGATTCCGAGTGATCTACTTGCACATGTATTCCAAATTTCAAGTCTCTAGCTCTTAATACGCTCAAAATATTATAAGATTTATACAAATCGCTATATATATATTCCCGATTTGGTACGCCCCCAGGGGGCGTGGGTATATAACTTTTTGATGTAACTTAAGGGAAGGTCAACAGTAACCCACATGCCAAATTTGGATGCTCTAGCTTCAAAGCTGTAGAAGATATAGTTTTATCCGATTTGCCACGCCCACAATGGGCGTAGATATATAATCTATATCTTAAAACGTCCGCGTGGTGTACACGAATATATATTCTAAACCCCATTTCTTAGACTGCAATATTGACTAAAATAACAGCGTTTTAGTCTTAATAGATATAGCATTTCCCGATTTGCCACGCCCCCTGTGGGCGTATCGGAAAAATACTCAAACTTGATCTGACGCGGATACACACGAGTATATATTCCAAATTACAAGTCTCTAGCTTCTATAGTGTCCAAATGCTGCGCGTTCATACAGACAGACGGACAGACGGACAGACAGCAAGACGGACATTGCACAAATCCAATAGACTCTTTTTCCCTTTGGGAACAGAGTCTAAAAAACCATTTGCCAATCGAAATTCAGGTCAAAAATGACTTTTTTTCAAACGAACTAATGGAATATATTTTGGAACTAGTTCCAGTAGTGGTTCACTATTTCTGAAACACCCAAAAAAAATATTAAGCTAAGAAAACATCTTTGTAAAGGAAATGCCCAAATAAACTATAGCAATATAATTTGGAACTAGTTCCGGAAGTTGCAATTTCAGTTCACAGTAAGTGGCAAATCGGTTTTTGTAAACGTACTCCCAATCAATTTTTGGTACTGGTTCTAGAAATTCTGTGAACTGAACCAGTTGCTCAAAAATGTATGTCAAGTGGGAAAACGCAACCATTTTCCAATCGAAACTCAGGTGAAAAATCACTTTTTTCAAACGAACTTCAAGAATATTTTTTGCAACTAGTTCCAGTAGTGGTTCACTAGTTCTGAAATACCCAAAAAAAATATTAAGAGAATAAAAAACTACTTTGCAATTAATTGCCAAAATAGACCATAACAATACAATTTGGAACCTGTTCCAGGAGTTTTAATTTCAGTTCACAAATACATGAAATGTTTCAAAATAATGTTGGTCTCTTGTAAGTGGAAAATCGTGTTCACTAATCGAATTTAAACAAGAATTTCTGTTTTTCTTCTTTCTTTATTATTTATTTTTGTTATTTTTTTTTATTAGTGCTTAGAATTAATTAGCTGTTTGTCATCTTTGGCTTATCCTTAACAACCAGGAAGTTATTTCATTTGCTTGCTATTTCATGCTTAATAAGGCGTCAAGGCCGCGACGATCAACGCTTAGTGATCAGTGATCAGTTGATCAGTTGATCAGTTTGATCACAGCGTCTAATGCTAACAAATTGGAGGTGCGCGATTCGCTTTTGTCTCTGAGAAAATCTCGGCAATTGGCGAATTGTCGATTCGTGCGCTTCCGTCAATGTCGCAGTCGTCTGGCGTCTGGGAAAGCGTGATCAAATAAATTATCTATGGAGGTCTATGGGAGCACAGCTGAACGGTGTCAAAAGATCTTTTCAGCGCGTACATTTGACAATTTGCTCGGACACATGAGCTCGATTTATGGCCAACTCTTTGGGCCACAGACAGACAGGGAGACAGGGAGAGGGGCAGCTTGGGGGCTCCATATGACATTGCATATTGGTCCAATTTGGAGGCCCAGCCCACAAAAAAAATAACAAACTGGGCCTGCGTGACGGGGCAAACAAAACAAGCAAATTGCAATGCAGACAACGTCCAGCTCCATAATAAAATGATTCCAACTCTCGATTCTGCTGACACATTGTGCCCCTTCCCCAACTCCGACACCAACTTCAATTGAAAACGAAGTTCTAACCTTATAAAAATACTCTTAGATACTCTGGGCTGAAAACAGGGAATCAGGCATATTAGTTTGAAGTCTGCTGAGCTACCTTAATTATAATTATATTTAGAACTATATTTCCTAATTTTAAAGCTACATTTTACTACAGTTTTAGAGTCTCCCTTATCCCCAATCACTATGTAGTTCTAACCTTAAAATGCCAGCAAATAATTTCAATCGCAGTTCTAACCTCATTATATTACTCTCACATACTCTGTTATCTAAAATAAAACAGTCATATTAGTGGTTATATATTTATAGTTTTAAAGTCAACTTATTGTATATCATATGAAAAAGACGTATATATATACTTTTTAAAGCTGTATACCTTACAGTTTTTCCCTCATATTCTGTTAACAAAAATATGACTGGCATATTAGTTGCTACTGCTTAGATATTACAACAATTTATAGTTTTGCAGCCAATTGACTCTTATTACTCGTATGACTCTTAACTTTAGATGGGGCCTATTGGTGAGCTATAAAAAAATCTAAAATTGTGACTGAAAAACTCTAAGGTATAATCTCTAAATAATAGATATGTATGTATATATGTACATGTTCTTATATATCACATGGAAAACATGGATATATGTATCTACTTTACCTTATATATAAATTTATTTTATTTTATCTATATATCTAGAATAACTAAAAGTTTTTTGGTCACAGTTTTAGAGTTTTTGACATTACAATTGATCTTCAATTGGTTCTGCTTCAGTTTGAGTTAAAAAATATATTATACGAGTTAAACGAAATAGTAGTAGTAAAAAAAATCATGATCTTATATATTATTTTCGAAGAAATTAAGAGAATGTATAGTTTCTATTGATTTCAATGCGTCTTCAATTAGTTCAACTACAGTTTTAGAGCAAATAAATATGATTTAAATATAGTATATTCATATAAAATATTCTGAAGATACAACAAATTTCATTTCATTAAAGAGTAAGGCAGAATTTATAAAGGCATTATAAAACAAAACAGGGTATTGCATAGTCTTCATTATGCAACTACAATTAGCAAATGCTTTTATATGCTAATTCTTTTTTATGGTAATTTTTTTATTAAATATTTTTTTATCTAATAGCAAAAGTGAGAGCATTTGGAGAGCCTAAATTATAGCTGAATAAATTTAATAGAATTCGCTCTGCGGTCAATTTTCAAAGAGCAATTGAAATTGTTTCCCAGAAAATATAAAATTTAATTGAAAAAATACTTAAATACATTTTTGTGAGCTCTTAATTTCTGAGGGAAAAACGTTACAAACGTCTTGTGAAAGTGCATATACCTGATTGATTAATAAGCACAATTTGTGGAAGATCTTCAAGATTGTTTGCCATGTTACCTGTTCACAGCTTTCGATTCGATTTGATTTGATGGGCTTTGAATCGCTTTGATTCGATTGCCACTTAAAAACTTGACTTGACTTTTTTTCGGCTGTCAAATTAAGAAAAACCGAAAAAAATAGATGGAAGTTAGCTTTTTGATGAGGGGCGCCCACACAAAATGCAAATGAATTGTTATCAGTTAATTGTCAACTCAACAGCTGTCTTCCTCTCATCCCATCTCGCTCTTTCTTATCATTGTTAGTGCGTGGGTGTTCCTCAGCTCAATAAACGGCAGCTAATAGCCCCCATTAAATGCTTTTGTGATCTGCCATAAAGCGCAGCTGAATGCCAGCCACAAAGATCCTTTGCTCAGAGAGAGACAGAGAGAGAGAGAGGGGGAAGGGTGTGGCAGGGGCCAACAGATGTGTCTGCATTTGGGCAAGGGCAGCTAAACAAGTTCTTGTGGCATCTATGTGAAAGATCGTCTCTAAATGGGCTGCTCGGCATGGCCAAGCGCAAATATTTAAGTTAACAACAATGCCACTGAAGAAGAACATCTGAAGAAGAAGAAGAAGAAGAAGACGAGGAAGAGCAACAGTACCATAAAAAGCATAAACCGCAACAGCAACAACAACAACTCTCAACTATGTGACTGCATCTAGCTTGCGGGGGCGCAACGTTCAAAAGTCAACAAGAAGAAACTTTTTGCTTTGAATAGTCGATTTGTAAATGCCCTTAATATAATTTAAGAGAGTATCTGTAAAAATATCGAGTCTTAAAATAAAAGAAGAAACTAGGAAAGAAAAATAAAAGATTTTCTATTTAATTTAATTAATATTTTTTTTTTTTTTTTTTTTTTTTTTTTTTGTATTATTTATATGTTTATTATTAACAAGCTTTCTGCTACCTTTAGTGGCAACTTAATCTAGTTATACATTTTAATTTATATTATAACTAAAAATTTGAAAGATTTGTGTGATGAAAGTAGATAGAGACACAAGTGAGTAAGACTGTATCGAAAAAGCTATATAAGCAGATCATAAATATATATAATTTACGCTCTCAGAGCTGTTTATTTACATGCGTTACATATTGTATGATAAAATATTAATGCTCAAAGCAGGAGTAGCAAGCCGCTGCAGCGACCCCAGCAGAAGCAGCGAGAGCAGCAGAAGCAGAAGTAGCAGCAGAGGCAGTCACAGCAGCAGAACCAGCACCATCAACAGCAATAACTGCAATTGCAGTCGACGCCGCAGTCGCCGTTGCAGTCAGCGTCGCACCGAAGAAAGAAAGCGAACTTGTTCTACGACTGCCAAATTTGTATTGTGCAGCGACGTCAGCCGAAGCCTACGATCGGCTCGTCGCCCGTCGTTCGGCCGAGCGCTCGCAACTGGACTTCGACTTTCGGTTTCTGTCGTGCTTGAACTCAGTTCGTCTCGGGACTTCCAAGCGAACAGTTGTATTTTTGCCTGCGCCGCAAGCAGAGCTCCGCGTGCAATCGACCGGGGATCAAATATCACGCAGTGAACGTGATCAGTGATCAGCAGGGAAATCACTTGATTTTACGGCTCTTTTATTTGGCATACGGAAGCAGCAAATGTTTATACAATTTTTAAATACATACACACATATGCTTACGGTACAAGTATCTATATAATTTATTGCACAAGCAAATGCCGCGTATCTGCTTAATGTCAGCGCGAAAAAATTCAATTTATTGTTTGTGATTGCAAATTTGACATAATTCGTGTGCTTGATTTACAACGCCCCGGCGCTTCCTCAAATACACTTTACATCTTCTTATCGCAACGTACACATAATATATACATACTATATATAAGTATAAACAGATATTTATATAGGTATACAGCAGCTATTAGCTATCCGCCTCCAGAACTTGGCCAATTGATTTCGAACGTAAGTTAAATGCAAATTCATGTTAATCGCAATTAATTGCAATTATTCATAAAGTTGACACTTCCTAGTGGGCAATATCCATTGATTACATTCATCTTGCTCAAAGATCGGACAAGAAACGCTTTAACATATATACTAAGCTAATTAAATAGAGCTTTGAGCTTGTTTTTATGATAATCAAATAATTTGACCTTATAAACAATATTATGACATAACTTTAATCTATTAATAAACTTGTGACAAAAACAATAAAATTTTGATGGTTGGTAATTAGAAAGAAATATGTTGGAAAAATATATATATATATCTATATCGTTTATATATTTTTATTTACATATCTATATCCATATCTATATCCACATCTATATCTATATCTATATCTATATCTATATCTATATCTATATCTATATCTATATCTATATCTATATCTATATCTATTTCTATATCTATATCTATATCTATATCTATATCTTTATCTATATCTATATCTACAATTGATCTAGATATATATATTACTCTATCTATGTTTTATATATACTCATCTCTATATCTATATAACTATACTAAATCCATCCATTCTCTCAACTATTTATCTTTAATATATTAAAAATTTTTCTGCTAAATATTGAGAAACAAAACATTATTTCTATAAGCTACGTCCGATATTTTGACCTCAAGTAGTTCATGATTCATAGTCAACACTATTTGATAGTATTTATACCCTGAACCCATTGAAAATGGGAAATCAGGGTATAATGGTTTTGCAAAAAGTATGTAACAGGCAGAAGGAGGCGTGGCAGACCCCAC
The DNA here is from genome assembly GCA_035045545.1 of Drosophila gaucha. Lineage (NCBI taxonomy): Eukaryota > Metazoa > Arthropoda > Insecta > Diptera > Drosophilidae > Drosophila > Drosophila gaucha. Next base: position 1,405,892 of record JAWNOY010000286.1, read on the forward strand.
AAAGTATATATATTCTTGATCAGGGTGACGAGCTGAGTCGATTTAGCCCTGTCCGTCTGTCTGTCCGTCCGTCTGTCCGTCTGTCCGTCCGTCTGTCTGTCCGTATGTATGAACGCGTCGATCTCAGAACCTATAAGAGCTAGAGACTTCAAATTTTGCATGATGGTCTGTGTATACAGCGAAAATATCGAGTTTGTTTTAGATATTCGATAAATTTTTCCGTTTCAATGTTATCGATTTAAAACGTTATCAAGATTCAGTTTTCAGACCATATCTTTTACATATTTTTAGCTACAGCTGCCAAATTTTGTTTTTAGCTTTCTGTAAATAAAATACATTTTCTATTTTTTCATATTTTGGATACCGGCTCCACATTTCACAAAAAAAATTTAAAAAAAAAAAAATTATCAAAGCCACAATTTAATTTTTTCAAAGTTTTTAGGTAAAACCGTATTTTCAATAAATTAATAGCATTCAATGCAGAAAATTGCATTTAAATCCGTTGAGTAATACAGAAGTTATTAAAGGAAACATTGTAAAAGCCTGTACGTGTACACACATACATTCAAATCAACTACGCAGAAATCGGCGCGCGTGCTTCTGTGTGCATGGCATGTATATGTGTGCATGTGTATACAAATGTGTGCATGAGTATATGTGTGCATGTGAATATGTGTGCACGTGTATATGTGTGCATGTGTATATGTGTGCATGTGTATATGCGTGCCTGTGTGTATGTGTGCATGTGTATATGCGCGCAGAGGCAATATGTATAGATAAAAGATGTAAGCTAGGTTGTTTAAAACATCAGCTCGGACTTGGTTCAGGGGATCTCGTAGTCGGGCAGACCCGACTAGAGCTTTCTTACTTGTTTTAAAATACTCATAATTTTAGCCAGGTGCGAAACTTACATATCTGTTTAATTACCCATTTCGATGTTCAGCTTAATTATGACGTCTTGAGGAAGTCAACAAATAGAATTGTCGTTGTTTTCCGATTGTACAAATACGTATCCTGGAATTTCCGTTTGCATTGAAAAGCGTGTGACAAAAATAAAAAACAAAGCAAAAGTTGTGACATTGTCACGATCGCAAAATTTCGATCGTGCTGCATTTGGAAATAAAATAGAAATACATATATTGCATGACTTGCGCAATATATATGCATATAGTATATCGTTCTTTAACATGTCTAGGCTGAGTAATGTGAATAGGTTTGCTGTTTTCGGATTTTGGGTAAAGCGCACGTTGATTCCGCTGAGCTGCCGAGTCCATAATTTTCAGTTTTGTAATATTTCTTGTTTCTGTTTTTCTAATTAACCAAAGTCATTTGCATGAATAACGCAGCTAACGGTAAATGGGGTTTATGTCTTTTGTCTGTACCAGACAAAACTCTCTGGGTCAGACAACAAAGACATATGCGACTGGAACCTGGGGACTTGGGACTTGGAACTGGGGACTGGCAATGGCTGTAGGATTGTGGCTGCATGCCTTGTAGGGGGCTTTTTGTGCGTGGGCGTGACCGACGCCCCTTTTTACAGCTGCCAAGCAATTAGCAAAAGACGTCGGGACAGCAGCGCCTACAAAATACTTGTTACAAGCTCAAGTTGTTTTTTTTTTTAATGCAGAGATACTCATTATAAATGAGATCAAAAGGGTAGTCTGAACTGCGAGCTTCTGAGCTAAGATCTTCGATTATTAGATTGCATTTATTTATTATAGATTTCTAGAGGGTAGCTAAGTAATATACCTTATACCTTTCCTCATAAGTCTTGTTCATCGATTAAAATGCTTATTCGATTCTATAAAATATATTTACTTAGCTGGCTGTTGTCACTTTATGCACTATACCCTTTAAATATCATTTGAAGAGGGTAGCTTAAATTTGTGATCTTCTTTTCATACATTCAAACTGTTCTGAGAGACTGTTAAGGCAAAAGCTACATCATTTGGATTGTTAAATAGTTAAATGTTTATCTATCGATAACTTCTAACTATAGTAATTTATCGATAAATATAAACATTTTAGTCTAGATTCTGAAATGTTGCTTATATGTGTTATAAATAGTTAAAGAAATTATCAATTTGTTGTGTACAGTTAGAAATATAAATATATATACACATATTTAGATATATAAAGTTATCGATATTCGACAGTTATCGATATATATGGTATATATACCATCTCGATTGTCTTATTTAAGCTCAAAACATAGTATGCATATGAAAGTATATCTGAGATGAAAACAATTCATAATTTTTTAGTATTTCCTCCTTTTACAGGGCATTTTCTAGTCCATCACACTTAACTAGCTTACATTTACCTGTTTCTTTTTTTGAGTTTTTGCCTTTTTGCAATTGTTATTCGAATGGAAGTTTTGCATTTGAAGTTGAACTTGTTGAGCTGAAGTCCGAGTCATTATGTTATGTTTGTTATTTGTTAAAGGTTTTTGTTGTTGTTGTTGTAGCTGGGTGCCAAAATGTCAAGCTGTCCGCAACGGAACATGTTGCGCATAGTTTTCTTTTGACTTTGAGAAAACACAAGGCGCAAGACTTGAAACACATTCCATTAATTGGACCGAGTGTAAAGTGTAAACAAAAAGCCTGCGATCAATCGAACTAACCCCACCTCCCCCGCCACTCAGCCCCCTCCCACAAACACACCTAGCCGTCTGCTAAAAAATCAAACTGAGGCAGGCAGTTTGTTGATCTTGCTAAAAGAAAAGAAACACAAAAACAATGAAAAACAATAAAATAAAATACAAAAATAAACAAAATTGCGAGCAGTTGTCAATGGAACGTGGATTAAAGCAAACAATTTAATTATATGAATATAAGACGAGAAACATATTAATAAAATAATAGCATCATGAATTTATACTATGATTATAAAGCAATTAAAAAATAATAATAGCAAAATTAAAACTAAAAGTAAATAATTGAAAAACAGAGTTCTATATGTATTAAATAAATATTTTTAATTATAATATATTAATTGAATAATAATTGTCAATTTAATAATTCAATAATAATTAAACTTAAAAAAAAATGATTTACTAAAAAAATTAATTTAAATTGATGTTATTAAGCTTTAATAAAAATGTTATTATTTAATCACAATAAAAAGTATATTTTTTACGTACATACATAGGTATAAATATATATGCCAGCAATAAAAAGATTATAAATAATTAAAAATTATTTAAAATTATTTTGTAACAACATAATATATCTAGAAAGAAAAAAAAGTTAGACATTTAAAAATAAAATATCATAAATGAGAAATAATAAAATATTTAAAAATATTATCATAATAGAAAAAATAATTAAAGAATATCATAAATAAAATAAATTAAAATAATAAAAATATTAAATAAAAAAAAAATTTTTTTTATGTATAAAAAAAATATTAATAATTAACTTGACTAATAAAACCATAAAATCTTAAATTAAATTGAAAAAAAAAATACTAAAAATATATAAAATTAATAAAAATAAAATAACAAAATTCGAAATATAATTTAAATATATAAAATTATATTAATAATTACCTTCAATACATATGAAATTCATTTATTTACAATAACGTTAGTATTTATTTAAAAACTGTAAAGCCTAAAATGGCTATAAAAACTAGTTTTAATTTTTGTGCTAATATTTAAATAGATAAAAAATAAGTATTTGAAAATTTTCTTATATACACTCATTGAAAAAATCCTGAAACTGTGCTTTGCTTACAAATTTAGAGATTTTCAGGCTTATAATATAATACACATTCTTATAAACTTAAGCAAGAATTTCTAGCTAAGAGTAGTACCTTACTTGAAGAGTACAAATTAGATAAGAGGCTTGAGTCTTTGACAAAGAATATGAAGAAAGATCGAGCAAAAAATAAAATACCTATTTATTAGTTAGAGCTTTCTCTGTATCAGATCAATTTTAACGTGAGAATCCAGACGAGCAGAAGAATGAAAGCAACAACAACAATAAGATTGGCCAGAAAAGTGAGTAAAAATATATGTAACGACAGTTGGCACATATTTGATGATCTGTCAGATAAGATATAGCGGACGACAGCGATCCATCGAAAATTCCACAAGAGATCCGAAAAGTTTATTGAACCCGAAAAAGAAAAAAAATATGCTCAACTAATGGAAAAAGCCAAAGGAGAGCAAATGTGTTAGCAATTGTTTTGAATATGGGTGGTGCTGCTGGTGGGTGGTTCAAGGTGGTGCTGAGTGGTGCGAAGCGTTAGAAACATTTGATGATACCCACAACTCGGGCTGAAGATCTAAAACATTTAGCAGTTCATCAATGTTTCTCTGAAACATTTGAAAAGCCAAAGCGAAAAAGTTGCCAAACAAATCTTGTTGTTGTTGTTATTGTTGTTGTTGTTGTTGTTGTTGCTGGCGTTAAGCTCTTAGTTTATCTCTTTATAAGAACTTCGAGGCGTGCCGTGTTTGTAACATGTTGCACACTCGTTGTTGTTGTTGTTGTTGTTGTTGTTGTTGTAATGCGATTACACAAAACATAAATAAAAACGCAGCTGTTTGAATTGCACAAAAAAAAGATATATGTGTGCGTGTGAGTGTGTATGTATATATAGAGACCATGCAGCTGTAGGAGAGAAGAAAAAAAACTGGAGTCTTTTCAAGACGGAGGGAAAGGCAGCCAAGCATTTAATTAACATTTAAATGGCTGTGCTTGAGAAGCTGTTACTTTAAATTACGGCAGCCAAAAGATGAAGAAAAAAATGTATCTTAAGCAGCAACACACACACACACACGCACACACACACGCGTGTGTGTAAACAGGTTCGAGTTTAAACAAAAAATCTGTGAAGAGAGACAAAATTAATGCCCACGATAATTAAGCAATTGCACTATGCTGTGGCTATAGCCAGCAAGCAGCAGCCTAGACTGCCACGCCCCCTCACGCCCCCGCCCCAATGCCAGCTAAATGATTAATGGAGAGATGCAAAAATAAAACGACTGCGGCCACGTTCCCGGAACAATTCTTAGACAGCGAAAAAGAGACTCGAGAGGCTTACCATTTGCCCGATCGTCATAGAAAAACACACACAAATATATATATATATATATATATATATATATATATATTTTGGATATTTGTACAGTGCGCATACGCATTGCTGAACATGCATACAGTCTGCGCTCCTCAACGTTAAGTTTTGCAAATGCAGTGGGAAAGAGTTCCTTTTGTATAGCTTAAATATGTAATATTTTTGATTGATTGATTGATTGACTGATTGATTAATGTTTGACATATAGCCGAAATACCTATACAGTAGTTACCTTCTGTGTGAAACATTTAAAAGGCAATAAATTAAATACTATTTGCCATGATTGATTGGCTAACTGATTGATTGACTGATTGATTGAAGATTTGCATTCAGTAGCTAAAAGACAACTTTTCCTCAATGGTTATCTATAGGAAATCTAACTGTTTGTAGAGTTTAGCAGAATAATTAAAAAACTAAAAAAAGAGAAATATACAAATATATATATATATATATATATATTTATTTATTTAATATTATTGTTTATATGAGACATAATTATATATATAATTTAATTTTATTTTATTATATATTTTGAATATTTATTTATTTTATTGTAATTCTTATTTATATGAGTCATATTTTTACATATATAAATTTGTTTTTATTTTATTAAGAAATATTTATATATAAAAATAACATATTATTCTTCAATATAATATATTGTAAGCATGCATATACTATCATAATATTTTGTCATGTAACACTCTTAGCGAGTGTTTACTGTTTGTCTTATGTGGTCATATGTATATATACATATAGATCTTTATATGTATCTCGTCTGTTCCTCGCATCTCTTGTGATTTATTGGCCATAGCTCATGTCTGGGTCAGTCAACACACACACACACACACCACAAAGCTGTGGGTGTTCATGTTGTGCGTGTGTGTGTGTGTGTGTGTGTTTCAGTTTGACAAAAATAAAGTTGACATTTTCATGCTGAGAATGTCTCTGTTGTTTTTTCTTCCTCTTTCGACGCCTTCAAATGCAGCATTTAGTTTGTGATTTATGTGCTGGGAAAACAGATCAATAACATTTACTACACACACTAATTTTCTCTACCCACACGCACACACACGCACGCATGCACTCACACACACAGGGCTTAAGATATTTATGGTCGAGATTCCGACGAAGCAGGTAAATTTGTGTTCCTTCTGGCTCCATCTATTAATTAGAAATATATCAAAATATTTTTGCGTTCCGGCGTTCTTTTGTTTAAAGCCGCGACCCCGTGCCCCGCGTCCCGTTCGTTATGCCCACTGTGCACGGTGGGCCAGCCCGAATTGATTTATCTGTGCCTTGAACCATTTTGGCAAGCGTCTCGGTGCGGGCAGCGGGAAGGCAAGGTCAAGGCGAGTTGTCAACGCAGCTTTGAACTTAGATTTCAGTGGAAAAAGCATTTGCTAATGTTTATATATATATATATATGATATATATATAAATGTTTTTTTTTTCGTCTGCAGTTTCGATTAAGCGAAACCTTTTTTGCATTTCGCAGAAGACTCGCAAAAGTTATGACAACTCAGCTGGCAGCAGAGATAGGGATTGAGGTTTTGACCTGGCTAAAAGATATTCGGGGCCAGTCTGACTGACAGTCGGAAAGAGGAACAGAGGGACAGATGTACAGTCAAGCCTCTTTGGGTTTCATTTACTAAGCGGCTTACGGCCGCACCTGATGAGCCAAAGAAGAGGAGTCTTCCCTTGGAGTGAACTTCGATTGCTGCAGCTTTTGTCCGCTCTCTTTTCTGCAACTTGAATTCATATCTTTTCGTAATTTTTAATTAGCTTGCAGCAATTGGTAATCGTGTTGTGGCTGCTGTCGTTGAGCATTTTTAATTTTGGTTAAATTTAATACCCATTAAAAGGGGTTACAAATGGGGCATATTGTTAGAGGTAGGGAATGTGGTAACTTGTGTAGAGTTGAGTTCACTTATCTAAGACAGTCCTGACTCATATATATTATCTTGTTTACTTTATGTTTCTACAGCTTTTTCAAAACTAACTGTAAATTAGAAATCGATAAATATCTATAAGGACATATATCGACGTTAATAAGAAATAAGACTTTAAATACAGTATATATACATAATTAGTCACTTCTATAGCAATTATAATTCAAATACTTGATAATGTCTTATAACATTTCTTTGTTACAAAATCGATTAATATCGATTGTCAGCAAATTTTGAAGTTTATGAGATTTGACACTTCTAATGAAATTTATAGCTGGCTTGCTTTATAGTAAGTACAAAATAGCAGAAATGGGGTATATCTTAATGAAAATATCTTAATATCTAAATTTCTTTGAATAATGTATAATTCTTTCTGTAAAATCGATAAGAATCGATAGTCAGCATATGCATATGCATATTAAAATGTTACAGTGAATTACAGCTTGAATTACTAAGCTCTTATATAGCGAGCTCAGTTTCAAGTTCTTTTCCATATGTTAAAGCTATTCAAATTTTTCAAAATCGATAAATATCGATTGTTAGCTTTACTTTTAATTATAAGTGGGGGAGTGTCTTAGAAACCATGAAACTTAAATTATTATATTTAATTATAAATTATTAGTATATAAATTATTATTTTTAATATAGTCATATCCCGATAATTCGTAATTGCAAGGAGATCACATTTGTTACGAATTACACAGGAATTCGATTTATCGAACAGTAATTCGAACGAATCTTTTACATGGTGACAACATTTTTACCACTTATTGAGGTTTTCGATTTAGCTGCGGACGACTTTTCGAGATTTGACTGTATAGTCATATATATTAATATCGACTAATATCGATTGTCAGCCTAGCTTTGAAGCATGTTTCCAAAATTGTCTTAGCTAGAGATACCAAATATAACATAAAGGTATTTATTAAGAATGTCTGCTAATATATAAATATCTATAAACTAAGAAATGAATAATATTTATAGGGTATACCTTAGACTCGTAAATAGAAGATGTAAAAGATTGAAGATTAGAAGAGTTCGACTTCAAGACTCAAGACTCTAGTTAAGGTTTGCCTTCAGCTCAGTTCCAAAAGTGTGTTAACTGCCTCGAGGGTATCTGCTAGTGCAGCAGGTAGTCTAATTCCCTACCAATTGCTCTGTAATTGGAGCAGCAACAAGATCATGTTAGAGACACAAGTGTAACAGATGTTAGGCCAACTTGAAGTTTAATGAGCTGCGTCGTAAATTCAATTTGATGTCTGCCTAAGGCAATGAATATTAATAAGCTCGCTGAGCAATTGCAATTGGAATTGAAATTGTTGTTAGAGAGGCGTAGAGGAGGGGGCGGTGTCGGAGGAGGAGAAGACGTGTTGACAAATGATGTGCCAACGGCGTGAAATTTTATTTATTTATTTTTTTTCGAAATACTGAAGAGGCGACAACAAAGCGATGCCAAAAATCGGAGGATCGCTCACTTCCGGCTTCGGTGTTCGCCTCGCTTCAATTAATTTCAGGTCAGCTGCCGGTTCACTTAACTGTTAACGCGTTCTTTTGTTGTAGCTAAACAACAATAACATGAATAATATTAATAATAATAATAATCGAAATCACAGGCTACGTCACTCCGTACAAATTGCCTTTGTCTCCCGCCTCTCTGTGGACTTGTTCAAGTCTTTCCACTCGACCATGAACAGAAGAAGAAGAAGAAAAAACACGAAACACTCACTCGCTGACAGCTACGAACTTTTGAATGCCCTTTGTTCGGGCTTATAGAGTATAGCGTTTAGGTGAATAACAGCTGACATACAACAAAGATACAATATGCTTGAGCTGCAGATACTTTTTGCTTGACTTGAAGATACTATTTACTTGAGTTGTAGATACTTTTTGCTTAACTGAAGATACTTTTTGGTTGAGTTGAAGATAGTATTTGCTTGAGTTGCAGATAATATTTGCTTGACTTGAAGTTACTACTCACTTGAACTGCAGATACTTTTTGGTTGACTTGAAGATACTTTTTGCTTGACTTGTAGATACTTTTTGAGTTGAAGATAGTATTTACTTGAGTTGCAGATACTTTTTGGTTGAGTTGAAGATAGTATTTACTTGAGTTGCAGATACTTTTTGCTTGACTGGAAGATACTTTTTGGTTGACTTAAAAATACTATTTACTTGAGCTGCAGATACTTTTAGATTGAGTTGAAGATACATTTTGCTTGAATTGTAGATACTTTTTGCTTGAAAATATCTTTTGCTCTATATGATAATCAAATTTATGTCAAAGCTAAAACTCTAAATTCTATGCCTAACCGTAAACAGTGAAAGCTATGTATAAATGCTAAATGCTTTGTTAAATTAAATCTTTTTGTACTGTTAAAGGAAATAGCAAAGAATTTCCTTGAGCAAAAAAAAACTTATGCGACAATAATTTTTTAACATTTATGTCAATTGTAAATTATTTTAATTGTTTTTAGCATTTCTTTATATTTCTTTATATGTATGATATTTTCTCTATATATTCAAATGGTAACATATTTCTCTGAATTTAAATAATATAGTAAGTTGTCATATACTATTCTTATTTACTTTTCACATGACCTTTACGCATACTACAATAAATTAGAGAACATTGATATAACACTTTCAGAATGACACATTTTCACTTGCTGCACAGCAACACTGTTTGTTTTTTCCTACCAAATCGATTGTAATTGAGACTGTTTATGATGCTGTAGTTAAAATACTACTATTCTGTTTGCAGCACAGCAACACTGTTTACATACCTACACAATTGCACCTAAGACTGCATTTGTTTCTGTTTGTAAAATACTACTATTCTGCTTGCAGCACAGCAACACTGTTTACATACCTACACAATTGCACCTAAGACTGCATTTGTTTATGTTCGTAAAATACTACTATTCTGTTTACAGCACAGCAACACTGCTTCTCAGTTAACAGTCTGTCATTGTTGCTGTTAGCAGACATCATTAAGCCAGACACTTGCAATAAGATAGTTTAACAGACTCACAATTCGATGTAATGTTTACACTAGCTTTTCGCTCAACTCCTTTAAGTTATACGACTCGGCTTGGCTTGGCGATGATGGACAGACAGGTCGGCGTGCTGCTGGGTAGACAAAGGAATTGTTAATGAGCAACGAGGATACTCGTTGCAGAGACAGAAGCGAAGCGGACAGCGACTTCTGATCCGTCTTGCTGCTTACATTAAGCGAGTGGCTAGGAATTTGAATGAGTTGACGGAGCGAAAGTGAATGTCTGTCTGCGTAGTTAATAAAGCTGTATCTCTTCCTCTTTGCAGTTGCATTTGGGCTCACGATGGCGATGATGATGTTGCTCCACTGCACAGCTCTGCTGCTGTTGCTGGTTGCGACGGCGACGGTGGCAACAGGTAGCCAGAACCACAGCAGTCACAACCACACGCGCTTGCACCACATCGGACATCGACAGCATCGACAGCGTCATCTGCACCACCAAGTGAAGTCAGAGGTGGAGCTGCTGCCAGGCATGTCAATGCCCTCAATCAGCCGTAGCACGGACAGCACACGACTGCGTCGGCTGCACCACGCGCACCACCCATACAACAAGGTGATGACGCGTCGCCTTCATCAGCAACAGCCGGGCGTTCGAGCCACCGAATGGGACTACAACACATACAACATACACACGAATACCTTTGGGCCGCCACCACCGCCAGTGCCACCTGCCTCTCCCTATGCCGGCAAAGGCGAGGACAACACGGGCGATGTGGAGTTCATTGGTGTTAGTGGTCGGGGGCGTGGCTATGAGTATGTGCCGCCCATTACGACATCGGCACCGCCACCGAATCTCAACCGTCGCGCCATCACGCCCGGACTAAGCATGGGCACGGTGCCGCCGCTGGTGCCGGCGCGAAGGGGCTATAGCTATACGACCTCGGCGCCCAGCAGCACCACCAGCGGCCCCCCCACCACCGAGGACCCTTACGAGACAAATACAATCAGTCGCAATTATCCCACAGATGCCAAGGAAATGGAGCGGTAAGTTGAACAGTTGTTACAACCCAAATACCCTGTATTTTATTTATTTGGGGAAATGGGTAGTTAAAGGGTATATGGTATAGTGAAGAGTAGAAGAAGGCATTCGATTATTTATTTATACAAATACATATATATCGATATTCGATAACATTTAGATATCGGTTTTTAGTCATGCTACGAGCTAGATTTTAAGAACCAGAGATGAAAACTAGCCAAGAGTGAAGAATATGGGATCTTTGTAATACCCTTGACTGAAGTTTCAGAGCAAGCAGTTAAAAAATATACCCTATAAATATTTTAAAAATGTGTTGATAGAGAATATGTCACAGTTGTGCAAATGTATTTGACGAAGAAAGAAGCAATATTTATAGCTTACTATGTGCTATTTTTTAGACTCTGTTCCCAAAGGGAAAAAGAGTCTATTGGATTTGTGCAATGTCCGTCTTGCTGTCTGTCCGTCTGTCCGTCTGTCCGTCTGTCCGACTGTCCGTCTGTCCGTCTGTCCGTCTGTCTGTATGAACGCGCAGCATTTGGACACTATAGAAGCTAGAGACTTGTAATTTGGAATATATACTCGTGTGTATCCGCGTCAGATCAAGTTTGAGTATTTTTCCGATACGCCCACAGGGGGCGTGGCAAATCGGGAAATGCTATATCTATTAAGACTAAAACGCTGTTATTTTAGTCAATATTGCAGTCTAAGAAATGGGATTTAGAATATATATTCGTGTACACCACGCGGACGTTTTAAGTTATAGATTATATATCTACGCCCATCGTGGGCGTGGCAAATCGGATAAAACTATATCTTCTACAGCTTTGAAGCTAGAGCATCCAAATTTGGCATGTGGGTTACTGTTGACCTTCCCATAAGTTTGATCAAAAAGTTATATACCCACGCCCCCTGGGGTCGTACCAAATCGGGAATATATATATAGCGATTTGTATAAATCTTATGATATTTTGAGCGTATTAAGAGCTAGAGACTTGAAATTTGGAATACATGTGCAAGTAGATCACTCGGAATTAAAAATATGTATTATAGATATTTACGCCCATTAAGGGCGTGGCAAATCGGATAAAACTGTATCTCCTACAGTTTTGGAGCTAGAGCGTCCAAATTTTGCATGTGGGATACTGTTGACCTCCTCTTAAGATAAGTCAAAAGTTATGTATCCACGTCTTCTGGGGGCGTGGCAAATCGGGAATTACTATATCTTTTACTAAAACCGTGATAATTTCGGCAATATTTCCGTCAGAGAGTTGGGACTTGGAATATATATACTAGTATCCTACCTCTACTCAAAAATGTATGTTATATATAGCTACGCCCATTTGGGGCGTGGCAAATAGAGTAAAACTGTATCTCCTACAGTCTTAGACGTAGAGCATCCAAATTTGACATGTGGGTTACTGTTCATGAAATTAAAATTTACGAAAAAAAAAAAATAATAATAATCATAATGTAAGCCTCCGTAAAACAAATTCTAGTTGACCTAACTGGGGATTGAAGCAGGGTCTTCGCTACCACAACGCAAGTCTGTTTAACCAAATCAAAACACTTCCAAACTCAGTTTGGCACATAGCCACGCAAGAGACGCCTTGGTGTTGTGGGTAGAGTGGTGGCATGCGAAGCGCGTGACCTAGGTTCGATTTCCAGCGATGACGCGTGATATTATCATTTAATAAAATTTTTTTTTTTTATTTTTTTTATAACTTCTATGTTATTTAATGGATTTGATAAAATTTTCAGCATAAATCCTTATATTTATTAAATCAAATTCTAGTTGACCTAACTGGGGCAAGTCTGTTTAACCAAATCAACACACCAAACTCAATTTGGCGTAAGAGACGCCGTGGTGTTGTGGGTAGAGTGGTGGCATGCGAAGCGCGTGACCCAGGTTCGATTCCCAGCGCTGCCGCGTGATATTATCATTTATTAAAATGTTTTTTTTTTTTCTATAACTTCTATGTTACTTAATGGATTTTGATAAAACTTTCTGCATAAATCCTTATATTTTATTAAAAATACGGTTTTACCTAAAAAATTAAAAAAAAAATGTAAATGTGGCTTTATTTGCAACTGAACTTATATTAAATTGATTTTGTGAAATGTGGAGCCAGTATCAAAAATATATAAAAACCAAAATAGTATTTTATTTTAAAAAAGCTATATGTAAAATTTTATGACTGTAGCTAAATTGATGTAAAAGACATGCTCAAAAAAGGAATCTCGATAATCTCGCATTCAAACATACGGAAAGACGGACGGACGGTCTACATATTTATTGAGCCTACACACCTTTAACAGGAACAGAGTCTGACGCAGTCGGTGGCGCCCGACTGCAACGTTCTTACTTGTTTTAAATTCAATTCTCTTAATATATAAGAAGTTGAAAGTATTTGTAAGACTATAATGTAATATACTCTGTAAATTGATGGATATACCCATGGATATGTATGGTAAAATATATTTTCCCGGTACACCTGTCTTTTAGTTTATATAAATAAGTGTTTTTTGCTATTTTTACGATATCGATAAATATCGATCTTATGTTATCTCTGAGATTTTAACTACTAAAGCTGCGAAATTCGGCATATACCTACTTTACAAAATATAATTAGTTTCGCTGATAGCCTAAGTCTAACATGCCAGCCCGCGAACATATTCAAGGGTATATTCATTTGATATATTTGATTTCATATAGATATAAGCAGAGATAATATAATAGCAGCTCTTAGCTGCCTACAGGGTATTCACCACGTCGTCTCTCTGTCTCTTCACTCTTCAGCTGGGCGTTTGCAACTGCATTTAGTCAAAGTCCGTCCCAAGCTATGTTCAAGGCTGCGCGAGCGATAAATTTTCACCTTTACCTTTAGCTGCTGCCTGCCCCTAAGCAGCGAGCTTATCTGAATGCTCATAAATTATTTAAATGTGAAATGTTTCAATGTCGCAAGAAGCTGCCCCAACAACAAGCTGCAACAGTTGGCTCCGGCTCCTCCTCCTCCTTCTCCTCCTCTCTCTCTATGATTGTTTCAAATGTCAGCCTTATTAGCTCGAAGGCCAAGTGGCTGGCGAGTTGTCTCAATTGTTATGTCAATTGCAACAAATCAATGCGCACTTCTTCTGCTTCTTCCTTTAATGTAAGATGCCACGAAGTGAACCAAGATTGCGTCTGGCATTGGACTTGGACTGGACAGCCTGAAGAGTTCTTCTTTTAAGGTAATGAACGTTAACGAGTTTTCAATTGGCAGTGCTGATGTTTTCTAATTGGAATTAATGTGCGTCTACTTAAGGGCTACTGTGGCATGCCACATGCAGCACAAATGCCAAATGCCAATCGGCAATCAAACAATTGCAATTGCCAATTGCCAATTGGCATACGTTGCGTATGCGTAATCTGCAACAGCAACAGCAACAACAGCAGCAGCAGCCGCCGCCTCTGCAATTGAAGGTGTTGCTCTGCTTGTTGTTGCTGCTGTTGTTGTTGTTGCTAGTTATGACACATTTTGATTTATGTGGCAGCTACAACAACAACAACAACAACTGCCAAAAAGCGCCAGCAGGCATATAAAACATTCGCATCATCAGTCATAAATTGCTGACACAGTGCACAGTGGTACCAAATGCAGCAAATATGTGGCCGAAATCAAATTCCTTTCTACTTACTAAGGTCTTCAATATATATATATAATTCCCATATATTATAAAATATGTAGAAAATGCTAAATGTTCCATATTGTGCTTAAAAACTAAATTAATTTTTTTACTTTCACATTTTATTTAAAAATTTCCAATATATATAAAATTCCATATATATTAAAATATGTAGCAAATGCTAACTGTTCTATATTGTACTTAAAAACTAAACTTTTTTTTTCTTTTCATTTTTTTTTAGAAATTTTAGAGTACTAAATCTATCAAAAAATACTCTGTTTTATATACAGTTGAATTCCGATAGTTCGAAATGCCAACTTTTAAAAATTACATAGGAATTCGATTTATCGAACAGCAATTTAAACGAATTCTTTTTAAGGAGACATAATTTTTTACGAATTATTGAGTTTTTGATTTAACAATTTCATTTTCCACCAATCATTCATATTTATATTCAATAAGTTCAATATATGTGCAAAATACTATACTTATCAATAGTTCCGTCTATTCACTCTTTTCGGATTAAGCTCATTTTTTGGGAGATCATTTTTGGATAGAATACAGGACAACAGATAAGGTCTGATATATTATTAATCTTGACATATAATATATATTACATATAGAGTCTATATATATATATGGAATACATAATCTATATATACTTTATAAGTGCTTTGTCTTCATATTTGTTTTTTATAAGATAATTACAATATTTACAAGGCCTGAAAGTCAGGGTTATCTATGCTTGACTTATACTCTAAACTTACATACTTCACTGTTTATTTATATATACATTTTTCATATACTCTACATATACGATATCTACTTCATATACTTCGTATACTTCATATTTCATTTGCTAAATAAATATTCGATATATGTGGACATTTACTATACATATATATTTATCATATACATATACATACACATATATTTATACATATTTATTCTATATGCTCTACATATACGATATTTACTTCATATACAAATATACATTTTATGAATACTATATATATATATATATATATTTCGCATATGTATTAACACATTATATATATTGTTTATTCATATACTTTTATACTTCACATATATATTCTATATAAATTCTACATACACTCACACATATACTCTATAATTTTCCAGTTTATCATTTCAACTGTCACATTACAAAGTTTAAAATTCACAAAAATCTTATTTTGTAATCTTTAAATTTCATTCCTTGACATTCGAGATGCGAACCACTGTGCAGCTGGGCTCTTGTTCACGTAGGCGAACAAATTTGATGGTGCCTTGCCTCTATTTCTATTTATTTAAGCGTTGCACGTGCAGCAGCCAGCAAAACAGCAAAACAGCAAAACAGCAAATAGCAAAGTTGCAACTTGCAACTTGCTGGCTGCAAGTTATTTGCTGACTGCAGCTTGTTGCTGCAACAGTGGATATGGAAATGACTGCTCATATTCCATTCACACGCACCTCCTCTGAGCGCCCTCCGCCTTCCAAGTGAGCTAATGCCTCTAATGGACAGTGCAACGTTTCAATTGCGATTGCCGCCGGGCTCTAATGCGGTGTTAATCAGCGTCATATATGCGCCGATTTGCTGATATCAAGCCATGTACAGACTCATGGCGGCATGGAGGGATAGACTAGCAGATACCCAGTAGCTATGTATGAAAAATACAATTACTAAAGAATACATTTCTTTTCTGCTCATCTTCACAAATAACTTTTACTTTTCGGATCCAGGAACCACAAAAACAATGGTAATATCGGCAATAATTCCATAGTCTTATCGACTACTTTATATTTAACTAATTTACTCTGAACTGAAAGGTAAAAACAAAATAAAATCTAACTGAATAAAGTATATCCTATATAAAATGAGATTAAAATAAATTTGTTAAAAAAGGCAAAAGCCTTGTCGCCTTCTCAAACATTTTAAAGAGCCACGACATACGATATTCGATATACAAATAGCTTAATTAATGTTATTAAGTGATATTCGTATCCGTAAATTGTTCTCATATAAAAATCTCTACTGTTATCTCTGCGTTCGAACCGGGTTTCCTGACTTGACCCGGCCCCAAATTTGTCCTACTTGAACTGAGTTAGGAGAGAACTTCTATAGATCGAATATTATAAAAAAAAAAGAAAGTAGCTGAAGTTGATCTGCGCGCTATATAAGAGGACCTTCGTGAAAAATATTAAGCTCTTATAGGTTCTGAGCTCGACGCGGACAGACGGATAGAAGTATGGACGAACGGGCGGACGGACAGACGGACAGGGCTTCATGGTTTCAGCTCCTCGTTCTTCTGCTTGTTACACACTTAACAAAACCATTCTACCCTGATTTCCCTTTTTTAATGGGTATTACTGTCTGCTCTGCATGCCCCACTCTCTCTGTCTCTTCGTCTCTCACTCTTCTGCTGATCTTTTCAATTTATGGCTGTCCTGTGCCTGTTGTTGCTGGCTGTCGCAGCTGACAATTGATGGATGTCTTTTTTTTTGTGGGACGCACGCTTTGATGGAGGAGCTTGATTTCGTTTTTACAGTGGAATTGATTTTGAACTTTTTGGGATGGATGTGTGTGTGTGTGTTTGTGTGTGTCGAGCAAATGGAAAGGCCACTTGCTGCAGTTGTTCGACCAGCTAACTGCATCTGGTATTGGAAACAAAGCAAAGCCTTGACTTCAATTGCAACAACATGCAGCAACAATTGGCAACAAATGCTTAAATCAAATGAGACAACAATGCAACCAGCAACAACAATTGGCAACAACAACAGCAACAACAACAACAAGTGAGTTATGTGCACTTAAAGCAACTTTGTGACCCTAAACTTTGCCACAAGCCGAACGCACAGCTGAGCAAATTGCTTGTCAACGATCGAAGGCGGCAACATGGGGCATGCAACCAGGCACAGATCGAGCCACAGCTCGAGCCACAGCTGAAAGCCCAGGCTCGGGGCCTGTTCGATAATTACATAGACTGATTTGATATGCTGCGCTTGAGTTTTCCTCTGTGCTCTGTGAAAATTCGTTAGGTTTTTCTTTTTTGCAGCGTGAAGTATTTAAGCTTAGATTGGCCACGCCCACACGTGCCGCAGCGTGGGCAACTCTGGGCTGTTATCTGTGGAGTTGGTCATGCCCATCTGGCAGGGGGCAAGGGCGAAGCCTTGGCCCAGCCACAGCTGAGCTTTAATGAGTTTTTCACAAATCAAGTTGAAGCAGAAACAGAAGAAGAAGAAGAAGACGAAGATGTTAAAAGAAATATAGAAATTGATAGATATATATTATATATAGAAAATATCGAAAGCGATTTAATGAGAAACAGGAGTATTGGGAGTTTTGGGAATATTTAAAGGATATAGGATATAGCATATAGGGTATAGCTAGAACAAGGGATGGACGTCAGTCGGTCTGTTTTTCAGTATGTTAGCCCGACCGTCCGTCCGGCCGTCTGTCCGTCCATCCATCTGCCCGTCTGTCCTTCCTTCCGTTCGTTTTTCCGCCCTTCCGTTTGTCCGTCCGTCCTTCCGTCCGGCTGTCCTTCCATCCGTCTGTCCTTCCATCCGTCTGTCCTTCCATCCGTCTGTCCTTCCGTCCGGCTGTCCTTCCATCCGTCTGTCCTTCCATCCGTCTGTCCTTCCGTCCGGCTGTCCTTCCGTCCGGCTTCCTTTGCCTTTCAATACCACCTTTATATTTAAGTTTATACATATTTTTTATTTGATTTTAAAAAGCTAATCTATCCAACATAGTGTCATCATTCTTCAGATTTTCAGAAGCAACCCTATAGTATCATATAATACTACACCCTATCTTAGTGCACTTTGTTCAGCAAGACCATTTTATTTACAGATCTCGAGGTTTTCCCTGTATTCGAACCGGGGGACTAACGCCTTGCCTAGCCGAATATCCTTTATGAGCTGAGAGACGAGGAAACTTATTTTTTTTTTTTGCGAATTTATCTATATTTCTGAAGACCTTATGACTAGGACTAGACCCTTGCCCATTTTAGTATATTTTTTTGCTTTAGTATTAATTTTTGAAAGAATGAAACAGCTTTTATGAATCCTCTCTGAATATAACAATGATGATGATAATAGTAATGATGCCAATAATCATGATAAACAATTATGAAGATAATAATGAGGATAGTTGATGTTTCACAGGGTATCTCCGAATCGCTTACTCATGAGCAGAGCACTCTAACAGCAAGCTTGCTAGTAAAAACATGGATATATTTCTTATCTATAATTACATAGGTAAACTATCATATCATATCAGAGTATCAGATGTTCAACAGCTCACAGATATCAAACGCGTTTTCTAATTTTGTGGAGACAAGAAAAAGAAGAAAAACAAAACGATTTATTGAAAGTTTCTTAATTGAAATGCAAACACAGAGTGGAAGAAAAAGAGGCGCTTAAATGATGTCTTATTGATTGAATAAATATATGATATCATGTTTAGTATTTACAGTTGGACAAAGTTGAATGCAATTAGTGTGCCTAGAATTGAGTAAGTCACACACAATGCATACGGACGGACAGACGGACGGACGGACGGACTGTCTTTTTTCTTGGTCTCTCTCAATAATTTGCAAATCACGCAGCTTCGCATCTCAAGTTGAAAATTGGGTTAATGCAATGCTCGAAGTTGAAGTCGAAGTCGAAGTCGAAGTCGAGGTTGGACAGCTGGACAGATATAACATGCAAAACCAGTTGCAGGCGAGAGGTAGAGCTGTGGGTCTTTGCTCTGACTTGACTTTTGTCTTGCACAAAAGACAACAAAGCGCCACACGCAGGCAGACAGAGAAAGAGAGGGGGGGGGGGGGGAGAGAGGGAGCGAGAGATATATGCAGACAGGAACCACCCAAAAAGCGTGACGCACAAAATTCCATGCAACATGTTGCACAGATAAGACAAACACAACTGCCATTGGGCTTATTTAATTATGTTGCAATTGGATAATAACTAGAGTAGAGAGAGAGTGGCACGCATATACCCAGTTGGAGCTAGGGTATGGCAGGGCTAGACATGTCTCAACACTTGCTCTAAAGGGCTTTCTATCCATTCATTTCGTATGTAGTTATTGTTACCAAGCTTTTCACGCGATTTTTTTGATAACAATCTCTACACACACTCACACACACACACACTCGCACACTCACTCACTTCTTGAGCAGCCGAAAATATGTTAATTTGATGAAAATTTGTTGCGTTTCAATTTCGTTGCGCTTTTGTTAGCAGTTTCTATAGAAAAATGGAAATCGTGAAGCAGCCGCGGCTGCATTTCATCCGCAAAGCCTTAAGGCGATGCTAGAGATGCACAAAATGTCGTGCTTTTCTCTACACGCTCATAAAGTGAAGTGGGTATATTGGTTTTGGTCTGTATGAGTTGCTGTGGAAGTTAGAAGTTTGATATTTGTGATACTAAAGAACTTACCATGATTGATTGACTGGGGAACTGAATGACTAGCTGATTGATTGAAGGGCTTTTTGGAATATGTTTAACTGATTGGTTGGTTAAAGATCTGACTGACTGCATGATTGAATGATTGACTAGCTGACTGGATTATTGGCAGATTGACTGACTGATTGATCAACTGCTTGATTGAGCAACTGGCTGAATCTGGCTGATTGGTTGGCTAAGTATCTGACTGACTGCTTGATTAAGTGATTGACCAAGCTGAATGGCTTATTGATTGGTTGACTGGCTGATTGATCAACTGCCTGATTGAGCAACTTGCTGAATCTGTCTGACTTATTGACTGAAGGACACTCTGATTGACTGATTGGCTAAGTATCTGACTGACTGCATGATTGAATGATTGACTAGCTGACTGGATTATTGGCAGATTGACTGAGTGATGGATCAACTGCTTGATTGAGCAACTGGCTGAATCTGGCTGATTAGTTGGCTAAGTATCTGACTGACTGCTTGATTAAGTGATTGACCAAGCTGAATGGCTTATTGATTGGTTGACTGGCTGATTGATCAACTGCCTGATTGAGCAACTGGCTGAATCTGTCTGACTTATTGACTGAAGGACACTCTGATTGACTGATTGGCTAAGTATCTGACTGACTGCATGATTGAATGATTGACTAGCTGACTGGCTTATTATTGATTGATTGACTGACTGATTGATCAACTGCTTAATTGGCTGAATCTGTCTGACTTATTGACTGAAGGACAGCCTGATTGACTGTATGGCTATGTATACTGACTGAATTATTGAATGATTGACTAGCTGACTGGCTTATTGGCAGATTGTTTAAGTGGCTGACTGGTCGAATAGCCGTCTCTCTTGTTGAGTGCCTGACTGAATGACACCCTGATTAATTGATTGATTGACTGCATTACTGAATTATTGATTAGGTGGCTCATTGGCTGATGGGATGACTGATAGATCAACTGTTTGAATGACTGGCTTAATAGCTGTCTGTCTGGCTGATTGACTGAATGACTGACTGATTGATTGATTGATTGAGTGTCTGACTGACTGCATGTTTAAACGATTGACAAGGTGGCTCATTGGCTGATGGGATGACTGATTGATCAACTGTTTGAATGACTGGCTTAATAGCTGTCTGTCTGGCTGATTGACTGAATGACTGACTGACATTCTGATTGGCTGACTGATTGAATGGCTGAGTATCTGACTGACTGCATGATTGACTATCCCAGTGGATGACTGATTGACTGTTTGATATGATGGTTACCTGCTTGATTGACTAACCGATTGATTGATGTACAGCGTAAACGCTCAGTGCAACGTTGCTGACATTGTAACAGAGTCTTCATATATAATATATAGAGGTCATACAATACAAAATAGATAGAGCAAAGGAAACCTGTCCTAAATTCTTCCATTTAAAGAACAAATTCGAGTTCAAATTGTACAAGCAATCCATATCTTCCCATTCGTAACTGTAAGTTTTGTCTGTTCGTGTCACGCGCTCATCTCTATGGTTGAGAGATTTAAGGTCTGACGCTTCTGCAGTGCTCACGTTTGCCCACTAATCGGATTTTCGGCCCTGGCTCGACACGGCTGTTGTTTAAACAAGTTTGGGGCATTAATCATGCTTTACACCAGCCTCACACCAACAACAACAACAACAACAACAACAACAGCAACAAGAGCTGCAACAAGACGTTGCAGGAGAACGAGAGGCCGCATTAGTAGGGCGCAACGCATTGACAGGCCCTTGGCCAAAGATCGCTTATCGCCCGATTACGATTATGTTGTTGTTACTTTTCTTCTGCATCGTCTTTTTGTTGTTGTTGTTGGGGAAACTGCAGTGGAGACGCACGCCAAGCGTACACTGAACCCATTTAGGGATCCACTTCCTTCGGCATATAATCAGCTGCAGCAACAGCCACAGCTCCGCCTCGCATTAGCAGCTGCGGGGCTCCATTTCTTCTTCTTCTTCTTCTTGTTCTTCATCTGCGGTCTGACACTTGGCGAATGCAATTTTCATTTCACTTTTCGCCTGGTTTTTCCACGACTGGAAAAGTCGTCTGCGGCGACTTTTATTGAATAATCTTGCTGCGCAAGACAAATTTACGGCCAAATTAGAACTGAGTCTATGGGCGAAGTTAAAGGCGTGACTTGCTCTTTTTCTTTAAGCCGAAAGAGTTAGGGTATAGAGGAGCTTATCAGCTAAAACATTTAACACTCACTTCTCTATATATGCTGACTAAATATTTCAATAATGTTGAGACAGCAAATCATATTTGACTAAATATATTCACAAATAGTTTTATATAATCCTTGAAAATGTTAGTGTAGCAGAGCGTATATTGACTCTATATAATCAATTCGCTAAGGGGGTTTATAACAAGAAATAGAAATAACCAAAAACAATTTAATGAAAACTACGAAGAATATCCTATATGACTGCTCATATTCCATTCACACGCACCTCCTCTGAGCGCCGGGCTCTAATGCGGTGTTAATCAGCGTCATATATGCGCCGATTTGCTGATATCAAACCATGTACAGACTCATGGCGACGGAGAGTGATAAACTAACAGATACCCAGTAGCTATGTATGAAAAATACAATTACTAAAGAATACATTTCTTTTCTGCTCATTTTCACAAATAACTTTTATTTTCCAGGAACCACAAAAAAATGTTAATATTGGCAAAAATTCCATAGTCTTATCGACTACTTTATATTTAACTAATTTACTCTGAACTAAAAGGTAAAAACAAAATCAAATCTAACTAAATAAAGAATATCCTATATAAAGTGCGATTAAAATAAATTTAATTTTTTTTTTTTTATTTACAAATAGCTTAATTTGATGTTATTAAGTGATATTCGTATCCGTAAATTGTTCTCATATAAAAATCTCTACTGTTCTCCCTGTGTTCGAACCGGGTTTCCTGACTTGCCAGGCGTAATACCTAGCCCCTGGACTACACCCATCCCCAAATTTGATCGAATATCTTATTTGAACTGAGTTAGGAGCGAATTTCTGTAGATCAGCTAGGCCTTGCTTGAACTGTATTTGAGTAAAATATATATTTTAATTTTATAAAACTTTTCCAATACAATTAAAAACTGAGAGTAGCGCATCTGGCAGTCGGCTATTTACGCTACAGTTTAATGACTCTGCCTGAGAGCTGTAATAACTCTCGACTGTGAAAATAAAAAAAGGCAAGGAAAATGCAAATAAATAAAACTAAAAGCTGGCAAAGCTGCTGCACTTGTGCAGAGGCATGGACATGCCTGAAATATTATTTGAGACAAAAAAAAACACACTCAAATTCTGACGCAGTGCGTCGGACTCTGCTTCTTCTTCTTCAGAGGCGTTTCGCATTTAACGCTAAGTAAAAAGCCAAATAAAAAGAGGGACTGCAGCTGAGTGAAGGAGGAGGAGTAGTCAGAGTCTGTGACCAGGAAGCATGTCTAAAAATGTTGTTGTTGCTGTAGCTGTTCTTCTTCTTCTTCTTCTTCGTCTTCTGCTGCTTGTCGTGGTTGTCGTCATGTTACTGTTACCAGCGCTGGAGTGGGAGTCGGCTGGGGCAGCCTAGGCAATGCGCCTAATGATGCATTTGGCCCCGGTCTGTGGTTCTACTTGGCGGAGCTGGCTAAGGAAAAAGAAAATTGCATTTCGGAATAGCTCAGCCAATTTAGATTCTAATTTCATGCCACAAATCAGATTAGTTGGCCACAATCACAAATGACCAGGTACAGTTAGACAACAGACGCTGCTTTGTCTTGACCTTACCATTCCAGCCATAATATTTTTTATATACCCAAGACTTTTACAGCTGTTAAATGTCGCCAACTCTTGTCGCCTTTTAACTGCAACCAGAAATTGTTGTAAACTGGTTTCCCTGGAAAATGACCCCCGAGTGCCCATGTTCAGGAAAAAAAAAACACAGCTCGTAAAAATGATTTAACTCGACTTAAGTCGAGCGCTCAATAAAAATTGACTTCCTTTTGTTCAGGCTTCAGTTTTGCATAAATATAATAAAATATATAAAAACCAGCGTTGGGGTCTCTTAAGATATTAAAAAATCATTTTAAGCAATTCCCACGAAAGACACAACTTCATTATGCCCCGAACAATGATAGCTGGCTCTATAAAAATGTCTTTGTGCTCAAAACTGTGTCAATTAATGTTAACTTTGCTGTATCAAAATGTCGTCAACTATTTACACTTTAAAGTTTTTCAATCTTGAAAACAAAGCTCGAGAAATACCTACGATTATAGTTAAATAATTATATTATTCGGCTATAGTCCCTTCTATGCGATTTTCATAGCTTTAAGTTAAGCCTTTAGTCCATTTTTCTTAAGTAGTAATCAGCAATTTATCAACTTTTATTTCCTGCTGTCTTTTTTTAGCTCTTTTTCCTATTTTTCTTTATGCCATTTCTCTATCTCTATTAATCTGTATCTCATTTCATTACTTTTACATATTTCATTTTCCATTCATAATTTGATACTCATTTATTTAATCTGTTTCAGTGTTTCTCTATGTCCCTCGCGCACTTTTACTTTTCTATTTAGCTATTACTCTATTTCTCTCTATCTCTATCTCTCTTTCACTCTCACTCTCTTTCACACTCTCTCTCATTCTCTTCCTCTCTCTTACTCTCTCTCTCTCACCTACTCTCTCGCTCTCTTTCTCTATCTCTATCTCTCTTTCTCATTCTCTCTCGCTCCTTTCTCTCTCTCTCTCTTAATTTCTCTTTTTCCTCCTTTTTCTTACTCTAGCTCTTTCCCTCTGTCTTCTACTCTCTCCATCTTATTCACAGTTTTTACTAATCTTTCTCTATATGACTCTTTTCTCCTTTCTATGTACTCTATTAGAGACGGAGAGACTGAGAGCGTTTTCTACTCTCTCTCTCTCAATATATTTTCCTCTTTATTTGTTATTCCCACTGTTTGCTATTCTTACTGTCTCTCTCTGTCTTCAACTCCACCTACTTCATATAGTGTCCGTCTCTCACTTTCTCACACTCTCTATAGCTCTCTCTCTCTCTCTCTCAGTTCACCTTATTAGCTCAATCTTTCTCTGTTTCTCTCTCCAATTCTTTCAGGCTATCTTCTACTTTCTCTCTTACTTAATTCATATACCTTTCTTTCCTTCTAACTACCCCATGTGTTATTATCTCTTTCTCTCTCTTTCTCTCTCTTTCTCTATAGAGACAGAGGCGGTAAATAGCTTGGGAATAAAGCAAAGTATAGTAAGAGCATTGGAGAGATTGTGAGAGGGAGATAGTTAGAGGCTGTCGCACTCTACATGATCTCTCTATAGTTTCTTTTATTCCCAAGTTAAATATCGCCTTTCTATGCGATTTTCATAAGCTAAAAAACGACCTACAGACCTCTTAGAGTACTTCCAACTCACCCACGCTACCTTTTTACCTTTTCTGTTAACCTCACAATGAAGTATATAAACATTTTTCTAGCCACAACTATAATAATTAATCTGAAATAATTATCATAAGCAAAGGTTGAGCATGTGAAAGATTGATACAATTCGATATGAAATGGAATTTCGAAACGTGATGCTGCTGCCATAGCCAAAGCCCTCGACATATGAGCAGCCATTTGTTAAGCCCAGACGCTGCACTCCATTAAGACAACGCCCACACACACACGCACACGCACACACACACACACATGCATATGCCGGTTCACCTTTTGGCCTGGCGCTGAGTCAGAAACTACGGTTCGAGCAGTCTCATCAATTTCAGCTTCGATGTTCAATAAAAATAAATCGTAAATCAATAAGCTGCACTCAAAGTTCAGAGCCAAAAAACTTGCCCTCACTCACGGTCTCGCTCCTGCCCCTCTCTCTCTCTCTCTGTCTCTCGCTTTCTGTGAAGCGCAGCCTTCTTCTTGTAAAATTTAACAGTTTTTTTTCCAAAATTCATATATATATATTTGATTAATTGGCCTGAAATACAGTTTCATATATGAAATATATTTTGATTGATGTTTTCATAATTTTTGTCCATAAAATAAAAAATAAATAAAAAAAATAAAAAATCGGACACTTTAGCTGCCTTATATAAAATATACAAAGAAGCAGCAGCAGCAGCAGCTATTCTATTTATGGCATGCAGAAGGAAGGGCAGTCTGCACAGGTGGGCAGTCTGGGAGCCACAGGTGTTCGTTAAACAATTAAAAATGTAAATCTAAATTTCTCAGTCTAAACGTTTCTAAACAAAGCCAAGGAAGCTGCAGCCGGGGCAAAGATTTATGCATAGTCCAAAGAATGGGAACATGTTTTCTTTTCTGTTTGGGGCATGCGGCATGTTGCATGTTGCACTTTGGCTGGCCCAGTTACGAAAACTTCCGCATTTTGTTCTTCTTCTTGTGGCGCCCTTAATGCAGGCTGCCTGACTGTCTCTCTCTCTCTCTCTCTCTCTCTCTCTCTCTCTCTGTCTGTCTGCCTGGCCTCCACACTGTTGCATAAATAACGTGAGAATTATGGCGCAGTCCAGTTGCAGCCTGCAACATAACATAAATATGCATGTGCAGCAATAAAGAAATTGTTAAATGCCCCAAATGGCCAGCGAAAAGTCCCGCTGCGCGCCTTTCATATGCTCGCTCAACATATTTGAAAAGGAGTATATTGGTTTTTGTGTAAAATATATATATACATATATGTAGGAGATAAAATTGGATACTTCTTCTTCCCCTAGTTCTTGAGGCAAATTGAGCAGTGTTGTATAATGCAAAACTTGAGTGAAGTTGTACAACACTAAAAGAGTGATAAGATGAAAGAAAATACAAACGTCGACCCTTCACAACTCAGAAATCTCTTTCACTCCCCGATATATATATATATATAAATATATATATAAAGATTAGCAAATAATCTTTGAAGTTTTCATTGAGACTTGAAATTTAGAATTTATAGTCGTGCATACCTGCTTTTTTTTAGTAATCAAATATTTATTATATTATATACGAAGGGTAGTCTGAAAAATATCCGACTTAATAAAAAATATGCTTAAGTTGCTCTTATGTTTTGTATTTTTGATGTATGTATATATCCTTATATATCTATATTATATATATATATATATATATCTTCTTTTAACTTTACGTTTCGATCGGACACTTTTTAGTCCACAATCATATGTAAATCAGAAAAATATATTTTAAATATTTTAGCTAGCATCAAGAAAGTTAACTCGCATTTAGATTCTCTACATATCGATTCATAAATTTTATTATATAGCGCAAATCTAAAGTAAGTTTTATGGTTTTATGGCAACTTATGAACTACACCTTCCACTTTATTAAATATGTTTCTTTATGATTATATTATTATTAGCGTTTGGTGTTTTAAGATTATTTTGAATTAAGAAAAGTAAAATAGAAAATTTCAATTCAATTTTACATTCGACAAAATCTAAAAAATGATTTAAATTTAAAAAAAAATTTGACCGACATAACGATATTCTCTTTTCTAGTCCTATCGTCTCTAGTCTTCCTTTCTTTTATCTTTCTTTTTCTAATCTCATCACATTTCTTGCCTTGTGTTTCCATCTTTTATTTTCTTATATGTTTCCTATTTTCTTTTCAAGTATTCCTTTCTCTTATCTCAATTTCTCTTTCCTTGTCTTCACTCTAAAGGAAGTACTATAGATGACTATAGACTATAGATGAGATTACAGATGAGAACTATAGTCTTCATCTATAGTCTTCTATACTCTTCTCATCTATAGTATTTGCAGACCAGAGAAGAGAAGAAACTACTCGAAAGGAAATACTATAGGTGAGAAGATACATGAAAAAGTTCTCATTTATAGTTTCATCAATATAGTCTTCTCCTCTATAGTATTTAAAGACCAGAGAAAGAAGACAATAAAAGAGATACCACTTGAAAGGAAATACTATAGATGAGGAGATAGAAAACTATAGATGACACTACAGATGAGAACTATAGGCTTATTTATAGTCTTCTTTAGTCTTCTCATCTATAGTATTTTCAAACCAGGGAAGAGAAGAATCCACTCAAAAGGAAATACTATAGATGAGAAGGTAGATACTATATATGGACTAAAGATGAGAACTTCTTCATTCATGAGAACTTCTTCATCTATAGTCTCATCTATAGTGCATCTAGAGTCTTCTCATCTATAGTATTTCCTTTCGAGTGGTATCTTCTCTTCTCTAGTCTTCTCTTCTCTTTTCTAGTTTATCTTTCCCTTTCGTACTGTATTGCTTCCTTGACATATATTACCTTTTGTTACTTTTTATTCTTTATCCCTTCGCTTCTCTTTAGTTTTATCTATTACTCTTTTTGTACTCTGAACGAGTATTATGCAGTCAGTTACCAGCGATTGCATATTTATTTTTTTGTGCATTGCTTAAACGAAGTCACAAATTTGTGTACAACGGTTCGCGTCCACAGCTACAGGCAGCAGCTCACAGTCTCAGCTCACAGCCTCCGAATCAGCCTCAGCTTCTTCTTCAGCTTTGAGCTCTCATCTGTGAGCTTCAAGTGCAGTCAGTCAGCCACTCAGTCAGTCAGTCGTTGACCACGTCACGCGTCTGCAATTGTTTGGCCCGTATTGCCAATTACGACACCAGCAGCAGCAGCAGCAGCAGCAACTGTTGCCTTCGTCCAGCTACTTGCAATTTATGGTTGCTTCTTTTTATTGTTTGGCTTTTTGGCAGTTCGAAAATCGAAAACAAATTCACAGAAAAGAAAAGAAATAAAGAAAGAAAGAGAAAAACCGCTTATTATCAGCGTTTATGTGTTGGCCTGCTTCAGGGCAAAAGGTCTCTTATGTTGTTTTTACACATTTACAGTTTGACAGCAACATAACTGTTTACATATTGTTGATGGGTTTTGCAAAGGTTTTTGTTTCATCTGTTTTTCAATTAAATATAAATATAAAAATATAGAAAAAATATATTTCTTTTTATTTATGTGTTAATATATTTTATTGTTGATAACTTCTTGATATAAGAAGTATTTAAATTCATAGTCCTATATTGATGCTCTGGCTAAGCATTCGCCCTTCTATACGATTTTCATGGCTTCAAGTTAGACCTTTAATTTTTTAACTATTGTAAGCAGACTGTAGAACCTAAATATATTTAATTTATCATATGTTTAAACGATTTTTTTAAAATTAATTTTAAATAAAATTTATTTTAAAATTTTTCTTTTGTGATCATTTTTTACAAATTTGTTGATAAATATTTTATTTTTAATTTTTTGTTACAAAAAAGTAATTTATTATTTTAAAATAAATATATAAAAAAAAATATTTTTTACTTGTTTTTTTTTGAGTACATTTTTTAATTTTTATTTATTTATTTGTTTATTTATTTATTTATTTATTTATTTATTTATTTATTTATTTATTTATTTATTTATTTATTTATTTATTTATTTATTTATTTATTTATTTATTTATTTATTTATTTATTTATTTATTTATTTATTTATTTATTTATTTATTTATTTATTTATTTATTTATTTATTTATTTATTTATTTATTTATTTATTTATTTATTTATTTATTTATTTATTTATTTATTTATTTATTTAGTTTTAAATAAGTTTATTTTAATTTTTTTATTCAATTCTTAAATTATAATTTTTAATTAATTTATTACAAATAAGTTTTTTAAGATTTTTTGTCAATTTGTTTAGGTGGGCTTTTTTATAATTAATTTAAAAATATATAAATATATCATAAAAAAATATCGCTCCATTTAATTGGAATTCCGTTTGAAAACGAATTTCGGCTGAGGCCAATAGAAAAATGTGAAGTTTTCATCGCTGATTTCGACACATTTCGTGACGAGTTATACACTGTTAAAAATGACAGTCGGATTGACATTTGTGTGTGTAGACAGACAGACAGACAGACAGAGAGACAGACAGACGTTCAAGTTGGAGGCGACAGATGCAGAGGCTTCTCCTCTTGGGCGCTGGCTAACCTGTTGGCCAGTTTATTATGACAGCAATTGGCCAGGCCAACAGCTGGAAAAGTCGGTTTGGATTTTAGTTTTTTAGTTTTTATTAGTTTTTAGTTTTAGTTGTTCAATTTCACTTTTTACTTAACTGATCCATGGCTCGATCTCTTGCTCCAAAAGGCGACACATTTGCGTGCAGCAGCGGACGATCACGATGCCGGTGAAGACAACGGAGGTGTACACGCGACCCACCTGGAAGCACTTCAGCACGCCCTGCCAGCCGCCCACGCACCCCGGCCAGATGTGCACCCGAGTCCAGCTGGTCCACGAGCCGGCCTACCGGGATGTGATCAAGCATAAGCCGGCCCAGCAGCTCAGCTACGAGTGCTGTACGGGCTGGAGCCGAGAGACCCCGAGAGCGGATGCGTGCATGAAACGTGAGTAGAAAGAGGAGAGAGGAGAGATGAGTGATGAGTGATGAGTGATGAGTGATGAGTGATGAGTGATGAGTGATGAGTGATGAGTGATGAATGATGAATGATGAGTGATGAGTGATGAGTGATGAGTGATGAGTGATGAGTGATGAGTGATGAGTGATGAGTGATGAGTGATGAGTGATGAGTGATGAGTGATAAGTGATGAGTGATGAATGATGAATGATGAATGATGAGTGATGAGTGATGAGTGATGAGTGATGAGTGATGAGTGATGAGTGATGAATGATGAGTGATGAGTGATGAGTGATGAGAGAGGAGTGATGAATGATGAGTGATGAGTGATGAGTGATGAGTGATGAGTGATGAGTGATGAGTGATGAATGATGAGTGATGAGTGATGAGAGATGAGACAGAGAATTGAATAACTGAGCAGAATCATCGTTCATACATCATTCATCATCATCATCATACATCGTTCACTGATTCATGAACCAGTTCATCAGTTCACTTTACCCAATCGATAATCGATAAGACACAACTGTACTTATTAGGTTGTCTTTCTCTTTCTAATGGAAATTTGCATCTTTTCATTGACAGCTCTGTGCACCACGCGCTGTCAGAACGGAGGCAACTGCACGGCTCCGCAGACGTGCAGCTGTCCGGCGGGCTTTACGGGTCGCTACTGCGAGCAGGACGTGAACGAGTGCCAGACGGAGAAGCCGTGCGACCAGCAATGCGTGAATACGCAGGGCTCCTACTACTGTCGCTGCAGGCAGGGATTCGTGCTGCAAGCGGATCAGCAGAGCTGTCGGAAGAGCTCCTCGCACGCCGACGATGCATTCGAGGCGCGCGACCTGGAGAACGACATAGACGATACGGATGCTGAGGTGGCGACCAGGCTGCAGAAGATCGAGCGATCGCTGGCCAACGAGCGGGTGCACACGAACGAGCTGCAGAAGTCGCTGCAGGCCACCTACAGCGTGGTGGACACCTTGAAGAGCCGACTCAGCACGTTGGTAAGTCGCAGAGTAAACCCGACTATGAATACTCTTTGAGCTAACTGTACTCTGTTTGCTTACAGGAGAAGCAAGCGATGGATGTGAATCGCATGCAAACGAATCTCTATAAAACAGAGTCGCGCACAAACAAGCTGGAGAGCATGTTGAATCTTTTGATGAAGTGTCGAAATGGACCCAATGCCAATTGCCCCTAAAAGTGGGCGTAAAGCAACGATCTGAACTGCATTTTATTTTTAGTTTTAGTCTAAGCTAAAGCATAATCATAATGTGTCTAAATGTAGTTGCTCCTGCTTGTAAGCCATTCCCCAACGCAAGTGCCTCCGTAGTTTAAAAAAAAAAAAAAACAGAAAACAACAAAAATCGCGAAGAGAAGCAAATTCACTTAGTACTTAAGCGCACGTGTCATAAATGTATGTATTAATAAATATGGAATGCTCTAGTTAGTAAGATTCACAATTTGCTATGTGTCTAGTATTTGCATGTATTTGTATATAGAATATATATATATATATATGAAAAAAAAAAAAAAAAAACAAATGTCTTTTGAATTTGGCGCGCACTTGCGCTTACTGCTGTACAGTTAACAGTGCAATTTAACATGATTAGGTTAAATTTATGTGACAAAAACTTTCTACATTTGAATGTAGCGCCTTTCAATGCTGTTAAATTAACAGTGTAGCGCAGCCAGACTTGCAGGCAGTGCAAAGTGAGCATGTTAAGCGAGTTGGCAGCGCCATTTAGTGAGCAAGGTGTGTAATGTTAGAAGGTAAGGCAAAGCTGCAACACATTTTTTGTATTGTTGTCAAAGTATAAATGCCTAATTAGAATTTCACTGCTTGAGAAACATTAAATAATAATTATAAATATATACCGTAACTGTAAATTATAATAGTTAATAAATATATGCCAATACAAACTATAGTCAATAGCTTGTGACGTCACATTGTTAAGGCTCACAGAGAGCTGCCCATATTTGACAACGCATACCATAACAGTTAGTAGCTTGTGACGTCACTTTGGCATGCCCCTTGAACATGCATGAACTACATCTTCCTGCTGGTTATGACGTCATTTTATTAGCGTACACAGAGAGCTGCATACCTTAATTTGTAGAACTCTGCGAGAAATATTAACAACGAAAAACAGCTGAAATTATAATTGAACCAAAACAAAAGAAATTGCAATCAGTCGCAATTTAAAGTATGCATTAGTAATTTAAGCTGCTGCAGCTGCTGTGCAACAACGAAAGCAACGTCGAAAGAAACGTTTAAAGTTTAAGTTCAACCACAAATCAGAGATCGAAGACATCCCAACAAATCTTCGTGTGGTTGCTGTGGTTGAAGCTGGATGTGGGTATCGCCCGCACAATTCGATTCATTGACAATTTGCTGTACAAAGTGCAAAGATGTCGGGCGATAAGCTGACGCTAAAGCAGGCCGAGGTCTCAGTGCAGCGCTTCCAGGAGCAGGCGGTGCCGCACCACTTGAGCCTGCTCGAGAACCACCGGAGCAACATTGAGAAGAGCCTCGCCCTCGGCGACTGGCAGAAGATCAAGAAAGAGGAACTCAATGCAATGCGCGTAATCAAACAGATTAAGAATTTACTATTAGAAATGGATGCGCTGCGCGACAAGCTGCGGCTGGAGGATCAGCCACGCTTCGACAAGCTGATGAAGGCGGGCAAAGAGAAAGCCTTTGAAGGCATGCAGAAATTTTCAAGTAAGCAAAGTGATTTCACAGCTGCTCAAGGCTGTAGTTCCATTAGATATAGTTCAGTTCAGTTCACTGGTTCACAAAGTAGAGCAGTGAACAGCTGATCAGTTCAATTGAACGTGTCCTTCATATGAACAAAGTTCAATTGAACATGTTTGTTCATGTTAACAGCTGAACAACAGAACAATAGCAGAGAGAGCGAGAGAGAACTGTTTCCTTTACAATTTGTTCATTTTATAGCTCTCTTTTGCTTACAGAGCTGCAGCTAAAGTCGCCGAGCGCACAGCAGGACGAGGATCAGGACAATCACTCCCTGGTGGACATTGATAATGTGCCCGCTTTGCAGCACACGCTGCCGCAGCTGGAAACGAACTTCCAGCTGGAGGAGCATCAGCTGATGCAAAGGCAATCCTGCCTGGAGCAAATGGAGCAACTGCAGCATGAAATTTACGATCTGCACGGCATGTTCCATGGCATGCGGGAGTTGACGCAGGAGCAGGCGAACAGCGTGCAATCCATAGCGGACAATGCAGAGGAAGCCTTAGAAAATGTTAATGAAGGCGAGCGACAGCTAAGGACTGCCTTGACCTATAAGAAGGCCATGTATCCCGTTGTGGGCGCGCTGCTGGGCACGTGCGTGGGCGGTCCCATTGGCCTGGTGGCCGGCATGAAGGCAGGCGGCTTGGCTGCTGTGGGCTGCGGCATATTGGGATTCACGGGAGGATCTGTGCTCAAGAGCAATCCCAATGTGATGCACGGCAGCATCGAGGAGCAGCAGGCCCAGCAGCAGGAGGAGGGCAACGACTCCACGGAGACTCTCGAGCTGCGAGAGAAGTCCGAATGACCAAGAAGCAACTCGAGAGCCTTGGCTCCCACGCACATGTGGACGGGGAACAGGCGACGCCTCGAGGTGGCCACCACGAGCGTCATCTGCAGCGTGCGCAGCTATTGTAGCGTACAGTAGGGAGAGCGGGAGAGGAGAGGAGGAGGAAAAGGAGTAGCAAAATTGAGCAAGAGAAGGAGTAGCTGAAATAGAAACAGGAGTAGGCAAAGGAGGAAGGCAGGAAAGTAGAGGGATATCGAAGGGAAGAAGGAACAGGAGACGAAGGAGTACGAGGAGTAGGAAAATATTGAGGAGCAAGGAGCTATAGGAAAAGATGGATCAAGAAAAGAAAACGTAGCAGGAAAAGGAGCTGAAATAGAGGCAGGACTAGGAAAAGGAGGAGGGAGCAGGAAGTGAAGAAGGAGCAGGAATAGAAGTAGGATTAGGAAAAGGAGGAGGGAGCAGGAAGTGAAGAAGGAGCAGGAATAGAAGCAGCAGGAACAAAAACAAATATCAGGATAAGACGAGGAAGTATGCAGTATGAATAGCAGGAGCAAAAATTTCAGGAGAGAAGGAAGAGGGTGAGCTCTGTAAGATTCATTTTTCCATCTTTTGTACATTTATCATCTCAGAAGAAGATACTCTATAATTTTGTTCAATTTCTTTGCCCTAACTTGCTTAGAATGAGAAAAAGCTTTTTCCGATTTCTTCTCCACATTTTATTTAGCAGAACAGGAAACCTCTGCTCGATTCATTTTTCCATCTTCCTTCTCAGCAGAAGAAACTGTACTTTTCTTTAATTCACTCTCCAAATGTTAAGATTTCTTTACGATTCCTTCTCCACATTTTGTTTAGCAGAACAGTTAACCTCTTCTTACCCTCTTGTCCTCTCTTCCTTCTCTGCAGAAGAAACTGTACTTTTCTTCAATTCACTCTCCAAAACTTAAGAGAGACAAAAAAACTCGCTCATTTATCATTCCCTTTTAAAAGCCTTAAGCTCTTCACTTTGCTTCAAGCAGTTTTGCAGAGCAGAAACTTTTCTCTTAAGCTCTTCTGCAGACGCTTCTCTCTCCTTCATTCTTACTGCTCTCTCACGCTCTCTTAGTCTGGCTTGTTTATCCTTTACAAGCTCTCTCTTTGACTAGTTTAAGCGTTATTGTTGTTCTAGCCATGGCAGTTACCAAGTAGCTTATATATATCTGCATATACTATATACACCATATATCTTCTATAAGTACGTATATATCCATTAATTTAAACTTAATTCTTAAGCTTTACGTTTCATGTGTAATTTTAAGGCTTTTATTATGCAATATAAAAACTTCTATTGCTAACAGTTAGAAGTTGATTCTAAACAGATCTTTAACTATATGCTATATGCTTACAAACTAGGCGTGGCAGCTGCTCCCCTCTTATAACGGCACATTGACCGTTGTCCAAGCCTGTTTGAAATTCTTCTTTTGCGAATGCTGCTTCTTGCGTAGACGCTTCGCTGTCTTCTTGCGCTTGAACCACTCGGGATAGTTGCCAAATTGATCTTTGAGTGTTTTGCTGTTGTACACGTGCTCCACACCTGATTTCTCGTTCACCTGGCTAATCTTTTGCCCCTTCTCCAGACTCTCTTGATGCTCGTAGATCAGCTCCTGCTGTTCCTTAGTTTTCGCAGCCTATTTAAGACTATTATAGTATACATTTCC
This sequence comes from Drosophila gaucha, assembly GCA_035045545.1. Classification (NCBI taxonomy): domain Eukaryota; kingdom Metazoa; phylum Arthropoda; class Insecta; order Diptera; family Drosophilidae; genus Drosophila; species Drosophila gaucha. Next base: position 1,441,729 of record JAWNOY010000286.1, read on the forward strand.
AATAGTGTTTACTTCTGTTGTAACTCACTCTCTTAATTTCCTTGGATGTTTTAATTTCGGCCACTTCGCCGATTTCCATTTTAATTTCCTTGCCATCTGCATCCAAGAGTCCCAGCGTCTTCTTCAGCCGTATCAATTCCTTGGCGTCGTAGCGCGCCTTCTTGATTTTGTTCATTTCATCGCGGCGTTTGCGCGAACGATTTTGGCGTCCCATGATTCAATATATTTAAGGATCGGCTGAATATATTTAATTTGCGTTGCAAAAATTGTCAACACGTGCAACAGCTACCGATAATGTCGATAATGTTCATCGATTGTTTCGATATACTTTGCAGCCAACATCACGCTACTCGAAAATGCGTTAACAGCAAATTTTAAATGAGTTAACAGCGCGCTGTTATCGTTAGACTCAAATTTGCGTTTCATTTCTTTGTCTGTTGAATTCAAATTTTGAATTCCTTGGTTCTCAAATAATGTTTGAGATATATGATATATGAAAAATAATTTCATAATTTTTATTAATTTAATTGAAAGCATTAATATAACTTATTATATTTTGATAAAATAAGTTAAATTTAAAATCAAAAAAAGTATGGGAGCTTAAAGTAAATCCCAAAAGTATTTGCGCTGCAAAGCGAGTTTTTTTTTTCTCATTTCTTATGATAAATTTTTTTGCCTATATACCCCAGTTGTAATAAGGTCTGCACAAAAACCAGTTTCTCACTCTCATTCTCGCTCACTTGGATGCAATATGATTTTTGTGTACAAACAAAAGTCAGCTGCTAATGCTGCCTGCTGCAGAGAGTCGCAGAAAGAGAGCGAAAGAAGGAGAGAGCAAAACTGAGAACGCAGTAAATGTTTTAGTTATTCAAAGGACGAAGACAAAATACCATAAGTGAATAACTTGTTCTATATGTGAAGAGGTAATTCAATTGAAATATAAATTAATTTAAAAAAAAATACAAATAAAATAAAATAAATATAATAAAAATATATAAATATATTAATAAATTAGAATATAATTATTTTATTATATAAAAATTAAAATTTCAGTTAACTGTTAGATGACTCGCGTATAAGGCTCATTATAAACATTATAAATATATAAAATAAATATAAAATAATAATATATAATATATAATTTTGAGTTAACTGTTAGCTGAATAGCTTTAAAATCTCACTTCGACTCAGTTTAAATTCTTAGCTAGGGTATTTCGTTAGTTGTGTTTAGTTTTCTGTGCACAGGCGCAGCAGCAGTTTGTGGCAGTGGCAGAGGCAGCCATAACAGGGTAACTGTGTCGAGCTCAGCTGTAGAGCCACCAGCGCCCAGCCACCAGCCACCAGCGACTGGGCAGCTCAGCTGCCTCTTCTTCATTCGCTCGCCGTCAGTCGTCGTTAGCAAACGTCATCGGAGTTTGTGTTGTTCGTCTTGCTTCTACTATACACCAACAAAAAAAAACTCACCCCACTCATTGAAAAGTTAAATATTTAATTGAAAAACATTTCGTAAATTATTTAAGCTAAGCAACAAAAAGTTTTGCAGCAGCCAAACACTTTTGACTCGAAAGTGATACTTTGTGCAGCCGAAAGGACCTTAGATTGCAGCGAATCAATAAAGCAAAAGGGGCAGCAAGTAAGTGTACACAAATACAAATACAAAAACAAAATCAAAAGCAAAAGCAAACGCAAAGACAGAGCAAAGGCAAAGGCAAATGCTTTGCGGAAGTCAACATTAAAATGGCAAAGAGGAAGAAAAAGAAGCAGAGCGCAGACACACACACACATGCATAACACATATGTATATGTACGTATGTGTTTTATACAAATTTGTTTTATGCACGATTTACATACAAAAACGCGCAGCGAAGCGCAGCATAAAAAAATCCAAAAAAAAAATTCTGATTGCACCTTCGCAGAGTTCACACTTTGACAGAGTTGTATGTGTATGTGCGTATGTGTGTGTGAGTGTGTTTGACCTGTGCGCAAACGTTCGCAGAACTTGTCCAGCCTGTCAGTCCCTGTGTGTGTGCGTGTGTATATGTATACCCTATAGCCTAGGCAATATCTTTAGCTGCGAATCTTCTTTCAACGCGCATCTCGTTTTGTTATTGTTTTTGTTTTTGTTTTTCTCCTCTCGATTAGACATAAAAAAGACGAGCAGCACGTTTTCAGCTTTAACACAGATGCTTATCAAAGGGTTTTTTCTTTTCCCTATAAGTTAACAGTTGCTTTGAAGCCTTTTCCAGAGTTCAACTGAAAAAAGTCTAGATTTCCCTTAAAATCTCTTTCTCCGTTCAGCTTAAAAACATTTTTGTTTAAACTTTTGTTTTGTTGACAAATTAATTTTAAATTATTTAATTGCTGTTTTTTATATTTGATAAGAATCTTAATGAGCTCTGACAATCATTTCCTGCTGTTAAAAAAATCAAATATTATCAAAAAGAAAAACTGTTTCCCCGTTTTATTACCAGAATGAACTTTTCACATGTTTGACAATTTGATAAATATATTTAAAAAGCTTGGCATCTGTTTACTATTTAATTTTCAACAACAAAATTTGTCTTAAACAATTTTTAAAAATGTAATGTTTAAATTTTATTTTAATATTTTAAATATTGGAAAATGTATTAAAAAATCATCCTACTTGTTTTATATTGTATAAAAAATTAATAAAAAATATAAAATAAAATTTAATATTCATAATTAACAATCAATAATTCAAAAAAGCTTAAGAATAATTTAAAAATTTTGTTTTTGGAAAAATTAATCTCAAAATTTTGTTTTTGGTAAAATTATTTTAAAAATTTTGTTTTCGAAAAATAAATTAAAAATGTTTGTTTTTGAAAATTTTCATATTAATTTTTTTTTTGCCTTAAACAGTTTTATAAAATTTTTAAAATTTCTTTTTCCCTTTATTTTCAAGTAAATATTTCGTTTGTAATATTTTGTAAAATTTTCTTAGTTACAAAAACACTTTTAAAATTATCTTTCCTATTTCTTTATTATTTTCATTATCTCAAATTTTGATTTTGGCAATTTTATAAATGATTAAAATTTTGATAATTATAATCACAAATCTTCCCAATTAATTTTCATTATAAACATTTTGTAAATGTTTATAAATTGTTGAAATTTGTTCAAATATCATGTCACCTGTTCGCTATTTAATGTTCATGTGAAATTCTTGTGCTCAAGCAGAATTGTATAAAATTTTGTTGGACCTGCGCCAAGGTAAATACAAGAATTTCCACCTCAGAGAAACCGCAAAAAAAACATGTATATATGTATATATGCTATAAGAAATGATTGAAGCAACCTTTTTTGTTTTCGCTTGATGAGGGTACACAGAACCCATCGAAGGGCACAACCAAAAAAAAGAGGAGAGAAGTAATAAATAAAATTAAAACCCAATCACGGAGTCTCAGCAAGTGAATCATACGAAAGTGCACAATAAGCCCGAGAACAGGTCTTGCAATTGCGTCTCATTGTTTTTTACTGCTCTTCTGCTACCTCGTCTTCTTCTCGTTGTATTTATCTTCTTTTTTTTGGGATAATTTTTCACCTGGGCGTTAGAGCGAGTCGACAATAAATCAGGTTGCAAAGCAAAAAAAAATGTTTATACGAGCAAAAAGAGAAAAAATATAAACAACGAACAGCTGATGTCTGCCACAGCATGTGTGTGTGTGTGTGTGTGTTCGACTTGTTTCGAGCTGATTCGAGCAGTTGCTTGTATCTGGCAGCTAGATTTTGGCTTGGTCCAGCCCAGACACGACTTGGACTTGAACTAACGAGCCGCATTCGAATCTGACTTCGGGCATCTCTTTAATTGGCAAAACAGCAAAGGGTAAAAGACAATGCAGCTACACTGACAGAAATTTCGAAGCATATAAGCAATTGTAAATATAAATTTGTTAGGCTAAACAAGAAAGTATATTGATAAGATGAGTTCTTAAGCCTGACAATTCTTTAGAAGGGTTTATTTACAAAAAAAATGCTTTTTACTTATTTTAAGTCTGCAAAAACTAAAGCTCATTTTCTTTAAAAACAATAATCGACGTGCTTAAAGAAAGTTAATTTTATATATTTTTAAAATCTGAAAATTCTTTAAAAAAATTTTATTTTATTCTAATTTACAGCATGAAAGTTCTGAAATATCTTAAGTTGAGCTCAGAAACTTTATAAAGCTGGTTCCTAAACCTCTTATATTTATGGTCTCTGTTCAACTAAAGCTGCTCGAAACTTATTTTAAGACTACAAAATATTATTGAAAGTACATTTTTTAGCTTCATACATTTATTTTAGTCATATTTTGTAACTTATATATTTAATTTATTTAATTTAATTTTTCTATACAAAAGTAGTCAAAAACCCAACTTTATAAATCTTAATCCTATTATTATTGACTTAAGACTCGCTTCTTTTCTCTCAGTGTCTCTTAGTCAAATACTACCAATTCCTTTGTTAGCTATTTTTGAACCCGTTTTTACCTTATAAGGTGGGCCGACTGCACTCTAGTCTAGCCTAGTGCGAGTCGTGCAAACTTTAAGACCCTTGGGCTTGACATAGAAAGTCAGCTAAACAATTAAGTCATCATTAGAGCGCATTAGTGGCTTTCATTAGCGCAGTCACCACTGACGCGGCAGTTTGTCCATGCTACCTGTACAGGTCGACAACAACTGGAATAACAACAGCAAAAGTCAGGTAGAGCCGGCCCAAGCGGCTTTCTGTCCGCTAATCTCAAAATAGCACGCATTGCGAACAGACCCTTGCCCCTGGATAAGTCACAAACAAACATACGAAAAGTTAATCAGCGACTACGAATACCCTGTTCTGGAAGGGGAAAGTGGGTATATACAGATTAGATAGTGTATCACCGACTTAATATGCCCTATATCTAATATGCATTGATAGAATATAAGCAAACAATCATTCGGAAGTTAGTCAACGACTTCTTATACCCTGTTCGTGAAGTGGAAAGTGGGTATATACAGCTGGGAAGTTTGTCTGCGACTTATTATGGTCTGTTCATAAACTGAATTTAGAGTATATTCATTAACAAACAGACTTCTTATACCCTGTTCATGAAGTCGCAAGTGGGTATATACAGTTGAAAAGTTTATCAGTGACTTTTATGCCCTGTACACAAGCTGAATTTAGAGTATATTCATAAACAACTATTCGGAAGTTAGTTAGCGACTAAATATACCCTGTTCATGTAGTGCAAAGTGGGTATATACAGGAGTAACAATTGGCGAGTGTGTCTGCGACCATATTCCACATATAGAACGAGAGTATATTGCCAAATCTTTTAGTCAACGACTTCATATACTCTGTTCACGAATGAAAGGTGGGTATATACTGTAGTTACAATTAGAAAGTCTGTCCGAGTTTTATGATACCCTAATCACAAAATTGATTCAGGATCAGGTGACAGTTTTTCGATGAGATAATCAATTTAGACATCATATACCCTGTTCGTGTAGTGCAAAGTGGGTAAATTCATGAATTATCACACAAAAATTTGGCAGAGGCATTATACACCCTGTTCATGAAGTCAAAGCAGAGTATTTGCAGAAAATATCATTCTAAATTTATTCAACGACATTTTTATACCCTGTTTACATAGTGCAAAATCAGTATGCGTAGAAATTGTCATTGGAAAGCAAGTCAAATACTATTTATACCCTGTTTATTAGTGCAAGCCGAGTGCATACGCTAATTTTCTTTGAAACATGAGTCACCGACTTTCTATACCCTGTTTATAAAGTGCGACTCTATAGTGCATTTATATCTAGACTTTAACTTATGTTGGATGCTGAGCATATTCTGTTTAGAGCAGAGTATATAGAAGCTGAAAGACTTTTCGCTTGGTTTTCATACTTAACATACCTAACTATATGCTATTCAATATATCTACATATAGTGCTAAGTTATTCTGGCTATGGAATAGCTAAAAATCTACACCCCATCACAGTTTGAAAGTCATTGTACACAATTTCTAGTTTCATACTGGATGAACTTGCTTGAAAGACAAAGTTGCCCATAACCCATAACCTTCTCAGATTGTTATCCATATACATATACATATGTTACAGTTTGTAAGCCACTGTCTTCGATATACAGTTTGAAAGTCACAAAACATTAGTTAAAATACGCAAATTCCGACTCAACTAGAGTATGGCAGCAGTCAGTCGCAGTTAATCTCCATTTTCCAATGCATACATTGTAACTGTAATTACGCCTATCAGTTACACACACACACATGCATGCGCACAACCAAACAAAAGGCATCAAGTGCTTCGTTCTGTTTTCGGGTCCGATTTCCTTTCTTCTTTGCTTCGGTGCCTGTCTGTGCATGTCCTGACAGGCACGTTTTTTGTCTCAGCTAACTTATGACATAAGCAACAACAGCAACAACAACAGAGGCTAATGGAAAGTGCGTTATTTTCAGCTATCCCAAAAACCCGCATCTCCCAACAGAATATCTGGACATAACTTATGTCATTTCATATGTCAACTTCTTGCTACAAATTTATGACGTCATAATTGTCGCCCAGGTAGGCTCAGTTGGCTGCAATTTATATTTGCTAACTGCGCAGCTCTGCCTGCGCCCCGCTGTCTACCCTGCCCGTGGGTTACAGTGGGGTTGTTTATTTATACACATGCGTTCAGCTGACGTGTTCATTTTCTACTGGCATTCGCGTTGATTTGCAGCTACAACAACAACAACAACAACATTAATCGATAAGCTGCAGCCTAAATTAAACGCAACTCAAATACATTTGTGTGTGTGTATGTGTGTGAGCTATCCAAAATAAATCAGTTGAAAATAGCTAAGGTGACCCCCAAAAAAGAGGCAAAAGTTATTTTTTCATGCGGAAGTAACTGTTACTGCGTACGCACACGCATGCATACACATAATTGCAGTGAAAACTCGTACACATGTTATGTATACATATGTATGTGTGTGCAGAAAGTTAGGCACTGCGCAGGTCAAACATAGCAACTGGCAATTTGTTTGTAAACAAAAATGCCAATGCGCTAACCTAAAGAGGGTGGCAGCAAACCGATAGAGAGAGAGAAAGGCAAAGAGAGTGGAGCGCCTTAAAATGAAGAGAGAGAGTGTGGGCCTGGTGTGGAGTTGTGCTTGCTGACGACATGCTCTCGCTGCACGCTCAGCAGCAAAAACAAGCATAGCAATAGCTACAACAACAACAAGAGAGAACAGTAACCAACTGCTATGCAAACTATTTTTAGCGCTGAAATTGTAGCAGCTTACAGGAAGAGAGAAAGGAAGAGAGGCAGAGGCATAGGCTGAGCCAGTGGCAGCGGCAGAGGCAGAGGCTAAGTCAAAGGCTTAGGCAGAAGCAGAGCTGGAGGCAGAGGCAGAAGTAAAGGCTAAGCCAGCAGAGGTAGAGGCGGCGGCAGAGGCTAGGCAGAGGCTAAGCAGTAAGTAGTGGCAGAAGCAGAGGTTAAGGCAGTGGTCGAGACAGAGGCTGAGCAGAAGCTGAGACAGAGGCTGAGGTAAAGACAGTGGCTTAGGCAAAAGCAGAAGCTGGGGCTATTGGATCTTTAAATATTCGCAATAAATTTAAGCTTTATTGTGATATTTATTAATCAATATTAATATTAATCAATATTATAATATTTTTATAATTTTCATTAATATTCCATTATTATTGTTGCTTAAAATATCCTAAATTCAACCGAGTCTGAATTGCAAAAACAACTTTGGTGTCAACTTTAATTGATTAACTGACAATGTTTACCATAGACTGACAGTTGACCTACCTAAAGGCATATACATATTTATATATACGCATACATAAATACATATATATTTATTTGCTTTTTGGGCTGATAAACAAAGTGATAAAATAAATGCGACGCTCAGACATACAGTAAAAAAAAGATGCCTAAATATATCAATTGCGACGCATTATCAATTACGCATTATAAAACATGCATTCATATAGAAATCGAAACAGAGTGCATGTATATATATGTATATAAGCTATATATATGAACAAATCCCATTTAAATGCCAATTATTAACCTGTAAAGACAAAGTACAAAACTTGAAATACGAACACATCTATATATGTATGTATATATATATATATATATATATATATATATTTATATATTCCTATATGATACTTTTCGCTTCTCTTTGAAACCTACCTGCTTACATTTATCTTCGATCGTCCGATAAGTAAGACCTAAACAATAATATTGCCAAAGGCTTGCCCCTTGCACCAGTTCAGAATTCGTAATACTTAGTCCAGTATTCGTAATACTCAAACTGAGAACAAGTGTTCAACATCTGTTAAGAGATCAAAAGTTTGCGTCATATGGAGCGAAAGCTTTGTGTGCCACTTTACTCAAGTATATGACACACATATATATATATGTATATATATAAAGTGAACCGATTTGAAACAATCTTAAGTACATATGAATACCCTTTAACATTTAAAATAATAATTATCTGTTCTGCTTAAGTGTATGACCTGAAATATTAGATATTATCGATTCTATAAACTATAGTGTCTCAGACATATATATTCTTGATCAATCTGTACAAGTGTGGACTCTAACTTTCCGTCTTTACTCAATAATTCTTTCAGTTTTCAAGTTATCTCAAAGAAACTTAGTATAGTAGGTCGTTCATATGTTCAGATTGATAGATTCGTACTACTATATCATATAGTTCATATAGAAACAATCGATAAGAAAAACTGATTTTTTGAAGTAAGCCTATTTCTAATGCTTGTCCGTACTACTAAATTTCACATATAAAAATAATAGATCAAAAGTTTTGCTTTAGCTTATCTTTTCCTATATTTGATGTATCTTAAGTCTTAAGAGCTTTATAGATTAAGTTTGAGGTATATAAGTACTATATCCCGATGATTCGTCCCCTGCTAAATTGAAAAACTCAATAATTCGTAAAAAATGCTGTGCCCTTAAAAAAAATTCGTTCGAATTCCTATTCGATAAATCGAGTTCCTGTGTAATCCGTAAAAAATGTGATCCCCATTTCGAGTTATCGGGATTCGACTGTATATCTTAAATTTTCAGATCATATTATACTATATTAAGGGTATATAATTAGTATGTATATATATGCTTTTTAGGGTATTTAAAAGTCGACTATACACAGTCAAACTCTCCTCCCGTTCTTCCCTATTCTTTTTTAGGGTATCGATGGATATAATCGTATATCCATATATCTTACAAAAGGGCATTCAAACTTCGTTCATATCTTGACAATTTCACTTCAGCTTGCAAAATATGCCATAATTTATGTACAGCTCGAGTTTCAGAGAGTATTTCTCTATGATTTCTATATTTGAATAAACAAATGTTTCAGAAAGTATTGAAACTTATATGAAACAATTTCTAATTCTTTCCTTGTTATAATAAGTTATCATAATATAAGAGATTTTAGTGTCATAATAAGTAATCATAATATAAGAGATTTTAGTTTCAGATTGCAATATGTTTTTCACGTATTCAAATTTCGACTAAATTTTGTTAAATTTTTGCTTCTCTTACATAATATGCCATAATATTCAGTTCAAGTTTCAGCGCGTATTACTTTCTGTGGCATCTAGAAACTGAGACTTGATTATGTCGCAGCTAGCTAAGTGCGCAGTTGGGGGTGGTTAGGGAAATGGGGAAAGGGGAAGTGGAAGGGGAATTGGGGTTGAGTGTGTTTTGTTTTATGCGCAGTTGCCGCTGACTGATTCGCCGACCCTTTTTTCTGAATCTGACTCCATCCATTGAATCCGACCCATTTGTTTAGAAAAATGGACAAACATTTGTGGTCCAACTCTCTCTCTCTCTCTCTCCCTCTCTCTGTCCACTCTCGACGCATAGATCCCAATAATAATTTATAGCTACTGTCGCTCGCATGTTTATCAGTAAACAAGCCCCAGATGATTAGATAGAGCGCAACCAGTAAAAAGCAAAAAAAAAATAATAGAAAGGAAAACAAATTGTATTAGAAATTCCAACTATGCTACGCGAGTTGTTTATTCGAGTTTTGAGTGGGCTGCTGTTTGTTTATATTACCTTTCCTAATATTTCTTTTTGTTTTCGTCTTTTTATGCAATGACGCCCAAAAGTTTGTTTACATATTATTCGATTTCTCTACGCATTTGCCAAACGCATGTATTTATACCTATTAGAAATTGGTTTAAGTGGGGTATAATGGTTTCTGTACAAAGTGTGTAGCAGAAGGGAGGAGAAAGGAGAAGAAGTCGTGTCCCAGCTTATATTATAAATATTCTTGATTAGAGACAAAAGTCGAGTAGGCTTAGCGTTGTCCGTCCATCCGTCTGTCTATTCATCTGTCTCTTTTGCTTGTCTTTTTGTTTCATCATTTATCCACCCGTTTATCCATCAGTCTATCCATCCGCCTATTCTTCCGACCGTACTTCCGTTCGCTTCTACGTTCGTTCATCTGTCCTTCCGACTGTCTGTCCGTTGATCCCTCCGTCTATCTGTCCATCTCTCCAACCGTCCATCTGTCCATCCGTCCATCTGTGCGTCTATCGGTCTATCCGCTGCTCTGTCCGTCCGTCTGTTCGTTAATCTTTCCATCCGTTCGTCCTTACTTTCGTCCGTTCCTCCGCCTATCTCTCAGTTTATTCAGCCGTTTATCACTCCGTTCGTTTATTCAGCCATCTATCTATTCGTCTATCCGTCCGTGCGTCTGCCCGGTCGTACCTCCGTCCGCTTCTACGTACGTTTATCCGTCTGTTCATCCATCGTCCATCTGTCCATCTTCTATGTTCTTATATCTCTCTGTCCCTTCAGCTGTCGTCTGTCAGTCTCTTTTGTATTTCTGTCTACCTAATCGTCTATCCATCCGTCTATACGTTTATCTATCCGCCCGTTTATTCAACTGTCTATCCATCTGTCTGTTCGTTCGTCCTTACCTTCGTCCGCTACGATCGTCTATTCGTCTGTTCATCCGTCTGCCTATCCGTCTATCCGTCGGCGGATAGAACGATAGACTGACAGATAGACGGACGGATAAATAGGCAGATAGACGGTTGGACAGATAGACGGACGGATAAATAGGCAGATAGACGGTTGGATATGTCCAATTATCCGTTTATCCAAGCGTCCATCTGTCTACTTATCCGTCTGTCTATCTGTCAGTCTATCGTTCTATGCGCCTTTCCATCCTTCCTACGTTCCTACGTTAGTCCACAGCAGCTATTGATTTGTAATTCTTATATCACGCGCAGATCAACTAAGTATTAAATTATCGATACATTTTTAAATTTCCATTAAATCGATATAAATATAAATGGGGTATAGCTCCCTTATTCTTAGATTCAATTAAGTATATAGATTCATCTAAAGTAAAGACTTTTACTTTTTGAATACCAGCTCTTGCAGAGGGTATCTTTTAGTCGGGCATTGCCCACTTAGAGTGCTCTAACTTGTTTTTGTTTATAGCCAAGTGAGGCGCGTGCGAAATGAAATTATAATAGATCTATAGCTATAACTATATTCATATATATATAAATCTATCTAGACATACGTAAATGTTGTCGTTCGCTCTTGAGGTCTTTGCGTCAGCTACTTTTCATCTTCTTGATTCTTTTTTTGGTTAGCTACAAGTTGTCGCGTTTGGCGTTGGCCAATTTGTTGGCCTCTTCCACTTTGTCAGCTGTTGCATGATAAAATTTCTAAAAATATAGAAGAAAAAAAAATGGCTAAAACTGCAAACACACAAAAGTAACCTTGAACCTGGCCGCGAGGTTGTGCAGCTTTTTCGCTAATATATAAACATATATATACATATATATAGATCTATATAGGTTTGTATGTACTTATCGCAGGTATTTACCGAAATTTGTAAAAGCTTTTCGCTAAGAGCTGCTCATTCATTTAATGAAAGTGCTTGCTTGTCTATATACCAAATATTTTCTTATATAAAAACAGGCAATGCAGACCCCAGAATTTAGGAAGAAGAAGAAACATAGACATGTTATTTCCCAACAATTGAAATATTCAATCTGAACAAATTTTGAAATATTTGAATTTAAATACAGATGCAATCTAGAGCAGAAAACATATAGAAAATGTTGCCTAGCAAAGTAAATCGGTTAAGTCTCAAAATTTTGGAATAAGGAATTGGAGATCTATGAAGAAATTTGATGAACCCAGTTAGAAAAAGTTTTGCTATCATATAAATTTCGTTAAAAAAAATTTTACAAATTTTACAAAATTGTACAAAAATTTGAATAAAATTTAAAGACAGAAATTAACTTGGAAATAAAATTTGTACAAATATAAATTTCTATACAAAGTTATGAAAATTTTAGTTTTACTTTTTATACTAATTTTGTTAAAATAAAATTTTAAAAACATAGTAACAATTTTTGAAAATCTAGAAAATAATAAAGTTAAAAAACAGAAATAAACTTGTTTAAAGTTATGAAAATTTCAGGATAGGTTTTCATACTAAGTACGTTAGAATAAAATATAAAAACATTTTTTCAAAATTTTTGAAAATAAAAAAAAAATTGAATAAAATTAAGGTCCTGAAATGAATTTGGGAATAAAGCTTTAAAATTTTTTTTTTTAGATGAACTAGATCCTTTTTGAAATTTATGCAAATTTTAGTTTTATTTTTATACTAATTTCGTTTAAATAAAATTAAGAAAAATAAATATTAACAATCTTTGAAAATGTAAAAAAATTGGAATTAAATTGAAATACAGAAATAAAGAAAGCATTACAACTTTAAAAAATGTTTCTGATGAAGGAAATTCCTTGTCAAATTTATGGAAATTTTAGTTTTACTTTTCATACGAGTTTCGTTAAAAAAATATTGAATAATTATTTTTTAAAATCCATAAAATAAAGTTATATTTCCTAGTTTATTTCTGTATTTCAATTTTAAACCGATTTTGTGTTTTGTCAAAGTTATAAGTTAAGTTTGAGGTGTATGAGATATTATATAGAGTAAAAAAAAATGTAGGTACAGTCAAGCTTTATAATATTAGTTGTATCGACTTCTTAACAAAAGTTCTATTGTCTAATGTTTTATATATATCAAAAGATATAGCCCAGTTAATTAGAATGCTTGCAATGTCTGGTGATTGCAGCACGCTTCAGCTACTTAAAGCTTATTATTATTTTATGCTTTTTTTATAGAATATTTCTAACTTTTTATGTGATTAGCTGATTCGCTGGACTTGCTTTGTGCCCGTGACTTGGCAGTTTCTATTGTACACACACACACACAGACACAGACACAGACACACACGCATAGAATTATATTAGATTGAACTTTGAGCAGACGCTGGGGAAAATAACCAATGGCCAAACCGAAACTACATTTGCCAGCCAAGTGCCGTTCGCTTAGTCACAAGCTACAAAAAAAAGAGCCACTCGGTCTGGCAGCTAAACAAAAAAGTATCTGAGAGATACACAAAACTAACAACTGGGGAGTGGCTGGGCAGCGGGAGGCGTACGGACAGCGAGAGGGGCACCAAAAAGTGTGTCAGTGCGCAAACGTCAGCGCAGCTGATCGCCAACCAGAGAGAGAGAGCGAGAGAGAGAGCTTGACATTTGTTGGTAAACAAAATAACACGAACTGCGCGTGTGCTCAGCTGCTCGGCTGCTCGTGCAGCATAATTTTGGCGCTGTCTGCTTTTGTTTACCAGCTGAACACAAAACGAATCACAGTTGTATGTGTGTGCATGTGTGTGTGTGTGTAGCTTTTTTTTTGCGTTTTAAAAAAATACATAATTATGTGTTTAGTTACGCTCGCTCGCTCGCTTGATCGTTGGCTCTCTTTTGTGCGCTCGCTCGCTCTCTTTTAGCGTCGCTCTCTCTGCTGCTTCGCAGCGCGTCGCAGCTTGAACTGTGGCTGAGCAGCAGCTGCCGTTGACATTCGCCTTTAATATTTGAAAGCAAACGCAACGCGCGGCACAGCCAAGTGCAGCAAACAAAAGTGAAACACACACACACACGCACACACACTCTGTGCTCGTTTTAGGTAAATGTAACTGTAAAACTAAACTTCAAAGTGTTAACAAACTAATAATAATAGAAACAGCAGCAAAAGAAAACAAAAGATACTTTTGCTGCTAAGCTGCAGCTACAGCGACACACACACACACACACACACACACACACACATACACAGAGATACGTATGTGTGTGTTGTAGCTTTTGTTCTTTTGAAATTCAAATAGGCTTCCGTTCAATTCAGTTGGCAAACGAGTGTCGACTTTGCAGTATCTGCAGTTGCTGTGTTGTTGTTTCTGCCCTCTATTTTGTATCTGTGTAATTGTATCTTTGCAACCGTGCAACTGTGTGTTTGTAGCTGTATCTAGCTAGCAGCAGCCGCCACTAAAAATTGTAAGCAAAGTGCCAGGTGAGCTGCAACAGCTGATGAAATTCTAATCAAGTGCAATATTTGTGTTTTTGTATCTTTTTTTTATTATTATTTTGGTACAGCACAAGGTCGGCTGTGACGTCAGCGTCGCCTTTGTGAGAGACCATTGCATAATTTGTATTATTATTATTATTCTTGTGGTCAATTGCAGTTTGAAGCGTCTCTAAAAAATAATAATACATATATACATATATATGTGCATATATATATATATAAAATCAAACAAAGCCTAAACAAAGGCCGCATAAAGCTTTGTGCTAATCAATTGCGTTAACTGATATGAACACTCACGTATGTAGGTGTGTGTGGGCGTACCTTAGTCCATTTCGTATGTGGGCGCAATATATTTGAAAAAGCTTTACCTGTATACTCATATACATATATGTATGTATATCTATATCTATATATATTTGTTAATTACATTTAATTTGCTGTCGAAATAGTTAACTGATTCATGGATATTCGTAACGAAATTAAGAATTAAGAAAAAATATTAAATGAATTGTTGATAGTTAGTTAATTGCTATAGCACAATAGACTTATTACACTGACAGAAATAATAGATAAATAGAAACAAATTATAGGTAAGAAATTATAAAAGCGAACATGAAAAACTAAGTAACACTTTAAAAAAATTCAGCTCATTTAAACGGGAAACATATCATGAATTATTAGAAATAGCAATGGAATACATCTGGAAAAGCAAATTAGTTAAATTTCTTAAATGTGTAATGTCAATTAAAATTACACTAAAAAAAGCTGTTGGAATATCGAATTAAATAAAAAAAAGACGTTGGAAATTAATGAGGACCTCTGAATAGGTGCCCTGATGGGACATATATTACACTGAAAGAAACAATGAAATCTAAAGTATGTGTTATTCGAATAAAGTACAGATGCTAGAAAGTTAGTAAAATAGAAACAAATAATCAAAAAATAATAGTTACATAATTTTTACACTGGAAGAAATAACTAAATATATGAAAGTAACAAAATCAAAAATAAATATATAACAAAAAATTAAATTATTTATTATTACATTTTACATGTTACACTGAAAGAAAATTGTAGGTATGTTAAAAACAGTTTCATTTCTACACTGAAAAAAAAATTCAGGCATGTTAAAAACAATTACATTTCTACACTGAAAGAAAATTTCAAGCTTGTTAATAACAGTTCAACCTCTACACTGAAAGAAAATTTCAGGCATGCTGTAGTGAAATGCAGAACAAACGTTTTTTAATTCAGACAAGTTCAAAAATTTCTAAATTTAGAAAAAATTCTTTTACATATTCTTTCTGAACTATTTAAAAAAAAAAATTCATCTATAAAATGTTTTTTTTTTTATTTTTTTTTATAAATTTTCTGCTTTCTTGATTTGCTTATAAGTAATATTGTATGTAGTATACAATATTTGTAATATATATTTCTCTCAGTGTATTATTTTCATTTAAGCTATTTTTGCTATCAGTGAAAACTTGCATTACGTATTATTCCGAGTCCCAGTCAATTAGTTCAAGTTCATTAGACTATAAACTAGAAACTGGAAACATTTGCAAAGCCTCACCCACGTGCCTGAACTTTCGACTGCCGACTATAATTATAATATATACTATACGTGTGCTATATAACACTTAGATAATGTTGAGGTAAACAATGGAACCCCGTCTAGCCAGTGGCTTATCGAAATGAGTTTGCGAAATTGGAATGATTGGCAAAAGTGAACCATTTATAGGTAAATTTATCTATATATATATCAAGATATATAGTTATATATAGAACTTAGACTTATATAAGTGATCGGCGATCAAGGTCGTTGCAAAAGCTACAAATGACAACTAAAATAAATGATGTAGATACTGTATCTGAATAGAGTATTCACACACACACACACACACATAGCATAAAGCTTAACTGAAACCAAGACAATTGTCATTTCGATGACATGCTATATATATGCATGTATGTATATAGTATATATGAGAGCATTTCTATCTGGCAAATTGTTTACATGGTCAAGGTTACGTCTACTTAGCTGACAAAAGTGAAAATCAAATATATATATACATATATATATTAGATGATCATTGCCTTTTGTTTACCTCCCGCTTGGTGCTTATCAACTGTGTTTTTTTTGCAGTGCATTGTTTGAAAAAAAAAAAAAACAAAAGTTAAAGCCAATGCTTGAGACGCAGTTTCGATTTGAAACGTGTACGAAATGCATATGACGGCACGAAATGCACTTCCCCAAAATGGAATGTCGTAATGCCAATTTTCTATATATACACATATGGATATATGCATATTATATCTGTACTTATATATAGAATGCGAAATTTCAAATATGCTTTGGCATTCCAACGTCAAAGCCAGTTGCTTTGTGTGCGGGCATTATGCAAGAATTATAAATTTTTTATATGTATATATATATGTATATACAGTTGTGCTCACAAAAATAGCAGTGCAGTAGATGCTAACGTTGTTGGCAATTTTTTTTGGATATTCCTTCTTATAGATGCAACTCTTTGGACTTTGCTTTTATAAAATGGAATATAGACATAAGAAAAACAAAAAAAGTCCCGTTAGTTTTGCTTATATGCATGCTTATATGCATGCATTTGAAATCTTTCACTAAAAGTCAGCTAATTGAGGGTCAACTGGAAAGTCTATATAATAGAGTATATTCTGCAAATAGTATAGCTATAATATAATGAAATTGCATTTGCCATAAAAAATTATTTAGTACGAAAAATGTATATTAAAAATAAAATAAAATTATATGAATAAAAAAAATTAAAATTAAAATTAAATTATTTTAAAAATCACAGCACAAAAAAATTATCAGAAAAACAATAAAAATTATAAAATTAAATTCAATTTTTAAATTAAAAGTATTCAAATAATTTCAAAATTATAAAAAAAATTTAATTTAAAGACAAAACTAAAATTTTAAAAAATTGTACTTTAATTAAAAAATTAAAATACCAAAAAAAAAATAATACAAATTTAAAGAAATAAATTAATTTTAAAATATTAAAATTTATAAAATAATACAAAATTTGAGAGAAAAGTAATACGTCGAACACCTCATACTCTAACTGACATATATGTATGTATATATTAGCTATGTATAGACCTATATGATATTTTTAATTATTTTCCTAATTAATTTTCGATTTATTATTCGTGAGAGATCTATTTATATATGATTAATATTTTGAGTTTATAAATGCGCTTTTGTTCTACTGAGATTTTGTAAGCTTAACATATTTTCACTTACAAAATGTGCGCTAGACTCGAGTTTTAGTCTCTATTTAAATAACACAATACCCTACTAAAGGGTATATGTGTTAAGTGCCCGCATTCGCCTTTGTGTCAATCAAGTTCTTTTGTTAAACTTTCGCTGACATTTGGTTGCGCAAATTGTCGCACGTTCGCGAGCTTTAAACCTGGCTAACAGAAGTTGGCTGGCCCACAGCTTTGTGTTAGATTTCACTTGCCTGAGAATCGCGTAGAAGCCGAGGGGGAGTCACAGACGGAGCCAAAGACTAAAGTTAGTTATTCAGTTGCTTCGTGTTTTTTGCGGTCAAATTGTAAATTTGCAGCTGACTGCAATTGGATTTTCGTAGAGTCTTTTGCTTTGTTTTGACCATGATGTGAGTGTCTCTGTGTGTGTGTGTGTGTGTTAGGCAGCTTTGCAGTTGCAGTGTTCGACATTCACAATTTCACAGACAATTGCCATAAACAAGAGGCATCATTTTGCATTTGCCCATTTGGCATAGTTTTTGATTATCATTTCAAACTGGAAATGGAAACGTTTCGAGAGCAATTCAAAATTGCAAAAGTGGCACTAAAGCAGCTCGAGATACAGTTACAGCTTGCATAGATACAGATACAAATGGAGATATATAAATATATGAATCTCTCGTGACGTGCGCTCAATTTAAATGATATGCATTTGTCTTTGTGCCTGTGCCTGTGTGTGTGTGTGTGTGTGTAGCACCATATATAATTGCCTTGATCATATGCTTGTCGCATGCACACAGCAAAGCAGGCGGGAGGAGGGGGGGCGTGGCTTCAGTTAGCTATCAACTTGGCAACTTAATGGGCTGTGCAGCGTCGCTTTATGACAAAAGTATATATATAAATATATACTTAACTGATCAATATAGCTGTCAGCACAGTGCCTGTCAAACTGGGCTCGGGCGCAGGTCTATCGATAGATAATCGAAGAGTATTGCGACTAGCAAATGCCCTGTAAATGACTTAAAGAGAGTTGAAACTTTGCTAAAAGTGAAATCTTATTGAAATGTCTGTCAAATTTTGTGTAATTGGCTTTTAAAATGTGAAAACTGGCTTAAAATTGATATTTATCGATATCACAAATTATTGATTTGAGCAAAATATATACCTTTTTTTTTTAAATGTTAAACATAGTTTAATGAAAAGTCTTAAGGAACAGAATGAAAGATTTAGCTAAAGCAAGTTTATCGAACTCAAAATCTTATAGAGCAAGACTTTTCTATATAAGCATTTAATGAGGTTAGTTTGCAAAATGTTATAGAGTCGAATCCCAATAATTCGAAATGGCAAGGGGAATACATTTTTTACGAATTACACAAGAACTCGATTTATCGAACTGAAGTTCGAATGAATTTTTTTCTAGGAAACAGCATTTTTTACGAACTATTGAGGTTTTCGATTTAGAAAATTAAAAAAAATATATATATGTGTATAAATATATGTACAATATAAGAATTATATTATAACTATATGCAAGGCTAGTCTAACAAGATATCTAGATAAAAGAACATACAAAATATATATTTATGTATTTTAAATTCTGTTTGCTTTTAGACTTCCCTCGTTTATGCTTTCTCAAAAAATACCTTCTCTTCTGCCTTATATATATTTGCTTAACATTAAGATACTCACTTTTAGGCCTTTTCTTTTTACAGGGTATGCAAAGGCATAATTTTCATGGTAAACAATGTAATTAAAGTAATCAAAGTAATTGCCATGAGCAGGGGCTGCTGTGTGTATGAAAACAATTGCGATTTCGAATTTCGTTTTCGAATTTCCATTTCGAATTTCACTTTTTCACATTTTGCAAACAAATTTTTTGAATTAATTAAAGCAATTGTCAAAGCAAACAAATGCAAATTAAATAAATATTAAGTAGCCGCAGCGTTGTACGAAATAGAACAGAGGGAGATTGTGTGTATGTGTGTATATATATATATATATATTACGCAATTTGTTCTATTTCCAGCTCATTTGATTAACATTAAACTATTTGCTCTTTTACTTTCAGAATAAAACAAAAAGAAGAAAGCAGAATAAAGGAGAACGCAGCAAAAGAAAAGCGTACAAAAAGGGAATAAATAAATAAGACTGAGCAACAACAACAACAACAAGAAGAACAACAACATATATAAGCATAAACAAGATCAAGAAGCAATCTCTAGCAAGCGCACAAACATATTGATCTCAATTCGATAAGCAATATCAAGAACAATCAAACAATCGTTCGATCAATCAATCAATTCATCAAGCAATCGATCGATCAAACACTCTCGCTCTCTCGCCCGTATAATGTTCAGCAGTCTCGCAACGTTTCTATTTGGAGCGCAAGCGACGTCTGAGTCAACCCAAAGCCAACCGAATCGTGTCCAGCTCAATCCCACTGAACCGGGCCACGACCACGTCGCAGCTGGCGGAGATGTAATCGAGGTGACTTCCTCAACTCCATCCGTAGCGGGCAATCAGCGGGGCACGCTGCGGCTGAGCAGCGGCAAGCGTGGTGGCGCCAAGAACAGGCGTGGCAGGCGACAACAGCAACAGCAACAGCAACAACAGCAGCAGCAGCAGCTGCAGCAGCAGCAGCAGGGCGGACAACGCAAGCAGCCGGCGACGCTAACGAAGCTGCTAACACCCAACGGCGAGTGCGTCATCGAGGACGACATCAACGAGGATGAGTGGTACATTGTGGAGAAGGAGGGTGAGTAAAGAGTGTAAAGAGATATACTGTATACCCTATAAAACATATAAAGAAGGGGTATATACTTTCACAAATGTATAAAAATATTATGTTACTTAAATATACTCAGTTATATATAGTCAAAAAGGAAGGTGAGTAAAGAGAGCAAAGAGATATACTCTATACCCTATAAAACATATAATAAAGGGGTATATTCGATACATATAATAATGGGTATATAACAATATGCATGTATATAAATGCTATTTCACTTAAGTATAGTCAGTTATATATAGTCAAGAAGGAGGGTGAGTAAAGAGAGCATGTATACCCTATAAAACATATAAAGAAGGGGTATATACGTACATATAAGTATATAAATATTATTTTACTTAAATATAGTCAGTTATATATAGTCAAGAAGGTGAGTAAAGAGGGTGTATGTATACCCTATAAAACATATAAACAAGGGGTATATACATACATTTATGTATATAAATATTATTTTACTTAAATATACTCAGTTATATATAGTCAAAAAGGAAGGTGAGTAAAGAGAACAAAGATATATACTGTATACCATATAAAACATATAATGAAAGGGAATATTCGATACATATAATAATGGGTATATAACAATATGCATGTATATAAATGCTATTTCACTTAAGGATAGTCAGTTATACATAGTCAAGAAGGAGGGTGAGTGAAGAGAGCATGTATACCCTATAAAACATTTAAAGAATGGGTATATACATACATATAAGTATACGAATATTATTTTACTTAAATATAGTCAGTTATATATAGTCAAGAAGGTGAGTAAAGAGAGCAAAGGGTGTATGTATACCCTATAAAACATATAAACAAGGGGTATATACATACATTCATGTATATAAATATTATGTTACTTAAATATACTCAGTTAAATATAGTCAAAAAGGAAGGTGAGTAAAGAGAGCAAACATATATACTGTATACCCTATAAAACATATAATAAAAGGGTATATTCGATACATATAATAATGGGTATATAACAATATGCATGTATATAAATGTTATTTCACTTAAGTATAGTCAGTTATATATAGTCAAGAAGGAGGGTGAGGAAAGAGAGCATGTATACCCTATAAAACATTGGGTATATACATACATATAAGTATATAAATATTATTTTACTTAAATATAGTCAGTTATATATAGTCGGGCTGGAGGGTTGAGTAAAAATTAAAGGGTATATATATACCCTCTTAACTATTTATAGATGGGGTATATTGAAATATAGTCATGGACTTAGATATATTTGAGTATATTTATATATATAATGCCGCTATCACATAGAATCTCTTAGAATCTTTTTCCATGATCTCGGGATCAAGCACTTATCCGATCGTCCCGGTCTATCTTAGAATCTGTCTCGATACCAAACATCGTTTCGGGACAATTTCTGCTTCCGGAAATCTCGATCCCGACACCCCTTTCTAGTAAAGACTATAGATACCCTCTATACCCACTATATACCCTCTTCTAAATAAAGAAGGTACTTAAGTTAAGTAAAAATGTTAGAAAGTTAGAAAAATTAGAGCAATTATTACACTGGGAGAAACTATTAGGAATATGGTAGCTTAAAAAGAAATATGAAGTAAAAAGTTAGAAAGAGAAATAAATTGGTTGAGTAAAAATTATTATAGATTAAGTACTTTTTTTGGATTGATGAATCAGAAAAATGATTACACTGAAAGAAATTATGACACAGGTGGTACATAAGTAAAGTAAAAAAAAATTAAAGTGGAAAAAGAAATATTTAATGCACTGGGAAAAATAGGCATCAGAAGCTAAAAAGATAGATATAGATATAGATATAGAAATGAAATAGCTAAGAATAAAAAGAGATTTAGTATTTTTTTTAGTACACTGAAAGAAAATCTGATATGTGTTATGTAAATGTAATTTGAAAGCGAAAGCCTTGAAAGTTGGTATTATAAAATAATCCTCAATAGTTTTGTAGTTGCTTAAATCTTTTCCTATATTTCTAAACTTGTTCTCTTCTATTGTAGATGAGGAGAACGATTCGCTGCCTCGCAGCGACTCCGAGGAGGAGTTGACTGTGGCGAAGTCTGGAGGTGGGGCAAGTGGTGCTCCCCCTCAAGCTGTCGGCAGTCACGCAGGTGCCACGCGTCGTCGCCAGCACATCAATTCGCATTCCTTGTACAGTGGACCACGTCCGCAGCAGCAGCGCAACTACTTGCAACGCACGCGTGCCGCAGGCCGCACGCTGAGCATCTCCACGCTCAGCCCGCCGCGCAGTGTGCCAGCGAGTGAGTTGGGCAATGGCTCGGGGGCCGTCAGTCGGTCGCTGTATGCAGCTGTCGCCGCCGCTGCTGTCTCGCCCAGCGGCAGCGAGAGCAGCTCCAGCAGCGACAGCAGCGCCAGCAGCGCCAGCAGCGCCAATAGCTCCATCGGGTCTGGAGCTGGTCTGCTAATGGAGGAGTCCTGGTACGTAACTCCGCCACCATGCTTCACCTCGATTGGGCCAATCAATATGGAAGCATCACCCTTTGAGAATCTATTGATTGAGCATCCAAGGTTGGTGATTTTCTCTACCTCCAAAACAATCCTCCCCACCCCCACCCTCCAAAAAAGCAAAGCAAAACTGCACGCAAGCCCTGGCGTATACTTGATATTTTTGACTAATAGAATTTCGCCCTTTGCCCTTTGCTTTGCCTTTGCAGCATGTCGGTTTATCATAGTATTAGGTCCAGCCAGGCGGGCACCGAAAGTTTTGTTAATCTTGATCTCGTTTCGGTGGCGGTGCCAGAACCAGAACCCGAGCCGGCCCAGGCTCAGCCACAGGCGGTGCAGCAGCCGCGCAACCACAGCGCGCGCTTCGACCGCCATGCGGCGGCAGAGCTGAAGCAGCAGACGTTGGCTCGTCAAAGCCAGAAGGTAAATAGAATTCAAATAAACCTATCTCTCTCTATATATGCTCACTCTCTCTCTCACCCTTTCTAGAGCTGCAACAAGAAGCAGCATCAGCAGCTCTGCCGCAGCGCCATCAAGCGCTCGAACAAGGTGCGCGAGTTCCAGGCGAAGGCTCAGCGCCCGCGTCGCTCCGATATGCAGCACTGCAAGCTGGTGAGCGGTGCCAACAACAACCGCAAGTGCTGCTAGTGGATGACTACTGTACCTCATCCCCCTCCATCCAAGGCTCTCTCTCTCTCTACATATGCTAACAATCATGGCGAAGAACATAAAACAAAAGGCGCAAAACAACAATTTTAATTTTTATTTTAAATTGCCAAAAAAAATACAAAAAAAAATACCAAAACAAAAGAATAACAACAACACAGCCGCAAAAATATCAAAATTTAGTAACTACAAAAAGAAAAACATGAATAATTAGTAATTGTGTAAAAAAAACAAAAAAAAAATTATATTATATATTTAAAATTTTGTGTAAATTGCGTAGTTTTTAAATGTTCACAGTTTCAATTCAAAAACACTTTAAAACAAAAAATACCAAAAAATGCAATAAAAAAGTTTTCAAAATGAATAAGCAAAAAAAAAAACAATAAAAAACACAAATGTTCAACATAAAATGACAAAAAAAATTAATTTTACTAATTTAGACTCTAAAGAAAAATAATGAAAAAAGCAAAAAATTTATTATTTATTTATATTTAAAACTTAAAACAATTTATTATATGATTTAAGCGAGAATTCTGAATTTAGTTTTATGATTTGTTAAAGAGAAAAACAATGTATGTATTTTGTGTATGCTTCTTTATGTGAAATGTATTACAGTGTATCAGAGCTGAGCAGCAGCGATTGCTGTGAATGAAAGTATGAAAAAATGTGAAAAAAAACAAAACAAAACAAATATTAATTATATAAATAGAAAAAACCCAATAAAAATGATAATGCTACGATCTTAAGATACGAGTTGCAAAAGTTTATGATAATCCAGTTGATCCATCACGAATGTGGGTCAACTGTTTTTTTTTGGGTTTTGGGGCTCTGGTCACAGTGGTTGCGCCGCCCTTGTCGCTCGTCAGGGTCAGGCTAGGTGGGGGGAGTCGGTGCTAGCTCACCTTTCACAATCGAAAAGCAGTCCGTTTAATTAACCAACTCTTAAGTGTTAACTAACTAATTAGTAATTTGTTTTTTAACGCAGACACGCTTCGCAAAGCGTCTGCTGCAATTCGACTGAGGGGGCAATTAAAGCGGCTGCTGCTGCTGCCCCTCAAGTTACAGTTAGGTGCCGTTGACCTTGGCGCCTAAAAGGTAATGGGTCAGCTGCAAGAGAACAGCAGCAGCAGCAGCAGCAGTTGCAGTTGCAGCCTCTAGAGCAGCAATTGTAGCAGTAAAAGCTCAGCTTCTCTTCTGCTGCACTTCCGCCATACACTTAGAGAAAACACTAATCATGAAGTTAGACAAAGTCAGCCAAGAACTTTAATTGGTATAATATTTATATAAAAAATATAATATATATATATAAAACTAATTAAAATTATATATATACACTCAGAGAAAATATAGTATACATGTTACATCGAAAGTGAGACAAAAACTATAACTATAATTTATGCTATATTTTATATCAAAAATTTAGTATATCCAAAATACTAATACTAATACTAAATACTATTCAATTTAAGCTTTTGCCTACACTCGGAGAAAATACCAGGCATAAAGTTAGACAAAGTCAGTCAAGATCTTTTATAGGTACAATATTTAAATAAAATTATTATTCTACATATTCACTATATAAAACTAAATGAAATTACATAAATACACTGAGGGAAAATATAGTGTAAGTTTAATCTAAGGTCAGTCAATATCTATAATTATAATTTATGCTATATTATTTATTAAAAATTTATTATATACAAAATACTAATTCAATTTTTGATACAAATACTGATAAGCTTTTGTCTGCACTCAGAGAAAATACTAAGCATAAAGATGATCAAATTCAGATAGAAATTCTGCTAAGCTTTTGACTACACTCAGAGAAAATACTAAGAATTAAGTTGATCAAATTCAGCCAAGAACTTTTAGCTACAAAAAAATTGAAACTAAATAAATATGGTTTCGCTGTCGCCATACACTCAGAGAACATATCAAGTATATTTATTGTTGAATGGCAGTCCAGTCGACCTTTTCGTAAACACTATATCTTCCACCGTTTGAAAGGTTGGATCAGCAAGAGTTGCACGTAGATCACTGTTGATGCACTCTACTCATAGTCAAATAAATTATTTGGTAAGTCCATATGGCCGCGATAAGTTAGATACAAAATTATGTGAAAATATTTTGCTGTTTTTTAACTATAAACGAGTATTATGCAGTCGGTTATACTCGTATACATTTTTCTCAATATAAGACTCAACAAGTTGTCTTATATTGAGAAAAGTTAAGACTTCAAGAAGGTTCCTCTTAGTATTCAAATTCTTGCTATAAGTATTTCCTTGAACTCAGTCATTTGCTAAACTTTTTCATATAAGACTCAACTTTTGTATTTCGAGAATTTTTAAAGCAAGAGCGACAAAAGACAAGAGCATTATACTAAGCAAACTTTAAAGTCCTGTAGGATGTCTAATAGAAGGTATATAGTATTTTCAAAGATTCTCTTACTTCATTCAAGACATTTTCTTTATCTTTTTAATTTTACTTTATTTTTTAATTTATTTTCTTAATCAAAGACTCCAGCAATCGGGAGAGTTCCTTATAGGCTTCATTTATGAATTTGAATTCTTGCTTAAAGTATTTTGCACTTATTTCAAGTAGGTTTCTTATCCCTTTCTTTAAATGCTTTTCTTTATATTAATCATATAATAATCATTTGCAGAAATCTGAAATTTCTCTTAAGATTGTTGACGTGTTTTTTCAAGCATATATGAATTGTTGTAGAAGAAATTTTTTTATTTTAAATATAAAAGTATTCTTTTAAGAAATTTATTTGAACTTAAGAATTCTTTTTCAACTTAAGAATTTATTTTCTTCCAGTGTAGCTGCTAACGGCGAAATGCAATGAAAGTAAAGCAAATGCAGATAAAGCTGTTAGCTGGGCGGGCAATGCCCAGGTCTCTGGCTGGGTCTCTGGCTGGGTCTCTGGCTGGATCGCCAGATAGGCTAACTGGCAGCTTCTTTCACAACAATCTGTCCATGGATTGTGGCTTGTGCTCTCAGCTTCTGAAGCTCTGCCTGGCTAGCTGGCTGTGTGGCTGGGGCAAACTCTATAAAGATTTGCGCTAGCCGCGCTTCGCTTCACACCTGCGCGTAACGCGAAGAGCTGCAAACCAGGCTGGGGCTATCGGAACTTGCACATACGATACAACTCATACGATATACGATATACGCTCGTTCACAAAGGAGGGCCTCTTATGCAATGTTGAGCAACAGCAGCCCGGCCGCTGATTCTATTTGGCAAGTTGCACTTGAGTGATTTTTCGGGCTTCCAAAAAAGAAACAAAAAAAACACAAAAAAAAAACGGAAAAACTAACAAAAGTTTTGCGGGTGCTTGTGAGGCACGACTCAGATAGATAAATGGCATAAATGGTGTAGCAAAACATCGGCCCACAAATAACTGCATAACAAAATCGCGCAATATCCCCAAACAACGAGAGTGAAGAAAAGACGAACCAGGAGAAGCAGAAGAAGAAGAAGAAACCCCACGCACAAGTGTTTTGTTAACGCTTTCGTCTTTATTTTGGGCACGGCTCGTCAACTTTTATAGGATTTGTTAAATGTGAAAAAAATGGGCCAAGTTTTTCCAAGTCAGTTGGTCAAAGTGCGTGAGAGTGTGTGTGTGTGAGTGAATGTGTGTGTAAACTATTTTAAAAGTCATTAACAATTTGTTTGAGCAGGTCAGTTTTCAGCTGGCTAAAACTAAAAATTGTGCAAACATAAAAAGTGTTTAAACGTGAGCGGAAGTTGAAGACGGCTTAGCACTTGGAGAAGGTGAGTAATACCTGCAAAATATGGATATTATATAAGACTGAAGACTAATTTATTTAGTTACAAACATTTTGGTTTCATAAGTTAGGCAATCCTCGCAGTGTTGCTAGCTATGGGACATTTAAAAAAAAAAAGGTCAAGAAAACAGGACAACAATTTTTAATTTTAGAAACTAAACTTTTACTATATTTTCGGGAAACCCGTGGGTCAAGAAAAAATTGTCGGGATCGGGCGGGATGAGAAAGATGCTGGAAAAGTTCGGGACGGTCGGGATAAGTGTTTGATCCAGAAATTCCCGCGGGTCTCGATAAGAAAATTATTAACAGATAAAATTGCTTCTTTTTATCAAAGAACACAATAATGATATCGAGGCGGATTATAATTCTTATATATATCTCATTAAATTTAGGAGAAGTTCAAATATTTTATTATTTTAACAATAATGCAATGAATTGTCTTTGTTACAAATGCTTGCTAGGCAAGTACTTGATGTTCTAACATCATCGACAACGAGTGAGTATTCTACTTCTGATAGAATTTTGGAAGAAAGGAGAACACATCTTAGAGAAGAAAATTTTATAAAAATATTATTTTTAAGTAAAAAATTTTATTTATCATAAGAGTTCTAAATGTTAAAAAAAAATGTCGGGACCCGCGGGAAAAATGAAAAATTTGTCGGGATAATCGGGCGGGAAAATCAAAAATTATTTCGGGACGGGATGGGTCGGGAACGAATTTCTTTCCCGATCTATTTTTTCGAACTATCGCTATTCGACTTTATGTATAAAATAGACGAAGCTGTTTCCTTTTATGATTTGCAAAGCGTATGAGCTTTAAAATATTGTAAATACAAATAATATTGAAATATTCTTCAAATTATTTTTTATGCTCAATCAATTTTTTGTCAAAATTGTTTCCAATTGAGACTCTGACTTATTTTTTTGGTGAGCATAAAAAAATATTCGTTTTTAACTATACACAAAGCTTGCTATAAATCTATAGCAAATTTTCTGTGTACTAAGTTTTATTATTTTATATATCATATCAAGAGTACATTAAATGTAGCTCTATAAAACTCAAAGCAATTACAGCATCATTTGGCTAGCCTTAAGACCAAGTTCAAGCCCATTTTCAACTCATCTTTGAATACCTAACTGAGTTCTTTTTAATTCGCCATTCTGAGCCAACTTAATTCTTATCTAACTAAAAGCTCAAATTAACTTTGAGTTGCGGTCAATAAACCTGAAAATAAACCTGACTATAAGAGACAAAGCAAAAAATTACTGTCAACTGTGAAACGGTTCATGTTAAACGCGTGCTTTGGCCATAACGTGCAGATACCGTTAGCATTTGGGCTAACATTGTGGGTGAATGCGTGGTAAGAAGACAAAGCTCGAACGGCTCAAGGTCACGCCAACAACAATTAAAAATAATTACGAGCCGAGCGTTAAAGAACTGCAATGCGAACACACAAAAAACATATAAAAACTATAAGAAATAAATGTAAAAAAAAATAATGAAAGCCAAAAACCGAAACCGAAACCGCAAAAACGCTGTCTAGAGCATATTGCATAACAGATGTAAAGCCAAAGCAAATAAACAAAACAAACAACAAGAAGCTGAAGCTAAAGTAATTATAACGAGAAAGAAGAGAGTATACCATATATTGAATACCCTAGCGGGCATTTAGATATATATGGATATATATGTAAATATGTAGAAAATGTATATATATAAAAAATTTAAAAAATTTTGCCTGAAGGCTTTTGCTGCTCTGGCTTTATAATAAATTGTTATTTCAAATTAATTCTCTGTAACAATTAAATAAATAAATAAATAAAAAATTATTGCAAATTTGTAAAGAAAATATATTTGTTTTCAGATATTTAGTTTTTGTTTCTAATTAGTTTCTGGTCCATGAAAACTACTTAACTTTAGTTCAAATATGATATGATATGATATAGATAAGATATAGCTGGGATATGATAAAATATAATGTCGAAATTAAATGTTTTGATATAATATAACATTATATATATATCATATCATATTATATAGTTTAGATATGATATGTTATGATACTATAACACAATATAGTTAGAATATGTTATATGATATGATATTCTATACTTAAGATGTGATATGTTATGATGTATATGGGATATGATAAGATAAGTCGGAAGTATATGCTATTATATGATATGACAGTGTATATAGAATATGTTACATAATATGATATCATGTAGTTAAGATATGGTATGTTATGACTTAGATATCCATGTCCTATCCTAACTATACCGTATTATATCATTTCCAAACATATGATATAAAGCAATATAGTTCGGAATACAGAATCATATGATATAACACGATATAGTTAGGATCTGATAGGATAAGATTTGCTGTGCTTTGTTACGATATGACATGACTTACGTAGCATATCATACAGAATAAGATATAATATTATTAAGTAGTTGAAAGACATTTAAATTATGATAGGATATAATATAATTATGATATGATATAAGATGATTTTGATAGTATATGAGTATAGTATATATAAAAAGATAGTATATATAAATTATATCATATGATATAGATATAATTTGATATACGATATGACTTAATATTGTAAAATGATATACATTTGATGGGATATAATGAGACATGATATAGTTAGGATACGATATAACAAGATATGCAAAAAATATAGCGAATGATATTATATAATGTTATAAATTAGTTGAAATTTATTCAAATTATGATATGATATAGTTAGTATATGGTATTATATGAAAAAAATCGTTCAAATTCCTGTTAGATAAATCGAAATCCTGTGTAATTCGTATAAAATGTGATCCCCTTGCCATTTCGAATTATCGGAAGTCGACTGTATTAGAAAGTTTTTGTATAATATTAAGTAAACATTTGCTTAGCTGGTATAGCTTTACTTTTCCGTCAATCTTAGCTATATTTAGATTCTGTTTCCTGTCGATTTCTGAGATTTATATATGCGACCCGATCCAATATTCCATTTGACATATTGCGATATATATATTAAGATTGTGTTAAATAGTTAGATTAATGTAATATTGGTTTACATTTCGAAAGATAGGTAGACAGTTCAATAGTGAGAAAGACATAGCTATAATAACACAGTTTACGGCCAATCTTTCCTCTGATCTGTAATGATTCTGTAATGCAATCCAAGTAGGATATATATATATATATATAATTCAGCATGTAGAACCTAGAGTGATTTATGGTTATACATATATTAAGTTAGCTATAAAATATATGACTATTTTTATCATAGAAAGCAAAAGACAGTCTTATATTAGAAATTGTCTTGTTTTCCGATCTTTGCTATATTGTCATATACTTTAAACTGATTTCATTCCATATACCAAAGCTTGCAGAAAATAAATTTATGAAAACATTTATCAGGATAGCTTGAGAGACTTTTGTTCTTAGATATCCCCAACAAGAATAGCCCTTTACATTCTTAAAACTATTCAAGATATATATATGATATATATATCATATTGCGTGACATAGTGTATATACCCTCTGGCTGGGCATTAACAACAATAATTAAGCAAACGGCGTGCGTTTTTACAGCTATGTATAAAACGCAGCCAACCATTTGGCGGAGGCGTTGGCAAGGTAAAGGCAAGGCAAGACGAGGGGCGTGGCAGGCAGGTGGGTGCTCAGGTAGACCGAATCGCAGTTTTTCATGACAAAATTGATCCGAAGAAGGGTTCTAGATGCGTGGCATTAACAATAATTTTAATTAAAGCAAAGCATTTAGCTGACAGTCTGAGTTTTATGCCTTCGACCTTAACGCCATTGTCAGCCATTGTTCGAGGCGACAGCGCTTGATGCTGCTGTTGATGTTTATGTTTCTCGCATATTGACCATAATTAATTTATGAACCAAACAAGCTTCCTTCCTGTCGCCACGCATGTGCTTGGAGATGCATCCAGGCTGAACATAGCACAAGGTTCTTGTTATTATTTGACCTTCCATTAATGATTATATTCAATATTTATCTTTGCAGCGTCGACTAGTTGCGTGCGAGAGATGAAGCTGTGCAGATTTGCGGGCTGTTTGCTGCTGCTGCTGCTGCTGCAGCTGCTGCATCGAGTAAGTCTGAGAACTGAGAACGTTTGCCTTTCACTATTGCGCCACAGCAAGTTTGTTGCCTAAGTCTTTTGTTTGCTGCTTCATTTGGATGGCAAACAGAAACAAAAACTAATCTATTTAACAGTTAAACTGCATTCTTAGAACGAACTTCCTGATTATGCTAAGCAGCAGCACGAGCACATGAACCGTAACCAAATCGTGTTGGCCAATCGACCCGGTCTAACGGATATGCTTGGCCATATTGCGTAGCTTCCCAGTTCAGCGGAAGAGATGGCGTTGCACAAATTATGTGGCCGGGCCTGCCATTTCTTAATCAATGATGCAGCTGTTTTTGAAAAACGAAAGACTTAAGACACGAACTTGCTTGCTCTACCTTTAACGTATGCTAATTGTCTTCTTCTTCTTCTTGTGTTTTTGTTATTGCTGCAGCCCAGCTGTTGCATAGAGCTGAGCACCGACTATGCCATCGTGAGCAAAGCAGCGGTGGCCACCACCACAGCACCACCAGTGCCAACGCCCGCTGCACCACCCAATCGCAGCTTCAAGGGACGCATACAGACAACAACGCCACGCAATGTCTCGAACAGCAAGCGCCAGGCTCGTCCGCTGGCAAGCAGCGCCTCCGATGAGCCCCAGCAGCAGCTGGTGGCCATCTCCTCCAAATCGTATATCTCCGGCCCCACCACCCAGCCCTCCAAGCTGGCCAAGCGCGCCGGGCTGCCGGCCCAGAAGAAATTCGCCAAGGATGTGCGCAATCGCAGCAGCCTGGCCGTGGAGCGAAACAGACTTCAGCACGAGGTGGTGAGTAAATGTGGGAGATAATAATCAAATGGTATGGGGATCAAATAAAGCTTTGATGTTGCGGACAAAGAGATCTGATCTTCTTAAAAGAAAATACAATTTTATAGTACAGTCATACGCCCAGCTTAGCAATTTGAGTTTCATCTTTAGGGAGTTACCTTCTGCAATCCAATGTAAACGTGTTAAGATTCAAACCAGACACTGCAACAGGCAGAGCCTGGCTTAACGAGCCCAATATATAAATAAGGCTGACATTCCAACCGTCCGTCCGTCCGTCTTTCCGTCCTTCTGTCCATTCAAATACAAAGGAATTAGCCGCTATTGAAGCTAGAGCTAGAGACACTCGTCCTATACAGCTTTAAGATATTTCAACCACGCCCACTTAGGGCATGTCAAAAAGGGTGATTCTAAATCTTGGGTATACCATCGTTCGCTAAAATAACAAATTGTTAATAAAATTGATTGTTTTTGGAAATATTTTTCACAACTGTGTTCCCTTCTATCATTAAAGATTTATAATCTATTTGAACAATTCTTTTTGGTTTCTTAATCTCTAATGCATTCTCGATAACAATCGATATTTTTACTTTGTTTTTAAGCTATGACTTAAAGACCATAATACCTAGAGATACCAAATTGACTATGTAGGTTTCTTTGATGCAAATACAGATAAGACACTTTTTAAATTTTGGATACCTCCCCCCATTAGCCCCAAAAGTGGAAAAAATTTATTTCAAATACTAGGTAGTTGGGATTTCGCATATATACACCTTTAGATGTCAATATGATGTCCTGAAAATTTCATTGCGAAAGTAGATCTAGAACCGAAGTTATTTAACAATCAATTTCTCAAATGCTGTCCAGAATGCAGCCCAAGAGCAGCCGCTTAATCATTTATGCAGTGCTTGTGTGTGCAAGTATATATGTGTGCGTGTGTGTGTGCCCGCAGAGGGTAATATGTATTGTTAAAAGATGTAAGCTAGATTGGTTAAAACACCACCTCGGACTTGGTTCAGGGGATCTCGTAGTCGGGCAGACCCAACTAGAGCGTTTTTACTTGTTATATATATGTATTTTGATTTCAGCCCGATCATGTGCCCGACTCTTCAGGTTATGTGCCACAGCGCATTGGACATCCAGTGCACCTGGAATATGGCTCGACTGGCGTGGATTCAAGTGGTGCACCCACAGGCAGCGCTGGCTATCATGCTGTGCCCTATGAAGGCAACAAATGGCATGAGGAATACTGGGATCAGGACTACTCCGGGCAGCAGTACACGCACAACAGCACTCGAGTGCAGCGTAAGTACTTTATCTATCTATATATAGTAGGATCTATAGCTATTGCCCCTTTAGACATTGAAGCTGAGTGCCAGGATGATTATATGAAGATCCGCATTGGCTTCAATGGTTCGTTCAGTGGTTTGCTCTACTCCGCTGGCTATGCCTACGATCCCGATTGCATGTACATCAATGGCTCTGGCAGGGACTACTATGAGTTCTTTATACAACTGAATCGCTGTGGCACATTGGGCAAGAATTCGCTTCAAGAGGAAAGTCGCAAGAATCCCACGGTGCGTATGGTTGATATATATTTGATTTAATATTCCAATTTATAATTATGTAAATCTATTTTTAGAACTTCATGTGGAACACTGTAACTGTTCAGTATAATCCGCTGATTGAGGAGGAGTACGATGAACATTTCAAGGTCACCTGCGAATATGGCTACGATTTCTGGAAGACTGTGACATTTCCCTTTTTAGATGTGGAGTAAGTATTTGCTTAGTGAACATTTTTTTTTAAGGCAAGAGAAAGTATATTTAGATCTAGATTAGAGATGGGTGTCGGGATCGAGATTTTCGGGACCCGAAATTGTCCCGAAAAAATTTTCGGGCTTGTTGGAAAAGATTCTAGGTGGCCGTCGGGATTTCGGGTCCCGCGGGTCTCGAACGGGTATCTCTGAGATACCACCATCTCAGAGCATATCTCTAGAATTTTTTACCATGATCTAATGACCAAGCACGTATTCGATCGTCCCGGACTTTTTTAAAATCTTTCCCAGCCCGCCAGATACCGAAAATCGTTTCGGGACAATTTTGGGTCTCGAAAATTCCGATCCCGACGCCCATCTCTAATCTAGATGCTTTATTTATTGTTCTGAAAAATTGATCTAGTCATAATCTTTTTAAGATTTAGTGACTATCAAAGCATGGTTAAACTTGAGTTTTTCCTTTATCTGATAAAGAAAAGATTTACGAGAAGAAAAATTAAGTTAATACTTATCTTTCAAATTTTGCGGACTTTTTGAGTTAAAAGTATGTCCGAAGGATTTAAAAGATCATCTTCTGGTCATTCATATGCTAATAGACTATCTCATAGTCAGATATTTCCTAGTTCAGTCTGCTTTAGTCTCGTGTCTCCTGTTTAAGTCTCTTACTATCATATTCCAGTCAGTCTTTTATCTTAAGTAAAATTGATTGTAGTGAAGTATGTCCCAGTCGGATCTCTTAGTTGGCATTTCCTTAATTGACTAGCTTCTAGTATTTGTTTTTTTTAGAAGGTATTTTCCCGTCTGGTATCTTCTTGTTGGGTATATCCGAGTCAAGTATTTTCTAGCCGTGTATTTGGAAGTAAGGTTTTCCTAATCAGGTATTTCCTACTGGGGTATCTCCTAGTCGGGTTTATCCAAGTTGGGTTTCTCTTAGTGTTTTCTACTAAGGTGTTTTCTAGTAATGTATATTCGAGTCTGTAGGGTATCTGTTACTCGGCTACCACCTAGTTTGGTATCTCCTAGTCGGCTTAATGATATATTTTCTAGTAAGGTATTTCCTATTTGGGTATCTGCTAGACGGGTTTTTCCTACTGTTGCATTATCTACTAAGGTCTTTTTTAGTAGAGTATCTTCTAGTTGGATATCTATTAGTAGGGCATATA
This sequence comes from Drosophila gaucha, assembly GCA_035045545.1. Taxonomy (NCBI): domain Eukaryota; kingdom Metazoa; phylum Arthropoda; class Insecta; order Diptera; family Drosophilidae; genus Drosophila; species Drosophila gaucha. The sequence continues at coordinate 1,476,988 of JAWNOY010000286.1, forward strand.
TAACTCGCCTACCTCCTACCTTGTTATCTTCTGGTCGACTATTTCTCACTGATGTATTTCCTTGTAAGATATTTCCTAGTCAATTATCCTTAAGTGGGGTAACTCCTACAAGGGTATCTCCTAGTCTTGTATTTCTTAGTCGGCTATTTGATAGCAAGGTATCTCCTTGTAAGGTATATTTTCGTCTAGTAACTCCAAGTCGAGTATCTCCTAGTCATTCATCTGCTACTCGCGCATTTCTCTATTGCTGATGATCAAGCGAGTATCCGTTACTTCTGTAATGAAAGTCCTTTAATTAATTTTTTATCTTTCTTTCTTTTCACAGAGTCGCAACAGGTAATCCCGTGGTCTTCACCCTCAGTCCACCTGAGTGCTATATGGAGATTCAGAATGGCTATGGCATTGGTGGTCCACGTGTGACTGGTCCAGTGCGCGTGGGCGATCCCTTGACGTTGATCATCTACATGCGAAGCAAATATGGTAGGCACTAGAGATGGGATCGGGAATGAAATTCGTTCCCGACCCATCCCGTCATGAAATAATTTTGATTTTTCCGCCCGATTGTCCCGACAAATTTTTCATTTTTTCCGCGGGTCCCCACAGTTCCGAAATTTTGTTTTCAACATTTAGAACTCTTATGATAGATACAATTTTTATTTAAAAATAATATTTTCTCAAAATTTTCTTCTCTAAGATGTGTTCTCCTTTTTCTAAAGTTCTACTAGAAGTACAATACACGCTCCTACTCGTGGTCGAAGAAGTTGTAAAATCAAGTACTTCCCTAGCAAGCATTTGTAACAAAATATTTGAACTTCTCTTAAATTTTACATGATTTATCTAAGAATTATTTTCCTCGTCAATATCATTCTTCTCTTCTTTGATAAATACAAGCAATTTTATGTATTAATAATTTTTGTATAGAACTCTAACTCAACTCTAACCCTTAAATTTCATTCTCTACAGATGGCTTTGATATAGTTGTGAATGATTGCTATGCGCACAATGGGGCCAATAAGCGCATTCAGCTGATTGATCATCAGGGTTGTCCCGTGGATGATAAGCTCATCTCGCGCTTTAGGGGCTCCTGGTCGGACTCGGGCGTCTTCGAGACGCAGGTGTATGCATATATGAAAACCTTTCGCTTTACGGGCTCTCCGGCGCTGTACATCGAATGCGATGTGCGCATGTGCCATGGGCGTTGTCCGGTGAGTGGATCATAGACCTTAACTCTAACAGTTAAAGATATCTAAAATCTATTTTTGAAATACACAGAGTCAGCCCTGTCACTGGCGCAATTTGAAGGCAGTGACCAAACGCGACACCTCAAACATGACGGCCACGAATTTGTCGCTGCCTCCGTTGTCGGATGCTGCAATCGAAGCTACTGAGAGTCCGGCGCAGGCTTCGCTGTCGGAGAATGTGAATCTGTTTCAGTCGCTGCGTGTGCTGCAGGAGGGCGAATCCGATGGCGACGACGTCTATGCCCATCGCCAGGCCAAGCCGCAGCTGCCGCATCAGACCTGCCTCAAGACCTCCACAGTCTCGGCTCTGACAGCCAGCTGCTCGGCGCTGCTTTGTGTGCTCACTGTGATTCTGTTCATAGCCTGCTCTCGGCTGAAGCGTCGCAAGCAGTCGACGCTCTATGACTCATATATAGCGCACAAGGGTCAAATTGATTGAGATTGATTGACAGTTGAATTTGCTAATGGATATGGCTGGGTGTCTTAGGGTCTACTGGAGTTTTGTAAATAGTTTTTATTGCATTAAATAAGAAGGTACCAACGAAGTTTTGTTCGCTCATAGTTAGCTGTCGGTCTTAAAATAATAAACAATTACATTTAACAGTACTTTGTGGTAGATTTTTTTACAGCTCTGCATAAATCAACTGAAAACTGTGTTAACAAAAAGTGTTGCCTACTTTTCAGCGTGGACATATATTGTGCTTCAATTTATTTTTTCACGAACCTCTTCTCACACTTAAATATTTTGTTGCATACTTTTAAGCGGCGCAATTAAACCGCTGCAAATAAACAAAAATAGCTTACATAAATATAGCTGTAACTTGGCTATATCCTTGCACAGGACAAAAGGACATAGTGCGTTTGGCTCGTGGGGACTTGCCCTATTGATTCCCATCAAAATGTTATGGGGTCCTCTAAGAATCAAGGACTTGTAATATTTTAGCTCCAGGCCAGCTGCAGCGTGCAAAGAAATAGCCCTAAATGCACAAAATCGCTAATATTTTAGAAACCACAAGCAGTATTGAGATGTCCTTTGGTCCATTGATAGTCCTTAAGACCACAATAAATTTGACACATTAAATGTCAGGATACGCAAGGATACAGGCGAGCTATAAGCTATTTTCTCTGCGGAAATTCGTTACGATATCTCAGCAGTTTAAAGGACTTTCGTCCTTGTTGTTGTTCATTCTTAATCAGGAGGATAAGCACTTCTTTTGGTCCAAAGGACATCTCGATAGTCCTTCAAATGGCCAAGTTATTACCGATTTTTGACATTTTACCACATTTTTCGACCATATCCCTTAAAAAAAATTGAGATCGAATTTTTGTGGAATCCTTTAAATCCTTGAATGCCAATCGATAGTCCTGTTCTATATGAGTTCAGAATGATAGATGCTTGCAAGATCCTTACGTACTAAGACGAGAAATACCTAAGAAAAAAATGTCCTTTTTAGAACAATTTCTCCAGTTGGGTCATATGCTGGTGCAGGACGAAAGGATATAGTACTTTAGGATGGTAAATATCAGCTGCTTCAAACGATTATGGTTTCATCCAAAAATTTTGTTGTTCTAATGTACATATATCTTGAAGAGTCTAAGAAGAGTCAAAAGAGAATATGCAAGAACGGGTGATATTCGTAACCATGAAACTGTTTGAAAAAGGTTGTTGAAAAAGTCAAGGAAATTTGATGATATTTTAGAGAGTGCTTCTATACATGTATTGCCTGAAATCAACTATTCTAGCCCTATAGATGGATATAAATATAGATGTCATAGACTAGATTAAGATTCCACATAACATACAAATTTAAAAAAGAAGATTAAAAGTGTTGCCTACTTTAATGCGCATCTTTTATTGCTCTCGCGTGAGTAAAATAATATTTATAGATATGCATAATAAAGACTTAAGACACCTTTCTGCACCGCTGAATATAATTTTTAATAATTCTTTATGTTTCTAATGATAAATATTTTTTGAAAGCCATATGTAATTTTTTTTCCAACAGCGTATATTGAAAGCTAGTATGAAAAAGTGTTGCCTACTTTCAGGCAGTTTCGTTATTTGCTGCTCTACGCGGTGGCAGTTGCAAATTGGAGTTGACTTTAAAGTGTATTAATGCTGTGGCATGTGCGGCCCATGAGGAAGCAATAAGGCAGCTAACTTGTGTCACCTGCTGCACTTCCTCATTGGCCTGCCCCCTAAAATGGGGCTGCCCCGCAACAAAAATGCACACATTTTTTGAGCATGTGTCAAATCGTGTTCGATTTATGTGCCAAGCTGTATTTTGACTTTTGGTTTTGGGTTTGTTTTTGTTGTTGTTGTTGGTCGTGCGCTTTGCTGCATGATTTTCGATCATTGTTGTTGCTGCTGCCGCTGCTGCTGTTGGGTTTGACACAAATTTTGAGAGCTGCGGCGCGCCGCAAAACATTGCCCAAAGTGTTAATATGGTTGAGGACTTTTAATATTGCCCAACTGCAGCAGCAGCAGCAGCAGCAACTGGCAGCAGCAGCAGCAGCAACTGGCAGCAGACTTTTGCTAATTGTGCAATTTTCAGTGAGTTGCTCATTTTGGACTGTATTTTTTTTATCTCTTTCTGCTTCTATGTTTTTCTTTTGTATTAATATGCAGTTGCTGCTGCTGCTGCTGCTGTTGGCTAGAGTCTTGGCACATGCGCAAGAATCTTTGGTGTAAAAATTAACACGGATTCATTGAGGTGTTTTGTATGGGAGTGTGCCTGGCTAATTAATTTATTTACCTATGAGAAGCCACAAAGAAACTGAACAAACACACAAAAGACACTCTAAATGTTTATGGTATCACATTACGTTTCCATTTACGTTTCGCGAATTATTGTATAATTATTTAATATATTCACACACGCAATTTGCATAGAATGAAGCATGTACATCATGTACAAACACACAAACACACATACACACATAGATAGATGCCATACGTTTATGATTAATTGTCTTTTAAAGGCAAAAAGCCAAGCGGATGCTAAGCAAAATAATTAAGCAATCCATTAAAACAAATTGCTGTCAGCCAAAAACATGCTCCAAAAAATTATTTGTAAAAAATCTTAAAATAAATTGTGTGAGGAGGGCATACGACTGATTAATGAAACACAACATTCTTAATTTTAATAACATCATATTTATAAAAAAAGTTAATCAAAATAAAAGTTGATATATTCATTTTTATACCTTTGCTAAAAATGGTATATTTATTATGGCTAGAAGATTGGAGCGAATAGAAAACATTTCTGTGATTATTTATGGTTTATATACTTTTGTTCAGATGAGTTCGTATAAAACCCTGTCAGTCCGTTCAGTGGTCAGTCCGCACGTCTGTCTTTCCGTCCATACCTCCGTCCAACCGTCCGTTCTTCCGTCCATCTGTTCGTTCATCCGTCCGTTCATCTGTTCGTTCATCTGGTCTCACGTAAGCCCGTCCTACTGTCCGTCCGTGCGTCCATCCATCCGTCTGTCGGTCTCTCTGTCCGTCTTCTTTTTTGTCTGTCTGTTCGCCTGTCTGTCCGTCCGTCTGCCTTTCCGCCAGTTTGTCTTTCCGTTCGTCTGTCTTTTGGTCCTTCCATCTTTCCGTCCGTCTGTTCGTCAGTTTGTCCATCTGTTCGTGCGTCCGCCCGTCTGTCTTTTTATCCACCTGTCTGTCCGTCCATCCGCGTGTTCGTTCGTCCGTCTTTCCGTTCGTCTATCTTTCGGTCCTTCCATCCTTGAGTCTCTCCGTTTGCCCGTCCGTCCATCCGTTGGTCTAGACTATCTCAAGATCAACCTACAGTTTTAAAGTTGTAGTTTCGAAAGACTATATCCTATAGCTCCCACAGGATTAATCGGTTCAAAAAACTGTTTTAGGAATAAAACTGTTTAGTTTCTTTACCTTAAATATTAGCTCTATGCATTAAGACAACAGTTTGGATTTTGCAAGGGTATACACTCTTCAGGATGGACAAAGTTAACCCAACCCCCAAGCTCTTTCTTATGTTAGTAGATTGGAATGCGCTTACTGTGTTTTAATTTCTTGAATCTTCTTCACAAAAAAACTAATAATAACTTTAGCAAATCTTATAGTACAGTCATCTTAATTACATTCAATTTGAGTGAATCAGATTTGCGGGGTCTATTGCTGGACAGTGAGGTCGTTGGTTTGAAAACGGCTTTATTAGCAAGCCCAAGATAAATACTTTGCAACATGATTTGGGTGCAAGAACAACTTGATGTGGAGGTTAGCTTTTTAGGTGTTATGTATAAACTTTTAAAGATACAATGTGTAGATCTCTGTGAATTTTGTCATTCTTAACATATGTATCATGTCGAATCTTGATGGCAATGTTGTAGCTGGCAGTTTGCAGATTGGTATCAGAAATATAGTTAGTAGAGATGGCTCTTGTAGGATAGAATCTTTTAGAAGCTTTTAGTTGTAGTTAAATTACTGAAGCTTTATTATATGTGCGCTCTGTGAACAACCAGTCAAGTTGGACCTCAAAACATATTACTTCATTAGCTAGAAGGTGTGGATAGTTATGACTGCAGAGAGAAAATATCTGATAGTCACTTTTCATCAACCAGCAATTGCTTTGTTATATGTATTGTTGATAGAATCTGCAGAAATTTAGGATTGATGTATCATCAGTAAATATAGTAGTAAGTATAGACGTTCGTTTGTAGGGATATCTTAAGTTTATAGTACAAATAGAGCTAGGCTCCAGTAAGCTGCCTTGTGGAATTACAGTTTTTATAATGTTGTTACTTTTTTTTACTTTTTTACTTTACTTTTTTTAGCTAAGGTGCGTAACTCAATTTTGAGACAAGTTTTTGATGCTCATTTTGCATATCGCTTGGGTAAAATCAGGCAAATTTGCTGTTAGCCAAAAATATGCTCCAAAAATATTTAAAAAAAAACCCAAGCAAATGGTTTAGGTATGCTTAGCTATGCATAACAGTAAAGCTACGCCCAGTTGTTGAGCTAACAGAGATTTGTGTGTGTACTTTTGTAGGCCAGGCCAACTGCGGCACGTCGCAACCTTGAAGGCAGCTGCCATCCCGTAAAGTGTTTCAATCGAATGCAGTCAATAATTAAGTAGAAAATTTTGATGGAATAGCTATAGGAAAAAAAATGAATATCATGTAATTTGCGTTGGCGTTGCCAGCGTGATTTTTATCGCAGATGCAACTGCAACTGCAACTGTTGTTGCCGATGATGTGTGGTGACACCAAATAGGCAGCCAAATTGCGCCAACTACAACAAAAGCTAAAGATTGAGTTTTTATGCGCGCTCGGCGACCTTAGCTTTTGTTTTTGTTTTTGTTTTTCTTTTGCTGCTGCTGCTGCTGCTGCCAGCTCTGACAGAGTCCAAGTTGTCTTCGTTTGCTCATGCCTCATAAGTTGTTGTTTTTCTGTGCGGCACGTTCGTGGCCTGAGTCTTTCGTTTGCATTGTATTGCGCTGTCATGCGCGCATATGAAGGCATCAACAATGCAAAAATATGCTTTCATTACCAAACGTCTAACACGCGGCTTTAGCTGCCATGCATTAAGCTCTTTTTTTCTTCTCATTTTATTTTTTTTATACAATATATCCGACAATATATTTTTATTTCTTAAATACATTTTTAAGCGATTGTTCTTCAGCAAATTACGCTGGCATCTGTCATCTGACTGCATGCGGAAGGGGTTCTTGCAATTAAAAGCTAGTCAAGCGAATGTGAATGTGAATGCAGCCATTAAAATATATTACATATATATACAGTAGAGCCAGGCTAGAGCGAATTACTCTTTGCACAAATATGACTCATTTTTTTAAATAATTTATTTATTTAAAATTTCTTTTTTTATGATTAATTAAACACATTTTCTTTTTTAATTTTTTAAATATTAAAAACTTTACATTTTAACTCAAATAATTAAAAAAATATAATTATTATTTTAATATAATATTGAATTTTGTATTTAGTTTTAAAAAATATTTATTGAATTTTAGAAAATAGATTTAAAAACTCAAAAATATTTTATTAAAAACATTTTATTACATTTTAGTTCAGTAAAATAAAAAAATATTTTTTATGATTCTAAATTAAATTTCTTAATTTAAAAAATATTTTTTATATTTAAAATTATAACATTTCTTACATTTTTCGTTGGGCTTAGTTTTTGTTTAGTTTTTGAATATATTAATTTAATTTTATAAAATATATTTAGAATTTAATAAAAAAGAAAACTTATTTTATTTATTTATTTAATTATTTAATAGTAATATATTTAATAAAATTTGTTTAATGGTATGTTTAAATAATATGTGTTTTTTTTCTAATAATATTAATTGAATTTATATTATTTTGGAAAAATATTCATTGAATTTCAATGCAAACTATGACTAATTTTAATAAAAAATAATATAGATTTTATTTAAAATTAATATTTAATTGATTTGAAATAATATATTTTATAAAATATAAGAAATTCATTGAAATGCATTTATTTCAAAATAAAATTCTTTAATTTCAATACAAATTGAATCAATTTTATTTAGTTTTAAAACCGTTTATTTAGCCAAGTTAATTTTAGAATATTATACATTCATATTATATAAATAATTTTAAATTAATTAAAAAATTAGTTAAACAACTAAAGGTAATTTTTTAAAATTTTCTTAATTAGTTAAATTATTTTATACATATCTTATATATATTTGTTAATTAATAATTTATTTAAGACTTACTTCATTAGTGAAAAAATTATTAAAGATTTTATATTTATTTGTTAATTAATAATTTATTTAAAATGTTTATAATTAGGTAAACTATTTAATATTCTATATTTATTTGCCTATTTATTTAAATTCTTCTTAATAAGTTAAATTATTTTGTACATATTTTATATATTTAATTTTTTTATTAATTTATTTAAAATTTCCTTAATTAGTTAAGCTATACTGTATAATTATTTGTAGATTGGAATGGGCTTGCTCAACTGTTTTTTAGTTTTTGTTTTTCTTTTTTAGTTAAGGTGCGTAACGAAAGCTTAGGACAAGTTTATGATGAGCATTTTGCATATCATTTGGGCGCCATGAGGAACTGTTTGCCGTATGTTAATGCTGGCTTCTGGCTATAATGATTAGCGCGTAGCAAATCGTAAACTACGTCGTCGACGCCCCGTTGACCTTTGTTGTGTCTGGCTGGAAGTGTCATAATTAAACAGCTCAAAAAAGTAAAGCCAGATTGAGGAAGTGCGCGCATTGGAGCATTACTTTTCTCACGCACTGTAAAAGCGTTTCGTGGTTAAGTTGGCAACTCTTGGCTTGGCATGTAAACAAAGGCGGCAACAGCTGTGAGCCCAGAAGCCGGACAAGGCCAACCCTTAAATGAAAACGTGCGTCTTTTGTTTACAAACCCTCTTTTATCCGCTCCGAAAGGTGGAGGGACACAGAGAGAGAGAGAGAGAGAGAGAGAGAGAGAGAGAGATTGCGCATGCGCGTGCTCAGCTGCTGTGCGCATCATTTGAGATTGTTCTCGCATCGCATTGATTTCTATCCAGAGTCCAGAAAAGCGAGTTTCAGCTTAATCCGCACCCAAACTGCCGCAGTTCAAGTTGGAAAATTCGTCGAGGCCGCACAAAAATTACCAAAAAAAAAAGAAGTAAAGCCTTAGCCTAAACTAAGGTAAAGTGAAATTTTAAAAGCTAAAATCAAGTGAAATAAAATTTGATAATGGAATAATTTATAGTTATATAAATATGCCTGGACTACATTTTGAATAGGAACTAGGAACTGCCCAGCGCAAGGACAATGGATTTATTTGGCAGGACTTGGCTGCTATGCAGCCTGATGTCGCTGCTATTGATTGCACGAGGTACGTGTGCGGGGGAGTGGCAAACGTTTTCCCTGGGGCGGGGGCGAAGTTATATAACCTAGCAAAGTTAACTCTTAACCCACTATATATATATATGTATTTTCTGTAAAGCCAAGAAACTAGCAAATTTTACAGCAATGATTTGATTTTTTTCTTAAATTATATACGAAACGCGCAAGCAGCGACGCCTTGACAAATTCCGCAAGTCTTCTAATTAGCCAACAAAACAAGCAGGAACCAGCCTCGGCCTCTGCCTCAGCCTCAGCCGCAGCCACAGCCATAGCCACAGCAACCAACCTCAGCCTCAGCCTCAGCCTCAGCCTCTGCCTGTGCCTTCTTTGCCTGTAGTATATATATATGTATGTATATATAGCTACACCACCCAAACAACAGCAACTAAGTTTAAAAAAGACTGTGGATTGAAATGAGACTTGTGGAATTTGCCAAAGCGTCGCTGCTGCAGCGCTGCCCAAAAAGAAAAATCATCAAAATGAAAAAAAAAACGACTGCGCCGATCATTAAATGCAACTCTTCAAAATTTCTATAAGCGATATATTCCATAATCATTAGTAGCCATAGCCTCTCTCTTTTACTCTCTCTCTATCTCTGTCTCTCCTCGCACCCGCTCTTTAAACTATATATCAGCTTAGATCTCTTCTAAATATATACTCCTCTTAGCTATATTGCTACTCTCTCTCTATATATATAACTATATCAAATATATTCCCTAACTTTTAAGAACTCTTCCAATACCAATCCAAATTTGTAGCCTATCTCTGCTTTTGTAATTAACAACTTTTAACTTCACCCGAAAAATATATAATCAAGTTATGAAAGCCTAGCAGCAGCTGGATACACACGAAAAGCAACATCGAATTTGAAAATTTGAACAAAAAAAAAACAAAGAAAGAGATTTCTGTATCAACTGCCGAATCTTAATTCATACTCCTTCTGTTCTGAGCAGTCCAATCTAGCAATAATAAATGTTTATAGTCTTAGTTAGTGGAAAATCGACAATCGACAAACCCCAAACAAGTGCTGTCTGTGTGTGTACTTAGAGCTCACACAAACACTCACTCACACACACATACATTCATTCATATACTCCCAACTGCTCATATTTATTATATAGCTCAACTGCAACTCGAAACTCTGCGTATACCCCATAGACAAATATACTTATAGACAGCTGCTCTATATAACACACAAGCATAACCCGGTCACACATACACACACACACACATATACATACATATATAGCAGGGACATTGCCATGCAGCATCCGCATCCCAGTTTTCTGCACATGTCAGCAGAGAGAGCCCAGCTCTCTCTCTCTCTCTCTTTCTCTCTCTCTCTGCCCAACTGTCGGATAAACTTAGCTTGTCTTTGAGTTAACTTATTAGCATTCCTAGCAGTCGAGCACACCCGTTTTGCACCAGTATTGTAACTAGCTCTAGGACTGTAAACTTGTTCGAACGAGGTCTTTGCATTGCAGTGTACACTGTGCGCGCTGGATGAGTTTTGCTCTAACACGCACACAGCTGCTGAATGCAAAGGCGTCACATGCGGCGTATACGCAACCTCGCCACAACAACAACAACACTCCACAACAACAACAACAACAACACCAATGTCATCTTTAATTTTCCCTAAAATGAAAGCTTTTAAAAGAATCGGCGTTAAGTCTCTAAACTCTAGTCAAAAACAACGAGCTATGTCTCTCTCTCTCTCTCTCTCTGTCTCTCTGTCTCTCTCTCTCTGTCTGTCATTTAAAAACATAAACAAGAAACTAAAAAAAAACCAACATAAAAGAAAGAAACAAAATTGTTTGTTATATATTTTTTTGTATTCTATTTCTTTCTTCTTCTGTATCTTCTTCGCCCAACTTTTTGATTTTCTACTTTCCTCTTCTCTGTGTGTGTGTCTTCTGGTTTCCTTTTGCTTTGATTTGTGCTTTTGTTTTTTAGTCAGTGCATCCGAAGACGAAGAGCGCCTGGTGCGTGACCTCTTTCGAGGCTACAATAAACTCATACGACCCGTACAAAATATGACACAAAAAGTTGGAGTAAGATTTGGTTTGGCGTTCGTACAGCTAATCAATGTCGTAAGTGTTCCATAACAATCAAAATTCTAAGCAAACAAAAAAAAACCCAAAAAAATACTAAAAATACCACAAGTAATAGCTAAAATACTAACATTTCGTAGCGTGTAAAAACTGTTCCATAAATAATAATAATTCTTGAGTTTTGTTGCTGCCAAATCGCACAGTGCGCCCCAGCCACGCCCCTCGCCCCCTCTATAAAAAAACAACGCATGCACATACGATATATGTATATATACGTATGTATTGTATGTATGTATGTATATAGTATGTCGATTCAGTGGGCGTGGCTAGCCCGCCAGCCAATTTCTTTGAGTTTTGGTTTATGCTTTGTAAATACTTAAATTACACTCGTGTGTGTGTGTGTGTTGCCTTGACTTTGTATTTGAATGTTCGTAGTGAAGCGTCATGCGTAGCAAAATTACGTTACTAACTAACAACTTACTAAAAACAGTTACTAAAATTAACAATTAACTAAGCAATTGTTTGCATTCTTAACAATTACAATTAACAACTAACAAAACTTATAACCAACAAACAACAACAAGAACAAATGCAAATAATGTCTTAACTTAACCTTCCCACCCGCTCTCTCAAAATATGTTTCTCTGTCCAAAAAAAAATATATATTTCGCCTCGATTCGCTCGAATCACAAATATAATGTATATTACGTGCGTATTGAACGATCGATTCTCTGATACAACCACCACCACCACCACCAAACCATCACCACAACCAACCAACCACCATCATCTCAAAAAATCAAAAAAAAAAACAAATCTCAATCAAAAACAAATTATTCGAAAATCGAACTGAAATTGAATTGAAACCAAGAATGAGAAAAATCAAATTATGAAATCAAACGTTTGGTTACGTTTGGTTTGGTACGACTATCAGCTGCAGTGGGATGAGGCTGACTACGGCGGAATCGGGGTGTTGCGTCTGCCCCCGGATAAGGTTTGGAAGCCGGACATTGTGCTTTTCAATAAGTGAGTAAATGGCTTTAACTCTACTAACTCAACTCTGCCACCAACTCTCTCCCTCTCTCTCTCTCTCTCTATATATATATATATTATCTATTGTATAACATGTTGTATATTTACTGTACTTAGGCTTTCAATTCCTTTCTGTATCAGCTACTAATTCATATTTCTTTTTCCCTGTGTCCAGTGCCGATGGCAACTACGAGGTGCGCTACAAATCCAACGTCTTGATCTATCCCACGGGCGAGGTCCTGTGGGTCCCACCCGCAATCTATCAGAGCTCCTGCACAATAGATGTCACCTACTTTCCATTCGATCAGCAGACGTGCATCATGAAGTTCGGCTCGTGGACCTTCAATGGCGATCAGGTCTCGCTCGCGCTGTACAACAACAAGAACTTTGTGGATCTATCCGATTACTGGAAGTCCGGCACCTGGGACATTATCGAAGTGCCCGCCTATCTGAATGTCTACGAGGGCGACAGCAATCACCCAACCGAGACGGACATCACTTTTTATATTATCATCAGACGCAAGACTCTGTTCTACACGGTGAATTTGATTCTGCCCACGGTGCTGATCTCATTCCTTTGCGTGCTCGTCTTCTATTTGCCAGCAGAGGCGGGAGAAAAGGTAAACCTGTAAGAGTGGGCGAGTCCATTAGGAGGTATCAAAGTCCGACCGTCCGTCTGTCCATTCGAATGGAATGAATGACATACGGATGGACAGACAGGCTGACGCACTGACTTGTGAAAATGGTTTAATCGGGGGAGATCGATTAGGACATAACAATATTATCTATATGTGGGTATACCAAAGTCTCTACTCTTGTGAAGGCATCCAGAATTGGAATTATTCTGTATGAGTCTGTGTAATTATCAAATGAGCCTTGATATTAAATGTGGTGTCTGTTAAGGTCTTCAACCTGTGCTTTTGAAATGAAATCAAAATACTGATTTTTATCAATGCTTATCCATGAGTTATAGGAGAAAAGTGATAGGCTTGTACTGCGAACGTTATATGATAATATATTTCAAATTTCAAGTAGCTTTGTAGCTTTTGAGATCACTGTTTTCGGTTTGATCGTTCGTTTATCTATAAGAACGGAAGGAGTGACAAACGGACGGATGGATGATGGACGACAGATGGACGAACAGAATGAAAGACGGACAGGCTGAGGGACGGAAAGTGGTCAGACAGAAGGACGATCTGACAAACGGACGGATGGATGATGGACAGACACAGATGGACGAACAGGCTGAAGGACGGACGGATGGACAAACGAATGGACAGACAAACGGAAGGCGGACAGATAGAAGGACGGTCTGACATATGGACGGATGGAAAGACTCTCAGGGAGACGAACATGAATATATATAACTTATAGGGTCTGCCAAGTCTCCCTTTACCTGTTACTTACATACGCTTCAAACTTTTATACCCTGAATTCCCAGTTTCAATGGCTTCAGTATATAAAAACCGACTCGGTTTGCTTTGACTTCCTTAACGTTTATATATATATATATATCGTAGGTCACGCTGGGCATTAGCATTTTGCTGTCACTGGTTGTGTTCCTGTTGCTTGTGTCGAAGATCTTGCCACCGACGTCGCTGGTGCTGCCGCTGATCGCCAAGTATCTGCTGTTCACCTTCATTATGAACACGGTCTCCATTCTGGTCACGGTCATCATTATCAACTGGAACTTCCGTGGACCGCGCACCCATCGCATGCCCATGTGGATACGTTCGGTGTTCCTGCACTATTTGCCCGCCTTTCTGCTGATGAAGCGTCCTCGCAAGACTCGCCTACGCTGGATGATGGAAATGCCCGGCATGAGCATGCCCGCCCATCCACATCCCTCGTACGGCTCGCCCGCTGAGTTGCCCAAGCACATCAGCGCCATTGGCGGCAAGCAATCCAAAATGGAGGTGATGGAACTATCAGATCTGCATCATCCCAATTGCAAGATCAATCGCAAAGTGAACAGCGGCGCTGAGCTGGGCCTAGGCGATGGCTGTCGACGCGAAAGCGAGTCATCTGACTCCATACTCCTCTCCCCCGAGGCCAGCAAGGCAACGGAGGCGGTCGAGTTCATAGCCGAGCATTTGCGCAACGAGGATCTCTACATACAGGTGAGTAGACTGAGAGAATTTCTAGGAACTCTATTCAACTTTTTCGCTCTTTCATTTCTTTCAATCTTTTAACTTCCTCAACTATTTCAATTGTTTTAATTATTCACTCTATGAACTCTTTCAACTCTTTTAACTGATTCAACTTCTTCACCTCTTTCAATCTTCAATATGTAACAAATTTTTTAACCTTTTCAATCTTTAAATTCTTTGAACTATATCAATATTTCACTTTATCAACTGTTTCAACGCCTTCAACTCATTCAATGATTTAAACTCTTTCCACTGTTTCATTTATTTCAAACAACCTTTAAACCTTTTTGAACTCTTTAAACTTCTTCTATCTCTTTCGATTTTTAACTAGCTCTTTACTCCTTCTACTTTTTCCACTCCTTCATGTATTTAAATTACTTTCAAACTATTTAAACTCTTTTTATTCTTAAAGATTTTGAAGCTCTCTCCACTCTTTCAATCTTTAAGCTCTTTTATTTCTTTCAACTTATTAAACTCTTTCAGTCTATGAGTCTTTCAATATTCTGGATGTCTTTTTACTCTTTCAACTTCACCTTCTTCAATCTCTTTCCAACTGTTTCAACTTCTTCTATTCTTTCAACCTTTAGACGCTTCTTACTCTTTCAATCTTGTAAATCTTTCATCTCTATCAATCTTTCTATCTCTTTCTCTTTCTATCTATCTCTTTCTATCTGTCAATCCTTCGAATCTTTAGATTTCTTTTAACTCTTTCAATGTTTCGCTACATTCACAAACTCAAACCTCTTGAACTTTAACTCTTTTAACTCCTTTACTTTTTTCATTCGCTTTCCAACTCTTTTAAGTTTTTGAACTCTTTCCACTATCATTAAACTCTTTCAATAAGAATCTGTCAACTTTTCCGATTGCTTTTGACCCTTTCAATAGCTTATTCTTTCAACTCTATCAACTCTTTCAACTCTTTGAAGCTCCTGCAACTCCTTGAATAGTTTTAAAACTTTTCACTGTTTCAATTCCTTCATTCTTTAACTCACTCCAACTCTTAAAACTCATTTAATACTTTCAACTTATTCAATTCTATCAACTTCTTGAATTCCATCAGCTGTTTAACCATTTCAATTATTCTCTTTCCACTTCTTAAGACTTTCGTTTTATCGACTATTTGAACTCGTTAAATTCAGTTTGCTCTTTTATCTATTTCAATTTTTTTAAGATCATTTATCTCTTTCAATTCTTTCAACTCATTTAATGTTCCCTTTCAACTTGACAGACTCGAGAGGATTGGAAGTACGTGGCTATGGTGATCGATCGCTTGCAGCTGTACATTTTCTTCATTGTGACCACGGCGGGCACTATTGGCATTCTGATGGATGCGCCACATATCTTCGAGTATGTCGATCAGGATCGCATCATTGAGATCTATCGTGGAAAGTAAGGACAGCGACAGAAGGCTCCAGTCAAGGGGCAAACAACTAAAAGGTTAAACATTGCAAACGCAACAATAAGAAAACAAAACGAAAACGATTTAAGCGGATTTTTAGATTTTAATATTTAATAGAAAGATAAAGAAAAAGAAAACGAAAAAAAGGAGAATTGGCAAATGCGAATATTTGACCAGCTATAAAAGTTAATAAAGACAATTATCTCATTAAAGCTTCGACATTTAGGCATAGAATTCACTCAAAAAGATACGAATCAAAAGAAAGTTAATCAATCGCAAGTAAACAAAACACACAAAAAGGAGAAAGATAAAGCAAATCAACTAGTGGAATTGTGCAAGAGTTTTATTTATTATAAAGTACGACTAATAAATAATAGAATTGGATTAGTTTAAGCGCAGCAAACAATGCCAGCAGTGACAGTATTTTCAACTTGTTATGTTAGACACTTAAGTAAACAAATTTAAGATTAAAAACCAAACACAATTTGTAAATGCTTCACGCACAACAAACAACCAAATGAAAAATAGACGAAACGAAGAAGGAAAATGAAATGAAAAGCCCAAAAATATGAAAAATGAAAAAATACAGCAAACACACACACAAAAACTTGTAGACAGTACACCAAAGCAAAAGCAAATAACACGAAAACTAATAAAAATGCAAAGTTAATTAATGAAAAAAACATAAACAAACAAACACAGAAGTCAGGGCGAGCCTGACTTGCAGATACCCTGTACAAATGCAGCAAAACAAATTTACGCTAAGGTAAATTTATTTTTAAAAATATTCTTACTTTTTTTAATCTATTTTTTCAATGAAAATTTCAGGATATGGTTTATATATGTGGATAAACTATCCTTTAAGAGGAGGTATATAAAAGATGATATCTACTGGATTTTATCTGAATTTCATTCTATGGAATCTATTCAAAAGCTACTGATTCCTAAATATATTCATAAGTCTAAATATGTATATCGATAAATATCGATCTTGAGGCTATGTTATCGAAACAAAAATGCTCTTCTCTCTAGCCTCTAGCTTATACAACCTGAACATGGAAAAATATTTAGACAGAAAAGTCCAAGTGCTGATCAAGATATATATATATATCTATATATAAATATATACGAGGGTGATTTGAAAAATGTAAGATCTTAAAGTTCAAATCAGATAAAAAGCAATTTATTTATTTTTAAATATTTTATAAATTATTAGAAATCCATATTAATTTCTTGTTAGCTCTAAAGTTTTTCAAACCATCCTCTATATGTATATAGAGCTGAAGTTTACCAACTTTCTTCACCTTCACCTCAGCTCATAAATTGCATGCCCATTTATGTTCATTCGTTTGTTAACAGGGTATTCAAACACAAACTATATCGTCTTGAGTTAAAAACTGGCTCAGCGCATTGCGCATACGCCGCGTAACCCGCCTAACTAATTGGCTTATTAATTAATTGATATTGGCATAGTATTTATTCGCCAGCTGGGGCGGCTGTCAATTCAAATGAGCCTCACAATTGCCAGCAATACAATAAATAACAGTAAATGCACACAAACACACACACACACACACACACACATACATACATGCCTATGTGTCACAGAGAGTCTTTATTGAAGGCACGACTTTGTGGTTTAACCAACTTTGGTAAGTGTCTAAAAATATGCAAATGCTTAGTTATTTCGCACCCACGCGTTGGCTATCTGTCTATATCATATTCATATATATATATATATAGATATTACTGAGCAAATCTGATGATTCCTGTTTAACACATTCTAAACCAGGGCCAAGCGGCATTAAAAAACCCTAAGCATTGCAATAAAAAAAAAACTAACTGGTACGCGTTGTTATTGACTTACAATCGTCGATGATTACCAGGCATAGCAGCAGCAGCAACAACAACAATTACAACAACAACAACAACAACAACTACTATAACTAACAAAGGTTGCAGCATCACGACGATGACGCCGCCTGAGCCAAGCTTCGCTTTGTCTCGTCTCGTTTCGTCTGTGATTCGAAACTCGTTAGCCGAAGTGAAAAGCATTTGGGCTCCCTCTGCCTCCCTCCTCGTCCGCTCCCGCTCAGCTGGCTGAGTGGAGCTTCGTAGGGGCTGCTGTGGTATAAATTCGCCAAGGGAGAACATTTGGGCATCATTCGATTTTCTGATTTTGCAACGAAGACGTCGCTCGCTTCGCTCTGCACCCAGTGTCCAGTCTCCAAGTCTCTCTGAAACGTTCGCTCGTTCAGCATATTTTGTGTTTCGACTTCCAATCTTTTCCCAACTGTGAAAAACTTGCCCAACGTCTCAGCCAGCATGGTGAGTGGAGAAAAGTGTGTGATCGGGCAATTGATCAAGGTTTTTATTGTGGCTCTTGTTGTTCCTCTCGCAGCGCCTGTTAGTGGCCCTGGTGGCGGTGGCGGCGCTCGCTGCGGCCGGCGTCTCTGCGGATGTCTCGCATCTGGACACGGATTTGCGCGAGGATGGATATCATTATAAGCAGCCCTCGCAGCCGTTTCCGCCCCCACCCACGGGCAATGGCATTGAGGATACGGGCTTGATTCCCGGACCGGCTCCTTCGGCGCCAGGTCCGTCTTATGGACCGCCGCCACGCCCACCACCGCAGCCTGTGCCAACAGCTCCTGGTCCTTCCTATGGACCTCCGCAGACGCAACCACCACGCCCACCACCGCAGCCCGTACCTACGGCTCCTGGTCCTTCCTACGGACCGCCTCAGACTCAGCCACCTCGTCCACCCCCACAGCCTGTGCCAACAGCTCCTGGTCCTTCCTATGGACCCCCACAAACCCAACCACCGCGTCCACCACCACGTCCGGTACCCACGGCTCCTGCGCCCTCATACGGACCACCGCAAACGCAACCACCGCGTCCGCAGCCACAGCCACAGCCGACGGCTCCGGGTCCATCTTATGGACCTCCTCCGACTCAACCAGCACCACCTGCTCCTGCTGGTCCGGAATACCTGCCGCCCGATCAACCGCAGCCACCCAAGCCACGCCCCACTCCCCAACGTCCTCCACCACCTCCACCGCAGCCTGAGTATGGTCCACCACCGACCCAGCCACAGCCACCACGTCCCCAACCACCGAGCCCGCAACCACCGCGTCCTCAGCAACCGAGCCCTGAGTACTTGCCGCCAGGTGGTCCGCCTGCACCACCCACTTATCAGCCACGTCCGCCTGCACCACCTGCGCCGCCAGCACCTACGCCCAGCTATGTCCCACCGCCTGGACCCACCTATCAGCCACGCCCACCTGCACCGCCAGCACCACCAGCACCGCCAACATACCAGCCACGCCCACCGTCCCCACCAGCTCCTCCAGCACCTACTCCCGGCTATGGTCCTCCTCCTTCTGGTCCACCAGCACCACCAGCACCGCCAACATACCAGCCACGGCCACCAGCACCGCCAGCACCACCCACTCAGGAATATGGTCCTCCTCCTTCCAGCCCACCAGCGCCGCCCACCTACCAGCCACGCCCACCTGCACCACCAGCTCCTCCAGCACCTACTCCCGGCTATGGTCCTCCTTCTTCTGGTCCACCCGCACCACCCACCTACCAGCCACGCCCACCTGCACCACCAGGTCCACCCACGGACGCTGGCTCGCTGGGACCCGATGGCTACAACTACAACAAGCCTGCCAAACCGTTTACCTTCTAGATGCTGCCAACCACACACACACACACACACACACACACTCTTAGTATTTTTAGCGTAAAGCAATCTGGACCCCTTTCCCACCCGCCGGACTTTTTAGGGTACACATTGTAAAGAAACCTTTGTAAAGCATCGCTTCCAAATAAAGTAAAATCTAAACACCAAAACCAATTACGAAAATAACATTTTGTCGGTGGTTGGTCCAGTGGTTGGCCTCCGTTTTTTGACAGCTGCTGACGCGTTTTTAAGATAGATGGCGCGATGCTAGCTGAAAATATCAGCGGTTCAAGTGCATTAGACGCCGCCGGCCGGCAATCGTTGTGGTGCAGCGTGTCGGGTCAAATCAATCAGTGGTGCAGCGGTGCCATACAGATAGAGATGCATAGGCGGAAACTCAAATAGTCTAACAGGCGGGCCGTTTAATGTTTATCGAAACGCTTTGTAATTTCATAAATCCATAAATCCACATATCCACAAGGCGCACTAGAGTGGTGCAGTGGTGCAAGCTGTTAATGCCATACTTGGGCACGCATTCAAGGCGACAAAATCAATAGAAGCGAGTCGAGCGAATCACTTTGCGGCTCTCAATGTTGACGACGACTCAATTCCCACCAGCTGTCAGCCAGTTCATCAGTTGATTCATCAGTCAATCAGTCGGTCAGTCAATCAGTCATTCAGTCACTTACTCAATCTGCTCGTATGCCAGGCGCTTAGTCAATAAATTGCTGCTGTTTTGTTCATTAAGCTTCGCATTTTGGCGCCCAAAAAACTGCAACTGCAACTGCAACTGGTTGTGCAATGCTCTAGCTGCCACAGGGCTCACACACACGCACACACTCGCACACACACACATTATTACATAAGCATTAGAGACATTTGGCCTTCGATTAGGCTGTGAGTGCAGCTGGACACGGACGGAGCTAAAGGTGGGAAGCTGGGAGCTGACGAAGACACGCGCCCTTCGTCGCGACCCACTGGATTGCTTTTGATTAACGTCTTAACGAGTGTCTCTCTCGGGTGTGATTTATGTATTTTCTGTGATACCCTGTCAAAAGTAGTGAAGGGGGTATAATGTGCTTAAATAAGTTAGAAATGGCTGAGAGACTGATAGAGAAGTTAGAATCTGTGCAGAGCTTATTGATTAAATTTATTGTTTTAAATAAATCAAATTTTAGGTCGGACGTATCTTTGTCACCCCTCTACAAGGATCTGAAATAATATTGATGAAATGTCTAACAAAATAGCCGTGGACTGCTGTTGAGTTTTAATTTAAGAGAAAAAAATAAAAATAGTTTTTAATCAGTATTTATAATTTTTAATTTTTTTGATCAAAATTAATATATTTGTTTTAAGTTATATTAATTACTCAAAAACAATGATTATCATAAAAGAGAAAAAAAATTAAAATTTAATCATTACCATCTGATTTTTATAATATAACTTGTAATAATTACGGTCCCTGCTTCTAATTTAATAAAAATCTATAAATTTCGATAAATATCGCTTATCGATTATAACTGTTGGAGCATTTTTGTAGGTCTGATAGAGAGTGAAGGGTTAGTAACTCATGCTTAAATAGCTTTACCCAACTGAGAAATTTGAGACGAATCGATAAATATCGATTTTAAGAAGTGATTATTGTGTTATCAAATTGATTCAAGGAAGATTTAAGCTTATTAAATTCTTTATTTGTATTTGAAAATATGTTTTATAAATATTTCATCTTTCAAATATCATTGAATACTTAAAAGATATTCAGATAAAAACTAGGATTCTTGGATCGTGCATTTGTCGGCATATAGTCATAGTGAAATATATATACCATTTCTAAAGACAAGTATATAGTAAAATCGCTTTTAAATTTTAACTATAAAGACATAACTTATATAAGAATTACGATCTATAGAGAGAAGACAGGAGTATCTAAGGCGTATACGTAATATTATGTTACTTCAAATACTCACATACATATTTGCCATAAAGTAAGGTATCTGGCAGTCGTGCATAGTCGATTAGCGTAGTCTTACCTGTTAGCTTGATGTCTCTTTGTGGCTGCAGCTGCAGCTTGTGGCAGTCGCGCTGGTGGCAGGCAGACAGCCAGCTCGTAGCTGGCGTTTTTTGCTTGATTTATGATTACAGCGATTGAGATTGTCAAAAGATTCGGCACGCATTGTGCTGATTAGTTCGGAGATTCATTGTCTGTGCCCGGCATAGAACAAGTTCATTAGTTCATCATTTGACCTTATCTAATGCCATGTAACGACAACGAAAGGCAGCCCAAGCCAAGGCATGGTTGGAGACAAAGCCAGAGTATGACGCTGTCCATCCGGGTGTAATTTCCCAAACAAGTTATTTATATGCCGGAGTAGTCAGCGAGCGGTTAACACGCAAATGTAAATAATTTGAACAGCAAATAAATAACTAATACAAAACAATTCAATTGAAAAAAAAATGGAAGGAAAAAATATGTATTTCTCTTGTGGCTAAATTAAAATGTTGATGTAGCCATATTCTAGCCCGGCGGCAAAATCTTTTTCAATCTCTCTTTCTCTCTCTCGCTGAGTCAAAGTTAATCAAAATATTTGCTAGCTGATCAAATTATAATTATGACTTAATCGAAAGCAGATGCCAAAAGGCAGAATCGTTTCGTCATGTTCTCTAATTACGCATACGCAACGTTCGCCCGCAGCGAGCTCAGATTCTTGCCGGGCAACGCCTCTTGTAAATCAATCAAAGGCGAAATTGCCCTTGGCACAGAATTCTCAACTGCTGCTCTTAGGTTTCTGGCCAAACAAACAGCAGCCAGCAACAATTGCAGCAGCAACAGCAACGCACTTTACATTTGTTTTTTTTTTTTTGAACAGACAAACAAACATTGCGTACGATGATTTGTGTAGACGGGCCTGGCTTATAACTTATATGAAATAGTCCGTTCATATGAACGGGCAGCAGCTGGCACAAAAAATATGCCTCGAAGCCAGCCACGCATGAAAATCGCTAGCTCAAGCATGCTTGCGCATATTTCTATTTGGCTTGCGCTTGAGCTAAGCTTATTGGAGTCGAGCCTAAAAATATGCTTTAACATTTTGAAGAGCTTTAGTTGAATGCGTGATATTTAAGCATAGTTTTGGCTGTTGTTAAAGGTTCGTTTCCGAGTTGAACTTTTTGTGAATGCCACAAAAAATATTATGAATGAATCGTTAAAAGCTATTTGCTCAAAATACTACAGATGAGCTGGAAAAAGTTTGTGATATATCAGAAATTTGTGCTAATTTTAATTATCAATGATTATAGATCTATATATATATAAATGTATATATGTATGTATGTAGCAGTTGTAAACTCTAAGAAGTTTAGGAAGATAAAAATTAAAATTTGAATATATATATAATTTATATAAAATATATACCTAATACCTACATAAGCTTTTCAGAATTGATAACTGCTAAAAGCTGAAACTATAGAAATGCAATTGTGGCTAGAGATCGATAGCTTCTAATATTCGGTTAAATGTCCTAGCTTAGTGTAAAAAAAATTGTACTGAATTTAAATTCCGATAACATCTATGGTGAAATCTATCGATTGGTAAATAACAAAATTATTCGATGCACACCCTGTAGAACTTTCAAATTTGACGCTTAAATTTGCTTAAACTTATATATATTTTTAATATATATTTACCATACGCCTTTTGATCTGTAAATAAGGAACAAAAAGAAATATATATATATATGTATATATATATGTAACAAAGAGTAGCAGTACAGCGAAGAGGTGCAGTGGTGGCTGATCGATACTCAGAAGAAGATGTCAAGTTGTCAAGTGGAAACATTAAGTTAAATTAAGTTGAAGCGGACAGAAGTCGTAAAAGTTGTAGAGGCTGACAGAGACGAAAAGCTGAAGTCAAAGTTGAGAAAGCTGGAAGCCGAGATTTTGATTACTAAAACCTAATCTAATGTAATATAATCATAATAAATAAATATAAGGGATACATAATAACCATCCCACATATATATATTTATATATATATATATAGATATATAAACTCTAAGAAACACAATTTTGTAGAATTTTAGAAATGATATTTAATTTTTTTTCCTTACCTTTTTTAAATGCTCAATTTTGACTTTAAAAGCCAAATTAATTTAAGTCATATTTAAATTTTTAATTTTTTACTTCACTCTTAATAATGTTACAATAATATGTGAATAGTACCTTAGTATAGGCTAAAAAGTGGACCTTTTCTACTTAGCTATTAGGTTATAAGAATAGCATTTGAAATTTATAGATGACTTTTGGTTTTAGGAAGAAAAACTATAATGAAAAACTCCGTGATTACTTACAAACTGTAGTAATAACTAGATGGCTAGGCCAGATCAATTATATGAGTAGTATCAGTAGATTCTTGACATTTGAATAAGAAATTTTGCGATAAACGCGATAACCTAGTCTCTACCATTTCAACGTTGGCTCGACAATTTGGGGCAGCCGTAGAGTGATGCCAGGGGAGATTTTCAGTATCTTATATTGTCTGATTTGTAACTACTTAATATGACATTTGGCTATATCTTCCCATACTGGATGCCATTAAAGGCACAAATGAAGTCATTTTTTGGGAATTTTTTCAAAATATAATAATTCATAGTAAATTATGATAAAATTTAAGATTTTCGTTTGCTCTTTTCTATTCTAAGGAATAAATCTCCAAAACAAAAAGTCTTCATATGTGTAGTATGTAGAATTGTAGTTTAGTTTTGTACGCTTTGTTCTTCTTCTTTTCTAGTGATGGTCACTTGGCTTAGTATTAGTTACCTAGTTACTCTTATGTAATAAATATTAGGGATGGTAAATGTATGCTTATTCTACTACATATGCTACATTCTTTCTCTATTCTAAATCAATTCTGAACAAATCTCAATAACAAGAACTTGATTGTCATTAGGAAACGTATTTTAGTTTTCTATTTCTGCACTTAAGCTAATTTCGTTTGATGGATGCTGTGGAATGCTTCCTTATCCGATTGAGATTGACCGATATAATTAGACGAGCTGCCCACTCAGACGCGATTCTTTCTGCACAATTGAGGCGCATTATCTGCAAATTAATCAATTGTTTAATAGACGTTTAACCACAATTAACCTTCTAAGCGTTCAAGTGATTGCAAATAAATCAAAATCTTTCCAAGTAGCAGTTAACAACAACAACAACAACAACATCAACAACAATTGGCAGCTGCGAATTATGAATTATAAACGAAGCGCGAACAAAATCGTTTAGCGGCAAAAAATAAACACAAAAAATTGGCAATTATTTGTGGCCATATTCCCGAGACGCGAACAGCGGCTTATTATCTAAGCCATTGTTTAAAAATATCAGAGAAGCGGGTGGCCTATAAGCGCTTGTAATTGATTTGATTTCCAAAAACAAAGATTTCCATAATATCAAGGCGCAAACATTTTGTTTGGCTATTAAAATTCAATTAAAATTTCCACAAAGCCCACAGATCATTGACAAATGTCTGTATATA
This sequence comes from Drosophila gaucha, assembly GCA_035045545.1. Classification (NCBI taxonomy): domain Eukaryota; kingdom Metazoa; phylum Arthropoda; class Insecta; order Diptera; family Drosophilidae; genus Drosophila; species Drosophila gaucha. The sequence goes on from JAWNOY010000286.1 coordinate 1,501,959, forward strand.
TATATAGCAGGTGCACAGTTGTATATTTAGAGTGAACCATTCATAATGCCTTTGGGTGGCTTTTGTCACGCAAATGCTGTTAACAATATATGTTGTTTTGCGGGCCGGAAACCGGCTACTGCTATGAAGCTAAAGTCGTGAAACAATTAACGGCACGTCAAATGTGCGTTGTGCAGCGGCTCAACTGGAGCTGAGCCACAATCATAATAATAGTGTGGCTACAATGTGGGTCGTGCGCCGTGAGGGCCTCCAGCCACTAGCCACCAGCCACTAGCCACTGACAGGCACTTGTCAAAGAAAAATCCATAAGACGTGTCAAACACAAATCAAATGCAAATGAGGCAGCGGCGCGCAGCGAACTGGAGAAGAAACAACCAAAAATAGATAATATTAAATTATCCAATGTTTACAATCTCTTTACAAATTTTAACCTTGGCCTTACACACACACACACACGCACACACAAGCACACACTGACAGAGTCGAGTCATTTATAAGATGCACAGACAAAGCCTTAGCTTAAATAAAGCGCAGCTAAAGCAAAACAATGTCAGAGCAGTTACTTATCTTTTAATCCACACACACACACAAACAGAGACACAGACACACACGCATAGACAGTTAGCCTTTACAGCTGCAATTAGCCGGGCCATTGACTCTGCCAAATTTAGAACTTTTACAGCAGCAACAAGATCTTTTGCCAGACTTTGTGGCGGTACCTTTTCTATACCCTTCCAAAAAGGGGTATATTTATTTTGGTCAGAAGTTTGCAAACGCACAGAAGGCAGCATTTTCGACTATATAAAGTATATATATAGTTGATCAGCACGTCGTGCTGAGTTTATAAAGCTTTGTCGGTCTCTCTGTTTGTCTGGTTGAACGCAATCTTCTCATTTTTTTTCATTTTTTTTTTTTTTTAATTTTTATATTTTTTATTAACAAGTTTTCAACTACCTTTAAAGGCAACTTAATCTAGTTTTATAAGTTATAATGTTTAAAACTAGAAATATAATAGTTTTAAATTTTTAAAAATAATTAATATATACATATTAAAAAAAAAACAAGTAAGAACGTTGCAGTCGGGCGCCACCGACTGCGTCAGACTCTGTTCCTGTTAAAGGTATGTAGGCTCAATAAATTATTTTTTTTTTTTCGTAAATTTAAATTTCATGAACAGTAACCCACATGTCAAATTTTTATGCTCTACGTCTAAGACTGTAGGAGATACAGTTTTACCCTATTTGCCAAGCCCCAAATGGGCGTAGCTATATATAACATATATTTTTGGGAAGAGGTAGGATACTAGTATATATATTCCAAGTCCCAACTCTTTGACGGAAATATTGCCGAAATTATCACGGCTTTAGTAAAAGATATAGTAATTCCCGATTTGCCACGCCCCCAGAAAACGTGGATACATAACTTTTGACTTATCTTAAGAGGAGGTCAACAGTATCCCACATGCAAAATTTGGACGCTCTAGCTCCAAAACTGTAGGAGATACAGTTTTATCCGATTTGCCACGCCCTTAATGGGCGTAAATATCTATAATATATATTTTTGATTCCGAGTGATCTACTTGCACATGTATTCCAAATTTCAAGTCTCTAGCTCTTAATACGCTCAAAATATTATAAGATTTATACAAATCGCTATATATATATTCCCGATTTGGTACGCCCCCAGGGGGCGTGGGTATATAACTTTTTGATCTAACTTAAGGGAAGGTCAACAGTAACCCACATGCCCAATTTGGATGCTCTAGCTGCAAAACTGTAGAAGATATAGTTTTATCCGATTTGCCACGCCCACAATGGGCGTAGATATATAATCTATATCTTAAAACGTCCGCGTGGTGTACACGAATATATATTCTAAATCCCATTTCTTAGACTTCAATATTGACTAAAATAACAGCGTTTTAGTCTTAATAGATATAGCATTTCCCGATTTGCCACGCCCCCTGTGGGCGTATCGGAAAAATACTCAAACTTGATCTGACGCGGGTACACACGAGTATATATTCCAAATTACAAGTCTCTAGCTTCTATAGTGTCCAAATGCTGCGCGTTCATACAGACAGACGGACAGACGGACAGACGGACAGTCGGACAGACGGACAGACGGACAGACAGCAAGACGGACATTGCACAAATCCAATAGACTCTTTTTCCCTTTGGGAACAGAGTCTAAAAAACTAAAAATAGCCAACCATAAGTTTTTTGACATCATTTTGTTTATTTTTAAAAAAATGTAAACTTAAAATGATTGAAAATGGTTTTGGAATCTATTCCCCAATATTTGTAGATATTTCAATTTCATTGTATATTTGTATGAAGATTCTAGCTCAATCTTGATCTCTTCTTGAATAACCAGAGAAAACTATGGCAACTATATTCATGATCTCTACAATCACAAGGGTATTAGCAAACTTCGGCTAGGTCAAAGTTGGCCCATCCCTCTGGTTTTAGTTTTTGGCAACGAACCACTGTCACGTGTCGGTCTGGGATAAAAACAAGCAAACGGGTTCTTAGCTGATATTTAGACAAAGATAAAGGCATTTGCATTTGTGCAAATTAACTTGAATGGCAGATAAATAAGTATAAACATTTAAATCAACAAGTTTTTTGGTGCTTCTAGCTAAGTGCCGAGGCAACAGCGAGAACGGGTTGGATCGATAGTTATCAAAGGCAGCTCATGTTTAGCTATGAACTAGATTTGTCACCCCACAAAAACACAAATAAATATGAATGAATCTTAAACGAGTTTCAACGTTTTCCGTACATCCATCAATTGTCAATTGTTCAATGTTTCGTTGCGAAAGTTCAAAGTGTCAAGCGACGGCACGAGCCAAGCAGCAAAAAGGTGCCAATTGGTCTAAGCGTTTTGGCCAACGCTGACTTCATTGGCCATCGGGCAGCTGCCATCATAATTATCAAGTTTTATTATCTTCTTCTCTTTTAAGTATATATAAAAGCTAATTACTAAGTTAAATAACGATTAGATTCGCGTTCTACGCTGGCTCGTTCGATCCACGTCTCATTTGCATAATGAATTCTTCGCTGCTGCCAATTAAATGTCCGACTCGGACTTTCACACAGCGCGCGTGTCTTCTAAGTCTATAAACGGGATTCGAAACAAATGGAAAATGGGAGTGTGACAATTTGACAACATTTTAATCTTTCTCCAAACATTAAACACAAAAATGTGATTGTGCTGAATGCGGAGGCGGAAATAATGCGTAACATTTGTTTATTTCTTTATTTGTTCATTTGTTTATTTGCTCGCGCAGCTATTTAAATACAATTTATTGAAGCATTCAAAAGTCACTCGAGTGCTCAGCATTCAACACATTCTATAAGTCTGTCGACATTCTATAAGTCCGTTTGCCATCATTTTAGCTAGACTAAATGCCTACTTTATGAAATACTCTAATCACTTATAAATGTTTATGTTATGGGAAGGTACACTTGGAGAAAATTTGAGGCCCATAGTCATGTTATGTGGTGTTACTTCCTTTAAGCTAAATAAAAAGCTTGTGAAGTTTTCAACATTTTTATAACACTAATATATAGTTTATATAATATAAATTATATATACTATATTTGGCATGCTCAAAAAATGCTTGTAAATATTTCCAATATTAAGTATATATAATAAAACAGTATTATATATTTAAATAACATAAATATAAATATTAAAGTAATATAAATAAAATTTAAATAATATATAAATATAAAAATATAAATTTGTAAAATTATTTAATATGAAACTAGATTTCTTGTTTGTTTCTTGATATATTTTTTGTGAGAGGGTTAATGGTTATACGTAACATTGAAATACCCTTTTAACTACTATTTCAACTATAAAAATTTATATTTAAACATAAAAAAGTCAAAAGAAAATATATTAAAATATTATATTATTGTATATTATATAATATTTTTATTTATTCATTATATTTTAACTAGACAATAGAAAATTTTTTGAATATTATAATAACCAACAGTAATAAAAATAATAAAAATATAAATAATAAAAAATAATAATAATATAATAATGAAAATAAGCACAAATTTTGGAAAAGTGGAAAAGAAGTCTAAAAAAAGATAAAAAAATTGAAAACTTAACTTAAGTTTAAGTACTTGCTGCCTTTTTCTCTGAGTGTATTTACTAACATTTCACAAACACTTGAGTTGAGTTAGTGTAGCAAGCACTTCGTTGTTGGCGCTTCTGCTTAACTTTATTCGTATTTAATTGAATATTTATGATGCTAATGCGAGTCGCTGCTGCTGCTGCTGCCGCTGCTGCTGCTGCTGCGTTGGTGAATGTGCGGAAACATGTCAGTTATTTACGATTCATTGTTTTGGACACTTGACAAAATCAGTTAAAAGTGGCTGACAGGAGCGGGCCAACAATGGCGAGTGGGTTAGCCGAAAATTGGCCAAAAGCAAAAGAATTTTAATTCGAAACGCCTTTGGCCAAGGCCTGCCGAAGACTGCAATATGATTTAAATTGTGCAATTTTTGAAGCTTTGCCTAATTTATGAGCTTTGTGTTTCGCAGTCAATTGACAATTTATGCTAAACGCAGCTGCTAGCAACTTAATTTGGCATTGCGTATACGCCTTGTGCGCCGTCATGTTCCGATTGAAATGTTCAAGAAAAACAAACGCAGCCCCCTCTCCGTGTTGACAATAGAAACAATAGAGCGAGACAGAGAGAGAATGCAAATTCATAAGATTTTGTATTTGTCGGTATTTACACGGCTCATTCAAATGCAAAATCAAAAGTTAAACAACTAAAAACGCTCTAGTCGGGACTGTCCGACTACGACATCCCCTACATACATACAGACAGATGATAAAATGAATGCAACCTGAGTGTCCTCGCTTGCAAAACACAGTCTCTACCGTCTCTAGAGCAAGCGCATGCTCCATTCGCTTGCTGCCGCGTGCTTTTGCCGATTCACTAAATGTTTCCTTTGATAACTTCTGTATTACTAAATGTGATGACGAAATTTACAGCATTGAATGCTTTTATTTTATTTAAAAGATAATTTTACTTAAAAAATAAAAATACATTAAATTGTGGATTTATATGCAACTGAACTTAAATAAAATTTATTTATGTATTTTAGATACAAAAAACTAAATGCAAAATTTGAAAGATGTAAAAGATATGCTGAAAAAACTGAAACTCGATAACGTTTCATGGAAAGAGGAAAAGTTATCGAATATCTATAACAAACTATCTGCTATCCTTTGTGTTGCATTTCAAGTCTCTAGCTCTTATCGGTTCTGAGATCGACGGGTTTATACATACGGACAGATATATATATATACTTGATAGGCTCTGCCACGCCTCCTTCTGTCTGTTACATACCTTTTGCAAAACCATCATACCCTGATTTCCGATTTTCAATGGGTTTAGTGTATAGAAACCGGCAGCCGATGAAGAACGAGGCGTGTCGCTAAACAAATTTGTAGACGTGGGAATTGGCTATTGAGCATCATAGTTGCTGTTGACTTAAAGATCTGGCTATTGTTCTTATCACCTTTTGGGCAACGGGTCGTATGCGCTATCTATACACGTGTATATGGGCGAGACCATTGTCACGCCTCGCAACATTATAATTAAGTTGAGAGATGTCGCGCCGAGGCTAGGCTCGCTGGGCTTTCCACTGGCTCATTCAATTAGGGCAGCTTTTAGTGCGTTTAGCTAATGATGCGACACTTTTAACTCCATAAATATTGGGCACATGTATCGATTGCCGGCATTTAAGGCGGCTCACGGCTTTCAAATTCTGTGATCTGCGTTTTGTACCGGTTCTTGGCCAACATCGTTGGCTATGCTAATGCCGTTTGAGCTGTGATTCAGTTCCGGCCATAGATGAAATGATAACCATATGATATTCATATTAGCCGATTGTTGCCATAAAAATAAATAAAAATGGGTTATATATCTTTTAGCCAAATGCCAACAACACTATAAATCTGCCACGCCCTGCTACAGTTGTCTCTCGATTCGATTTCCGTTTGCCATATAAAAAGAACCAATATTGACGAACTTGGAGCCAGATTTATCTTGACTGGAAATTTGATATGCCAACAAAAGTTGGTTATTAATTACTTTTCGATTTTTCTAATAGCCGTAAAAATATCGATAAATTGCGCAGCTGTTTCTCTCGCTGACAAAAAGATACAATTAATCAAGGCGCACAGCCTCTGATGAGCAGGTGAAAGGCTGCATGATGTCACCAGGTTCTCACTCACTTTTGTGTTCCCAGCTGCAGCCTTGATACCAAAAGCCTCTGCATTTGAAAGCGTCAAGAGCTTAACTTCAGATTTGGGGCCAGGTGAATGTATTTCCCCCGCACAAATGTATTTTATTTTGATTTGTTTTTCGTTAAACGGAAATGATATTTGTTATTAGTTTGCAGCAGAGGTCAAGTGAGCAGACAATCTACTGCTCATCTCAAGCTACAACAGATAAATATGGCTAATGCCCATGTAAGCTGTGAGCTGTGCGAGTGCCACGCCTTCAATTATAAAGATTTTCGAGACAATAAATTAGAGAAAAGAAAAACATTTTTGCATAATTAAGGGCTTTTGCTTCATTGAAAAATGTTATTCTAACAAACTGCTATGCAAATTGGAGCGAAACGCGAGAACAATACAAAAGACTTAGGCAACGAACTTCACTTGAGCCACGAGCCGTGCCAAGCACAGAATGACAGAGAGAGAGAGAGAGAGAGAGAGAGAGAGAGTTGAACTCTTAAATGGCTTAACTAGCTTTTGGACTCTTTGTTGGCGATGCGTCACACGCTCGTGACGACACCAAAGTGATTGTGACTGCGACTGCGACTGCGACTGTGAATGCCTACTTCTAGCTGCCGTTTCTATCCAACCAATATCGTATATTATATAATTTGAATTTGTTTGATGTTGTTAAAAGTTACTGTTGTTGTTGTTGTTGTTGTTGTTGTTGCTGTTACTTTATTTATAACACCATGTGTGTGTGTGTGTGTGTGTGCTTTTGGCGGTCGTCGCTTTACGCTGCTTCTCTTTTAGACCCACATAGCGAACCGGACGGGCCAGATATAGTATAAATTTCATAGAAACAGCCCAGCTCATCATCATTTGTGCTTTGAACTTCTTAAGTGTAAATTGCTCGTGCGCTTCTGGACGAGAAATTTTTTGCGTAAACCCCACGAAATATATATTTAAAACTAACAAAATGGTATGTGATCCTCGCAGCAACAAAAAGTGCTCACACTGTATTAAGGACAAAAAAGAAACAACAAAAAAGTGTTACGAAAAAAACCAAATTTATTTAGACATTCGAAACTCTGTGTGTGTGTGTGTGTGTGTGTGTGTGCTTAAAGTTCAAGTGTACGACTTCATTGGCAGCTGACAGGTTGGAGTGGGCACACACTCGTCTGCATTCCATTCGCGCCCAGGCTGAAGCTAAATATAACCCAAAGAGTTCCAAGTGTACTTCAATTTTTGCTCTTGTTTCCGGCAGAAATTCTTCGTGTTTGTTGCCTTGGCGCTACTCGGCTGTGCGACTGCTGCCCAGCTGCCCGACTCGGCCACGCAGGGACCCAATCCGCAGGACATTGCGACACCCGAACCGGAATACATTGACATCGAGGAGCCGGCACCAGCAGCTGCCCAGCGGCCTGCCGCACCACGCCCCCTCGCCGTGGCGCCCGTGTCACGTCCACTCATCGCCCAGCCCCGTCCAGTGGCCCGTCCCATCCAGATTGCCCAGCCCATCGCCTATGCCCCGCAGCAGACGATTCTGCAGCGCGCCCAGTACCTGGCCCCACTGCAGCAGCAGCAGGTCGCAGGACATGCGTACAGCAGCCAGGCCGGCTACCAGTACCGTCGTCCAGTCTATGTAAGGCGCTTCTATCGCCAGCGTCGCTACTAGAGAGGCGCGTTGCCTAGCAATTAACTTTTGTCTATTTAATATATCTAATTTCTACTTTCCAATTTGTTTTTGCTCGTTTTTTATTTATACACAATATTTTCTCTTTCTCTCTCTCTCTCTCGCTCTCGCTCCCGTTCCCGAATCCCACTCCCACTACTACTACTACTACTACTACTACCATCTACTATCTACTATCTATCTACACACAAACTGGAACTGCTATTGCAATCGCTAGCATTAACCCAAGCACACATTCAAAAACTCTACAGCAAGTCCTATCGCATCTAACCAAATCCTAATCAAAGGCAAAAAAGTACAAAGAGACAAAGGAGAACGAAATCGAAATTGAATCGAAATCGAAATCGAAATAGTTATTGTTGAATTGCAAAATCCCAAAATAAACAAAGAATAAATTATTTGTAAAAGAAACTCTTGAGTATGGTAATGTTTTCTATGTTTTTGGCGTGGGCCAAGGTCTGTGAATGATACGCCATATCGAAGCATGACTTTAATTATAGCATTCACAGCTCATCAGAGATGAACAATGCACAAAGATTCGTTCTTGTTTCCATTGTGAGGCAGCTGCCCGCTGAGAACTTCATCCGACGTCCGACTAGTAGTTACCCATCATTAATCAAGACCTCTGAGCACATACGGAAGCTGCCTGGAGATACCTTCTGGAGAGTGCTTCACTTGTTCTATGTTTCTCTATTATATAATGGCAACTTTTGGCATCTATAATATTTTATGTATTTTAGTGGCGGACTTTTTTTTCTATTGGTTTTTAACGACAGTTGGACCTCAGCAAATACGCAAATTCACTAAAATACTTTCAAAATAAATTAAATTAACCGGTTTACGATCTCATGTTTTTCTAACTTTTGCTGCCGCCGCCGCTGCCGCTGCTAGATCGTCTTTAAAAGTGCAAACAAATGAGTTAGGGAGCCTTTCTAACGGCCGTCTCCACTTGACTGTTCGGGTGGGCATCTTGCCATAGACAAAGTGCTCTTGATTGATGAATTGATTGCCTATTTTATTGTGGCCCCATCACTCAGCGATTTGATTCGATTTATGACAGAGCCGCGGTGTTAATGGACGTCAAGATCGCTGTAAGACTTCCGTGTGGCGACTCCTTCAATTAATTACCGTAATCTCACAGTTTACTTCCGTCTTTGTGCGATTGACTCCAATCATTACACAGCTTTGATATATCTCAATCTTATGGATGCTTTGTTCCACAATGATCTGCACATCTTATCATGGAATAGCAATTTATTCAGTCTGCTCTATGTAAAGATTTCACACATCATTTCTATAACAGATCAGATCCATTTTACTTAAATTCCATTATTAGAGCATACTTTTAGGTTCAAATCAGCTAAAGCCTAAAAGTTGGCTATTAAATGTTAGCCATAAAGCTTTTGTCTCCCAGATTGTGTTCAAATATTAGCCTCGATAGTAGAAGTAATAATATACTTACGATAGTCATTCCAAATCTTAGCTATGCTATTCTCCTTTGGTGTTCTGCATCGCATCGGGACCTAGGGACTCCCTAAGTAGCACAGCTAACTACGCGATAAAGCTCAAGATAAACGCACTTTAGTAAGAAAGAGAATTTTTCAACCGATTCAGATCATCGATCTGTTTTTACCAATTCTCTATAGTGTTTGTAGTTCTTGAAAAAAGTACTTGATTACTCGAGTACTTGAAAACTGAACCATTTTATGAACTTTGCTTGACTGTGAAATTTGTATTTTTCATCAGAATTTAAACCAGAATACCTTACCAGAAGCGTATTTATTCGGATCATCTGCATTTACAAATTTCTTTTATATAGTGTTTGCAGTTTGCGATAAATGACCATAACTCGGATATTTTTGGTCCGACTTGCGAAAAATATATTATTTTTGGCACGTAATAAAGAGGACTTTCGATTGGTATTTCAAAATTGCCAATTTGAAAGCTTTTCATTTTTTGCAAAATTTCGAAAAATGTGATGTAATCCCTTGTCATTTTTGTCAAAATCGGGTCGAGTCGTAAAATCAACCATTTTATGAAATTTGGTTGATTGTGAAATATGTATTTTTCATCCGATTTTTAATTGGGATACCTTACCTGACGCGTATTGATTCGGAGCATCGTTCTGCATTTACTTCATTTTGATAGTATTAGAAGTTTTTGAAAAAAAAACTCGGTTGTGAAAAATAACCATAACTCGGATATTTTTCGTCCGACTTGCGGAAAATATATTATTTTTGGCACGTAATAAAGAGGACTTTCGATTGGTATTTCAAAATTTCCAATTTGAAAGTTTTTCATTTTTGCAAAATTTCGAAAAATGTGATGTAACCCCTTGTCATTTTTGTCAAAATCGGGTCGAGTCGAAAAATCAACCATTTTATGAAATTTATTATTCGGAGCATCGAGTTGTCTTAGACAATTTTCTATGTATCTATCAGTTTTAGAAAAGTGTATTCGATTGTATGCCTTCACATGTCAATCAAATATTAAAATTATGTTTCAATATTGTTTTCGCAGCTGAATGCACGTTCTTTATTGAGATGCCTAGTTGTTTTAGCTTTGTTGCGGTTTTGAATAAGAGAGAGTATCCTATAGCTGCTATTGGTAAATAAATGTTATAGTCATACTTTGCTTCCCATAATTCATTCGTTCAGTCATTTCTATTTCGTATTTTTAAACAACAATTAAGATTATCATTTCGTCACACACTTCTTTTTTTTTCTTAAACAATTTCGAAGTTTTCTTAAGATTTCTGCGTTCTGTGCTGCACTGCACTGCAGTCTACGAATAGACTACAGTTGAAAACACGTACGATCGATCTAGCCGGTAGGTACGATACGGTACGATTCAACCAGGAGATCCCCCACACATGTATTTAAGCAAATTATAGATAAAAGTGTACAATAAAATAATTTATCAATGTAAATAAAATCTAAAAAAAAGATCATAGCAGTCGGGCGTAACCGGCTGCGTTTTATTCGTTCACGGTAAAAAAAAATTGAGATAATAATTTTGTACGGTTATTCCACGCCCTTGTGGGTGGGCAATATCATTTATTTAACTATCAGGATACGGGATCAACTTTAAATCTTATTTTTTATCAAACTGGCCTACTACAAAAGTTCTATAAAAAATATATAGAAACAACATTTTCATTAGGAAGCAGTATTTATTTATCCAGTTTTCAGACCTTAAGGTACTTCTTTATAAAAGCCTGTTTCGCATCGTGTGCTCCCTTAAAGCAACCCTTATCACAATTGCAACAGAAAATGTTGCAGGCTCCTTTGCCGCAACAAGGCTTTGCATCATGTAATCCTCCACACAAAACTACTAAACAATTTGCAGCACGAATTTCAGTTGCGGAACGGTAAGCTCCACAACTTTGTGGAAGCTTTGATGGTATTTGAAAGTGAATTGGAATCGGGCGACAGCACTCTGCACTTGTACTCCACGTCCATAGAGACAAGACTTGTAGTAGAATAAACGACAGATGAGCTATATTCATAGTTCTAGTTGAAGAAAGCTTCAGACTACTTCTAAATTGAAAATTTTGAAAAAGTGTGAAAGCGAGTGACGAATATCTAATTTGCTGTAGAAATAAAGCGAATAGAAATGATTGAACGAATTAATTATGGGAAGCAAAGTGGAATAGTAGTTATATCACAGGTTCCTATACATTTATTTACCAATAGAAGCTATCGAATGCCCTCTCTTATTCAAAATGGAAACAAAACTTAGCACAGCTTTCCATCTACATAAAGCAGATATACAAAACTGTGGGAGATATGGTTTTTAACGATTGGGAGTAGCTATACATACACAATCTTTTTGTCACAGGGTTGGGATACACTAGAACATATTCCAGATAACATGGATATAGGATGAGTGAATAAATAAACTTGTGTTGCGTATGATAAGAAGAATATATATTCAAAATCTCTAGCTAAACAGACGGACAGAGAAACGTACAGACGGACTTAAGAAGGGGCAGACGGACATACAGGCGGATTGACTAGGCGCACGGACGGACAGACAGACAGACGGACAGATGCGCGGACGGACGGACTGATAAACGAACGGACGGGCAGACGGACGGACTGACAGGGATACGGACGAGTGAACGGACAGACGGATGAAAGGACAGACGGACGGACAGGAGGACGGACGAACGGATGGAGAAACGGGCGGATTGACAGGCAGACGGACATATGGACGGAGAGACGGACGGACGGACAGATGGACAGACGGACGGACGGACCGACAGAGATATATGGATATATGAACGGACGGACGGAGTGACAGGCGGACGCGCAGACCTACATATGGATGGACAGATGGAGAGACGGACGGATGTACGAACGTACGGACAGTCGGAAGGATAAACGAACGGACGGGCAGACAGCCGGAGAAACGGACATATGAACGGACGGACGGGCAGACGGACGGACGGAAGGACAGACGGAAGAACGGATGGAGAAACGGTCGGATGGACGGACAGACTGACAGACGAACGGATAAACGAACGGACGGAGAATATATGAACGGACGGACAAACGGATGAGCAGACGTACGGACGGACTGACAGGAGGACGGACGAACGGATGGAGAAACGAACGGATAGACGGACGGACTGACAGGCGGACGCGCAGACGGACATATGGATGGACAGATGGACAGACGGGCGGACGGACGGTCGGATAGACGAACATGGCGTGATCGATTCAGCTCGCACCCTGATCAAGAATAAATACTTAATGGGGTCTGTCATTGCTTCCTCTTCCTGTAATATACATGAGATATATATGAGAGAGAGTATTCGATGTCTTCTCGTGAAATATAAATGTTATGCAACCTGTGATAAAACAACTTTTCTACTTTGCTTCCCATAATTCATTCGTTCAATCAGTTTTATTCGCTTTTTTATGTAACAAACTAGATTATACTTTCGCCACTTACTTTTACACTTTACACAATTTTCAATTTAGAAGTTTTCTTGAGCTTTCTTGGACTAGAACTATGAATATAGCTCGTCTATCATTTATTCTAATACAACTCTTGTCTCTCTGGACGTGGAGTACAAGTGCAAAATGCTGTCGGCCGACTCCAGTTCATTTTACAATACCACAGAAAAGTCATAAAAGTTGTGAAGAATACCTTAAAGCAACTACAATTCATTCGCATTCTTGTTCTGTAAACTTGTGTGGAGGCTTGCACCCACCAGAGCCTTGTTGCGGTAGAGGAACATGCAACGTTTTCTGTTGTAATTGTGATCGGGGATGCTGGGGCGGAATAGCCCTAGTGAAAGAGGTTTTTTTGAAGAAGTACTTCAGTGTCTATGAATAATATAAAATTGAATAAATAAATACTGCTTCCCAATGAAAATGTTGTTTATTTATATATTTTATACAACTTTTGAATTGATATAAGATTCCCTAATACTACTTATTTAACCAACACTATCATTAGCAGGGACGAATACTAACTTCCACAATGTTTTGAGAGCTCGCCTCGAAAGACAAAGAAATAGTATCTGTAGCTACGCCCATTGCGGTTTGCCAAATCGGATAAAACATCCAAATTTAGGATTCTCCTCTTACGATCGATCCCAAAGCTATATATCCACGCACATCGGGGACGTGGCATATGGGGAACAAGCAAATGTTTTACGTAAAGGCTATTATTTCGGCAATATTTCCGTCTAGTGTAGCCCAACTAGAGATGGGCGTCGGGATCGGGATTTTCGGGACCCAGAACTCTCACGAAACGATTTTCGGTATCTGGCGGGTTGGGAAAGATTTTAAAAAAATCGGATAAGTGCTTGGTCATGAAATCATGGTAAACAATTTTAGAGATGTGCTCAGAGATACCTGTTAGGAACCCGCGGGACCCGAAATCCTGAAATCCCAACGCGCACTTCTGCTCATAAGCAAATCTCTAGAATTTCTTACCATGCCACATTCATGTAGAGATCACGCACTTATCGGACCGAGCTGGAATTTTTTAGAATCTTTCCTAACAAGCCTGAAAATTGTTTCGGGACAATTTCGGGTCCCGAAGACAAAAAGATAAGCTTTTTCCCTTCGTCTGATTTTCTTTTGTCTGCTTTATGGAGATGGAAATCTATGCTAATTTACCTGTGAAATAACAACCTTTTTCCTTTGCTTTCCATAATTCATTCGCTTAATCATTTCTACTCGCTTTATTTATATAACAAATTCGATTATATTTTCGCCCCTCGCTTTCACACTTTTTCAAAATTTTCAATTTAGAAGTAGTCTGAAGCTTTCTTCAACTAGAACTATGCATATAGCTCGTCTGTCATTTATTCTATTACAACTCTTGTCTCTGTGGACGTGGAGTACAAGTGCTGCATGCTGTCGAGCGATTAAGGTTGAATTTAATCCCAAAGGACGATCATGTCTGCGTTACCGAGCAAAAAAAACGTTTTTGTTCAAATGTATGAAACAGTTGTGTGGAAGCTCAAAGGACCCAACGCCTTGTTGTGGTGTAGGACCATGCAATATTTTCTGTTGCAATTGTGATCGGGGTTGCTGGGGCGGATCATCAAATGCGGCATCAGCTTATCGAAAGAGCTTTAATATCTAAAACTCGAATAAAAATTTACTGCTGCCAAAAGACAATGTTGCTAATATACTTTAAAGAGTTTTGTAGTTGCCAGTTTGATAAGATATGAGATCCACTAACACTAGTTCTAGTCTTTTTCTTATCGACCTCTGCCTATTAAAGATATTTACTTAGCACAGTATGCAGAAGTTCTATGGGTACATAATGTTTTAATGGAGGCTCGCAGCATGGGAGCTGGAGTACAAAAAGAATTCCTTCCTTAACTATTTTCTTATAATAGAATCTCCTGCTTCTTCCTGCTGACCAGGAAAATGCAATGTTGTGATAAGTTTTATTTCGATATTGTGTAAAAGAGAGTATTCGATATTTTGAAATGGTAAATAAAGGTTTTGGACCCTGTGACTTAACTACTTTGTTTCCCGTAATTAATTCGTTCAATCATTTATATTCGCTTTATTTCTACAACAAATTAGATTATATTTTCGTCACTTGCTTTCACACTTTTTACAATTTTCAATTTAGAAGTTTTCTTAAGCTTTCTTCAACTAGAACTATGAATATAGTTCGTCTGTCATTTATTCTAATTCTACTCTTAACTCTGTGGACTTGGAGTGCAAGTGCATATTGCTGTTCACCGGTCAGAGTTATATTTGATCCGAACGGACGATCATGTGAGCTTTTCCGAGCAAAATCATGGTTATTGATTAAATGTATGAGACTTTTGTGTGGAGGCTTTAATGACCCAACGCCTTGTTGCGGTATAAGAGCATGCAATATTTTCTGTTGCAATTGTGATCTGGGTTGCTGGAAAGGAATAGAAAGAGCGGAATCATCTTTTCGGAAGCACTTTAATATCTAAAAACCGAATAAATAAATAATGCTTCCATAAGAAAATGTTGTTAATATTCTATTGAAAGCTTTGTAGTTGGCTAGTTCCAGTCTTTTTCTTATCGACTTCATTCACACATCTGTTCAGAGATTTCGTTTCCAGTTCAATTGGTACATAAATGATTTAATGAAGCTTGCGGGATGGAACTGTGTTCTGTTGCAGCTGTGATCGACGTTCTTTCCTTAACTATTTCCCACTTACACAACCAAAGGCTTGATTAAGAAATGTTTCATCTAAATTGAAATTATGATAGAATCCCGCTTTTGCTGCTGAATAGGAATATGCTTGCTTTATGGAGATGCAAAGTTGAGATAGCTTTCGTTTTGATGTTGAATAAGAGCGAGCATTCGTGCATATTCGACTTTGTTTTCAATAATTCATTCATTCATTCATTTCTATTCGCTTTATTTCTACAGCAAATTCGATTATATTTTCGTCACTCGCTTTCACACTTTTTAACAATTTTCAATTTAGAAGTATTCTTGAGCTTTCTTCAACTAGAACTATGAATATAGCTCGTCTGTCGTTTATTCTAATACAACTCTTGTCTCTGTGGACGTGGAGCTCAAATGCAGAATGCTGTTCACCGGTTAAAATTATATTTGATTCCAAGGGGCAATCATGTGAACGTTTCGAAGCAACAAGATTGTTTTTGTTTAAGTGTATGAAGCTTTTGTGTGGAGGATTTAATAAGCCAACGCCTTGTTGCGGTATGGGAGCTTGCAATATTTTCTGTTGCAATTGTGACCATGGTTGCTGGACCGGAGCAGAAGAAGTGGAAAAATCTTATAAGAGGCTCTTTGATATCTAAAAATTGGATAAATAAATACTGCTTCCAAAAAAAATGTTGCTTATATACTTTTAAATGATAAGTTTTGTTTCGATTTTGAATAAGAGAGAGCATTCGATCATAAGGGTTTTGGAACTTGTAATATGTCACTTTATTTTCCATAATTCATTCAATCATTCATTTCTATTCAAATTAAATTATATTTTCGTAACGCTGTTCGACCGATTCGAATCTAATTTTTTAATACCAAACTTCGATATGTCGACCTGGTTGAATACTTTGTTATTAAGGCAAGATGAGGAATATAAAATGGAGCCCTTTGAAATCCTTATAAACAAATTTTTGCAAAAATGGAATCGAGTTCGAATCAGCCATTGTTGAAATTCGAATGACTTCAACTCGATCAATAGCAATATGATCTTGCAGACCTTTTCAGACTTGCTTTAGAGATGGTACTTTAGACACTATCGATAGTGCACGATATCGAAGCTATCGATAGTTTAGAAATAGTTTAATACCAATCAAGCGACGTTGTCTAGAGAGAGCCATAGCCCATCAGCAAATGTATGTTTCCTCTTATAAGGATAAAGGTATGCTCAAAAACTGAATCATCAATACTCAAGATAAAGATTTTATTTATTATTAGAAATATTGATTGCGTCGACTATCGATAGTTCTCCACCTCTAATTTGCATAGATCAAATGTTTGAACATGATTACGGCTTCGATTAATTCTTCCGTCTCAAGTAAAGAGTGAAATGTTTCGGGCAATTATAAAATCAAATCATTTCTATTGAATAGGGGAACTTCTCTGTAGTTTGTAGCCACAGCTAGAACGAGAAACATCGAACTTCGTAACGTCCTTTCTCTTTTTGTTTGTCATCTTAGCAAATTCTTGCATAAGATAATCAAGCATAAATAGTTCTGCTCGGAAACCAGTTGGAAATCAAATGGAAGCGAACAAGCTTCATTCGAAACATAGGATAGTTGATATATTATTTATAGTCTATGTATATGCGTATTTAAACTGAGCTGATGCCAATAGGCAACTGCAAATGAAAACATTTAAGCCATTCAAGCGAAATTATCTAATTAATTAGCATATGGCTTGGAGCGCGTGGAGCGGATGAAGGAGCGGGTGGCGAACTGGTTTGATGCGGCATTAGATCATGCATAGAACGTCTAAAGCAAGTGGCATCCGAATTGGTCAGAGAACGTTATTTATTTCCTGTTCGCATTAGGTTTCACTTTCACGCAGATTTGTGTGGGCGTTAATTTGGGAAGACGGAGGGCGGGCAGCGTCTTCACACCTTTCGGTCCCGCAACAATGGCAGCTATTGTGAATGCCATAAATCAGCAGCTCCATTGGGGGTATAGCCCAAGCTTGTTCTGCGTTCAATTACTCACGCGAATTAACAAATGAGCAAACGGACCCATAAATCAACACGCAATATGCCAAGAACTTTGGACATATCATCACGATCCGCCTTCATATGGTGGGTGTTCGAACTCGAGCAATCTCAAAAAGTGGACAGACAGCCCACATTGCCTGAATGAAACCGTTTTATGGCAAGTGTTTGTTGGCTCGAGTATTATAATACGTTCGGTGGTATTTGATGACGCGTAATTATGTTGTCGTGGCCCTCGAATCGCTTTTGCAATTAGATCTCAAAGCGGAGTTTCCCCGCAAAGCTGAAGAGTTCAAGTTTACATTCTTGACTTCATATCTCTCAGTGTCTTAGAATTTAAAGCTTGGGCGGATGTTTCAAGAAATTTATATTGATTGAAGATTAATTTTTATTGATTTTATAAGTTAAGCTTTGTTAAATATTATTATTATATCGAATATCTTAAAAGATTTCTTCTTAAGAATCTGATTAAATATTTTATGATTTATCAACATAAAAATATTACTTATCATAACGTTAAGAAATAAGGTCTAACTGATTTTAATAAAAAAATGTTTAATAAAATTTATGCAGAATTCAATGTATTTATTTATGTTATAAAAGTATAAATAAAAATTTAAATATGTAAAATAAAATTGAAATATGTAAATATAAAAAATTTTATTTTCAATTTTAGGTAAGATCTTATTATATATTATATAATAATATATATATATTTTTTTAAAAATTCTTTTTATTATAAAACTTAGAAATAATCAAAAAAAATATTTATTTTAATTTTTACATAAAAGAAAATATATAAAATAAATATAACCTTTTGAATTTGATCAAACATAATTTATTATTTTATTTATCTTTTGTTTTTTTTTTTTAAGTATAAACAAAATACGAATATGTAAAATATAAAAAAAATAAATAAAAAAATATGTAAAATATTAAAAAAAATTTAATTTTGACTAATCTTAAAACTTAAATCTTTTGTATTTATATTTTACATTTTTAGACTCTGTTCCCAAAGGGAAAAAGAGTCTATTGGATTTGTGCAATGTCCGTCTTGCTGTCTGTCCGTCTGTCCGTCTGTCCGACTGTCCGTCTGTCCGTCTGTCTGTATGAACGCGCAGCATTTGGACACTATAGAAGCTAGAGACTTGTAATTTAGAATATATACTCGTGTGTACCCGCGTCAGATCAAGTTTGAGTATTTTTCCGATACGCCCACAGGGGGCGTGGCAAATCGGGAAATGCTATATCTATTAAGACTAAAACGCTGTTATTTTAGTCAATATTGAAGTCTAAGAAATGGGATTTAGAATATATATTCGTGTACACCACGCGGACGTTTTAAGATATAGATTATATATCTACGCCTATTGGGGGCGTGGCAAATCGGATAAAACTATATCTTCTACAGTTTTGAAGCTAGAGCATCCAAATTTGGCATGTGGGTTGCTGTTGACCTCCTCTTAAGATAAGTCAAAAGTTATGTATCCACGTCTTCTGGGGGCGTGGCAAATCGGGAATTACTATATCTTTTACTTAAACCGTGATAATTTCGGTAATATTTCCGTCAAAGAGTTGGGACTTGGAATATATATACTAGTATCCTACCTCTACCCAAAAATATATGTAATATATAGCTACGCCCATTTGGGGCTTGGCAAATAGGGTAAAACTGTATCTCCTACAGTCTTAGACGTAGAGCATAAAAATTTGACATGTGGGTTACTGTTCATGAAATTTAAATTTACGAAAAAAAAAAAATAATTTATTGAGCCTACACACCTTTAACAGGAACAGAGTCTGACGCAGTCGGTGGCGCCCGACTGCAACGTTCTTACATGTTTTATTTTATTTTTTTCTGATCTCATTTCTTTTATATATATTTTATATAAATTTATATTCATATTTTTATTTTTTTTAAGAAAAAAATATTACAATTTGTCTAAGATATATAGCTGCTTTTTACGCTAATTCCAAAAATTATATCTGTTAAAATACTTTTCCCATTCAAACTACGAATTTTAATTCAATTTTAAAGTTTAGTTTTTTGTTTCAAATTTTTAATTTAAGTTGCGCATGGAATTCTGTTATAAATAAGTAACTGAACAATTTTCAAACACAGATACAGAGACACATATAAATATACACATATATATAGCTTTATACACATGGAGTAATATCAATTGGCAAAAATGGCTAAAATATCTTAAGTTAAGAGCTTAGTAGAAGAAGGGCGTGGCAGGTGCATTGTAGTGGTATCCATCGTCGCTAAGGGGCTCCACAATCTCCTGTGGTGGCAAATAGGTGTTGTCCGGCTCGAGTGGTTCGGCATACGATGGAATAGGTATCTTGTAGGTGGGCACCACTGGGGCAGGTGGGAAGTAGTTGGTCTCGGGCTGCACAACTTCATGCACCACTGGTGCAGGCGGCAAGTAGACTGGCTTGGGTGGTGCAGGTGGCAAGTAGGTGGGTTTGGGCTGCACTGGCGGCAAGTAGGTGGGTTTTGGCAGCTCCGGCTCCCTGGCGGGCAGGTAAATGGGCGCAGGTGTGGGCAGCTCGAATGGAATGCTTGGTGGTTCGTAGTTGTAGCCAGGATGCGCATGCTCCTCGTGGTGGTGGTGGTGCTCGTGGCCAAACAGATGCGAAACATCGGCGGCAACCAGCGCCAGGCTGAACAAAGCTAACACAAGGACTTTCTAAATAGCAAAGAAAATAGATTCGGTCAGAAGAGAGGATCAATTGAATAATATTGAAATGAATACCAACCATTTTAGTGGATCGCAGTTCTTAGTCTCTGAGACAACGTTCTCGATGCGTTGCTTGCTCTGAAATGAATTAGTTTCCGGCAAGTGCTTCTTTATTTATACAACGAACGAGAACCGGGCGAGCAATAGCGCAGCGTCTACAACTCTGTCTCGAGCTCTGTCTTCGTCTCGATCTCTGTCTCCGTCTCGGTCCGATCTCTGACGCTCGCCTCACTGTGCCCCTAACGGCATTCGCATATAAATTCTATTAATTCTCTTTTAATTTCCAATCGCCTTATGCGTCGGCCTTTGTTTTTGCTCTGCATGAAGCGGACATTAAATCTGCACTTAATTATAAGCCTGAGGAATGGATCCGGACATATGTATCAGCTAAGGCGTTAGATACACTAACACAAGAGCATTAGCATTTCTTTAATGTGATTTGAGCTGCATTAAAGCAGATACCAATAGATTTTATTACAAATATATTTAACATAAGATGCAGATAAGATATATTGTTATAATAGTTGTTAATTAAAATAGTCATATTAAGATTATTTTTATAAAAAAGTAGTAGAACAATTTAATAAAAAAATATATATATTTATTTAAAATTTTTTTGTAAGTCATTTTATGGTATTTCAGTTCTTCATCAAATTGATCTATGAATAAAAACTTTCTACAAACCAAAAATGATATCAATATAAATTCTTTAGAAGAGCATTCAGAATTCTACAAATAAATAAGCAACTTGTAACAAAATATATTTTTTTATTCTACATTTTTTTATAAACTATTTTATTTTTCATAAAATTGAACTCTTAATAAAAACTTCTTTAAAAACAAAAATGATCTTATCATATTAAATTCTTTAGAAGCGCATTCAGTATTCGACGAGTAAAGCATAACGGTGTCTCTGCTCGTGTTTTTTTTTTTGGTTTCTAACGCCGACAGCAATAAACGCCTCCCATTTTAAATGAGTATTTAAAACAGATTTTTTTTGGAGCTCCCCACATAGTTGAGACTTTGCATAGTTGGATTTTTTTTATCGACTTTTTGGTTTTACGAGCTCTACTATTTTTTTTGGCCAAAGATTGCGAGCGATCGATTGGCCTTAGTCCATCGATCGGCCGATCATCTCGGGACTGAAAGAGGTCAACTTCGAGCGACGACGCTGCCGGCTGCAATTGGCAATTAGCGATTTTGTTTAATGTTTTTTTTTATTTTTTTTTTTGTAACAGACACCACACGGCTTTAATATCTATTCCCACAGCTCGACATCATTATTCATTTTCCATCGTATGCCCCGATAATTATAGACCCAATCGCTAGCTGCAAGTGTTGAAGCTGATGTTGAGATGCTGCGCGTAGCGCGTGCTTTGGGTCTCTAAAATAGACTGCGACAGCGTTTGATTAGACGCTTTTGTTATTTTCGGGGGCCCTTTTCCAGTTACACACACATACACACACACATGCACACAGAGATGTATATCGATATCGAAAGCTGACCTCAGACAATGGCCAATTAGCTTTAATGGCTTTCGCTTATGGCTTCGTCTGACGAAAGATCATTTGCAGCCGAACAATAGTTGATAGCGCTTGATGAAATTCACTCCACGATTTGCATGGAATTGGAGCAATTTGTAAATGGAACTATATAGTAAGCGTTATCAGCTATATATATCCCATGAATATATATGCTGAGACTTAAGTATTTTTTTTTTAATTTTTCTTTTTATTTGCAGTTGTTTATGACATCAATATATGTACATATCGTATTATTACGAACTGAACTTAGTAGGGTTCGAATCCTATATCTGAGGATTTGTGTACCAATGTACCAATGTACCCTTTTGGTCTGTGAAGGCTACATGCTTTATAAATCAATTGAGATTTTGAAAAATGATATGATAATCTGTTCGATTAATTAGAATAAAGCTTTAAGTTGTCTTCGACTATCAAATTTTATTTATATTTTTAACTATTTTCTGGAGTTTTATTTTTATTAAAGATTAATCCCGTTTTGAGTTCCAGTCCAACATATATATCTAAATTTATCTTTGGCGAAGCTTAAAGTTGGAATAAGTAAGATTGTAAATAGATATATAATTATAATAAAACTGATAATAATAAAAATAGAAAAAATTATAAAAGTAATAATAAAAAATTGTTCGAAAAAAAAAATAAAAATAATAATTATAATAATAAAATAATTAATAAAAATAAAAAAAATCATAAAAATGATATTTAAAAAATAATAATATTTTAAAATAATAAATTAAATTAATCATAAAAATGATATATAAAACAAAAATTAAAATGATAATAAATAATAATAATAATTATACAAATAATAATAATATATATAAAAATAATATTAATAATTAAAATAATAAAAATAACTATAACATTAATGAAAATATTAAAAAGATATTTTTTTTGAAAAGTGGATGGTATATTATGTAATATAACATTATTTAATGTGCTATATTATATTAGGGACTTAGAGATTATCTCTAACATAATATATAGCTAAAATGTTTACAGGGTATTCAGGAGTCAATCATCTTTTCTTGGCCTAATGCATAATGTCTACCTGTAATATCTATTACACTCAGCCTTGGCTTTGCATTCGATCTCCTGCTGTGCAATCAAACTGAGCTGCTTTATGCCTAATTGAAAATTTTTAATTACTTGCAACTTGGCTGAATATGAAAACAATTATCGATTACAATCGATAAATCCCTTTTATGTCTTAATAAAAGATAGTTTATGTAGACTTCGTAATATGCTTTATTCGCACAACTTAAGATTAAATGCAATGTGGTGTGTGTGTGTGTGTGTGTGTGTGGGGAGGGGTTATTAAATAGGCACCACTTTTGAAGAAATCAAAACTTGAAGCGACGCAGTGGTTGGTTGTACTGATACCCTGGATTGCCACGACCAGTTGGACCAGGCAACGAGGAGGATTGGCTCAGGGGAAGAGCATACGAGGGAATGGGAATATGGAAACTGGAGTCGAGTTGGGCCAGACGCGGCTCAGAGTGAGCGGGTGGCAGGTACTGCGACTCCGGTTGTGGTGGTGCAGGTGGCAGATAGTTGGATTTGGGTGGTGCTGGTGGCAGATAGTTCGACTTGGGTGGTGCAGGTGGCAGATAGTTGGACTTGGGTGGTGAGGGTGGCAAATAGGCTTCCTTGGGCTCCGATGGCGGCAGATAAGTTGGCTTGGGTGCGACTGCTGGTGGTGGAGGTGGTGGTGGCAGGCTTGCCGGAATCTTGGGTGGCAAATACTTGGTCTCTGGCCTAGCAGCAGGCAGATAAGTTTTCTCTGGCTGAGCGGGAGGCAGGTACTTGGTCTCGGGTTGAGCTGGGGGCAGGTACTTGGTGCGTGGCTTCTGTGGTGGCAAATACTCCGTCTTGGGCGACCTCACTGGTGGTGGTGGCGGTGGTGGCAAGGTAGGTGCCACCTTAGGTGGCAAATACTTGCTTTCGGGCTTGGCAGCTGGCAGATACGTATTGCTTGGCTTCACTGGTGGCAAATACTCAGGCTTGGGCTGTGGTGGTGGTGGTGGTGGTGCAGGAGCAGCATAGTTGTAGCCACTGGGCTGATGCTGGCGCAGTGCATCAAAATGCAGATCGATATGCACGCCATGATGATTGCGATGGGAATCGTGCGAGTGGACATCGTGGTGGTGCGACTGATGCAAGTCATGGTGGTGCGAGTCGTGATGATGCGGATCGTAGTGGTGGGAATCGTGATGCGAGTCGTGGTGCGAGTCGTGATGCGAGTCGTGATGCGAGTCGTGGTGGTGGTGGTGTTGATTGCCACCACCAAACAGGTGAGAGACGTCGCCACGTCCACTCGAGCAAAGGGCCAAAAGGGCCAAAAGCATGCAGAAGGATCTCTGCAAAGGAAAACGGATTAGCTTTGGACAACTAGCAGTTGCCATAGGAAATACCATTTTGTTGGGGCTTCTCTGATCGCCTGTTCGCTGTCCGAATGCAGATGCTGCTGCGATCTGCTGACAACTGGAAGTAATATCTCAGCTAGTTGGCCCCTTGGCTTTTATACAGCTCCCAGTTTAACATTTTGGGAAATAATTAATAATTGTTGTTGTTTTTGTTTTTGTTTTCGTGGATAGACAAAAGACGAACGCATAATTTGGCTGCTTCACAGTTTTCTTGGTTTTCTTGAACTTGAAGCTGGATCCAATTATTGCCATGTGTTTGCTTATCGCGCTCTGTTTTGATACAGTTCCCCACATCAACAATTAAAACCAATTTTGGGCTCTTAATTGAGTTCACAATACAAAAAGCCACTCATGAATATGCAGAGCAGGAAATATTTGGGACGTGATTGGAATTGAGAGAGAGCGAGAGAGAGAGAGAGAGCGAGAGAGAGAGAGAGAGAGTTCGAACAATTGGCTAACAAATGTGATTTATTTAACAGATCGGAACTTATATAATACCAACGACTAGGCAAACGGGACAAACAGCATTCCGGGTCAAGAGTGGTGCAAGCTGGTGGTGCGGCTTAGAATATGAACGGCTCAGCGGGTGCATCGTAGTGGTAACCGGGCTCTGGGTCTGGCACAATGATGGGTGGCAGATAGGTGGGTGCTGGCGTGGGTGCTGGAGTCGTTGTGGTGGTGGTGGTTGTTGTCGGTGGTGGTGGTGGCAAGTAAGTGGGCGCAGGCGTCGGTGCAGGCGTTGTAGTGGTTGTAACCGGCGGTGGTGGTAAATAAGTTGGCACTGGTGTAGGTGGTGGCGGTGGTGGCGGCGGCAGATAAGTCGGTGCAGGTGTGGGTGCCGGTGTGGTGGTGCTGGCTATCACAAATGGCACCACAGGCTTGGGATAATCATAGCCATAGCCATGCTCCAGCGGCAAGTGCGAGACGTCCGCAGCGGCCAGGGCCAGCGTGCAAGCAACCAGTGCGAGGCTGAGGAATGCGTTCTACAAAGAGACAAAGAAACAGAGAGTTTTTAGCCTGAATTGCAGCTGAGCTCAGGCCGAGAGTCACGCACCATGTTACACCTTGGACTCGAAGACGTTCAATGATTGACCAATGGCAGTTCCACCTGTTTATTTATAGCCACAATTCTAGACTCGATGGCTCGACGCGCCGTCCATGGCTCAAGAGGCCAATTATTATTATTATTTAAATCGATATGCCGTTGTATTCTCCATATCTATATCTGTATCGGTATCTGTATCTGTATGTGTTTCTGTTCATTATGCATTGTTGCTGGCTGTTTTGTGTGCGACGTCAACATGAATGCTCGTCGAGCATTTCCATCGGCGTCGTCATGAATCGCAGCTGAAGCCACTCAACTGTATTCTTGTGGACCGTCACACAATGCCTCGCTTCCGAAAGAGCATTTCAGTTGTAAGCGCACTGCGCTGCCTGTCATAAATCATTTAGACTTCATTTATAATAATTACCGTCTCGCGCTGCTCGAGTGGCCCCCAAAATTCTCGCGCACACAATGAAGTTGTCTCCTAAAGCTTGCGGAAGCGTTCGGATTAAACAAGTACTCTAAGACACATCAAAGACCCAGCTTCCCATCCAACTGACCAGCTAGCAAGAAGCTAGAACGCCTACGTTTACGCTAACGTAACGCCGTAAAGTGAGACACTTTTGGCAGCATTTAAATTCTTCACTAATTTGTCGAGACGACACGAAACAGTTTACACGCAGATCGTAGATTAGTGAAGATCGTAAAGTTGGCAGCTTGTCTACGACTATTGATTCAACTATCACTTTTGGAATACCCTGTACTATGTGAGAGTGGGTATGCTAGACTAGAAGAGAGCTTGAATGCAGATATGGTAGATCAGTTGTCATCTTAGCATTTTCTGATAACCTGTACTATGTGATAGTGGGTATGCTTGACTAAAAATGAGCTTAAACGAAGATAGTAGATCAGTTGTCATCTTAGCATTTTCTGATACCCTGTACTCATTGAGAGTGGGTCTGCTAGACTAGAAGAGAGGAAATACCTTGAACGCAGTTTCGATTTTATAATTTTTTGAGACCCTGTACTCTCAGAGAGTGGGTTTGTTAGACGAGAAGTCAGGAAACAGTTTACCCGAAGATTGCATAGATAAAAGGGGATTATAGGGATCTAAATATCATATTTTGGAATTGCTTGAACTATCTCTGTTTCAATACCTTGAATTTACTGAAATTACTGATTACGCTAGACTAAAAGAGAGGAAATGGCTTATTCGCAGATAGTCAATGAGGATCATAAATAAATAGTTGTCATCTTATCATTTGTTGATACCCTGTACTCACTGAGAATGGGTTTGCTGAATTAGATATATGGAAATAGATAAGACAAAGATTGTAAATCAATATAGATCATAATCACTTCTTAATACCCCATGTTCACAGAGAAGAGGCATACTAGACTAGAAATGAGGGAACAGTTTACTAGCATTCGTAGATCAGAGAGGATTATAAAGATATAGTTAAAGTATTTTGAAATTGTTTCAAGTATAATTTTTTAAAACCCTCTACCTACTGAGCATGGGTATAGACGACTAAAAGTCAGAAAATCCATTACTCGTAGATTATGGATCAGTGAGGATTATACACATATGATATATGGAATCTGCTGCTGCTATTTCAACTATCACTTTAATACCCTGTAGCAACTGAAAATGGATATGATGAACTAGAAGTACAATGGGGACAATGAAAGTCAGAGATCAGTAAATGTCTCAAACTACGACTGTCATCGTTTCTACTATAACAATGTATACCGTAGACTCTTTGAAAGCGGGGTATAGTGCACTTCCTAGGCATATTATCGATAGCTATCATATCATATCATATCATATCGATGACAATTGCATTCGTTTTGCAGGGTATCTCGCAGTCAGTCAGTCTCCTCTGGAGCAAACTCTGCTTGTTTATAGCTTCGATTTCAAGACATCTTCGCTTTTGGCTTAGCTAATTAATGCGGGTTGTTGAACCGCCAGCGGCTTTGATCGATTACCAAAAATTGCTAAAAAAAAACCGATTGCTGTGGCGTGCGCTGGATTCGCGTTGCTCGCATTTGGCCACCATTTTGCGCAATTTATGTAAATATTTCAATTAATTGTGCACTTCCCCACAAAACAATAATTTAGAAGACCAGGCGTATAAAATTCCAAACGGCATGTGCGAAATTGTCGCTGACTTCTCAATCTGCAACCGGTTTCAATCTTTTTTTGAATATTTCTTAAAAAACGACTTAAAAAAAACCAGCTAGAGTTATATGTTTATTAAGATTGAGAGCAAGAGCCGCATCTTTGTTTGCTTATTTTTTGTGAATACCATTTTTATTCTAAGCGCTGTCCAAGGCAAGCGCAGAGGCCCTTGGACGGTGAAAGGTTAAAACGGAATTGCCCTGAAATATCTATGGGTATTATCATATTGTCACAAAAGATTATTGACCATATATATAGAATATAAATCAAACTGTTTTAAGCCATGATTTTATACACAAATCATATATGATACTTGATCAACAGCTGAATAGTTTTTCAGTTCAGTTTTCCGAAGACATCTGGTTCGGTTCACTATAGAAAACTTTTCTTAACATATTTCTATTAAAACTCTTTACTGGATCTATGATAATATAGTCTAGTTCTTCAGGGAACTGCCGGAACGGTTCATATTGTCACAAAAGATTATTGACCATATAGATAGATTATAAATCAAACGGTTTTAAGCCATGATTTTAT
Source organism: Drosophila gaucha (assembly GCA_035045545.1). Lineage (NCBI taxonomy): Eukaryota > Metazoa > Arthropoda > Insecta > Diptera > Drosophilidae > Drosophila > Drosophila gaucha. Next base: position 1,530,068 of record JAWNOY010000286.1, read on the forward strand.
ACACAAATCATATATGATACTTGGTCAACAGCTGAATATAGAAATATACGTCCTTCCGAAAGCAAGTTTCTCGGATGGTTCGGCTCACTATAGAAAACTTTTCTGAACATATTTCTATTAAAACTCATTTTTGACTGTATGATAATATAGTCTAGCTCTTCAGGAAACTGTCGGAAATTGGTTTTTTATATAGGAAGTCTGCAAGAAAACGTTTTTCTTTATAACTTATACATACATATAGAAAACATATACATATAGAAAACTTTTCTTAACATATTTCTATTAACACTCTTTACTGGATATATGATAATATAGTCTAGCTCTTCAGGGAACTGTCGGAAATTGGTTTTTTATACAGGAAGTCTGCAAAAAAATTATTTTCTTCATATTTTTTTATTCTTATAAGACTTTGGTACAAACTAATAGCTAGAAATAGGAGAGAGCTCAGCTCCTGAAGCGTCTGCTGGGAACACGATAGGCATATCCATGCGCCTTGGACGAGGCATAGGCAGCGCTGGCTTCGCTGGCTGCCAGCTGCTCGGGCAGCTCCTCTATTGGCTCAGCCTGACCCAGTTCCGCGTCGGAGGGCGCCACTGGTATGGCGTCCTGTGGGAACTCTTGGCCAGTGGGAAACTCATTGTTCAGCTCCAACTCTAGCTCACTGACCTTGGGCACGTCGTAGACAAAGCCGTTGCCCGACTGAACCAACTGCGAAACATCCGCCTGGGTCCAATGCAGACAAAGCGCCGCCAGCAGCAAGCAAATAAACAAACAAAAACGCTAAGAGCCATACAAATTTCTGATTAATAAGAATAACAATAGAATGTGATAATGGCTTACCATCTTTGGAGTGGAGTAGCTACAGATATAGACCTATAGAATATGCTTAAATGTTTTATAGCTGCCAGCAACGGGGCTCAAGCGAATGCAGGCAATGACGCCGAGACCCCAACTATTTATACTTCTATATGTCGATCGTGTTTGTTTTTAGCTCAGCTGCTGTTGCTGCTGTTGCTGCTGTTGCTGCTGCTGCTTGTTGATGTTGTTGATGTTGCTGCTGCTGTTGCTTGTCAAACAACAGCAAGTCGATAGTTAGAGCGGCCCTAGATAAACACAAACAGCTACATCTCTGGCTGGCAATGTTTCACTCCAATCGTAAGTCGAATCGAATCGAATCGAATCATTGTCAAGGTCGAGACTCGTTTGGCTTTTGTGTGGGGTCAAGTGTCAGAGCTATCGAATTAATGATTCTATGCGCCAGCATTCATCACGTGGCGCAATTATGCAGCAAATCTAAATTCGAATAAAAATCCGACTCCATATTCAGCTTAAATAAAGCAGCTACTGTCAACAGCTTCAGCATGTTTCCGTTTCAATTAGCGCTTCGAGCGATTTGTCTCTGTCAACTTTGACTTTTCGACTGTCACACTTCAGTTTGAGAGCCCTGAACAGATCTCCTCGAGCAGCAGCTATCGATGCGAACCTCCGCCCAACTCTCACTCTCTGCAGCAAATGAAAACCAGATTTCATATTCGACCTAAGCGTAGCTCAACTGATGCTTAGCTGCTCTCGAAGACCTCTCTCTCTTCTTCTCTGAGCCGCCTTGGTCATGGTCGAAGTTCTTAATTCTTCTGCTCAATTCTGAAATAATTTGATTTGATTTGTTTTCAGATAATAGCATATTTTTAGGCGAACAAAAGTTGTGGAAATAATGTTGCATAGAAATGGGCTGCACAGAAAAACGAAAATCCGCCGATAGAGGGCGCTGTCACATAGAAAACTTGGTATTTGAAAAGAGTTAACTACGAAATATAAACCAGATCAGAAAATATATAGTTTTTCTTTATGATACACGAAGAAAGAACTAGCATGAAAATCCCTAAAATGTTGAAATATATATATTACATTTTCTCGCTCAACTATTTTTCTAGATTTTTAAAAAATCCATTAAATATTTTGCTAAAATTCTCTTAATTGATTTAAGCTAAATTTGATTTATATCATTTGACTTCAAGATAAATATGAATTCATATTCATATAATTTTCTCGCTCAACTATTTTTCTAGATTTTTAAAAAATCCATTAAATATTTTGCTAAAATTCTCTTAATTGATTTAAGCTAAATTTGATTTATATCATTTAACTTCAAAGCAAGTTTTTTATATAATATTTTCGTTTTGTATTTATTTCAGTTGACTTCTCATCAGGAATTCGTTAGAAGATTCTAATACTAGAGGAGGAAACTAACTAGAACATTTTATTCCTTAATATTCGAAAGATGGCTGGGGGTCGTTGGGGTAGCTGTAGCCCTGGTGACCCTGGACAACGACAGGCTCAGGGCGGTAGACGGGCTCTGGCTGGTAGACCTTCACGGGAGCTGGAGTTGGCTTGTAGACGGGCTTCACAGCAACTGGGGGCAGATAATCGATGACGGGCTTGGCTGGGATGACAACCTTGGGGATCACTGGTTTTGGGACAATTGGAGCTGGCTTGTAGACGGGAACCTGGGGCTTGACAACCACAGGGGGCAGGTACTCGTTGACGGGCTTAGCTGGGATCACAACCTTGGGAGCGACTGGGATCACAACCTTGGGCTTGTAGACCGGAGCCTGGGGCTTGACCACGGGAGGCAGGTAGTCGATGACGGGCTTAGCTGGGATCACAACCTTGGGAGCGACTGGGATCACCACCTTGGGAGCGACTGGGATCACAACCTTGGGCTTGTAGACGGGGACGGGCTCGACCACCTTGTTGACAACTGGGGGCAGGTATTCCTTGGTGGGTTCGAATTTGATGGCGGGCTGGGAGTAATGGTAGCCATCTTCCTTCAGGGTGCCAGCAGCAACCACCTTAGCGGGTTCCTGGTAGACCACAGCGGGCTTCTGGTAGGCAACCTTAGCGGGTTCCTGGTAGACCACAGCGGGCTTCTGGTAGACAACCTTAGCGGGTTCCTGGTAGACTACAGCGGGCTTCTGGTAGACCACCTTAGCGGGCTCTTGGTAGACCACAGCAGGCTTCTGGTAGACCACCTTAGCGGGTTCCTGGTAGACCACAGCGGGCTTCTGGTAGACAACCTTAGCGGGTTCCTGGTAAACCACAGCGGGCTTCTGGTAGACCACAGCGGGCTTCTGGTAGACTGGAGCGGGCTGCTCAACATGGACATGGGGCACATCGATGACGAACTGCTTGGCTGGCTGCTGGTAGTGGTATCCATCCTCTTGCAGGTTGTCGCTGTGCGCGAACAGATGGGAGACGTCAGCGCTGACGGCTGCCACCAAGGCGAAGGCGATCAGGAATTTCTGTAAGCGCAAATGAATAATCGATTATAATCTGGAATTAATCACATTTATCGCTCTTCTTTTCACAGCTCAATTATCCTCTGTTTTTTCTTTTTTTTTTTTTTGGTTTTCGCCTTACCATTTTGCTCAGCTACAAATTCACCCGACGAAGGTTGAAATATTACTGTGTTGGCGATGAAGAGTACGACATTATTTATACGTCGGGCCGCAGCGTTTCAGGATAGCTTCGCCATGCCAAAACGATCTTCGGCAAAAGCAGAATCTTCTCGACAATAGCAACAAAAATTTCGACGAACCTGATTTTGGGCTGGCTAACCGGCTATTCTGTCATAGCGACACACTCATAAAATTATTCTGCTCGCTCTTTTTTTCCATTTCTGCCACAGCGATATAGATTTAAGCACAATGAAATGCCGAGATATCAACAGGCATTCAAATTTTGTCAATATCGAATCGAACAGGCTTTATATCTGTCGAATACTGAATACTCTGCCAGCAGGCTAAAAGCTAATTCTATTGATAATAGCTGATATACCCGACGGTTAGTGTATGATTCTACTTAAGAATATGCTAAACAATGAAATTTATAATATGAATTCACCCAATAAAAGTGCCATATATCAAGCCTATGCATATATTCCAGTTGAATTTATCGAACAGACGCGCTCTTTATATGCCGCATATATATCAAATCAAATATTTGCCGTTTTATGGTTATTAATGAAACACAAGAGCAATATAAATGGGCTCGAAGTCTGATGCGATCTTTTATTTATGAGAGAGCCTATTGCAATTGCAACCAGCCCGAACAGAAAGCCCTCAATTACTCACAAGCAGGTCCCAGGCTTGGCTGACCTTCGCGCTGGGACAGTGGGTCACATACATATGATAACCTGTTTGAAGGGAAGGGTCTCAGCTGAGCAGCTGCATTCCCTGTTCACGTTTCGAACTATGCCCAAATGATCTTATGTTTTTCTGCTAATGTGTGGTTTATCAATTAAATGAGAAAAAAATAAAAACTTGCATTCGATTAGCACGTAATTAACTCGACTTGAAATCGGCCTCGCCAAACCCCGAATCTGCTTAGCAGTTGCTTAAGCTTAATGTTGGATGCTGATCAAGCCTCAGTCAATGCTAAGCGTGCATTGAACTAACACAGCAAATCACAGAATCAACTTATTCATAATTATTCAAATATATAGTTTTTCATATTTCATTTCGACTAAACTTCTCTACGGGACTTTTTTTTCCATTTCTGTAAAATTGTGTTTGATGGGTGTAAAATAATTTGAATATTTATTTACATTTTTGGCCATAACAAACAAGTTTACGATCTTTGTTTATACCTCGCAGTTAGCCACCGAAGGGCTATTTTGAATATGAAAGAAATATTTAATATATTCTTAAAAATAATTAGAAGAAAAAACTAAGTCTTCATATTTGCTTAAATATACATTTCCATGTTTAACTTTCTAGCTATGAATATTTAACAGGGTATCTTATCGTCAAAATCTGCAGTTGGCTCAACTGACGTAAATTGTGGCTGGTTTGGGCTTAAAATAGAACACGTTTCTATTCGGGTTTTCCCCTCCTGGGATGCCTGACTTAAGAAATAACCTAAGTCAAACTGAGTCTCTTTGGATTTCATAATTTCTCATAGTTCTTGGAATTAATCATAATTTTAAGATGATAATTTTATCAACTTCTCTGTCCAGCAATTTGTCATTGGCTTAACGGTTAATCATTCTGAAAAGTTGACCCTGACGAGAGGCCAATCTCTTTAGTCATAAGCAACGGCTCATTCACTTTTGCTTTCTTGGTTTGGATATATCATCTGCTGTTCTACTACAATCGTCGACTAACTGTATCGATGCGGTTCGAATTTCCGGCATTTAAATGGAAGCTAATTCGGGATTGTAGTCTATATTCAAATTAGCGTTGGATTACTTCATCGCACGATGGAAATAAAACAACAAATGAAACGAGTTTTAGAGCTGAGCTTAACAATAAGTTAGTATTCACTTAAAATCATATAAGTATCTAATTATTTATAGCTGCGCCAATTGCACAAATGAACAGAAGCGAAACAATATATATATATATATATATATACAGCCTAAATCCCAATTTGGCTGTGACTTGTGTCAGCGACTGAAATAGAGCTGGATTAATAAACAAAAGTCCAAAAAAACGAAACCAAGCCAGAGTTTTTGGCAGAAGAATACATCTATTCAGTGCAACCGGTTCTATTAGTTAGTTATGCATAAATTTATATTCTAAGATATGATTAGAACAGATTCTTGTTCTGTTCTTGTCCAATCGTAGATTGTTGTGAAGCCTGTCCAAGAATGTTGTCCGCATCATAAAAAAAAAACAAAACTATATAAAATTTGCACACTCCTAAGCGATAAACAGGCTAGACAATCGCCTAGACTGGCCAAATCAAGCATACGCCGCATGCGCCGCACCTTAGCCTAACAACAGCTGAAGCTGGCTGGTTCGTGTCTCTGCTAAGTCTGTTAACTGTCACTGCTAAGGCAGGCAACTGGTTTGCATTTGATGTGATTAATTTTAGCACAACAATCAACAAATGTTTACTGAATAAATTTCAAAAAATCCAAAAAGTGAAAGAATATCAATACAATAATCTATATACTCTGTATATACACTCCTGGCCACTTGCATAGGATACCTGCTAAACTTATTTTCACTATCGCCCACGGCTCTCGAACCAAGCATGCTAGATATTCAACGATTTTCTTCATATATGTCGATTCTTCTGATTGTTTCTTTTTATTTCTGCGGGGTATTTTGTTTTTGTTCCATATTTTAGCTGATTTCTTAAAAAAAGTTTTAATTCTTCTCATTTTTCTGCAAAATTGGCAATAAATTTTCAATTTTCCTTGTGAACTTTAATGAAACCTAACTTTTTTTGCCTTGTTATCAGTTATCATTATTAAATAAAACATTGCACTTGCTTTTTTCTTTTTTTTTGTTAAGAATTTGTCTTTTTGGTATAATATTTATAATTATTTATAATTTGTAATAGAGGTTAAGCTTTAGAAGTCAAGTTCAAGTTTGCATTTTGTAGCTGGTTTTTTCTAATTTATTTTTTATATTTTTACAAAAATTATATATATATGTATAATTATTTAATCATTCAATTTGAAACTTGGGTGTGAACTGATTTTTTGTTTGCAACTTTACGTTTATGATCGAAATTTGCTTATAGAATTAATCTTATTATTACTAACTGATTTCAGTAGGATTCGAACCCTTTAATTGATGACTTGTAAGCCAACGCATATCCGTCTGGTCTACGAAAGCTGCATTCCATATATACATTTTGGAAGAAAGAAGAACTCATCTTAGAGAAGAAAATTTTGAGAAAATAGTTTTAAGTATAGTAAATTGTATATATCATAAGAGTTCTAAATGTTGAAAAAAAAAATATTATTTTGTTAATAATTATCAATTTAATATGGAGTCCTCCCTCTAGTTGCAAATTATAATTTAAAATAAAAAGAAGGTCTCTAACGCTATTTACCTCAGGCTTCAAGGAATGACCTATTCAAGTGGCTAGCAGTGTATATGCATTTACAGTTACTTTTTGAAATGATTGCAAATGACGTCTTTGGCTGCTTCTTCTTCAAAGATTCACATTTACGTTAGATTATCTCCTGCTTTATATTGCTATAAAAACTAATTTTATGGCGCGCGCTGTTTACTTGTTGAGTCCATATTTAAGTTAACTGTAATTTATTGGGATTTGCCCAAACTCTGGCTTGACTCCTGTCTTATAAATATGAAAACAAACCAGAGCGAGCAAACAATTCAATTATTTCACTTTGACTAAGTAACATGGTAAGATTTCTTAGCTCTCAACTTGGGAGAATTATTCTTGAAATTGAAATATCTTTCTTTGCAGCATTCTCTACTTTTGTTCGTGACTCTGGTGGTGCTGGGTGGTGTTGCTGCCACCTTGCCACCAGGCGACACCTATTTGCCACCACTGCTGAACGTGCAGCGTCCACAAAATGTCTACTTGCCACCGGCAGCTGTGAGCCGCAACTATTTGGCACCCACTGTGCAGTTGCAGCAATATCGTCCAGTGGTGCGACGTCCACAAAATGTGTATTTGCCGCCAGCAACTGCAACTTTCTATAGACCACCCGAGCGTCGTTATTTGGCACCCACTGTTCAGGTGCAGCAGGTGCGTCAGGTGCGTCCTCAGAATGTCTATCTCCCACCTGCTGCCTATGAACCACAATTTGCCACATCTCGCACCTATTTGCCACCGCGAGCTGCTGCATACAACCTGGATGTGAATTCATACGGCGGATTCTGAAGTATATGTAGATATATTCGTAGACGTCACCTGCTTAACTGGTTTCCCCCGATCCGCTAACTATATTCAAATGCTAATTCGCGCAGAGTTCTTAAAATGCAGAAATTATTTCCACTTCATTTGCATTTAGCCAAACAAAGAGAAAACGTAAAGCAAAACGAAACAAAGTTATGGCTAAAATATAACATGGATAGCAACTAACCTGCCTTATCGCAGCCATCCATCCCATCTTGCTAAGAAGACAATAACCTTTGCCCAAATGGGCGTCAACAATATATTAATAATAAGAATAATATATCTTATATTATTTTAAACTAACAAATGTCAGTCATTAAACCCATTTATCTATTGCTCTATGAACAAGTTGGGCTTAAGCGACTGCATAATACTCGTTCAAGGTCCACGGTTCAGAAGAACCACATAATTTAAAGCTCTATTTGTGGAGGAGATGCATTGTGATCCATCTATAAAACTTGGAGTTCCTAGCTCTAAAGCTGTGGAAAATATAGTTAAACTTGTTCACAAAGTGTAAAGAGTATATTGGTTTTGTGTATATTGATATATTGGGAGCGTGGCAAATCGGAAAAAACTATATCAACCCTAGTTTTGTTTTTTGCAAAAATTCCATCGACATGTCGCCTTCTATCAAACATTTTTTTTTTTAATTCACTAAATGGGGTTTGAACCCAGAGCTTTATGACTAGTGTGAAAGAGCTTACAGATCAGCTTTGCTTTTATTTAACTGTTATTGAATAAAGTTTAGTGTTATTTAATTTTACTTGAATATTCTGTTCTGGTCGATTCATAGCAGGTGCTATGGTTATAGATGTTCAGGTGTAATTATGAGTATATTAAGTTATGATATAAGTATTTTTTCATTTTTGCTCTTAGAATGTTCTTTAAATTGTTGAAGCTTGAGAAAATGTTTTTTTTTCCATCAAGAGTCGAATTTTTCTTATTTAAATATTTCTTTTCTTATATTAGATTTATTGTTAAGAAATTGTATAAAAGTATTTTTTATGAATCAACTCAGGGGGTTTGAGTCTGACGCTCTATGACTAGAGATATGGATATATCCGAATTACCACTCCCCTAGTGGGTATATGAAAAAAGGCTTCACATCTTCAGAGACCTAGTTATGCCTGAGTATATAATCTCAAGTTTAAAAATTTTAGTTGCAATAGCAACTCGAAGCTAATATACTCTCCTTTCCCAATGTGAGCGAGTATAATTAGCATAGACTTGGATTTATTGCAGCATTTAGGTAGACTTCAACACTTGCTATATGCATATGATCCAGTCCGATCTATATTAATCAAAAAGGTAGCCTGTTATTAATTGATTTAATTGCTGAATAGTCGAATCTGGTTTTTGGTCATGAATATTCATGGATAGCAAATTCCATTACGATTGACAGCAATGAATGGGAGAATCTTCGTCTTTTTTTTTGCTTGTGCATAGTTTGGCATCATCAGTCAATCAGTTTTGATTGATGATGTGCATTATTTCCGCTTGGACGCGCTTCTCTATAAAAGTCTTGCCCGGCAGCTTATAAATTATTATTCGATACTTCAACTCAATAGAACACGGAACTTCAGCACTTCAAATGGTAAATAGGATTCATACGCAAAAGGATTTGGCTGAATCTCTTCGTCTACTTGCAGCAGCTCTTTGTCCTGGCTTTCGCTCTGTTAGGCTGCGCAGCCGCCGACGCGGGCTACAACTATGCAGCGCCCGGCTCCGCTGTCGCTGCCTCTGCTGCAGCTCCAGTGAAGACATTCGCTCCAGCGCCAGCGTCAGCTTCCGTCTTCCATGCAGCCGAGTCTGCACCAGCTCCGGTTAGAGCTTATGTGCCACCTCCTGCCACTCGTCAAGTCCATCATCACGTAGCTGCCTCTGCTCCTGTGCAGTCCTTTGCCTCTGCTCCACTTGCTCAGCATCATCATGTTGCTGCCTCTGCTCCAGCTGCATCCTTCGTCACAGCTGAGTCAGCTCCCGCTCCCGTTCGCTCTTATGTGCCACCAGCTCCAGTCGCATCCCGTCCTGCTCCAGTGGCTCAGGTGTATCATCATGCAGCTGCCTCTGCTCCCATCCAATCCTTTGCATCTGCTCCAATCCAATCCTTTGCCACAGCTGAGTCAGCTCCTGCTCCCGTTCGCTCCTACGTACCTCCTGCTCCAGTCGCATCCCGTCCCGCTTCTATTCCAGTTCGCGTTGCTTCACCTGCTCCTACTGCTCCGGTTCATTATCATGCTGCTGCCTCTGCTCCCGTGCAGTCAATTGCAGCTCCAATTGCTGCTCCTTCTCTTAGTTTTCAGGCTGCCGACTCCTCGGACTCTTCTTATGAAGCTTCCGCATCTGCTCCAGCTGCCGCCCACGGAGGCTACGAATATAGAACTGTGCGTCGTCGCATCTACAGACATCGCGCTTAAGTTGAATAATCTTTGAAATTGATTATGCTTATATCTGCAATAAAAAGCTTAACACGAATATAAACTTGGGAGAAAGTGTTATTATATTATTAGTTAGTCTTCAAAAATATTACTAATATTTTGTGCAGAGTGTTTTATATAACTTAAATATAAATTTAAAGAAAATATTCATCAGATTTGCAGTAAAATGTTATATCCCATTTCCAAATATTCAATTTATGTGTACTAACATTTTCTGCAGAGTGTTGTTTACCTCTTGAGAGTAGAACTTTAATATAAATTTTAAGAAAATTCAATTGAATTCATAGTAAAATATTATATCATAATTCTAAACAGCCAAGTAATGTATGAAAGTATAATAGAATCCTATAAGCTTAGATAAAATCCACATTAAATACTCCCAGTAAAATAATTTATCCCATTTCCAAGAGTACAACAAGTGTACTAACATTTTCTGCAAAGTGTTGTTACCTCTGGAGAATAAAACTTCAATATAAACTTGAAAATAATGCCCATTGAATTCATAGTAACATATTTTATCATAATTCTAAACTAACATGTATACTAACATTTTCTGCAGAGTGTTTCTAACTTTTTGAATCTAAAGTCTGTAATGAATCTTGTAGAGATTACCCTTTGAACAACTCCGTAAAATATTATATCCAATTTCTTAACATTTAAATAATGAATACTAATATTTTGTGCAGAGTGTTTCTAACTTCTTGAAAGTAAAACATTCATATAATTTAGAAAAAAATACTCTTGTAATACCCTGTAAAACAATTAATCCAGTTTCTAAAACTCCAATAAGTGTGCTAACATTTTCTGGAGAGTGTTGCTTTTTGAAATATAATTGGATTATAAGCTTGGATAAACTCCACATTTAATACTCCCGTAAAATATTTTATCCCATTTCCAAGAGTACAAAAATTGTTCTAACATTTTCTGCAGAGTGTTGTTTACCTCTTGAGAGTAAAACTTTAATATAAATTTTAAGAAAATTCAATTGAATTCATAGTAAAATATTATATCATAATTCTAAACAGCCAAGTAATGTATACTAACATTTTCTGCAGAGTGTTGCTTACTTCTTGAAAGTAAAATAGAATCCTATAAGCTTAGATAAAATCCACATTTAATACTCCCAGTAAAATATTTTATCCCATTTCCAAGAGTACAACAAGTGTACTAACATTTTCTGCAGAGTGTTGTTTACCTCTGGGGAATAAAACTTCAATATAAACTTGAAAATAATACCCATTGAATTCATAGTAACATATTATATCATAATTCTAAACTAACATATATACTAACATTTTCTGCAGAGTGCATTTTTTTAGACTTGCAAGCTGATAAACGATTAAACCAGCCTCTGATTCAGCTTCGACGTGTGCAACGCGATTTGGTCGATAAATTCAATTGCCTTTGATCTGTGAAATTTGCGCCCGGCTCCGGTGTCGGTGGCTTTGTCTTAGAAGCCAAATTTGAATATAAATTGGGAGCATTCAGTACGACAAATGGGTCACATAAAGTGCCTGACGAATTTCTCACGGTCGATAACAGGTTTCGCATCGCAGATCCCATTGGAAGTGCAGTTCAATTCGATACAAGTTGCCAGAATTTTGGTATATAATTGAAGTTAAGATACCAGGTAGAGCACAGACGCTATGGTAAGACCAGAGATAGGAATACACCCACTCAAGAACTACAATTGCCTTTTTTCTCATTCAGGATCCGTTTAGAACTCTGTTGGTATGCCTGCTGGCGCTTGGATGGCTGTGTGAGGTAACGCCCTCGAAGCATCACCGGGAGTACGAGGATGACGAGGATCACCACTATCTGCCGGCGGAGGAGGAGCACGGCCTGAAACCCTTCTTCCGCAAGGACAAGCACACGAGTGAACATGTCGTCTATCACAAGGACGAACAGCATCATGAGCCTAAGAGAGTGGACCACTATCATCACTACGATAAGCAGCCCGATGTGAAGACCAAGCATATACATTACCAGCAGGTCACACCACAGCTGCGCACCGCTGACCTCCTGACCACCGCTCCCTCCCAAATCGTCACACGTCGTCGGAGACCCAATCGCGTGCTCTACGCAAGTGCTCCGAACTCGGTCTTCCACACGCAGATCAATGTGCAGTCCCAGGACTCGGAGTTGAGCTCTCAAATACGCGCCGATCCTCTAGTTCCAGGTGGCCAACTGCCAGCGGGTGGACAGGCGCCAGCTGGAGCTCAGCTGCCGACAACTGCTTTGCCCAATTGTCAGTTCCCAGTTGCCGGAAATCCGCCCATTGGCTGTCGCCTGCTTGATCCAGCGGGTGGACAGCTGCCCACGAATGCTGGCATCCCACCTGGTGGTGGTCAATTGCCCACCAATGCTGGCGTCCCACCTGGTGGTGCACAACTGCCCACAAATGCTGGCCTCCCACCTGGTGGTGCACAACTGCCCACGAATGCTGGCATCCCACCTGGTGGTGGTCAATTACCCACCAATGCTGGCGTTCCACCAGGCGGTGCACAACTCCCAACGAATGCTGGCCCACCAGCTGGTGGTCAACTCCCTGCTAATGGCTTCCCTCTAGGCGGACAATTACCCACGCTTGGCTTAGCCGCCAACTTGGGCAACAATCGAGCGAATGGCAATAATCTCTTCATTGATCCCTCCCAAAATGGTTTTGGTAATCAGAATCTATTCGTGCCCGCAGTCGGAGGACAGCTGGGTTTGCTTAATGGACAAACTGGTGGCGGAGTGGTGCAGCGACCAGGTTCGGTTCTCATACAGATTGATCCTGCATTTGGCGGCCAGCTGCCAGCAACAGCTCAGCTGGGTGGCAACGGAAATACAAATCAATTTATTCCGCTTTTGGGCGCCCAACTTGCTGTTGGTCAGCAGCAGCCCGGGGTGGGTAATCCAAATGGCTTCAATGCGGTGCTGGGTGGACAGGCGGCAGCTTTTGGCAATGGCAATCCAGTCTTAGGAGGACAGCTAGCCACGGGAGGACAGGCGCCTGGTTTTGGTAATGGAAATCCTGTTCAGGGCGGTCAACTACCTACGGGAGGACAGGCGCCTGGTTTTGGTAATGGAAATCCTGTTCAGGGTGGTCAACTCCCAGCTGCAGGACAAGCACCTGCTTTCGGCAATGGCAACCCAGTCTTAGGAGGACAACTACCTACGGGAGGACAGGCGTTTGGTAATGGAAATCCAGTTCAGGGCGGTCAACTCCCAGCTGGAGGTCAAGCTCCCGCTTTCGGCAATGGCAATCCCATATTGGGAGGTCAGTTACCAACCGGAGGACAGGCACCAGCTCTTGGCAATGGGAATCCCGTTTTAGGTGGACAGCTGCCAGCTGGTGGACAGGCCTTTGACCCCAACGGAAATGGCAATGGAAATGGCAATGCTGCCGTCACAGTACGTCTGAATGGACGTCGCAATGGACGTCGCTTCCGCAATCGCTCCAACTACCAGGGCCTCAATGTGGTGCGAGGCAGTGTGTTTGGCCAGCCGATTCTGCAAGGACCGGCAAATGCAGTGGGCAATCAGCAGGACACGAACATCATCGATGGCAACTTCTACAGCTATCCGGGATATCGGCACAGATTGGTGCGAGTGAATGGCAATCAGCGCTCAGTGGTGCTCGCTGGCGATGGCGACTACTACGATGATGACGATGGCACCACGGACATTGGCTTTGCAGCCAGCTCGCCGGAGCTGAGCTACGCAGCGCCAGAGCACAAAGGATCTCATGACAAGGTCAGCTCCGGTGGCTTCGACCATCAGACAGCTGCCTCCGAGCACCACACACACGAGTACCGCAAGGATGGCTATCACTACAAGAATCCCAGGCATATCAAGTGAATCCATTCTCAACTCTCTATAATGTATAAAACATACTCATAAATATATCATGGCATTTGCTAAAAGAGCAGAAATCGAAATTTAAAATTTTGTTGCCTACTTTTGGGCGGGTCTTGCATAAGATGGCTTCGTTTCCGCTTTTATGGTTGAGGCAAGCTTAAAAGCTGTAACTGGCTTAATCTCGTTGAAACTTGCTTATGAAAGCTTTCTAAGTGAGCTTTACACTGTGCTGCATACAATTTGTGGGCAAAGATGAATACAGCTACTCAAAAAATTATTATAATTTATTTCAGATATTTTAAGACAAAATCTGATATAACATTTGTAAGTTGATTTAAGCTCACAGAAATAAGTCCTATGTATATATTATATAATATATATTTGTATATATACAAAATATTGTATTTTATTTTATATTATTTTTTATTTTATTTATTTAATTTTTTTACTATTTTTTCTTTTGGTTTTTTTTTGTATGCTATTTTTTTATAATTTGAATTTATTGTGTTTTGCCTTTTGTATATTTTTAAAGTGTAAGTTATCTTATTTTGTGTTAAATTTTTTATTTTTCTTTTTAAGCTAACTTTTTTTTATCTTAAACATTTTTTTGTAAATTAGAGTTTCATCTATTTTTTTTTTAAATTTTTTGTTTGTTTATCTGTTTTCATATATATATATATATGTTTTCTTTTTTATTTTTATTTTTCTTTTTAACTTTTTTGTTACCTTTTTTAATTTAAAAATTTTGTTTTAAAAGAATTTTTTCTGTTTATTTTCAATTTTCTTTTTTATCTATTTTTTTAGTCAATAAAATATTTAAAAATTTTGTTTTTTATTTTACATTCTTTATGTGTTTTCATTTTATTTCATTCATTTACCTTTTTATTTATCTTTACTTCTTTTTCATATATTTAATTTATTTTATGTATTCTTCTTTGTTTATATTTAATTTAATTACAGAAAAAATCTTTTCTCTAAAATTAATGTTAAATTATTGATTTGAACATCATTAAATATTGAGGCTTATATCGAGTTTCATTTAATTAGTTAATAATTATTAAGCTAAGAGTTGAACATAGTCTTAAAGTAGTTCCAAAAAAATCCAACTAAATCTTGTTAAATGCCTTATATATTATGTTATTATAACTTTTTACTAAAGTGAGAATTTATACTTAACAAATAATCAAGTTTAAGAACCAAAACTAAAGACGAATCACGAACCGAACCATGAAACAAGAGCTGTTTGCTATATTTTCATTTGCTCAGCTCCTCCACTAACTTTAGCTGTGTCTCTCTCTCTCTCTCTCTCTCTCTCTCTCTCTTTCTCTCTCTCTCTCTCTCTCTCTCTCTCTGTCTTTCTCACGGCTAGTTTCAATAGCGGAAAACGTCAGATTTGTAGATATATGGAAACTAGTTCAGAGCTGCGCGACATTTGCAGCACAATGGAAATAGATACACACAGGTCATGCAAGTTTTTGGACATAATAGAAAGGAAGATGAGCACAAAAACCAATTGCCAGCATAAATTAATGCGTTCATTTAGATACGATTCTCATGCAAATTCAATATATATATATATATATATATATATATATATATATAGTTATATAGTGTTTAGAGAAACAAAAATAAACAAAGTTTTGGCCAATCGAAAACTACAAATAATTTCAACAAAACTTGCCGCTGACGTGAGCCCAGCTCCCAAAACAATGTAAGATTCACAAAGCATATAGACATATATATATATATATGTATGTATATATTTGTCTATAGCTGGTAAACTAAGGCGAGCCCACGCTGAACAATCAGTGTTTGGCTTCAAAATCAAATATTTGGCAGCGTGCTCTTAAATCATCATCGTCGACCTATCAGCAGCAGCAGCAATTCGGATGCAGAGCAGCTCATTAGCTATATATACAATCAGGTAGCTTATCAGCCGATCTCACATTTAGCTGACCTCTGCTGGGGCAGAGAGAAAGAGCGCTTGGATTTTGTGAAAATTAAGTTAAGTTATTAATTAAATTTAATTTAATTTATGAGCTGACTTTAAGCCATAGAATTTAGACTTTGCATAAACTTGATGTTGCCGCCGAAAAGTTTTTGGCCTGTTGCTGATTACAGAAATACGAAATCTGTGCGAATTTAATTCTTTTTTATTTCTTTTTTATACATTTTTTTTTAGCCATGCAAAGCGAGTGCGGGAGGCTGAGAGTTCAATGATCCGCAGCCATTTCTGTGGCTTGGGTAATTGAGCATGCTTCGCTCTATTGGCACAACAGCTAATAAACATATATACATATACATATACATATATATAAAACAAAACAAAATCTATATATGTATATGTTTGTTCAGTGTGGGAACTGGCTAAGCAAAAGGGCTGTTCGCAGCTGACGTCATGCCTAAAAACCTTTACAAGTGATTAATTTGTAGTACTCTGACAGATGATGCCCCTCTCCTCCCTCACCTCCCTCAGACCCTTATTGATCACAACAGCATCAGACTTCGGATAATAAATAAGCGAAGCAATTTTGAAAGGAACTTGGCAAATTTTGTGTGCCACGCGTATGAATTTTTAATGACCCTCGCCGCGTGTTGGAAGTGTGCGAGATTATTATAATTCTATTTATGAATCTGTCTGCTGTTTCTTTGCCTCTCTCTCCGTCTTGATTTCTTGTTAGTTTCTGTTATTTTTGGCTATGAAGATGAGATCCATGTCGCTGTCGGCACTTTCTAGTCGCGTCGACAATATTTGAGGCGAGAAAGAAAACTGGTTTCCAGAATGATTTATCATCCATTTAAATTAAACACAACAAAAAGAGCAGCTGAAACAAAAGCTTAATTTATCATAAAAGACTAAAACGTGTACTTAACTAAAAGAAGTAAATAAAATCAAGCCAAGCAGAGGCATCTATACTCTACTAAATTACCTTTTAATTAAGTTGTTAAGTGCACATTAAAAACTGGTTTCAAATCCTCCTCAATTTATAACGAAAACAAACAAGCTGATAGAACTTATAGATCTAAACCTTTCCTTATAGCGAAATTACTTAGTGAACGACCCAATTTTAAGCATATAGAACTCTAACCAAATTTTCTGGATATAAATTTTGGTTAAAAATCTAATCTATATATATATTTTTTTTTTTCAGTGAACCTTCACGCTCTCAAGATTATAAGAATTATAAAAATGTTTGAAAAACCAAGGCTTAACTAATTGCAGTTGACAAAAGTTAACTCAAGGCAGGAATCATTTAAGCAAATCTTCAGCTTTGCAGCTCACTCAATGCCAAAGCTGTTAGGCTCCAACTGTTGTTAGGGTATGCGATTAGAAAACTAAATTAAGGCGCGCGTGTGAGTGCGGCTTGAAGGAAGCGACGCGAAAGAGACTGTTGTCGCTGTTGCTGCCCGTTGCCGTTGCTTAAACCAATGCGAATAATATTAATTAAAATAGAATTTGCATAAATTAAGACAGCGCAAAAAGGTTTCTGTTAGACAGAGCGACGCTGCTAGAAAGAAAGAAAAAAGTAGAAATAGAAATAGAAATAGAAACAGTGAAATAAATTAGCCAAAAGCCGACAACAGTCGTAAAGCACTTAAGACCTTAAAAAATCTAAGGCTAACTGAAGCGTGGCTTAAAAGTGACTTAGTTGAGCCTCGATGAGGGCTTATTAATATAGTTTACTTCTCTGTTATGAGAGTTGACCTAACTGAAGCGTGGCTAAAGGTAGAGTTAGTTGAACTATGGGAACTAGCTAACATAGTGTAGACCCTCTACTGGTTTGAACCAGGGGTCTTAGGAGGTAGTTTTGTGACCTACTCGAACTTCTATGAGAACTAATTAATATAGTTTAGTTACCTGTTTTAGAAGTAAGGCTAACTGTCAAACCTAGTTTAAGTCCATTTTTTGGGAGTAAGGCTAAGTGAAGCGTGGCTGAATAAAGAGTAAGGAAGGACAACTTAGTCGAACCTCAGTTTAGACTCTCTGTAGCTTAGACTCTCGTCTGTCCTTTCCCTGTATTAGGAGTAAGGCTAAGTGAAGCGTGGCTACAAGGCGACCTAGTTTAACTAGTTAATATAGTTTAATTTCCAGTTTTGGGAATTAAACTAACTGAAGTAAGGGCGTAAGGCGAACTGAAGAGTGGCTGAAGGGAGACCTAGTCGAACCTCTAGGAGCACTGGTTAGTATAGTTCAAGTTCCTTTAGTCCTTTAGACTTAGTCAAATATCAATGAGAACTAGTTAATATACATAGTTTAAGTAACTGTTTTGGCACTTAACCTAACTGAAAATAGGCTAAAGGAGGACATAAGGAGAACTGAAGTAAGTGAGTAAGACGAACTGAAGGAAGACCTAGTCGAACCGCTATGAGAACTAGCTAATATAGTTTAAGTTCCTCTTCTTGGAGTTAGCCTAACTGAAGCTATATTAAAAAGCGGCATCTATAAGAATTAGTTAATATACTTCAGACCCTATTCTGGTTTGAATTCCTGTTTTATTAGTAAGGCTAAGTAAAACGTGGCTCAAATACGACTTAGTCGAACCTCAATGAGACCTAGTTAATACAGTTTAAGTAACTGTTTTGTGAGTTAGCCTAACTGAAGAGTCTCTAAAGTGGAACCTAGTCGAACCTACTGTAAGTCCTTGTTCTGGGTGTAAGGCTAACTGAAGCGTAGCTGAAGGACGGACCTCTATGAGAACTAATACTTACAGTTTAAGTCCCTTTTCTCGCAGCTAGCCTAACCTGAAGAGTGGCTAAAGTGGGAACTAGTGGAACATAGTGTAAGTCCTTATTCTGAAGGACGACTTAGTTGAACCACAGCTAAGAACCTCTTCTGGTTTGAATCCCTGGTAGCCTTACTCCTAGGCTAACTGAAGCGTGACTGAAGGGCAACCTAGTCGAACCTCTATAAGATCAAGTTAATATAGTTGAAGTCCCTGTTTTGGTGTTCAGGCGACCTAGTCTAACTAGTTTATATAGTTTAAGCCCCTGTTCTGGGATCCCCTAGAGTCTTACAAAAGACGGTTAATGGGATGCGTTGGTTTAAGCTGAGGCTGGACGTCTATGTTCTTTTTGGGCAGATCATTTTATGTTTAATGGCCATTATGATGGCTTTTGTATTATTATTATATATATATATACACTCTTTTTTTTGGTTTTTTGTGTGTTCTCGATTCTGCGATAGTCGGCGGTGCGAGCTTAACTGCCATTCACTAATTTGCATATTTATGCCATTTCAGCATAAACATTAATTCCGAAATGGCACTTTTAAGTGCTTGGACCGGCTCCGAGGGGCTGCTGCGATGAGACAACGCCAAGTTTGCCATAATAATTACGACTGTGATGTATTGTCCAGTCACATTTATGGCCAACTGAGCCACTACCACAAATGAGAATAAAAATAAAAATAGGAATATAGAACCAACTAGTTAGAATAGAATAAAGCACTCCTCGGCCCATAAACTAGACTAGAAAATGAGCTTTGATTCGGACGCCAGATTAGATTGTACATCATCAATTGGGGCTGCCAATTTTTTTTTGTTTTCTAGAAAAATACAGGAAATCGAATTTGTATTTTCATTGTTAAGAGTTTTTGTTTCTGATTTAAATGCGAAAACAAGAACTCTAATTCCTGATATGTGGATGCATTGAAATTAAATGTAAATTTTGATGGTCGGCACATTTGCTTTATAGCACAAGTCAATTAGCCAAACTTGTCTATCAGCTAACCAAAGCACACACATATACACACATATATATGTATATGTATTTCAGTTGAGTTCACGTGGCAAAGACACTCTCTAGAGAGTTGGAGCAGATCAAGTACTGCAGCCTTGACTATGTACTTGAGCTGCCTCATTCTGAGAATCAATAACTTGGTCTTCCCCGCCTTCCAGCAGCTGCACAGCCATCCTTCAATCGTCCGGAACCAATTAGCACTTGGCGCCTTAGCCAACTAGCATTGAGGCTAACATATAGCCTCATTGAGTCAAATGTTGGCAATTCCTTTTCATGTTTCGATTGGCACAGATCATCATCAATCATGCCAATAGTTCAGCTGTGGAAGGTAATGTGCCTCAAATTGAGTTGTATACACTGAGCGAAATGTTAGCCAAAATTATATATATGTATATAAGAAATATTGAAATTTAAGAATATCAATTTCAGTAAAGATTTCTCTTATGTTTCTATAGACTCTCTAAGGCAGTTGTATTTAAATAAAAAAAATTGTTTTCTATTGTATATACAAACATATACTTATATATACTTATATATATAGAAACACGCTTAAGTCTTTAGTTGAATTGGGTATAAAATACATTTTTTATAAGAATTGAAGTAAATTAAATTACCTTAACTACTACAAAGCTTAAGCTAAATCTATTTAAATCTGATATAAAAGAGTATTAATTTTTCGAAAATACTTAAAAACATAATTTTTGTCTTAGATTAAGAATTTTTGATACTGAATTAATTTCTGTACTCAATTTTCTCTCAATGGCTTAATGTAATTGTATTTAAGTAGGATGTAAAATGTTTTTGGTACTTAAAAAAATTTAAATAAAACTTTAATTTTTCATTTGGCTTAAGAAATTTAAAACTTTAACTAGTTTTTATATCTAATTTTCAAAGAAGATGGCTTTCTCCTCATAATGGGTTAAATTAATTTAGACAATTGCATTTAAGTATTTTATAAAAAGCTTTTGATATATATAAAAAATTCTTTAAAAAAGATTTTTTGTCTTAGGCTAAGAAATTTTTGACTTTCAGCAATGTTTTGTCACTCATTTTGAAGATGCTTAACTCTTTTCTGAAACTAGCATCAAGACCAAAGCTAGTTTTATTAAAATAATTGCAAATTTTCAAAAAAAACAATCTAGATAAAAGAAAAAAGGTGACATAATCTAAGTAAAATCTTAAAATTTGACATTTTTTAAATTTTTGCATTTAATTTTCAACATGCTCCAGTCTTTTCGCGTAGTGTAAACTCTTCTTAGTTGCCTTATAGTTTAGTTTATAATTTATTGTTGCTTATCTGAAGACTCGTAGTTAGATTTCAGATAAGAATTGTCAACAAATTAATACAACTTAACTATTTGATCGCTTGCAAATATTTGAAGGGGTTTTTCACAATTTGATATATTGTTTTGCAAATGTGGCTCAGGCTTTTTGTTTTCTTTTGATTTACAATGTTGAGGACGGTGTCAAAGTGTGAATGGTTGGAAATACAATTTATTCGAGCGTGTGGCTCACATCGACGCATTATATCCGGCATTTAATTTACGCACTAGATAAACCAAAGATGAAATATGCCATCATTATAACATCTTTTTGAATTGAATTGAATGCCGCGCCGCGGCAGTTCCTTTAAATGATTAATGAACAGCGAAGACTTGGCTCAAAGAGCCAAGGCACAATAAACACAACATAGCAGCATAATAAGTACTCGAACATATACTATACTATATGCCGATTGATCCAATAGACGACTTTTATTCGCATCAAAGTTGAATGAAAAGTCAAAAAGAAGAAAACAACAATAAAAACTAAATCAAATCAAACCAGACGAGAGCTAGATTTATATACACATATTTGTATGTATGTACGATTGTGTGTGTGTGCGCGTGTGTGTTTGCGAGTGCGTGTTGTCCATCAAATGTTTTGCATAAGATTAAAGAAAACAATTAAGAGAATCCGTCCGAGCGAATTGCCCAAGCTCGGTTGTGCGAATGTAAGCGCTGACGTCGCTGTCGACGTCGACTTCGCTGTCGACGTCAACGTCACAGTTGCTGCTCGTCTCTGAGCGATTTGGCCAAGCAAGCGTGGTCAGTTAATTGGAGCCACTGAAATGGCTTAGAACTCGTGCAGAGTCTGCCCGTGCGAAATTTACAGACAATCTCAACGTCGACGTCGACGTCGACTGCGACTGCGACAGCAGGGCAGCGCTGACAGAGCTATTACAGCGAGAAGAATTTGTATAAATACCAAAAGGTTCTTCGTATATCTTCATTAGAGTTTCGGTTTTACTGTAGTGAACAACTCAACTCAAGCAGTCAACATGGTACGCATCATCTCAAGAGCCCAGCCAACATATATCGAGGATTATCCGACTCCAAAATCTTAATCTCCCACTCTCTGTATCTCTCTCTGCTTTACAGAAACTTTTCCTGGTTGCTTTCGCTGTGATCGCAGCTGTGGCCGCTGATGTCAGCCACCTGCCCACCAACGAGTACCTGCCCCCTGTCCAGCAGGAGGTCCAGACCATCGCTGCCCCCAGCAACGAGTATCTGGCTCCAGAAGTCAACTATGGACAGGTTGAGCAGGGCTCCCTTGCCGACGATGGATACCGCTACAAGACCCAGCGTCGCGTTGTGCTCCGTCGCCACCGTCGTGATGTCAACGAACTCTCCAACGAGTACCTGCCCCCCGTTCAGGAAGCTCAAATCCTCGATGCTCCCGTTGCCGTGCCCGTGTCCCAGGACGAACAGGGTTCCCTTGCCGATGATGGTTACCGTTACAAGACCCACCGTCGTGTGGTCTACCGTCGCAACCGTCGTGATGTGAGCGAGCTCTCCAACAACTATCTGCCCCCTGTTCAGGTCTCCGCCCCCGTTCCATCCAACGACTACCTGCCACCCGTTCAGGTCGCTCAACCTGCTCCCATCTACAATGCACCTGTCGCTGTCTCCGGCCCAGTTGAGGTTGAAGCTGCTCCAGCTCATGAGCTCGCCGATGATGGATACCGTTACAAGACCCACCGTCGCGTTGTCTACCGTCGCAACCGTCGTGATGTGAACGAGCTGCCCTCCAACGATTACCTGCCCCCTGTTCAGGTTGCCGCTCCCTCCAACGAATACCTGGCTCCAGTCTCCAACGTCGTTGAAGATTACTCCACTGTCCAGGATCAGGGTCAATCCGGCGTTGATGGTTACCGTTACAAGACCAACCGTCGCGTTGTCTACCGTCGCCACCGTCGTGATGTGAACGAGCTCTCCAACGAGTACCTGCCCCCTGTTCAGGTTTCTGCCCCAGCTCCATCCAACGACTACCTGCCACCCGTCCAATACACTTCAGCTCCCGCTGTCTCCGGCCCAGTTGAGGTTGCTCCAGCTCATGAGCTGGCCGATGATGGTTACCGTTACAAGACCAACCGTCGCGTCGTCTACCGTCGCCACCGTCGTGATGTGAACGAACTCTCCAACGATTACCTGCCCCCAGTTCAAACTGCTCCAATCAACGAGGTTCCCGAGGTGTCCGAATACGCCGTGGGTGTGTCCCAAGATGGACAGGGTGCTCTTGCCGATGATGGTTACCGTTACAAGACCCACCGTCGTGTGGTCTACCGTCGCAACCGTCGTGATGTCAGCGAGCTCTCCAACAACTATCTGCCCCCCGTTCAGGTTTCCGCCCCAGCTCCATCCAACGACTACCTGCCACCCGTTCAGGTCGCTCAACCTGCTCCCATCTACAATGCACCTGTCGCTGTCTCCAGCCCAGTTGAGGTTGAAGCTGCTCCAGCTCATGAGCTGGCCGATGATGGCTACCGTTACAAGACCCAACGCCGTGTCGTCTACCGTCGTCGTCATTAAACCCTCATCTGAAATGTTTCACTAAGTGATCAACTTGTACTCATTTTGGAGTGCGAGTCTAATAATATATAAGAATATTTCTTTTTTTCGTTCACGAAATAAAAGTACTACGAAAATATCTAAACTTTAACATCTTTTTGTCTTAACTCACGCAAGAGTCAACCTATTTGAAGTTTAAGAGATTGCTCTAGACCGGTCAAAAGGACGGACAGACGGACAACTCAGCACGTCGCCTTGCTAAGAACATATATATTTAATGCTCAGAGTTAAGGGAATAGAAAGCTCGACAACTATTGATCGTTCATCTAATAGCTGTCTATATATTCCCACATGGGGTTGCTCGTCAGGAACGAACTTAGGCAACTTAAGTCTTTACCTCAAATTTATACTTTAAGCTTAAATATATTCCATATAAAGATATTAGGTGGTGTAAATATCTATGTTGGTCTATTTCATATAGATTAATCTCAGGAATCTCAGTCTAGTCTAACTAGATAGAAAACCCAAAAAGAAGAAAACAACAAAAACTTAATCAATTCAAATTAAATTTCTATATATGTGAATGTATTTGTTGGCGCATGCGCGTTTTGCATAAGAATAAACAAACTGATTAAAGCAATCCGTCCAACCGACTAATCGGCTAATCGGGTCCATGTTAGCATGGAAATCGCTGTAATAGAGCTTCCCAGCATAAAGAGTTTAATTAAATATCAAATATTCAAAAAAAAAAAAATATATTTTCTTCATCAACTCAAACAGTTAATAAGGCCGGCATCATCTCTAGACCATCTAGACCAAAGCCTTCTAAACCTATCGAGGAATATCAGGAATATATTTCTCACTTCATCTCTTTCTTTCGCTGGCTCCAATTAAGGTAGTTGACCAGAGTTCCTTGCCGATGATTGACAAGACCTTTCCCTGTTTAGGATGATGATTCCTAACACGAGTACCCGAATTCCATGAAGATCCCTATCGAGGCTCTCCAAAGCGGGTCAGAACTCCCTCATGACTTATAACTATCGAGGTCCCACAGCCATTATTGCAAGCATCGTCATCTCTAAGCTATTATCTGATATGTTTCACTAACTTGTTCTCATTTTTGACTTCACGATTAATGATATTTTTGAATATTAATTTTTTTATACACGAATTAAAGCCAAATATTCAAAAATATTAAAATTTCTGATTGTTTAAATGGTAGCATTGACATTAGAAAAAGGGCCCTAACTTCGCTTACACTACAGTGATACTCTCTTATATATAGGGTTGTTGGCTTGAAAAGGTGTTTACTATGAGCTTTGCTGGGAATATAATTCAAAACTTTACTATATATATTTCACATAGAGGGAATAATTATAGTTCATAAAGAATATTTGTAGACTAAAGATACTAGCTCTGACTTATCTAATTTACTTCTTATATAAAGAAGCCATACTGCATCAGTGTCCTTTATAGAAAGTCTAGCGAATATAGAATTAGGAAGTGCAGGAAATACATGCACACACTAGTACGCTCGCCGCGTACTGCATAGATGATTTATCAGCTGCGCTTGGGCTGCATACTGGGCAGTACTATGAGAAATTGATTGTTAAATAACTTCGGCTCAAAATTTAATTTGTAAATGAAATTTTCAGGACATAATATTGACATCCAAAGGTGTGTATATGTGAAATTCCAACTCCCTAGTATTTGAAATACGTTTATTTCATTTTTGGGGCTAATGGGGGAGGTATCCAAAAGTTTTAATGTATACTATCTGTATTTTCATAACAGAAAACTACATAGCTAATTTAGTATCTTTAAGTTGTGGCTTAAAAACAAAGTCAAAATATTGATTGTTATCGATAATAAGGAAATAGGATGAGTTATGAAAAAAAAAATAAACTTGTACTGCGTATGGTATACATGAATATGTACCTAAAATTTCAAATTAGACCTAAGACTTACTTAAGACTTCAATCAGTCAGAAGAAGAATTGATTGATTGATTGATGAATAGCTTACATTCCTATAAATAAACTTTAACTTCAATTGGATTCACACTTTAAGACTTCAATCAGTCAGTAGAATAATTGATTGATTGATTGATGAATTGCTTACATTCCTATAAATTAACTTCAACTTCAATGGGAATCACTTGAAGACTTCAATCAGTCAAAAGAAGAATTGATTGATTGATGAAGAGCTTACATTCCTCTAAATTAACTTCAACTTCAATTGATTGATTGATTGATGAATTGCTTACATTCCTATAAATTAACTTCAACTTCAATTGGAATCACTTTAAGACTTCAATCAGTCAGAAGAAGAACACGTTTAAGCTGGCATCCTTGGCTTATGCAATACTTTTTGGAGGGACTGTCTGCCAAAGAGTCTGGTAGTTCTGGCCCGACTCGCGCTTGTCAGTATGTAAATGAGGCAATAATCGAATTATATCGAAGTCTAATTACGGATCAATTAACTTAGTAGCGGCACGCGCTTAGAAGAGAGAAATTGTGCAGAGGATCGATTGAGGAGGAGGTAAAAGAGGTAAAATGCAAATGAGATCGAATTATTTCTTAGCCACTTTTATTTCGCTGGCTAATTAAAGTTCGAGCTGCAACGGGATGCGGACATCAATATTAATACTGCTAAATACATATTTCTATAGACACACACACAGAGACAGCAAGAAACTTGTATTAAACCTGATTGATACAAAATAAAAAACTATAATAGATTTATTTTGCGGCGCTGTCTACTTTTTTTTTGCTCAAAATGAAAAATACATTAATTTAATGCAAAGCCAAATGCTAATTTTGGTAGCACCGCGAGCGCTGCGATTAGAATCATATAAATATGCGGCAGAAGCTAGCAGACAGCATCATTTCTTTGGATTCTACAGTTAGCTGAAGAACAATAAGCAAGCTAGCAAAATGGTACGAAGATCCTTCCCAGAGTCTGGGCCATACTCATCTAATACTGTTCTCCTTACTCTTTGCAGAAACTGTTGTTGCTCTGTGCCTTCGTCGCTGCCGTTGCCGCGGATGTCAGCCATCTGCCGACCAACCAGTACCTGCCACCTGGCGCCGCCTCAGCACCCGCTGCTTCATATGCTGCCCCCAGCTATGAGGTCGCTGCTTCGGCTCCAGTTCAGTCCTACTCGGCTCCAGCTCAGTCCTACTCGGCTCCAGCTACCTACACTGCTGCTGCTTCGGCTCCAGTGCAGAGCTATGCTGCTCCTGTTCAGTCCTACTCGGCTCCTGCTCAGTCCTACTCGGCTCCTGCTACCTACACCGCTGCTGCTTCCGCTCCAGTCCAGTCATACAGCGCCCCGGCTTTCCAGTCCTACAGCGCCCCTGCCGTCCAGTCCTACAGCGCCCCAGCTGCCGTTGAGAGCTACAATGTTGCCGCCTCCGCTCCCGTCCAGAGCTACAGCGCACCCGCTGCCTCCTATGGCGGTGAGAGCTACGAGACCGCTGCCTCTGAGCCAGCACCTGCCCACAGCTACTCATCTTCCGATGGCTACCGTTACAAGACCCATCGTCGCGTTGTGCTCCGTCGCCACCGTCGTGATGTCAGCCATCTGCCCTCCAACGACTATCTGCCCCCTGTGCAAGGCGCTGCCTCCTCCATCTCCAGCGACTACCTGCCTCCTCTAGCTTCTGCTCCCGCTCCAGTCTACTCTGCTGCTGCCTCCGCTCCAGTTCAGTCTTACAGCGCCCCCGCTGTCCAGTCCTACAGCGCCCCAGCTGTCCAAAGCTACAGCGCACCCGCTGCCTCCTATGGTGGTGAGAGCTACGAGACCGCTGCCTCTGAGCCAGCACCAGCTCACAGCTACTCATCCTCCGATGGCTACCGTTACAAGACCCACCGTCGCGTCATCCGTCGCCGCAGATACTAAATGGAAAGCTAACGAGGCTCCCGACAAGACCAACGCAAATCTTAAGTCTAACTGAAAAGTTTACTTTAATCATTTGTATTGCAATTGCCCGGGAACAGATTAAATAAAGAAATACCCTTCAAAACGAATTCAAATTGTCTTTTATTTTTACATAAAGTGTATAGAAAGCACAAGCTAACCAATAAAAACATCAATAAAAAAATTAAAAAAAAAATTAAAATAAAATTAAATGAATACAAAAAGTAATAATATAAATAAATATAAAAAATTATAATGAAATAGTAATAAAAACAGAAAATACTACATAAATTATAGTACATAAATGTATAATAAGCTGTATATACAGGCGTTCAGCCTCCAACATAAATTAAGGCCTAGAGTCTATAGAGTCCATAGAGTCCTAGACAAAAACAGCAAAAATAAATGATAAAAAAAAGAAAACAAAAAACTACATAAATAAAAATAAAAATGTTTTAATATTAATACAAAAATAAAATAATAAAAATTCTAAAAACCCAGAAGAACCCATATTAAAGTATTTTTATTTTCTCATAACTGTCAGAAAAAATTATTTCTTCAGCAACATCGACGATTATAGTTGGGATTCCCAGCCAATGTACGTTTTATAAATTTATTATAATTTATTCAACAGCACATTAATGGTAATAAGACAACATAATAAATAAAAGAAAACAACTTAAATAGTCTTTCACTCAATAGACTTGATTCTACAATACATCCGAATTCCGAAACAAAGCTATTTACCCAAAGTTATAATTTTTTTACATATTTTTGTCATTATGCCAGCAAAACATATTTCATACATTGCTGCTTTTGCTCAAAGTAGATTGAAAGTATAACTAACATTGTTATGTTAACTTAGTGTTAAATAACATAGCTATGTTAACTAACTTTTACCCCAATGTCAACTAAACTCACTATCTTGAATTACATTTTTCACTCCGCTGTTTATTTATTTTTTCACAAACCCTTTTCACACTTCCAAATTTTGTTGCATACTTTTAAGAGCGGCAAGTAAACTGAAATATATAGAAAAATAGCTCCAACT
The DNA here is from genome assembly GCA_035045545.1 of Drosophila gaucha. Taxonomy (NCBI): domain Eukaryota; kingdom Metazoa; phylum Arthropoda; class Insecta; order Diptera; family Drosophilidae; genus Drosophila; species Drosophila gaucha. Next base: position 1,558,552 of record JAWNOY010000286.1, read on the forward strand.
CGGCTATATCCTTGCACAGGACAAAAGGGGACAGTGGGTTTGACTCGTAAGGACAAGCTTTATCGATTCCCATCAAAATATTATGGGGTAATCTAAGGACTCCAAGACTTGTGATATTTCAGTTGCAGAACAGCTGGAAATTGCCTAAACTACACAAAAACACTAATATCTCGAAAACGACAAGGATTATTTAGATATGCTTTACTTCATTGATAGTCCTTGAGACCCCAATTAGTTTGGCATATTACCTGGCAGGATACGCAAGGATACAGCCGAGCTATAAGCTATTTTCTGTGTGGAATTTGGTCACGTTTTCTCATCAGTTTAAAGGACTTTCGTCCTTGTTGTCTTCAATTCTTAAGCAGGACTGCAACGACATCATTTGGTATAAAGGACATCACGTTACTCCTTCAAATAGCCAAGTTATTACCGGTGTTTGGAATTTTATCACATTTTTCGACTATATCCCTTGAACACATTAATGGTAATAAGACAACATAATAAATAAAAGAAAACAACTTAAATAGTCTTTCACTCAATAGACTTGATTCTACAATACATCCGAATTCCGAAACAAAGCTATTTACCCAAAGTTATAATTTTTTTACATATTTTTGTCATTATGCCAGCAAAACATATTTCATACATTGCTGCTTTTGCTCAAAGTAGATTGAAAGTATAACTAACATTGTTATGTTAACTTAGTGTTAAATAACATAGCTATGTTAACTAACTTTTACCCCAATGTCAACTAAACTCACTATCTTGAATTACATTTTTCACTCCGCTGTTTATTTATTTTTTCACAAACCCTTTTCACACTTCCAAATTTTGTTGCATACTTTTAAGAGCGGCAAGTAAACTGAAATATATAGAAAAATAGCTCCAACTCGGCTATATCCTTGCACAGGACAAAAGGGGACAGTGGGTTTGACTCGTAAGGACAAGCTTTATCGATTCCCATCAAAATATTATGGGGTAATCTAAGGACTCCAAGACTTGTGATATTTCAGTTGCAGAACAGCTGGAAATTGCCTAAACTACACAAAAACACTAATATCTCGAAAACGACAAGGATTATTTAGATATGCTTTACTTCATTGATAGTCCTTGAGACCCCAATTAGTTTGGCATATTACCTGGCAGGATACGCAAGGATACAGCCGAGCTATAAGCTATTTTCTGTGTGGAATTTGGTCACGTTTTCTCATCAGTTTAAAGGACTTTCGTCCTTGTTGTCTTCAATTCTTAAGCAGGACTGCAACGACATCATTTGGTATAAAGGACATCACGTTACTCCTTCAAATAGCCAAGTTATTACCGGTGTTTGGAATTTTATCACATTTTTCGACTATATCCCTTGAACATATTTGAGATCGAATTTTTGTTGAGATCCTGGAAATCCTTGAATGCCAATCGATAGAGCTGCTCTCTATGAGTTCAGAATGATATATCCTGCCAAGATCCTCAAGGATTTTGGCGAATTATAGCTAAGTTTCGCTCGACCATTCGCCCCCGCGGGCATGCAACAAAATTAGTATTTTTTCACAAATGTCGAGCGCAGCCTAAAAGTATGCCATAGTTTTTGCCTCACTTTTATTTCTTTTTCACAAATAAATTTTTTGTTGCATTCTTTGAAGCGGAGTATTTAAGGCGCTGCAAGTAAGCAAAAATATCATGTGCTAAAATAGCTGTAACTTGGCTATATCCTTGCACAGGATAAAACAAGATATAATCCTACATTAGTTCTACATATTCTTTTGCAGAAAATTTGTTTAAATAAAATATACGTATTTAAAAATAAAGAAAAAACTATTTTTGGTATTGACTCAGCTATAAAAGTTATATAACTTGGCCATCTACCCTAACATTGATCTAACCACATTCGATGGATACAAATTGTGGTTAGAGAACTTATCTAGCGAACAGCTCGTGTGGGAAAACATATAGGTCTTCCAATATTTTCAATAGAGCAAGCGCGCATATGAAAACGCATTGAATTGGGTATGAGATGAAAGAAATGCAAAAGTAAGCTTAAAACAGAAAGAGGGTGCGAAATAAATAATAGATCCGCAAGATCCCGGTAAATAAGATGATGGTCTGCAAAGTTTCCGACCTAACAGAGAATATATATTTGATAATATAAATATACATCGATTAATTTAAATGAATTCAGTTTTATTTCTTCTACAGAGAAAACTAAATAAATTTTCCTTAAGATTAAGCGAGGCTACACCTTCAGTTAAAATATTTTGTTATAGTGTATATCGCACGATGATACTGAATTCATATAAAATTTAGCCTCAAAAAAAAAAAAAAGCTAAATTAATTTTCATTACAGAACAAATGACATTGTCATGATTTCTCATTTAGGTTTCTAAAGAATATATAGGTAAATATATTTTTCATATATTTCTATAAAACTAACCCAAAGATCATAATATTCATTGACATCGATTTATTCGGTTTATTCATTGATTTATTTCGGCAGGTTTTTATAAACATATTTTAATGACTAAAATTCGATTGCAGAGAAAGCGAGCGCAGACTCAGGTACAGCATTAAGATTAAATATTAAATAAATTTATTACAGTAAATTACAATTATTCAATATCGTAAGTTCCTATGGGCACGCAGAGGCAATCGTGTCAATTAATTAGTGTTGGGCGGGGCCTAATAATTGAAGGCGATCGCGGGCTTGGGGTAGGAGTATCCCTCGCTCTTGGGTGCCGGCGGCGGCAGATATTTGGCCGGAGTGGGAGCGGGGAATGGAATTGAAGGCTTGGGATAGTCGTAACCCTGCTGCTTGGGTTGTGGTGGACGTGGGGTAACCACCACGAGTGGTGGCAAGTACGTTGGCTGACGAGTGGTCTTCACAACCACCGGCGGTGGGAATGGAACCGATGGCTTGGGGTAGTCGTAGCCAGATTTGGGCTGTACTGGGGGTAGGTACTTGGGCTGAGGTGGACTAGTCGGAGGTAAGTACTTAGGCTGTGGTGGTTGGGTCGGAATAACTGGTGGTGGGAAGGGAATAGCTGGCTTGGGATAATCATATCCGGACTTTGGCTTCACAGGGGGAAGATAAGTAGGCTGAGGTGGGGTAGTTGGCTTTACGGGAGGTAGGTATGTGGGCTGAACGACTGGAGGGTGGAATGGAATAACTGGCTTGGGATAGTCGTAACCCTGCTGCTTGGGCTGTGGTGGACGAGGGGTAACCACCACGGGTGGTGGCAAGTATGTTGGCTGACGAGTGGTTTTCACAACCACTGGCGGTGGGAATGGAACCGATGGCTTGGGGTAGTCGTAGCCAGACTTGGGCTGAACTGGCGGTAGGTACTTGGGCTGAGGTGGACTAGTCGGAGGTAAGTACTTAGGCTGTGGTGGCTGGGTCGGAATAACTGGTGGTGGGAAGGGAATAATTGGCTTGGGATAGTCATAACCCGATTTGGGCTGAACAGGAGGCAAATATTTTGGCTGGGGTGGGCTGGTAGGTGCCACTGGAGGAGGCAAGTACTTGGGCTGAGGTGGCTGTGTGGGAATAACTGGTGGTGGGAATGGAATAACTGGCTTGGGGTAGTCGTATCCAGATTTGGGCTGAACTGGAGGCAGATATTTTGGCTGGGGTGGACTGGTCGGCTTCGGAGGTGGCAGATACTTGGGCTGAGGTGGACTAGTCGGCTTCGGAGGTGGCAGGTACTTGGGCTGAGGTGGGTTGGTTGGAATAACTGGTGGTGGGAATGGTATAGATGGCTTAGGATAGTCATATCCGCGACTTGGAGGTGGGTTTGTTGGCTTTGGGGGCGGCAAGTATTGCGGCTTAGGTGGACTCTTCGGGACAACTGGTGGTGGAGGTGGGAATGGAACCGATGGCTTGGGGTAGTCGTATCCTTTGCTGGGCTGCGGTGGTGGCAAATATTTGGGTTGAGCAGGAATAATCTGCTGCGGCGGTGGAATGTATCTCGGTTGCTCTGGCGGAGGGAAGGGCACGGCTGGACGTGGATAGGAGTAACCGATGTCGACCTTCGGCACTGGAGCTGGTGGTGGTGTTATGGGCGGAAAGGCAACAGTTGGCTTGGGGTAGTCATAGCCCTTGCTTACAGGTTGTGGGTAGGAGTAGCCATCCGTGAAAGGCACCTTCGGCTGCGGATAGTCGTAACCTCCATGGCTCAAGTCCTGCAAAGGGGGAGTTCGATGGAGGTTTCTGAAATAGTATTGGGGGTAAAGCGTACCTGCAGATGGATATCCTGCTGGGTGGAGAAGGGCGTCAGGCACTGGACGGCAACAGCGCCCAGAACAAGGCACAAGAAGCGAAGTTGCTAAAAAGAAGAAGAAGAAGACCATTAACACTATGAAAGATTAGGCAGCTAATGTTTCCGCATATATAATTTGGCAAATGTTTATGTAACATTCAATAAGGTCACAATTGGCAGAGCTCTCAAAACGAATTGGGTCACTTTTAAGTTAGTAGGCATCAATTAGTAAATGACTTTTGTTGAACGAGCTAAAAGCATTTAAACTTATTTTGGTTTATGTGCAAGCAGACGGCAATGTGGAATGCCATCGACTGTGGAAACCCCTCCCCCTCGCCGCCTACGGCAATGACAGATTGTTCATTAATTATGAGCCAAAGGCGCCCGCATGCCTGACAGCCTCACAGTCTTATTGGGGCAGCAAAAAACTGGTAGCAGCTGCCACAAACTCAGCCACAGCCACAGCCACAACCACAGTCAGAGTCAGAGTCAGAGTCGGAGATTTCAAGTTAGAGTCAATGTCAGCTCATCTGCAATTAACATATGGCAGTTAGAGCCGACAAATGTTCTAATTACGTAACGTGTTAACACGTTGTTACGCAATCTTTGGTATTTATACCCTGAACCCATTGAAAATGGGAAATCTGGGTATAATGGTTTTGCAAAACGTATGTAACAGGCAGAAGGAGGCGTGGCAGACCCCATAAAGTATATATATTCTTGATCAGGGCGACGAGCTGAGTCGATTAGGCCCTGTCCGTCTGTCTGTCCGTCTGTCTGACCGTATGTTTGAACGCGTCAATCTCAGAACCTATAAGAGCTACAGACTTGAAATCTTTAACGATGGTCTGTATATACAGCGCGCATATCGACATTATTTTAGATATTCGATAACTTTTCCTGTTTGAATGATATCGATTAAACGTTATCAAGATTCAGTTCTTGGACCATATCTTTTACATCTTTTTAGCTACAGTTAGCAAATATTGCATTAAGTATTTTGTAAATAAAATTCATTTTCTATTTTTTTTTAAATTTTTGGATACCGGCTCCACATTTTATAAAATCAATTCTTAAAAAAAAAAAATTATCAAAGCCACATTTTCATTTTTCAAAATTTTTTAGGCAAAATCGTATTTTTACTAAAATAAAAGCATTCAATGCTAAGAATTTCATCAAAATCCGCTCAGTAATACAGAAGTTATTAAAGAAAACATTTAGGCAATTGGCAAAAGCAAGCGGCAGCAGCCTAGCATTTTCTCTATACGTGTGCACACATACATTCATGTGCGTGTGTATGTGAGCGCAGAGGGTAATATGTATAGAAAAAAGATGTAAGCTAGGTTGTTTAAAACCTCAGCTCGGACTTGGTTCAGGGGATCTCGTAGTCGGGCAGACCCGACTATAGAGTTCTTACTTGTTTTATGCTCGAGTAGTTCAAAGAACTCCCTGCCGCTGGACTGCCGTTGGCTTAATTAAGAAACTGTCGGATTTACTTAAATTGAATCGCTGCGAATTTGGTCGAAACTAATTTGAGACAAGTTTTGTTTTTTTGTGTCAACCTTGAAGCGGAGAAAACAAATTGTTGGCATCAGCAGCGAACTAATTTTATTACGCTTGCTATCAAATAAATCACTCACGAATCAAATAGATTAGTAAACTACTGAGAGTATGCAGCCTTCGATCTAGTTTTATGATATAGTTTCCTTAAGCTGATAGATCTTTTGAGAGGCGAACAAATAACCCGGAATCTTGTGCTGTTCCATCAAACTGACTTGAGTGAGCTCTCAAGAGCCATAAACTCCCAACGACAATCGAATTGGCAAGAAAACAAATAAAGCCAAGAACCCATCTAAATGTATATAAAAATTGTTTCAAACTCCCACGCAGCAGCCAGACAAGTTGTTTGATTAATTGAAAAAGAAACAGAAATAAAAACAAAATTATAAAGCTGAGATCAACTGTCGATCAACAAAACTCGTCTCTACTTAAAGTGCAATTGCAGCTGGAATCATAAAACAAATAAAAACAGAAACTTCCTTAGCTCTGTTCAGAGTTCTCTTATTATAGTTTTATGGCCTAAAGAGCCAGCGACTTTTGTGATATGTTGACCATAAAGTCGCTGCCCAATTAAGTGTAGAAGTTGTTGAAATGCTCGTGTCTAAAATATATGTATATGTATATATATATGTATATGGCTGTGAGTCAGGTGTCATACAATAAATTCTTAACGTGCCGAGGCAGAAGGCGTATTTTTGTTGCTCACTTATGGAAGTGTTCTCCAAATTTATATATTTTTTTTTGGGCAAGAGCATGTGGCTTTTTGAGTTTCCGCTCTAATTAATAGCTAGACAAACAATCTTTTGACTTAACTCTGCTATTGTGAAACCTCAAAGTTGCCTAGTCATAATTCTGTAATAGTTTTATTCTCAGCGTCATTGCAACAGCTGCACCCATTACAGGGTATCTGTGTGTTAAATCGCGACAATGCGTAATGCGACAACAACAGCAATCAGCTTTAAGGCGCGTTAATTGTCACAATTGAGGCGTGTGAAATTCTCTTAAGCAATAAAACTACAGCTATCTCGCTCTCGCTCTCGCTCTAGCGACCTTGAGGCGCAGCTGAGTGTGTCTATTTGTTTTTATGGCCGACATTAAGTCGCCCCCAACTTCTGTTCTGCTCCATCGTAAACATCAAGTTCAGCACATTGCGCATACGCAACGTTGGCCAAAATCTCTTGCCACATTTGTGGCAGCGTCGAGCAGCGTGAAGCGCGCTAAGTGCTTTTTGTTTTTGTCGAGGGTATTTATGAGTGTGTTTCCGGCTTGGAATCAGCCAAGCCATTAGGCTGAAGGGTCCAAGCTTTGTTGTCTCGCTGCTCGCGTTTTGTTTGCCACCTGCTTTCGCAGAGTTTTCCCACTTTTTCGGTTTTTTTTTTTTTCCATTTTTGTACTCGCTGCGATTTTCTTCAATTGTAGCGCCATTTATGCAAATTTTCGTTGTTTGTTTTGCTGTCTTTTTAGTTGTTTTTTTTTTCTTTTCTATTCGCTTGTGCAATTTTGTTTGACAGACAAATGGCAGCTGGCATCGACTGCAACTGCAACTGCAACTGGAACTGCAACTGCACCCCAAAAAAGTGTGTATTCTGGCTCTTGGTTGATATTGTTATTAGTTGATTGTTGCACTCTTCGACTCACCATCTTCATTCTGGTTGCAACAACGCGCAGTTTTCAGCTCGACAAGAGACTTGCGTCAGCTAGCTAAAAGTATATATGCGATTTATATATATCTATATATAGATTAGCTTCAGATGTTCTATATAGCACTGCTGCATATGGCGACAGCTACCCACTTGTAATATTTATACACTCACACACAGACACACACACGAACACGCGCGTTTCGACGGCGCACGATGCGAGAGGCGAGATGCGAGATGCGAACTCGAGCAGATTTGAAGTTCAAATAACAAAAACAGCGAAGACGCGCGGCTTATTTATAAGAGCATCAAACACCGAACAGACTTCGGCCAACACTTCGACTTGGCTCGGCTACGCATGCGCGGTGGTGGTGTTGGTGCTGCTGGTGCTGCTGCTGCTGGTGGTGCAGGTGAAGTTTCAAGTGCAGCGGCGCAGAGTTGGAGGTTTGCGGCTTCCTGCCTTCGGCTTGATGCCCAATCGCGACAGAATTGCCAAAAACAACTCAAAGAATCACGTTTTTGGGCTACTGTCTCACATCTGATGTGACCCTGAATGTGTCGCAGATTGGCCGACTAGCCATAATTGCAGCTAACACTTTGAATACCCTGTACATATTCAAATCGAGTGAGATAAAGGGTATATAGCTTTTTCTATTCTCTCTGAATTTACATATAAATTTCAATAAAGTAACTGAGATCGAAAGTTACTAATAAAACATACCCTGTACTTACTAAAAATGTGTAGACAGGTATGCTGTAAATCATTTATACAGCTAAATTGCAATTCAGTTTTTAAAAATAAATCAACTATTTATATATACCCTGTGTATATACAGAATATTTAAGGCTAAATATGGAATATTACTTTAATATAAATAAAATAAATTATTATATAATATATGATTGAAAATAATATTGTTTTTGGCATCTTCAGTTATACTTAAGAAATAGTAAATGAATGAAGCATAGAAGAGAATAAGACTAGAAACCTAATTTTCGTGAATATATGTTTGGATCTTCCAGTCTATCACGCCTAGTATGTGGTTAACAGCTTGAATGTGAGTGCAGAATATCTGTTAGTCTACTTCTCGTACTTAGGAATTGTCTGCCTCGAAGTTGAGTATAGGATATCTGGTAGTACAGCATATCACAAATGATATTTTCTACTTTGAAGTTTAGAGCAGAGCTTGTGGATGCATAGAATTTTATGAGTATTTTTTATAGCTCCATTTTAAATACAGGGTATATTTAGTTTATCATACTGCAATATAGGGCATATTCTAGTATATCACGGCAAGTGTGTCTTTAGCAACTTGAATTTGACTATAAAGTGTCTGAGAGTTTACCCCATTACGATTGTTAACAAAGCATGAACTTGAGTATAGGGTATCTACAAGCAAATCATAGTCTGACTGTTGTTAATAGCAGTAATTTGAGAACAGAGTATGTGATGTTCTAGCATTTTTACAGGATGTGTCTATTCTAGAATACTGCCTTTCTTACAATCGAATTTAAGTACTGGGTAACTGCTACTCTAACACCTCCATTTTGATTACAGGGTATCTGATAGTCATGCATACCATGATTGATTGTAGAAGGGTCAAAGTTAAGTACAGAGCAACTGCTAGATTAACACCTCCATTTTAAATACAGGGTATCTGATAGTCTTGTATACCACGACTGATTGTAGAAGGCTAGAAGTTTAGAACAGTGTAACAACTGCTAGTCTAACACCTTCATTTTGAGTACAGGGTATCTGATAGTTGTGCATACCACGACTGATTGTAGACGGCTCAAAGCATAGTATAGGATATCTATTAGCTAGCATTATATGATAGTGTCTGGCATCTGCTAGCAGAAAGGGTAGTAAGACAGCTCCAACATGGCTACAGGGTATCTCTTATTCTGTCATCTATGAGACTCTTACTCTCGTTTGATTGGCTCTAGTTTTCTAATTTGACTGAAACATTTTGAGAGCTCTCGTTGCGCTTGACCTCAGCTGACAGCTCCTCGACTCGAATGAATTCACTTTGATAGACTCGACTCACGTCGATTAGCAGAAAATATGGCTATGAGCGTAATGCAAAGGCGCGCGATTAAACGAAATTTCATCAATCATCGGCTCATAAAATAAAATAGGAACTGCACCCAAAAAGCGAGTGCAGCGATTGCTTTAGATTCTGGAAACCTTGTTCCAAGCACCTTTAATTGCTAATTAATGTTGTTTCATTCATTAATCGAGCCGCTGACAAATTATGCCCGTTTAATGGATTGCGAGGCAGTTGCCTTTAATTCGAAACCCTAAAACTAAGCACACAAAAGATGCTGGTTGAAGCACATAGAAAAAAAAAAACAAACTAGAAATTCAATTATTATTTATATTTATATTTATAGTAGAGTCGAAAAACCGGAAGATATGCGCGATATCGATTTGTACATTGGTTCAAGTATTTCAACTTTCAAATGCGATATTTGTGGCAATCCGAAACTGTTCTCAGCGTCAGCAATTTCTGTATGATAATTAAAAACGAAAAGGCGAGAGACAAACACTCTATGCTGGAAACTCTTTAATCCGCTTAGTCTTAAATATAAATTTATGGAAATAGAAAATACTTAAAATCCAAGCATTTAATTGCGCAATTTATGTGCCAGCAGCAGCAGAGCTTGGGCTAAGTGGACAGGTTTCTCTCCCTCAATTTGATTTGTATGCGACAGTCGACAGTCGACAGTCGACAGCCGAGAGTCAGGATGTGCCTAGAACTAGTTAAGATGCCCCACGTCTGGCCCATAAATAATAAGTCCGCTTGACGGATTTTTATGCATTTTTTGGACACCTGACTACCACAATAATGTCGCTCGCGGCATACAAAGCGCAAGCGTCAATCGAATCAGCGACAGCAAACAATGATTCAGCGACAACAACAACAATAACAACAATTTTCACCCACTGCAAATCCAGCGAGCGGTTCAACAAACCTCACTTGATTTTTGATCAAATTTTACTGAACATTGATACAATATGACAATTAGTAAATAAATTAGCTACAAAATTTGTGGGAAAGCGAGAGGAGAGTGCAAGGCCGAAACACAAATACTCTACTAAGTGAGCAAGCTAAGGCAAATATTTATTAGATATATTTTACTATAAGACTTTGTTTGCCCTTCTCCCATACTTAAAGAAGTTCTATCAAATTTTTAGATCAGATATATATTAATTTTTTGGAAATCAAATATGTATTCAAAAGAAGAGTACTCTAACTTTATGTATACTATATAACTCAAACTTTTAAAACATTCCAGATATACCCAAACTGGTTCTGTAAGATCTCAAGTCGCTAGCTATTATATGTTGCAAGATCAAAGCCTTCATAGAACCGATAAGATAGACAGTCGAACGGGCAGACAGAACAAGATTGTTTCGACTGTTTGCCCTTATCAAACATATGTGTATGTGTATATATACCTTATGGTATATATATATAAAAACTAAAAAATCTAAAAGAAAAGGCAAAAATAAATATATTTTATTTTCTACATTATTTTTGTAAAAAAATTTTAGACTGCTCTCGCAAATTTGAAGATCAATTATATATATTTTTAAGGACAGTTTGATCTGCTGCTTGATTAATAATATGTATATATTTGTGGGGTCTAACAAATAATAGGTTCAAATTATAGAAAACTCTGAGCTTAACATTCAAATTTGAAGAAAATTGAAAAACATGTTTAATATTTTTGATATTTCAATTTAGTCGACTATTTTTCAGACTACCCTCTCATAAAGTCACCTTTTTTATGAGATCTATTAAAACTAAAAACTAAGTCTAACTGCCTTTTGCTTATACAAAAACTAATTAAATTATATTTTTAGATTTATTTAATAAATCTATGTCTAAAAGCGAGGGTGGTCTGAAAAGTTATCTTAAATAAAATTTATGTTAATCCAAATAAATTAGCTGACTAAAAAATGAGAAAAAATTTATATTAATTTAAATCATTCAATTGCCTATAATTATTGATATAAATTTAAATATATTTTTATTTATTTTGAAAATTATTTTAATTTTTCAATTGTCTATCATGAATTATATCAACTAAAATATATTTTATTATTATTCTTTTTAGTTCAATATTAATTGAAATCATTGAATTCCCTATAAAATATTAATATCAACTTAAATATATTTTATTTATTTAAAAAAAATTAAAAAAAAAATTTAATATGAATTAATCATGATTAATATTAATTAAAATATTTATTTTTTTTTAGTGCAATGTTAATTTAAATCATAAAATTGTCTATAAAATATTGATTTGACTTTAAAGTTTAGTTTAAGTTGGTTAATTGCTAAATATCATCGATATTAATTTAAATATATTTCTTCTTTTTAGTTTTAACTTTCTATCTTTACTTCGCATCCTCTTAAATAATTGAATTTTAATTATGGCTCGTAGACAGTGGCTGCTATAAAATTAGTGAAATTCGAGCACCTAATTTATAGCAAAAATATATCTGAACGATGAGCTGTGAAGTTGAACGCAAATTGCTTTTATTTGCCTTATAAATTTTATGGCCATAAAAGCCGCAGCAGCGGTAGCTACAGCAAATGCCAGCTATAAACGACAACAGCAACAAGTTCAACTTAATTACATACATCCTACACGAAGCCAAGTCAAGACAGACAACAACAACAAAAGCAACAACAACAATTGCTGCGTCAACAATTTTTGCACTTTTGCTTCAAGGTCGCAGCAGCATCCACATCATCATCATCAGCCACATCATCATCATCATCATTGGCACAATGAATTATCGTTTTAAGTGCGAATTGATCCTGTTTGCCAAGAAGGAAATGAAACAGATCTCGTATCGGGCGGGTTCTTTATGCCAGCCCCAGTCAGGTTCTCGTTTAGAAAGTTCAGTGCCTGAGTTGACCTTAGCATACAGGATTTGTGGCAGATGATGCGTTATTAGCCTTTCTAAAAAAAAAGATGATGATGATGTCGCAGTTTCCCACTTGAGAGAATTGAAGTCAACTGGCCTTAAATCAAACTCGAACTTCCCGTAGCAAATTATGAATGCCAGTTGATTTAGAATATGGTCTAGAGCGTTTCCTTCTCAGAGTACACTTGCCCCAAAGTCTAATTATATGGCTCACTGAACGGCTTTAAACGCTTTAATCAAATTCATAATGGTTTCACAAATCAAACATTTCGGCACATTCATAAATCATAGTCGCGGGAGGAGTGCACCCACAAATAGATACATATATATATATATATAGCATGTCGGATAGACAAGCAGAACGGAGAAACATTCTTTGCAAATGTTGCGGAAGTTAAAGGCTAATTAAAGCGCTTGACTTTTGGAATTGCTGGTAATAAAATTACGAGCTGTTTAAGTTTCGGTTGCTGTTGCTGTTGTTGCTTTTGGGCGCGTTTCTGGTCGGATGCATTTAGTGCTTTGGTGGCCAGAATTGATTGCCCTTGCTCTTGCCAACTCGAGCATGGGACTGACATAGGTAATTAAGGTGTGCGGGGAGAAGCTCTCTCGCTCTCTCTCGCTCTCCCTCGACGTACCACGCAGCGCGCCCTGTGGTGCGCCATTCACACATGAAGATCGCATGAAGATCAGCCAAGGTCAGAGACGAACTTAAATGCCTTTTGGCATGACCGACCGCAGGTCTTGGCCAGGCCAACCGATTCTCAGTTGCGGCATCTGTAAAATAAAGTCGCCAAATTGCCGCAGCTGAGCGAAACAAGTTTTTGCGGCCAGTTCAATGGCCAGCAATGTTTTGCGAGGGTCGACCACAGGATGAGGTTCAAGTGCGTCTATATCAATGAAGTCCTTGGTGGCAACTAGCCAAGCAGATGCTACACAGACAACGCCAGTTGCATACCAATGAGCGAGCCACTCAAACGAAAGACTTAAGACACGAACTTGTCGCAGCAGGAACTATTGCAACAGCTGTAAGCCGTCAGCCGTAAGCCGACTTGCATATAGATTGATTATTTATTTATAATGCCAGACTGATTGCATTTTAACGCCGATCACCGATCTGATTGTTCAAGGCGCCCGCTAATGACCCGATTAGCGTCTAATTGAATTATAACATAACCCACGCAATCCACAAACAAAAGCAAATAAATCAAAATTGTTTCGATGGGATCGAGCGCACTTGAACTCTGAAACAATATCTATTAAACGTTTAAAGCTCACATCCGACAAAAAAAAACCAGCTCGATGACTTTACAATTTTCGTTTTTTCTTTTTTAAATACTCGCTCGCCAACTGAAAAGAGAGTATATTGGTTTTGTACGTTTCTGTTGGATATCAATATTATAGTTAGACACTTGAAGTTTTGTATGTTTATACTTTTTGCTAATCTGTTGTGATAAAGTATGGATTATGATTGAGTACTGTGGGCGTGGCAAATCAGAATATACTTATGGCGCTATTGAAGGTAGAGCCATTGAAATTTGATATATATGTATATACTCATGGGAAAGCTCTTCTGATAAACTGTGAAGATTGAATACGCCTACTGTGGGCGTGGCAAATCAGGAATTACTTAGTCTTCTATAGGAATTAGGTATATATATACTAGTGAGTAGCCTCTTCTAATAGGATATTAAGAATATTATGTATACACCTACTAAGGGCGTGGAATACTATATCTATTATAACATAGGTGCTTTTTTATAGCGCTATTGAAGGTAGAGTCTTGAAATTTGGTAAATACATACAAGCTCGAGAGTAATCTATACTGATAAGGTATTAAGATTTGTTGTATACTCCCATATTGCATATTTAGAATCACTATATCTATTACAACATAGATGTTTTTCATATGGCGCTATTGCAGCTATAGACTTGATATTTCAAATATATATTTAGTATATATGAAGAACACAGAAAACTATAAATTTTATATATATGCTCCCCGTGCAGGCGTGGCAAATCAGAAATAAACCAAAAATTCCATTGTTAAAGAGCTAGGATCTCAAAGTTTTGTAGGTGAATCTCACTTTATCTCCATTTAATCTCTTTATCTACCCATAAAAAATCAAAAAAATAAAAATAAAATAAATAAAAACTTACATATATTGAGTTATTTTCAAAACATGAACGCACATTATGCAGTCGGTTTCACTCGACTTGTCTTTTTTTGTAAATTTTTCTCGAGTTGGTCGACAATTTGCTTGTCCGGCTTCGGTTGCATTGTTTTGGGCCATTGGCAATGAGTGTGTAAAACCCATATAATATACTCATACACATAGTATAAATATCGAGTCATGCTCTTTCAAATTTGGGCCATTCACGCGACTTGCTCATGAGCTAAAAATATACGGGATATATATTTGAGCAGCTCGGAGCAAGTGCATATCGATTGGAATGCTATTGTTATTAATTATTATTTTTATTTTTATAGATATTTAAAAAAAACAAGTTTATTGCTACATTTAAGCAGATTTTAAGTATCTGTCTTGTTGTTAGCCTAAAATAGAGATTCTGGCAAACATCAATTATGATAAATGTTCAGGCTTTTGCCACGCTTCAGCCACAAATATAAAGAAATATATGCAAAAAACGTGATTAAAGAATAACACAGGTCAACAGAATTTGGTAAGCAAGAATGAAGTGATAAATATTCAAGGGTTTGGATATTTTTTTTTATTTTTATTTTATTTTTTCTTTTAATTTTAATTTTAATGAGGATGCTCTCAGTGCTGCTTATTGCACTATAATCATCCTGTTTTCATGATATTATATCTCACGACTTATTGGAATGTGCTTAAATTGAATTTGAGACTGAAATGTCTTTAAAACTGTAGTCAAAAGGATAGAACAAAGATGAAGAAGAATTTAGCAATTTTAAATTTTATTTATTACAACTATTTAAAGTTATTCCAAATGTGTCTTCTGTCTAGCCCTATAATCGCCCTTTATAAATTAAAGGGTATTAAATTAAAATGGAGTTTGCTTAAAACTGAGCTAAGCCAAAGTTCCAATTACTATTATGACCATCTCACGTTGTGGGCTTTCACCTTTTAAATTACGTTTGCCTTTTCAGCTGTATTTCAACAATTTGTTAGCATTTCTTGAAAATTCCTGGATAAAGCTATGTCAAGTTAATTGAATAGAATTTCTGGAAAACTTCAAGTCAATCTTTAGTCAAGTTAGAATATTTGGAAAAGTCAGTCTTTTTATCAAGTTTTCAAGATAATCTAACTTAATTTAAAGTCTTTTCCAAATTTTCTCTCTTGACTAAAAGACTGACTTGAAGTTATCAAGATATTCTAAGTTAAAAGTGCATAAAATGTGTATTTTGACTACTTCCTGCCTACTTGACTACTTTTCAGATTCTATAACTTAAAGACTAAAATATTTAAAGACTGTAGAGAAAGATGATTCTCTTTTCTTCCAACTTGTTGATTATTCCTTTAAAACCTACTGAATGTACTCAATAACTGCCTTACACCATGTTTTGTCTCCCTAGGGTCTAACTTAGGCAGCCAATATCTCTTTAACAAAAAAAGATTTTTTGAAATTTAAAAAGAGGTTTGGAAGAGAAATAGTAGTATTTTCAGAAAAAGTTAATGTCTTTCTGAAAAAAATATGTTGGCTTTATGTAACAGCAACTTTAGAGCATAACTGCCCTATACCACTCAACTGATTTTCAACAGTCAAAATCTGGTTGACAAAAAAAGCTATTTCAAGATTTTAAAAGAGGTAAAAGAGGAAAATAGTAACGCTTTTAGAAAAGGTAACTGTTTCTTAGTCAAAAAATATTTGTCCTGATATGACAGCAGCTGAAATGTAGCCCAAAAACACATATATTTTCATTAGAATTATAATAACTGATAAAATCCTTACCTAATAGACCTATTTAGATATCAGTTTCCAATTTAGAAACCTTCAAAAAAGGTTAGTCTAATACTTTCCTACTAAATTTCATCAAAATTTTGTTGGCCTGTGTAATTTAATAGTCAATTTATCGCCATTGTCTGCCAATTTGCAGACAAAACGAAATGTTTTTAATATTGACATTTATAAAGCATATAAAAAAGCTTAAATATAAATTTGTGAGCAAAGTTCATTAACGCACCGAATTCTGGGCAGATTATGAATTTTATACATAGAGAGAGAGATCTGATTTGTTTTTGGCAAGGTTCACATTATTCATCATTCGTCATTCGTTTGGCATGCAAATTTTATGCAAAGCTGTTCGAAGTTATCAAATTAAACGGTTATTGTCGCACCATAAGTCTGTCACATTGCCGTTAATTTGCAACACTTCCGCGCGACCTTTCGCAGCTGCAGTTCAAGTGGATCTGATGGACAGACGGCGAGATGGACAGACTGACAGCTAGCTGTGTTTATTTATGGCTCAATAGCAAATTGTTTACCAAATGTCAGCTATGCCCAAAGGGCTTACACAACACTCAACAGACAGAGAGAGAGTGAGAGAGAGAGAGAGATTTTTTATGGCACTCATAAATTACGCATACGCCCCGTAAAGCGTAGCATAAGAACAGAAGCAGCAACTGGTTGTCGGGCGGCGTGACAAACTTCTTACCAAGCTCAGCTTCATGACATTAGAATTTACATAGAAATGGTTTCCCAGTTCAGCGGCTCACGTCTCTCGAGCACTGATTAATTCCAGAACTTAATTTGTTTGAAAGCTCTGTTAATTAGCGCAACTCGAAATGCCATAAAGCACACAGAACACAATTTGCATATCAAATAGTTATATATATATATAAAGAGATATATTTCGGCAACAGTTTTGGTTTTTGTTTTTATGACATCTAATACTAATTATATGTATAATACTTTTTAATGTATGGGCTGCGGGTCGTAAAGTTGAACAGTTGTTGAAACGCTTGATTGCCTGCTATAAATTATTATATAGATGTTTTTTTTGTGTTTTTCTTCGCTTAATTGAAGCAATTATGCTTGTGCGTTAAATTGTTGCTAAAGTGCGCAAAACTACTTAAGAATTCTGGTCAAGAACGCAGCTAAGCTGAGTATGGGGCACAGCTAGTAATAGTGTCCGTAGTGTCCGTGATGATGATGATGCAGTCCATAGTAGCCGCCATAGTAGGGATAGCCTAAGAGTGGAGCAAAGTTTAGTTGACTCAAGTTGGTCCTGCATTTATCCCAGTTGGACTCACCGAACTCACCCAGGCCATAGTAGCTGCCGCTGTAGTGCGGCCAGTAGCCGCCGCCGCCGTAGTAGCCGCCCAGGTAGGGCGAGGAGTAGTAGCCGTAGCCATAGGAGGCAGCGCCCTCTAGATCCTTCTCCTCAGCCTCGACGCCTGCCTCCAGGTCGCTGCTGGCGGCCTCTGCCTGCTCCTGGGGACGCGGCGCTGCCTCTGCTCCGTTCAGCAGCAGACAGAAGAGAGCCAAGGAGATTAGCAGACAAATGTAGTTGAAGCTGAACATGTTGAATTCGTTTGTTTTTCCACTGCTGCTGCTGGTTGGTGGTGGTGCAAATGCCACTTGAAGTGTACAACTGACTGACTCTAGCGCCGTGCTGCAAGTTTATATAATGGCAGCGATTCTTGCAACGTCGTCGCCATCAAAGCGCAGCGACAAAACAATTGTCTAACGAAAATTTGCCTACAATTGGGCTGCGTGTGCCGCCAGCACTGCCCCACCAACCAGCCAACCACCCAAGCCACCACCCACTAGCCAGATTATCAATGAAGCGTACTCACAGCAACTCGTGCCTCGAGGGCCTCGACGGAGCTTCTATTTCTTGCATGACCGATTACTAATTACAATGTTGCATCTCTCTCTCTCTCTCTCTCTCTCTCTCTCTCGTTCTCTCTCTAACAGTTTTGGTCAGTGGGGTCAATGTCGCAATGGGCAGCCAATATCAGTTCTTATAAGCCTCCGCCTCAGTATATATTCAATTTAATTACAATTGTCTCTGCTCATATTATGAATCCCCAGCTGAAGAGGTTCAAACACCTTTTGCTGACGTCGAGAAAGTGGCAATTACATAACGAGAACACGTTTCAAGTGGGGAACCATCCGAGAGCTTAATTTATGGATGCCAGTTGGGCAACCCACAACGTCGCACACGAGCTCTATAAATTAGACTTTTGCCAAAGTGGCTAAACAACATTCTAAAACAATAAAAATAAAACTATACTTAAACTTAAAAAAACTAAAGCACACGAAAATAAATAAATAAGACAAAATGAATGTGGAAATGAGACCGCGTCCATTTGGGGTCTTCACAAAATGTAACACGCGATAAAATGTAAAAAACCCGACCATAAACATCTAATAGATAAGCATGCTAAACTTTGATTAAAAGCTACTCTACCAATAAGTTCTTAACGGAAGTTTACTTTTTATTACAAATATATACATATATACATATGTAAAGATATATTTTATAAAATATTTAAGTAAGTTATTTCCTATACTATTATTGATTCGTGGTAATTAATATTTTTACTAAGCAGTTAAAATTTGCTATGATTTATGTTCTTTCCTCTTTTTTTCTAAATTTTTAGGAGCTTATATGAAACGTATTTAATATTCTAAAAATAGTAATTTTTAAAAAAATTTTATATATTTATTTATTATAAATAAAACTGATAATGAATTCACTGTATTTTAATATTTTTACCACTATTGGTAAAATTAATTTATTATCATCTTTCACATCAGTTGAGCATGAAAAACGTTGATCAAAAACTTTTTAATTTAAAATATATATATGTAAATTATTTACATATAAAATTTTAAAATAATATTTATTTATATTTTTTTATGTATAAAAATATATATTTATATGTAATGTTAATATAAAATATTATTTAAAATTAATTTCCTATGTAATTACTAATTCCACTTTTGTCTGTTTATTTCTGGCTTTTATATGATCTATATTCTTTTATTTTAGGTAAACAACCTTAAATCTTATAGAAATATTTTATATTTTATATTATATTGAATTTTTTATATATATCTTATTTTTAATATTTTATGTGTATATTTTATATTAATTATATTATATAATCGATTATATAAGACTAAGACTTTAAAAAAATTTAACTTTCTAAGAATTTTCTAGTAATTTATGATCTCTTCTCTTTTCAGATAAACATTAAATAAAATATAAAACAAAACAACAAAACACTTATGTCAACAATTTCTAAACGCAAATCTCATATTTAGAACTTCTATATAACCTACATAAATATGTTGTTTTCCTATCCGCCTATTCAGAGTCTTTCAACTTTTATACACTAGGTAAACAGGTCAAAATTAGTTTATGATCTTTTTGCCGCTCGTCTCCATGTTTGCCGTCTCTCTTGCTCTTTCGGCCAACTGCTAATTGTTGACAGCTTTTCAGTGAGATTTCGTGCCTTGCGCTGAGTTTCTCAGCAATTTGTATGTTGTGCGGGGTCAGGGTTCAGCACAATGGGCTCTGGTATGTTGAGAGAACAAGCTAAGGTCTCCAGCCACACAGCCACACTGCTAGCCATGCTAATTGCCCGTTTGCTTATCTAAATTGCCGCGTTAGCCAAGAACCTGCGTCGCAGCCGTTGTAATTAGCCAAATTAAATGCTTGGCTGCCCAGCCGCAGACTCCAAGCACTCATTAGGCCCCCCAAAAACACGCATAGAACAAGGGCTTTCGTGAAATTTATGTGAACTATTGAAAACTTTCAAGAATTTTAATAGAAACAAGAATGTGCGTGAAAAGACTATGCGCGACTAGGAAATACCCTGTTCAAGACTTTTCGGTATTGTTTCTTACTAAATTTATGCTTGAATATAAGCGAAAATTAACTTCGCAATAAAGTAAAATATTGAAATATTTATTTAGTACGGGCGCTACCTGACTGCATTTATACTAGTTCACTGTGAAAAGATGGTCTAATTCAATCACATATTATCAGAAGAGGGCATCAACAGTAATCTTACCCCAGCGTTAAAGATGTGGAATATATAGTCAGATTTGCCACGCTCCCAAAAGACGTATGTCAATGATTTTTAGTCAATCTAAGGAGGTGGGAAACATTATCTTATATGCAAAATTTTTATGGGGTCTAGCTTTTAGACTGTAGAATATTCGGCGTTAAGAAAAAAACAAAAGCAAGTCCTGCCTCTAACATCGCTCATAGTAGACTCTAGGAATAGATTGTGTTGATCCAGATCTTGTCCTCCTTCTTCTGCGGCTTCAGTCAGCTGCAGCTATTGCTGAATTTCAGGCATGTCTATGCCTTTGCGGAAGTGTAGCAGCTTTGCCAACAATAGCCGACTGCTAAATGCGCTACTTTCCATTTTTTATAAGATTCGAAAATTTGTATAAAATTTTAAAATATATTTTACACAAATGCAGCTAAAGCAAAGCCTAGCTGATCTACAGAAGTTCTCTCCTAACTCAGTTCAAATAGGATAGTCAGTTCAGTGGCTAGGCATTAGGCCTGGCAAGTCAGGAGAGACACCCGGTTCGAACGCAGGGAAAACAGTAGAGATTTTTATATGATAACAATTTACGGATACGAATATCAGTTAATAACATTAGTTAAGCTATTTGTATATCGAATATCGTATGTCGTGGCTCTTTAAAATGTTTGAGAGAAGGCGACATGTCGATGGAATTTTTGCAAAAACAAAATTAGGCTTGTTGCGTTGGTGAAACAGTAGAGCTAGGGTTGTACAGTTATATATATATCCACAAAACCAATATTATTATATTCTTTTCAGTTTGGGAACAAGTAAAACTATATTTTCCACTGTTTTAGAGCTAGAAACTCCAAGCTTTACAGGTGGATCATAATTGATCTTCTCCACAAATAGAGCTTTAAATTTTGTGGTTCTTCCATGAGGGCAAATCTGAACCGTGGGCCGTAAACGAGTATTATGCATCCAAATCATATAAGAATGAACTGAAAGAAATTGTTAAGGATTGATATATTAATATTTATCTATAATATGACATATTAATATCTATCTACTTTAAAAACAAAAAACGGATTTATCGATAACTTTTTTGCTACCATATATACATATTTTTTCATGCTGAACAAAAAACATAAATGTATTGTATATTTCCCTTGGAACCTCTTATACCCATTGTTGTAACTTGATATTTATACAGGGTATTTTCTGTTTCTATTTAATTTCCATAAAACTGCGATTTATTCACTTGACATTCGAAACTTAATCCAACCTAAAACTACATTCAAATAAATAAGACTTAGTCAAAGCAAAACTATTCCAGATCGAGCGTCGCTATAGATTCCTTGTGCCTGGGGATATCGGGGAATAGATGGAAGAGCGCTGCCTTTGGCTTCGTCTCGCTAGTCAGACGCGTCTCATAGATCAGGCCCTCGTTGTTGATCAAATACCAGCTGGGCGTGGGCGTGGCTGGGGCAAACTCCTGCTGATTGAGTGCAGTAATTGGTGCAGCCGTCGGCAGCTTCTTGGAAATATCATCCAACTGCTTCAGGTAGACATCCAGGGCGCGATAGTCGCTGTTGTTGTGCACCTGCTGGTGGGGCACGAATTGTGGCCCCGCTGTCAGATCGTGCTCCTGCCACAAGTTGCGTATGGTGGACATGACATCCGCATAGAGCACCGAGTCGGGGGAGGGCAGAGGTGGGCGAACTACCTCCAATTGCTTGCGATTGCGGTTGTTTGCCGATTGACGTGAGTTGACCAAGCGGCTGGCCAACGCCGTTGCGGAAGTTGTTAAGTTCGAAGTTGTTGTTGTTGTTGTTGTTGTTGTGGTTGCCTCATGCCGGAAGTTGCGCCCCTTGGCACTGAGTCTGAACAGCCGCTGGCGACGTCGTCGACTGTCGCAGTTGGTTGCATTCGACTCCCTCGACTCATCGGGCGCCAAGCGCGTCGCGTTCTCGAGCAGCTCCCCCAGGTGCGCCACCAGCTTGAGTCCATGCGGCACATCGTAGGAGCTCGTCTCCGCCTGCCGCTTCACCCGCTTGCTGCGCTTGTGCTCCTGCAGCTGCAGCGCTGCTCTGAGACGCTGCTGCTGTCCGCGCTGGAAGCGCTGCTGCTCGAACGCCTTTTGGGCAATCAGCGTGTGGCTTTGTCTCTGTATGTGACGCTGTCGCAACTGTGGTTGCCTCTGCCGCTGCAGCAGGCGCTCCGTCTTGCGCACCGAGGCGAGTATTTCCATGGGCAGCTGCAGCTTGTTGGCCAACTGCGAGGACTGCTGCGTCTCCTGCGTCAGCAAATCGCCCTCAGCTGACTTTACGCCCCGATTGATGCTCAGCTTCCGTGGCTGCTCCCAGACAATCGCCTTGGCGGGAGCCACAGTCACCACCATTTGTGGCTGCCTCTGCCTGAGCCGCTTCAGCTGCTGGAAGTGCTGCGGCGGCTCGATGATGCGTATCACATCGCCCGCGTCGTCATCCACGTAGCCAGGTCGTATGTCCTGCAGGTGGGGCGGCACGCGCTGAGCGGGTTGCTTGGGTTCCGGGCGGGAAACGCGATAAACTGCAGGCGCAACAGAACTCCCTGTATTCTCTATCCTAATGGAACAACTTTGCTGCAGCAACAGCAGCAGCAGCAGCAGCAGCAGCAGCAGCAGCTGCAGATAGTTGAAGATTTTCTTTGCCATTTTTACTCTCACTTCCAAGGCCACTTTCAACGCTGTCGACGGCTGCCTTGCAACTGCCTCAAATTGTGTCTATCATTGCGGCTTTATAAAATTTCCTCAGCGCTTTTTTGCAATTTTCCAGTTTATAGCCCCGACGTTTGATTGGGTTTCGGCACTTTTCTTCATTGCCAACTCATTTCTCCTACTTCGTCTGCTTCGCAACGAAAGCGAAACTGGCAACTCGCATGACGTTGCAAGTGGCAACAATTGCCGTTGCACTCAATGTTATAACCGGTCAAAGACGTTGCCCCATGCCAGTTCCCACCTCTCTCTCTCTCTCTCTCTCTCTCTCTCTCTCTGTCTTCCACACTTCTATCTTTGATTTAGAAACCCACTTTGCATATGCAAACACCTTTGGCACATTTCAGCTTTTAAAACTAGTTTGAAATTAATTTTTCAATTGTGTTTTTGTTTTTCAAGTCTAAACTCATAACTCATTAGCGGGCAGCAGCAGCCGTTGCCACTCGACTAAACCTAAACTTGAACTTCAAATAAATATCTATAAATAAATATCTGCATATACATACATATGTGGAGATAAAAGAGAAAGCATGCATAATTGATTTAATTTTAATTTTAATTTTAATTTGCTTATTTATACGTATTTTCAATAAAAACATTTGCATATAAAAGTCAGCTTTTGGTTTTCCATTTAAAAAGCGCGCTTTAGCGGTGACTGTCGAAAGCTGATTGCTATGCAGCAGCGTCTAACGATACATTGGAAATGAAACGAAATAAACATGCAAAGCATATAATTGATAAACAAATTTTCTTGCTGCTCAAAAAATCTGAAAAAAATCTTATAAATTAAATTAATAATTTATTTAATTCTTAATTATTTTTAAAAATTATTTTGTTGCTAAAATCTAGTAAAACAAATTTGAAATGAATAAAGTTTTGTTGCTGCTGCAAATAAAAAAATGAAAAGTTAAATTAAATTCAGTTATTAACTTTTTTAAGATTTATTTACTTTTATAATTTATTTTTAATGCTTAAACTCAATGAAAGAAAATAAAAATATTTTATTAATTTAAAAATCAATTTTCGCTGAAAATAAAATCTGAAAAAAATCTTTAAAATTAAATAAATAATTTATTATAATATAATTATAATAATAATAATTATATTATTTAACAAATAATTTATTTAATTTAAAATTATTTTTAAAAATGATTTTGTTGCTAAAATCTGATAAAACAAAATTGAAATGAGCAATATTGTGTTGCTACTAAAAATAAAAACCTGAAAAAAATCTGTAAAATTAAATAAAATAAATAAATTTTTTATGTTTTATTTACTTTTATAATTTATTTTTCATGCTAAAACTCGATAAAAGAAAATAAAAATATTTCATTGATTTAAAAATTAATTTTCGCTGAAAATAAAGTCTGAAAAAAAATCTTACAAATGTAATCAAAATAAATTAATAATTTTTTTAGGTATTAATTTTATAAATTATTTTTATTGCTAAAGCTCTGCCGCTTTTTCGAAATAACTTCGCTACACGCTACGAAATAAATAAATAAATAATTAATTAATTAATTAGATGCTGTTAAGCATTAAGTTAAGGTAAGATAAGGCAATTCCGACAATTATAGGAGCCACAACTACAAAACTAAGCCAGACGAGTCTCGATTCGATTAATACAAGCTTTGTTAGCAATGGAGTCTTTTTTCCGTTTTTTGAGAATGGGTTTTATAGAGCGAGATAGAGAGAGAGAGAGAGAGGGGGAAATTTGCATGCTTCTTAAGTTTAATGATCCATAACCAGCGGATGCCAGGCATTATCATTCGCATAGCCATAGCGTCCAGCAGCGCCAGCACCACCACCAGCACCACCCGCACCAAAGCCCATTCTGCGCTCGTTCGCAGTGGGTATTGCATGCTGATAGACCACGCCCATGCCCACGCCCAGCTTAACAGCAGCAGCAGGCAGCGCAGCTGCAGTTGCTTTTATTCTAGGTACATAACGCGACTCCTCCACAGCGTAATCCTCCTCGGCCTCCGCCTCCGGGTCCGGGTTCTCCTCCGCCTGATGCTCGACTGGGCTCACAGCAGCCGCATCTCCACGTCGATTCTTCTCGAAGAAATCAATTATGGGATGATAGCTATAATTGATGCGACGACTCCCATTGTTGTTGTTGTTGTTGTTGTTGTTGTCGAATATGGAATTCACATGTGGCGGCTGTGGAAGTGCCGTCGATTGCTGCTGCTGCTGCTGCCTCTGCTGGACGTATGTGGTGGTCGGTAGAGCCGCCGCTGGGCTGGCTGGGAGCGAGCTGCTGGGAGGAGCTGCGACAACGGTCGTCGCTGCGAATGGAGCATAGAAACGAGGTCTCGACTTTTGGTAGCGCTGACCCTGGGCAGGTTTAGATGCTGCAATGGAGCCGGATGCAGCAGCTGCTTGATGGGCATGGGCGGCAGCACCGACTGCGGTTGCGGCTGCGGTTCCTGTTCGGGCTGGTAGACCGCTGGTGCTGGCTGCTGTGCTCGATGGTTTGCTGGATAGCTGCTGTACGGGTATCCGTACTCCAGTTGTGGCTGCGTGGGTGGTAGTAGTAGTGGTTGTATAAATACGCTTGCGCTTCATGGGCACGCGCGGCTGTTCCCCAGCCAATAAGTTTACCTCTTGATCGGCCTGCGTCTCGCTCGGCGACAGATCCAAGTCCACGTCGACTCGCGCCTCCGTGTGCTGTGGCCGCCGGCGGCTCAGCTGGCTATAAAACTTTTTCGAGCTACTCCCGCTACTCTGGCTCTTGTGGCTCTTGTAGCTGCCAATGCTGAAGGGATCGTCGTCATCGGGCGGACTTAGATAGGGTCCGACACTGGAGGGTGCCGGCAGCTTGGAGCGCACCTTCTTGCTGCCCAAATAGCTGAGCTCATTGTTGGGCGCATAGCTCAGGCCCAGCTCATCCTCGTCGCTCTCATCATTGTAGTCCAGATCCTCCTCGTTGATGGTGCTGTACCCATTGCTGTTGCCAGCCGGCGTGTACTCCTTGGCCTGTATGGAGGACAGCGGCGGAAACTGTTGCCGGTAGCCGTCCACCTGGCAGGAGCAGCAGGTGGGCACCTTGAATATGTCCACATGCAGTCCACGCACCTTGTCCCAGCTCAGCAGCCGATGGTAGTTGTACACCTGCGAGCAGTGCGAGCGATATGTCTGCGCCAGATACGAACAGCTTTCGCCAGGATTACTGTAAACCAGAGAAAGCGGTGCAATTAGAACAGGTCACTGACTATATGATCTACTCAACTCTTGGCGGTTGCTAATGCAAATGATCTGAGTTATGCATATTCAATCACGATTTACCTGCTTGCTTAGCTTTTAATTGACAAAACGTTATTATAATGATATATGATTATATTTCTGTTTAAACTTACTAATATCATATCTCTATACTCCTCTATGAATACGGTCTGTCACTACAATTTTAATAACCTTTTCATCATTGCAAATTTTCGAGCTCCCTCTCATCTTTAATCTTATCATTCACTCGCAATTCGCAATTTTTGTATATTTTTTTACAATTTTGTTACAATTTTAGTCTGTCTCTATATACATATATATGTTGAGATAAAAGAGAAAGCATGCATAATTGATTTAATTTTAATTTTAATTTTAATTTGCTTATTTATACGTATTTTCAATAAAAACATTTGCATATAAAACTGAACTTTTGGTTTTCCTTTTAAAACGCGCGCTTTAGTGCTGACTGTCAAAAGCTGATTGCTATGCAGCAACGTTCAACGAAACGTTGAAAATGAAACGAAATAAACAGCAAAACAATTAATTGATTACAAATATGCTTACTGCTCAAAATAAAAATCTGAAAAAAAAACTTAAAAAGTAAATAAGTAAATTATTTAACTTTTAATTACTTTTAAAAAATATTTTGTTGCTTAAATGTAATAAAACAAAATTGAAATGAAACTTTGTTGCTTTTTGTCTATTTATTAGCTACAATTTTTGTCTCTCTCTCTCTCTATCTCTTTCAGCTTCTCTCTCAGCTTCTCTCTTTCTTTGCCTTTAAAACTCTCTTTGTCTCGGTCTTTTGCTCTCTATTTTATATACTCTTGTTCTCTCTTTCTTGCTCGCTCTCTTACTCACTATCTCTCTCTCCCTTTCTCTAACTACTTCTCTTTTGCTTTCTCTCTCACTCTCTCTCTCTCTCTCTCTCTCTCTCAATGTCTCTCCCTCTTCCTTTCTCTCTCTTTCTCCTTTTTTCTCTCACTCTCTCTCTTTTTCTATATACGACTCTTTCTCTTTCTACACAAATATTGCGCTCTCTCTCTCTCTCACTTCCTACGTCTCCGTCTTACTAACTCTCTCCTCGTCTGTCATATATCGCTCACTCTTTCTGTCTCTTTAATACTTTTTAGTTCCATTTTTTACTCCCGATTTATCTCCTCCCCAGTCTCGCTCAGACTCTCTCCATGCTTTGCTTAGACACATTCCCGAATTGCTCTCTCTCCACAAACATACCCGTTTCCCTTCTAGTCCTAGTCCTTATTGCCACTTCTTCCCATTTTCCATCCTTACTTCCCTTCACTTGAATAAACATGGAAATCACATAGAAAGGAGCTATTCGCACTTTCTGCCTATCGAGCCAAATATTAAGAAATATTATCAAATGTTAAATAAAGAAAGCCAAAATTTATTTTAAGAAATGCCATTGTTTTTTTCCCGAAACGAAACCAACTCGAATTTCATTTAAGATGAAGATAATGATGCTTAATTGCTTTCCAATTAACAGAGTATGCCAAAAATAGTAAACTCTTGATGTAACTGTGTTTGCTTAATAGTTTGATGAACCTATTGAGTTCCACAACGTTTTGAATGACATTGATTGAGATGTGACCTAGGGGTAGCTCACCTGCACTTCTCGAGGCGCAGCGTTTGCGTGTGCTGTCCCGTGTTGACAATAAATTTCCATTCACCTGAGGCGGCTTTTGCCTTTTGGGGACGGGCATAGCGGACGACGCTCTGGCACATGCCGCCGGCGCTGCCCTCGTCCTCACGCCTAGAGACGACGAGAGAGAGAGAGAGAAAGGCAAATGAAAAGTTATTTTAAGATCGAACGGGATTTAACAGATCTCACTCACCTCTTTTTATTGAGATTGTAATCGTCGAACTCGTCTCCGAACTCAAGATTGTTGTTGGGCTTATCGTAGAACTCGGCCAGCAGAGCGCTCATCGCATTCTTGTGCCGCCGGATGCTGCCCATGATCTGTTCGCTGCATTGGAATGGTGAAAGTGAAGAGTGGTGTGTGTGAAGAAGAGAGTGTTTTTGGCTTGCTTGGAGAGGGGACTTATTACCGGGATTACCGAAACCACTAAATATACATACATAACTGTGCAGAAGCAATTTGGAGGAGGTGACTTTTTTATTTTTAAGCTTAACATCTTACTACAACTAGACCGTGACTAGGACGTAACTAAGTGGATCTTACAGCGGATAGTCGTCGGTGCGTATGCACATGTTGTTGGTGAACCGCTCGCACTTCTTGTGCCCCACCACAATCGGATTGTGGGAACTGGCCGCCGGCTTAGGTCGGCTCCGGCTATAAATGGAGCTCTGCACCCGCTTCCGCTTGACTGGCGCCATCTGTTGGCTGGCTTGCTGTCGCTTATAGCTGCGATAGCGAGGACCCGCTATCAGCTCCTCGGGACTAGGCAGTGGCTCCTCAACGCTGCTGCTGCTGCTGCTATTGCCCACTTCGTAGAGCCGCTCGTCTGCGGCAACGAGGGGCAGCTCGGTGCCATTGAGGCCGGCAAAGGCGAGATCTTCGACTTGCTCATACGACTGCGTGGGACTCGTCGAAGTGGAGGTTGTTCCCGCACTTGGCTGCTGAAACGCTGTGGTGTTCAGCTTGATGGTGCGTCCAGCTGCACCGCCCAGCAGCTGCTGCTCACTCACCGAAACGGGCACAGAGCGCGTCAGCTTGTGCACAAACTCGTTTGCTGTGCGCCGCACGCGTCTGCCTCGAGTCGCACTCAGCTTCGACTGTGTCGTCTTGGGCTGTGCTGCGATAAGCGCCTCGTTGATCATTTGTGGATCGAGCACCTCCGACTGCATCTCATCGAAAAAGTCCTCCAGCGAGCTAGCGGCCTGCTCCTGATCCTCCTTGCCACCCACATCAATGGTGCCCACGCTGTCGTCCTGCTCGGCTTCCTCCACTGTCAGGACGTCCTTACGCTTCTGCAGCGGCGTCTGTCGCAGCGCAGCAGCTGCCAAGTCACTGCCCAGCTGTATGTACTTGCGCGCGGAGCTCTTCACCAGATTCGCCAGATCATAGACAATGGGCAGCAGCAGCTTCTTATCGTCGCCAAACATCATGCGAACCTGCAAGGCGAAGCAAATAGATTAGACAAAAGACAAGTACAGATAGGTATAGATAGGTACAGTGAAATTTCTCTCATGGACGGGAAAGAAATGTGTAAGTAATTTCTATTGAGGAGACTCTCAAATATATATTTTATATATTATCAAAAGCTTTAATAAATTGATGTTATATAGAAACTCTTTTTGTATTTGAACTTGAGACTGAAAAGTTCGTCCGACGCTCAGTGAGGGCTTTGGCCATAAAAATCAAAATATTTATGAATGCAATTGCTGAAATGGATTATTTTGACTGAAAATTGATCAAGGAGTACAAATACAAAAATTGTATTTAAATTACATAAGAATTACTAAAAATAGAGAGGCTTTCAGAACTGGAACAATTTATTGTCTGAAAAAATATGTTTTGTAGCATTTTTCAGTGCTTTGTCATCCCTTTACAAGGATTTGAAATAATACTGGTGAAAAGTCTAACAAAAAAGCCGTCGATTGCTGCCAAATTTTATTTTGAGCGAAAAAAAATAAAAATCATTTTTAATCATTATTCTTAATTTTTATTTTTTTTGATCAAAAATAATAATTATGATTTAAGTTACATAAATTACTCAAAAATAATGATTATAAATTTATAAATAACGGAAATGCTGAGATTGAACAAAATTATATATATTGGTGGTTACCATTTTATTCTAGGTCCATTGTAAGTGTGTGATTTTTATGATAAAACAAATAAAAATAATCATTATTTACGGTCCCTGATTTTTACACCCAGAGCCCATTAAAAATGGGATTTAGGGTATAATGATTTTGTATCAATGTATGTAGCAGGCAGAAGGAGGCGTGGCAGACATCACAAAGTATATATATTTTCTTGATCACCAACCAGCTGACTCGATGTAAACCTATCCGTCCGTCTATCAGTCCGTCTGTCCGTCTGTCTGTCCGTCTGTTTGTCGGTCTGTATGAACATGTCTATATCCGAACTAGGGATTAGAAATTTGAAACAATGCTTCTACTATATAGCACGCAGATCTAGTTATAATCGATAACTTTTCCCGTTTCCATGATATCGATGAAAAACATTATTGAGATTCAGTTTTCTGAGCATATCTTTTAAATCTCTTAAGCTAAAATCACCTAATTTTGGATTAAGCTTCTTGTATAAAAAATACAATTTCGATTTCTTATAATCGATTTTTTATAATTTTGATAGTGGCTGATCGTTACTACTATATCGTTCTTTCTTGGTTGCAATTGAATTTAACGAAAAAATTTTATATTTTGGCTTTGTTTAAGATGTTTGAGTATGATCTTCCACTATTTACTTTAAATAGATTTCATTAGTTTTAGTCAGATTATCCATTTGAAGAGATTTCACTGTAATACGGCTAGTCTCACTCACCTGCTCGAGTCTGAGTTCGTGACCCTGTTTGGCATTCATCTGAGCCGAGATCAAGGCAGAGAGAGCCAGGCGCTGCTGCGAGGATAAAACACGCAGAATGGGCATCACCTCGGCGAACTTCTGGCGCAGCACTCGATCCGTCAGCGCCTTGGATAGGGCAGTGCGCAGCACCTTTTCGCGCCAATCGAAGGGCGGCAGCTGCTTCTCCGGCTCCGGCTCATCCAGATCCACGCTAAAGTCCAGCATGTTGTCCTCCAGCTTCTTTTCGGCCTGCTGCGCCGACTGCTGCTGTTCGTCGCCCAGCTGCCAGTCGTCGGTGCTGCCGGCTGCCGCATCTGTTTCCTTGGCATCGGCGAAGTCAAAATCCATCAAGTCATCCTCGCTGGCGTTGACCAAGTCCAGGTATAGCACGCAGTAGAGCAACGCCCAGAAGAGGCAGCCAAATGCGCGGCCGGCTTTCATTTTCCGCTGCGAAACAAACGAAAGTTGATGGGAAAATGTGCGTTCAGATTGCAGTTATTAAGACGAAATTAAATTCCACAAATAAAAGCACTCAAAAGACACAGAAACAACAAAATAAATTGTTATTATGCGTCGCACGCTTTCAACAGCTCATTCTAAACGAAAGACTTAGGCAACGAACTTTTGCTTTCATTGCCTCAGATTTGAATTGTATTTCGTACGCCTTTCCACCCGAAAAAGTAAAAGGCATTAACAATTGTAATAAAACCACCACCACCACACACGGTGTCAGCGGTAATCATAATCAAGTCGTGGAAGTGGCTATTACAGCAGCCACCGCTGCAGCTTTTAGGTAATCGCCATTGGCCGTAGCCATAGCCATAGCCATAGCCATAGCCATCGCCATAGCTAAATCATAGCCACAATCATAGCCTTAGTCAGAGTCACAGAGCCATCATCGTATTGTGGCCAACGTCATCTTCTTCGCCTGCTCAACAAGGCGTGAAGCACCAAACAACTCATAAATGTCGTTGTCAGTGTTGTTGTTGTTGTTGTTGCTGTTGTTGTTGCTGCTGTTGTGGCTGTTGCAGTTGCTGTTGTGTGGCTGCCGTCAGGTATTCACTCATAAATCAGACAACCTCTGCTCAGCTTTGATCTGTGCAGACAAATGTACAAAGACCTTGTGGTTGATAACATTCCTATTACACTAGGCAACAGCATTGCGGCACGCAAAATATGTAATAAATTGAACATGCAAAGAGCTTAACAAGAGCTTGTATATATGAACATCTTCTTCAACTGATTATGGCTGGAATATGACGGCAGAGTGCTGAATTTCGATCATAACATGAAATTTGATATATGAATTAAATGAATAAGATGAATGAAATGATTGAAATCAATGAAGTCAATGAAATTAATGAAATTAATGAAACGAATGAAATGAATGAATGAAAGTCTGATACATATGTAGATGATATAGTTCTCTAGACTCGTCTTAATGTCCTCTATTGATTGCAATTCCACAAAGTATTTTAGAAGCTTTTAATATTTTTGATAAAAATAACAATAAAATTCCATAACAATTTGTTTCATATACATGAGAGTCCGCGTAAAGGAATTCTTGCACTTTGAAAGACTTGAAACTTAATCAAATGTAATTCGATTTTAAAGAAGTTTGCATTTTCGAAACTATTCTTTCAATAAACATAACGTGTTAATGTTCTATAATATTTGTATATTATAATAAAGATATTTTTCTGAAATTTGGCCATAAGTCAACGGGTTGCGAGCTCAACAACAAACTAGACCAAATAAACTCCGATTTGTAAAATTTTGGAAAGAAATTTAAAATTTTTGCATTTAAAAATTTTTTTTGGTTAAATTTTTATTAATTTGTTTTTATTTTCCTATTCTTGTCAACTTACCTAGAACTAAAAGTATTTTTGTTTAATGATTTGATTTTTAAATGGCAGTTTTATGAAAAATGACAAAGGGAAATATCTCATTTTATGGAAATAATTTAATAAACATTTAGCTGAGCTTAATGCATTTAAAGTTATCAAAAAATATTACAACGGAAATATGGAAGTTGGTTGTTTAACTAATCGACTTCATTGGAGTTTAAATTTAAATACGTTTTAAATACAGTTTCAAATGGATTTATTACGAGTTACACAGGAATTCGATTTATCGAACAGGAATTCGAATTTTTTTTCAAGGGGACTGCATTTTTTACAAATTATTGAAGTTTTTGGTTTATCAGGGGGCGACTGTGTATAAAATTTCTCAATTAATCAATCAAGAAGTTAGTCAATTTGTCAGTACATCAGACAGTCTGTCAAACAGTTGCATATATGCATGGATAAATGGATAAATAGATAGCAGCAAAGCAATGCAAACAAATGTGGACTCATTATATATATATATATATATATATATATATATATGTATTTAGGCGAGGGTAGTTCGAAAATATTCTACATTCTAACGATGAAAAAGAAGAAGCTAAATAAAAATTATTTTTCATTTATCTCATATTATTTGTTATATACTATATGTCATCTACATATATAATTGTATTGAATTAAGATAATATTAAATATTTGTCTGTTAATTAAATAAATTATATTATAAACGTATATTACATTTTTGTGTCATTTTATATTTTATCGTATTATTATTTATGTTATACATATATTATTTATTTTATGTATTTTTAATATATATTTATAATATATATATTTTGGGTAATACTGAATATATTTGCATGTTACAAAAACAAATTATATTATTTTTTTTAGTTTTTTTTTATAAATAATATTTTCTATTTGATCATATATATTTCGATATATTTGTTTTTACATTATTTTATTTGTATATTTTTTGTAAGATCGGGAACTTTTTCAGACAATTCTCATAGTCAAATGTTAGCTAAGCTATGAAATGCAAATCGACAATTTATAAAAATATTAATATGTTTCTTTTTGCAATTTTAATAACTAATATTTACCATTTTATCATAATTATTTACATAAAATTATTCATTATATATTTTTTGTTAGGTTCGGAAATTTTCAGACAACATTCATAGACAAATTAGAAATTTCAGCTAGGCTATGCAAATGCATATCGACAACATATAAATATTATATTATGTATTAGTTATTTTAATAAGTAATATTTACTATTTTATCATAATTATTTAAACAATATTTTTTTATTATATATATTCTTTATATATATTTTGTTAGGTTGTTAACTTTTCAGACAATCCTAATAGTAAAATTTCAGTTAAGCTATGCAAATGCAGATCGATAATATATAAACGTATATAGTGTATATATCTTTAAGCAGAGTATATCATAATTTGCATTTCATGTTTGATTTTATTATACTTAAAGCAAAAGCGTTTCATTCACTGATTTCCTGATTAATCAGCTAGGCTTGTTTATGCCCTCAGCTTGAACTTGCCCACATCGATTTACATACATACATATATGTATGTATATACTTTTTTGTGTGCTCACAATGGAAATGCTTGCGCCCACGGAATGCAAACAATCGCATTCGAAAGTGCTCGTCTGTGAATGCCAATGGGAGCTGACAAATTCGTACACTAACTACACCCTGAGTGGCTCGGCTCCTTGAGGCATGGGCTGGAGGCAGCATGAGCCGGCGGCTGCTTCCAGTTGCAGTTGCAGTTGGTGATGCGCTGACCTTTGCGCCATTGAAAAGTGAAAACTTGGCTTGGCTTTATCTATCGACTGGTTGACAGTTTAGAAAAGGCAGCCAGAGACATTAACAGGCGCCGCGCAGTCAGCCAAGAAAAAACGAGTCACAAGGCCAGCATTTATATATATATATATATATATATATATGTATATGTGTATAAAATCTTCAGGTTGCATCTTCGCGGGCCGCCCCCAGCTGCCAACGAGCTGAGATTTGTGCGCATCGTTTGTGTTTTGCGCAGGTCGTGAGGATGTTGCCGTTTTGGTCATATCTTCAATTTATTTTGCACACCTGCGCACAGAATGCCCATGGCCAAGGAGGAGAGCGAGAGAGAGACAGAGAGAGAGAGAGAGAGAGAGGCGAGCGCTTCTGGTTTTTGTTTGCATATGCGACGCTGCGATGCTGGGATGCTGGGCGCTGGGAAAGTGCGATGATACCATGATGCCATAAATCAAATTAAGCCAATAAGGCGAGGCCTTGGCAGTGAGCTTCCCACGGCTGAGTAAAAGTGAATAGATATGCAATTGCTCGAATGCCCAAGATGCTGCTTCAAACTAATTTCACT
Organism: Drosophila gaucha; assembly: GCA_035045545.1. Classification (NCBI taxonomy): domain Eukaryota; kingdom Metazoa; phylum Arthropoda; class Insecta; order Diptera; family Drosophilidae; genus Drosophila; species Drosophila gaucha. Next base: position 1,593,660 of record JAWNOY010000286.1, read on the forward strand.
GCGAATTCTTTGGCAATCTTAATTAGCTTATAATTCGCGTGCGTTCAGCTGCAACACACTCCAAAACTGGGCCAGTCGAAAAAAAAACACACACAGACTACGCTGCAATAAGAGAAACAGCAAGAAAGTCGCGCGTCGAGAATCCTATAAACAGACAACAACAACAACAACTAACCGACTAACCTAGTAAGCGCAGAACCCGCAGAACGAGCTAGACAGCGAGCTCGATGTTTTTGTAGAGTATTATTGAGCGATCGGAACAGCAGCAGAGCTCTCAAATTATTGATGGCGCGTGCTGACACATTCAATTTGCCGGCCCTAAACGAAAGACTTAGGCAACGGACTTGACGCCAACACAACACGCAGCGCACGCACAGCTTAACAAGCTGACACAATTTCCTCGGGCGTAAAGAATAAACAACAACAAAAAAAGCAGAATTCAAATTTTGTTTCTGTTTTTTTTTTTGGTGGCTCGTTATTGTTTTTTTAGAAAGTTGTTTCCATTTCACAAAAACATAAAAAAGATTCCATTTTCGATTTTTGTTTTTTTTTTATGATTAATTTATTTAAGCCAAGAGAGACTAAGGCAGCAGCAGCTATAAAAATTGTATATTCGATCTAGATCTAGAAAATCACCTTCGTTTAATTCCTCAGAATTGGAGCTAAGAAAAACTTGTGATTCACCAATTTTGAGTTTTCACTTTTTTTTAACAAATTCTTTTAGTCAAATCTTCACACACGCCTTGATTTGGCCCTGAGCGCCAAGCAGATCGGTTAACGGTTATTTTTTCTTTCTTTTCTTTTCTCTTAAGTAAATAAATAAGTGCCGCTTAAACACGTCTTAACGCTTTCAACACTCGCCGGCGACTGTTTGCAGAGCTGCCGCAGCGGCAACTGCCTCAACTGCCTCAGCAGCGTCTGCCGCTGCTCGCTGCTGACTGCGCAGTTGGTTCTGCTGCGACGTGTTTGCATTAAATTGGCAATTGTCTAATTGCTTTTCTTTTGCAGTTCGCTGAACCGTTAGCTCTGGCATTAAAATTCACAATTTCAATTTGTTAAATAGCTCGCACGTAATGCGGAAGCTTTTCTTTCCATTTGCGCCTCATTTGCCAAGTTCGTGTCTTAAGTCTTTTGTTTTTTTGTGGGTCAGGAAGCGCGCGCACAGCCCTAACGGAAGCCTGACAAATAGGCACAACAACGACTCTTGGGTCAACATAAATCAATTTAATAAGCAGCAAGCTAAACTTTCGTTTTTTTTTTTTGCAGCCCTCGGCCGTGACTTTAACTGCACAGTTAGCGCCTGGCTCGACTCTAATTGAACTGCAATGAGCCAGTGATGGGGGGTTTCGCTTTTCGCTTTTGTGCTTTTTATTATTATAGCTTTATCAGGGGGCTAGGGAAAAATGGATGGATTAAAGACGCTTTAGGTTCGCTCGCACTTTCAATTGCCACTTGGAAAATTTCTTCACACTTTCTTGGCACAGCGGTTGCATTTTTTGTTTTTCTTTTCACGCAATGCGTTTCCAGCATACGCACATTAGTTTTATGGGCTATTACCGCATCGCTGGCGTTTTATTTTATTGCAGCGTCATCAATCAAACTCAAATAAAATGTCTTCAGCGAAAAACTTTTCCGCAGCTTCATCAAAAGCAAAGAGCATGGCTAATTTGCGAATCATAGTCAAGTATTTTATTATAGGATTGATGAGGATCCAGCTGCGACGTGTTTCGTTCCTCAATTGTGCAACAATGAGGAAAATAGTTTAATATTTCTTTTCGAAACTCAACAACTCATTAATATGCTGCCTAAATGCATAGCGTTTGCCTAATTATGCATAAAGTCTAGCTGAGAATCTGCTTGGCTTCGATGCGTGAAGCAGCTTCCGGTTTAATCATGCCTCAAGGCAAGTAATCATCGATTTATTTATTTTATTTAATATTTAATTAATTAATGCCTAATTTATCTTTACTTTTTAACTGTTTCTTAATATATTTAACATAAATAAATAATGTTTTTTATATTTTGTGTGTTTTCAGTTTTACAACCAACTCAGGCTGGAACGAATTGGCGTTGCCAGTTGGATACAGTTATGCTATACACTTTATTACAGTTAGGTGGCAACCATTTGCTAAAGAGAGCAGCGTTGCCAGCTGGCTAGAAAAAAGCTTTGAACAGGTTTTAGTTTTTCATATATACTCAGAAATAGTTCTTCAGAAAAAACGTTAAATACGTGGTAAAATATCATGTCTTCATATCTATATTTTATATATATGTATATTTATATTTTATTTTTCATATATATATTATTTTATTTATATCTATATTTCTACGTTTACTATGAAAATTTTAATAAATGAAAAAGCTTAATATCTCAATGAGCTGGACTAGTAATTGAAAATTGAAATTGTTAGAGCTTAAGGAAGAAATATATATGAAAACTGAAAGAAAAAAGAAAATTAAGTCTAACTGAATGAAGTATATCCTATATGAACTGAGATTAAAATGTTGGTTTTTGCAAAAATTCCATCGACATGTCGGCTTCTCTCAAACATTATAAAGAACCACGACATACGATATTCGATATACAAATAGCTTAACTAATGTTATTAAGTGATATTCGTACTTGCCAGGCCTAATGCCTAGCCACTGGACCACACCCGGCCCTATAGCATGCTGTTCGAATATCCTAATATCAAAAATATCACAAATTTCCAAATCGGCTATAACTTTGTCATTTGATGGAGTGTCGTGATGTCCTTTATACTAAATGATGTCGTTGCAGTCCTGCTCAAGAATTGAAAACAACAAGGACGAAAGTCCTTTAAACTGCTGAGAAACGTGACGAATTTCCAAAAAGAAAATAGCTTATAACTCGTCTGTTTCCTTGCGTAGGTAATATGCCAAACTAATCGGGGTCTCAAGGACTATCAATGGAGTAAAGGATATCTAAATAGACCTTGTGGTTTCCGAGATATCTGCGATTTTGTGTATTTTAGGTCAATTTCCTTGGCCGCTGCAGCTGACTTGAAACTGAAATATCACAAGTCCTGGATCCTTAGATTACCCCTTAATATTTTGATGAGAATTGATAGGGCTGGTTCTCACGAACAAAACGCACTTTGTGCTTTCGTCCTTTGCGAGGATATGGACGAGTTAAAGCAATTTTTCCATATTTTATATGTATTTACTGTCAGCGCTTAAAAGTATGCAGCAAAAAATGGATGTGTGAAAGTGTGAAGGGTTCATGAAAAAATAAATTGAAGTGTGTAAAACTCTTTGCATAGCCTTACGGAGCGTGCAGTTGGGCACCAAGTTAGTACCATGAAGTACCATGGAAGCAGAAATGAGATGCAGGGTGAAAAATTTCATTATAAAATATAGATTACTATGTACGTTTCTTGGGACGTGGCAAATCGGTAAAAACTGTATATTCAACAATTTGACAAATAGAGAGTCTCTAGAGATAGGCTTGAGAGTCTCTAGGTCTCTATTAGAGACCCAAAAATCCTTCTAGTTTAGCAGTTTAGTTTCCGAAAATCCGGATGCCGACGCACGTCCTTTATAAATTTATCAAAAATAATATATATCAATTTACTTGAGGCGTGGCAAATCGGTGAAAACTATAGCTATATTCATTACAATTGGTAGCCCATCCTTCTAGTTTTGCATTCAATCAATCAATCAACAGCTCAATCAGTCAAAACAAACAGTTACTTATATGTAACATATTAATACACTTTTTAGTTGGTGTAAATATTAAATATATTTTTGTGTTTAATTAATTTATTTGTACAATTATATATTTCTATATATGTATTTGTTTTTATATATATATATATCGATAACAATAATATTTAGGTCTATATATGAATAAATGAATAAAATTTGCAAACTAAGATCTGTGTGCCATATTGCGGTGCTGTTAACTCGACTAAGGCTACGATTACGTAAGGCGGCTCAACTTGGGGGAAAAATGAATTTTTAGACATAGACTAGAAGAACTAAGTGACTAATATCAACTAAGCACAAGTAGCGCCATTCAATTAAACGTAGATCTTAAGATATAAAATCATAAAATAAGATGTGCGTACAATATATAATATATAAGATATATACAAACGATATCAACTAAGAGGGAAAGATACAGATACAACATAAAAGATACAAATAATACTGCTCGAAAAGCACGCGAATTTCGAAATGGAGGACAGATGTGAGATGTGTGTGTGTGTGTGGGTGTGTGGATGAGCCTGATATACATATTAGTTGGTGGGCAATGGCGACGTGGTGTGCAGGTGGATGCTGATGGACATTTGCGGGACAGGGTGGTTCAGTCAACGTCATATTTCGCACTCGAACTCCGAGATGCGATGGTTGAAGTAGACAACGCCATGCTCGAGATCCTCACTAAACCCGCTCACATCCATATAGTCCGAGGCGGCCGAATCATCCTCCACCCACTTGTGCAGCGAGCGGGTGATCTCCAAGCGCGACTGCGCGAACGAGGGTCGCATGTGCGGCTCCTTGTGCCAGCAGCGGGACATCAGATTGTAGAACTCGTGCCGGCTCTCCTTGGGCAGCTCCGGACGCAGGCCCTGCGGCACACGGCGAATCACCTCACGGCCCGTCAGGTGAGAGTAGGGCGTAGAGCCTGTAAAAAGAAAAGGGAGATTAGTATAGTTAATACAGTGAAGTCTGCCTAAAGCGGAAATCTTCATTAAAAGGACAGCTCTACATTCGCTGAATCGATTTCTCAGTTGCAGCCAAGGCAGAGTTATATAAATAAGATTTTCAGTACATATACAGTGAAAACTCTATTAACGAACATCATAAAGCAAACTTCTTATAATTTTTCCTATATTTATCTACTTTCTCATAACATTCTGAATTGGTATACTGAACACATGGTTTTCCGCTTATAAGACATTTCATTGTACATATAGTCAAAGGTATCATATACAGTGAAAACTCCTTTAACGAACAGCTTCATAAAGTAGACATCCTATAAATTTTCTCATCTTCATCTACTTTCTCATAACACTCTGGGCTGTTTTACGTAAAACGTGACTTCCGCGTAAGACAGATTTCACTGTACTTATAGTCAAAGGTATTATATACAGTGAAAACTCCTCTAACGAACAGTTTCATTAAGCAGACATCCAAAAATCTTTAACAATTTATAAAACAACATATTTGAACACATTTATCTAGTTGCTGAGAATAGCCTGAACGTTCACCCATGTGAGATTTCACTGTATCTCTAATTAATGGTAGTATATATACAGTAAAATGTCCTTTAAAGGACAGCTATATTAGCAAACATTGCCATTCGCGGACAGAGCTTTCGTAGTTAAGGAAGCGATACTTCAAATATTTGAGTACAGTAAAACCTATATTAACGAACAGCTAAGAACGTTATTCAAAATCATTTTTAAATTTTCTGATTCTAAATACTAGTATTTTTTCACTATTTATCTACACTCTCACAACATTCCTTCCCAAGAAAGTTTTACTGAAAACATGGCTGTCCACCTATCAGAGATTTCACTGTCAAAAGTAATTTTATCTACTTTAAAGAACATCTACATTAAGTAAGTATCTCAATTTGAAGAAAGACTTTTCAGTCTTAACTAAGGCAGAATTCTATATGTGATTTATGGTATCTATACAGTAAAATCTATTTTAACGAACAGCTTCATATGACCGATATTCGATAACATTTCCAAAATTTGTAGAACTAATTATTAGTTTTCCCAATTTATCTACACTCTTACAACATTCCCTCCAGGAAAAGCTTTCACTCAAAATGTGGCTGTCCGCTTATCAGGTATTTCACTGTATATATAGTTAACCACTTCCTACCCAGTGTGGCAATTTCCCAGAGCACAATGCCAAAGGCCCAAATGTCCGTTTCGGTGGTGAACATATGGAATTGCAGACTCTCCGGCGCCATCCAGCGTATGGGCAGAGCATGGCGCTTGCCAATGGTGTCATGGCCATGATGCTTCTTCTCCGAGGACAACTGATCCTTGGAGCAGCCACCGCCGTGGTGTCCTTGGTGGCTAAAGGTCTGCTGCCAGTGCTGCAGTATATAGCGACTGCCGAAGTCGAATTTGAATTTGTGGGAATTGCTGCGCATGATGTCGTTAGCGGCATTCTTCTCCTGCTCCTTGCGCATGCGCTCCGCATCCAGATCAATGGACATGCCAAAATCACAGATCTTGCACATGCCATTGTGATCGAGCAGGACATTACGCGCCGCTAGATCCCGATGGACAATCTGAACATTAAAATTGGATTAAGAAGATGATCTCTTGATTGGCTTTAACTGAAGCTCACCCTGTGCCCGGCTATATACTCCATGCCGCAGGCTATATCCAAGGCAAAGCCCGCCAGAGTGCGTGGGGAGAGGGGCGCCAGACTGCGTCCACCTGGCACCGAGGCGGGCAGTATATTTGTGGCACTGCGTGCGGCGCGCAGCAAGGAGAGCAGACGTCCTCGCATAGCATACTCCATGATCAGCATGTGAGGTTCTGCAAGGATCAAAGAAGAAATAGATGAGACTTGATTGGAAAGACCTCAATGAAATTCGAAATAGAATAATAGAGATAGATTATTTGTCATTAATTAATAAAAAATTATAATAATAATAATAAATAATAATAATAAAAATAACATCCGCAGAGATAGTATAAAGAAAAGTTACGAATTAACTAGATTAAATTAGATCGAATTTATTAACAGGGAATTATTAACAGAGATAGCATAAGGATTCTATTTCATTAACGTCAAAGATATGATTAGATATAGATTTGTAATTTTCATAAGGATAAGATTCAATTAAGAATTAAAATTCAAGGATTAAAGTAGATAAGGTAAGCTCAGATAAATGGGATCAGTTGTAACTAGAATCTCAATCGATTCTCAGCTCAGATAAATGGGATCAGTTTTAACTAGAATCGATTGAGAACTTGGGAAACTACATTATATCATAGGGATAAGATAAAGCTATGAGTGGGGGTTCAGCTATTAGATATTACATTTGAAATAAGATGAGATTAAGATTGATTAAATAAAAATCCATTTAATTCAACTAGATTTGATGGGGAATTCAGAAAACTGTTATAAGGATTATATAAGATTAGATCAGACAAGTTTAAACTAGATTAAATTAGATTATAATTTATAAGATTATGTGTCTAAACAGATGGCAAAACGTTTATAGAAAACTAGATAATAATTTATAAAATATTATTAAATTAGATTAGATTATAAGGCTTCAAGATAGCATTAGATTAGTTTGAGGATATGCCGAGGTATCATATGGGTTAGATAAGACTAAATTTGATTAGATATTAGAGTTGATAAGAGCAGCTAAAATTAGATTAGATATAATAAGATTCGATACAATGTGAATAGACTAAATAAGATGAAGTCCGCAAGCAGAACAGATTAAATTAAATTGGATAGTATTGAAGATCTGAAGAGATGCCATAAATATTAAGCTAAACTAGATTAAAATATATTTGAGCAGCTAAGATTAGATTAGTTTGAGGATATGCCTAGGTATCATATGGGTTAGATAAGATTAAATAAGATAAGATTCGATACGATGTGAATAGACGAAATTAGATGAAGTCTGCAAAGATGATATCTAATATCAGATTAGATTAAATTGATATTATTTAAGATCTGAAGAGATGCCATAAATATTAAGGTAAACTAGATTGAAATATATTTGAGCAACTAAGTTTAGATCAACATACCGCTCTCCACACAGGCTCCCAGCAGTGTGACCACATTCTGATGCGATCCCAGCTTCCGCATGATATTGGCCTCGTCCTTAAGGGTGACCTGGGCGCTGCAGGCGCGGATGGTCTTCACAGCCACAATCCTCGTGGCTCCGAAATGTCCACTCAAGTCATCCGCCTCCGCCTTCCACACCTGGCCGAAGTTGCCCTCGCCTAGGAGGCTCTTCAGTCGAATGTTGCTGCGCTCGAACTCCTGATACTCGCTGGCCAAGGACGATTTGTCCTCGTACCGATTGTGGTTCACATCGCGCTGTTGCTGTGGTGCGTGATGCTGCTGCTGCTGCTGCTGCTGCTGCTGCTGCTGCTGCTGCTGATGATGCTGATGATGATGATCGACCTCATCTTCGTCCAGCTCTAGCTGATATTTCGAGTCGACCTTCTTCACGGGACTAATGGGCTGTTGGTCTGTGATGCACACATCGAAGACATCGTCCTGCTTCGCCTTGCGTCGCACCACATAGTTGCGCACCATATACAGGACAATGGCCACCAGTGGCACCACACCCACTGCCACCAGCACCAGTGTGACCAGATTCATGCGCCTCATATCCATGCTCACATCGCGCTCCTCCGCAATCGCCGTGGAGCTAATGTCGGAGGCAGCTGTCGAGGAAGAGGAAGAAGAAGACTCCACAATTCCTATGAAAATGTTGCCAGCGGGGGATTTAACGGGACTCGCTGGGCTGGTGGTGCGTGGATTGACGGTGGAGCGCACGGATGTCAGCACAGTGGTGCGCAATATTTTCGAATTCGAACTGGAGTCGGTGGTCGGGGCGTACTGTGTGGTGCGTGGTGTCGCCTCACAGTTGGCGGTGCTATTGCAAAATATGATCAAATTATTCTGATCCTCGATGTTGATCTCCTGCGTGAGCGAAGGACCCAAGGCACGCAGTCTCTCCTTGTCCTCCTCGATGATGGTCTTGTGCTTGGCCGACAGTGTTGTTGTGGTGCTCGGTGGTCTGCTGGTGGTTGTGGTGCTAGTTGTGGTGCTTGTCGTTGTGGTAGCAGGTGTGGTGCTCGTTGTCGTTGTGGTGCTCGTTGTAGTTGTGCTTGGCTTTCTAGTTGTGGTGCTAGGTGGCTCGGTGGTGGTGGTGGTGGTGGTAGTGGTGGTAGTGCTGGTGGTGCTGGTGGTTGTACTGCTAGTACTCGTGCTCGCTTCAGGCACCACTTGCCCCACCGTTGTTTCCTCCTCAGCGCTCAGCACTGTGATTATGAGTGGTGTAGAGGATGCCTGTGGCTTGCTAACCACTCGACGCACCACCACGGGCTCCGCTTCAGCTGGCTTCTGCTCCACTGAACTCTCAGCTAAACCCGCTGTGGGTCGCCCAGAGCCCACATAGCGTGTTCGGCTAATCGCTGGTGTTGCAGCTGGTGGTGGTGGTGGTGGAGGCTGTGGTGCCACACCACGTTCGCGCATGTGATATTTATAGCGGCTGCGACTGCGCTCCACAGCAGTTAGTGGGCGACGCGTTGAGACGGTGGGTTTCACTGTGGTGTCTGTGGTTGGCTCCGATGTGGTGCTGGTGGTGGTGCTGTTGCTGCCCTGACTCACCGAAACCTCCAGCACACGTGGATGCTCATCATCGCCCTCAGCTGGCGTGATAGTCAAAGCTCCAGGCTTGATTGGAGGCAGCTTAGAGCCAAAGTAAAGATACGGCTGCAGCTCTTCGTCCTCCTCCTCGTCGTCTTCCGCCTCTGGCTGCTGCTGCGAGGCTATTGGCTTGCCACGCCCACGCTGCTTTAAGCCACCATCCGCTATGTGGTTGAGCGTATCGTTCTGCTCCTTGGCCACCACGAAGAGTCCATGCGAGGACTCATCGCTGAAGAGAATCTCATTGGTGTCCCGTTCCCCAGGGGCAACCGCTGCCTTGGTCGGCGCACGCAGCACCACCGAGCTGTTGCTGACGGTGCCTGCCATGGCCATGCGTGTGAAATTGGCGCAATGCCGCATGCAGCTGGCGGTGGTGCGACGTGTGAAGTTCTTGGTGCAATTGCGTATGCAGACGGAACGTGGATCACTGGGCGACTTCGAGGTGCTCTCCACGGCCGCCGATGGCGAGGTGGCGCTGCGTCCAGTGGTGCCGATGCGATTGCGAAAGCTGCCCCTATGCAGAGCCGTGCGACGAGCGGCCAAAACATTGAGCAGCTTCCGTTCCCGCTCCTGCGCCGAGCTCTGTGTGGCAATCGAAGGGCGATTGCTGCCCGTGGGCCGGTACGTGGTGGGCTTCTCGGCAACCACATCTGCAAAGGTACAAGAATAGACTCAATTAGCAAAGCGGCACAGTGAGTATGCTAAAGAGCTCTTGCCGGCCAACATCGCGTATACTTGTTCAAAGAATCGTGACACGTATTGGAAAAGCAAATCGCGTTTTGGGAAAAATAAACCGCGCTAAGTCAACAGAAACTCGTTTCGACTTGACAACAGGCCAGCAATTGAGTTAAGCAGTGTGTTGTTCCTTAATACCCTGTAAATAGTGGAAGTAAACTGCAAATGGGGGTATATAACTGAAGCCTAATGCCAGCGAGTAGCCTTAAACAATTTTTTTTAGATCAGGTAAACAGAATATGTAACAGGGTATCTGCTAGTCGAGCTTTAGTAACTACAGCATAGTTCAACTTCTTTAACTGAGAGCTGAGTAGCCCTAAGCAATTTTTTTTGATCAGGTGAACAGAATTAATTAACTGGGTATCAGCTAGTCGAGCTTCAGTAACTACAGCATACTTCAACTACTTTAACTGAGACATTTAATAGATTCAAATGTTTAAAAAAGCTTTCAGCCCAGGCTAAATTACAGCTCTAGCTTATTTATATTACAGGGCATCTACTAGTCCATCATTACAAACTATATATTGAGGTAGTTTAGCTTACTCATTAACAAAGTTATAGCAACACTTTCAGCTCTGGCTCATAAAAGCTTAGCCAAAATATTTAATAGGGTATCTGCTAGCCAAGCATTAGCTAAATATTTAACTAGAGCATGCTGGATGCTGCTTTAACTTAGACAGTTAAGAGAAAAAGACCCAAAAAGCCCTGTCTATATTACAATCTAGAACAAGTACGTTACAGGGCATCTGCTAGTCGATCATTATCCAATTATAATATTACAATTTTAATATAACTTAGTCATCAACAAAGTGATAGCAAGACTATTAGATTTCTCTTCTTGTTAGGTTAACAAATCATTCTTACAGGGCATCTGCTAGTCGATCATTAGCAGCTAGAGCTTAATTCAGCTATTTTAACTGAGAAATGAATCAAGAATCAAAACGAGTTACATTCTAGTTCAAGTAAATTACAGGGTATCTACTAGTCGATCATTAGCAGCTAGTGTATACTTCAGCTATTTTAACTAAGACATTATTGTAGATTGAAAAAGACTCGCAGTCTTAGCTATATTACATTCTAGCTCAAGTGCATTAAAGGGTATCTACTAGTCGATCATTAGCAGCTAGAGCTTAATTCAGCTATTTTAACTGAGAAATGAATCAACAATCAAAAAGACTCGCAGTCTTAGCTATATTACATTCTAGTTCAAGAACATTACAGGGTATCTACTAGTCGATCATTGACAAATCTAAAACTAAACTAATTCAGCTTGAGATATTAACCAAGTTTCGACTAAATTTTAACTCGTTTACAATGCGTTTTTGTGGGTAGCCTCTTGACATGTTTTGCCCCGTGGGGCAGCAGCTGAGCAGCTGATCTGCTGAGCCGCTGATCCGCTGAGCCACTGAGCGGTGTTTGAGTAATTAGTTAGCCACAAATTGGTGGCAGCTATTGGTGGTTTGCCCCTGGGCGAAACAGCTGCCCATTGTGTGCATTGCATTTGGCCAAATCTGAATTCTGTTGAGGCGGCTGCTGCTGCTGCTGCTGCTGTTGGTTGGGACATGAATCATTGAGGCGATTATCAGGCGGCTGCTTGCGCAATTGTTTAATTTTCGCGTTGCCATTAAAAAACTGCCAAAACGACTCGCAAGCTCAACAACAATGTTAACAAACAAATTGTTGTTGTTGCTGTTGTTGCTGCTTTTCACAAGCATTTAGTTCATTGGCTTGCAGTTTAGGCCAAGGTTAGGCCTGGCATCTCAAGCGCGGCGCAGCGACTAGAACCAGCGACAAAAAAAAAAAAGACAGCCAAGTCTTGGATTTTTTCGGTTTTCGGTTTTTATGGAGAGTTCGAGCCTCGAGCTGGCTGCTCCATTGAGTGCGCCTCCATGGCTGCCTATTTCACTCTACTATTTCACGCTATAGCATGGTGCGCCCCATTTGGGCGTCTCGTCACGTCGCGTCGCTGCCTTCAACAGAACCAACAGCAACAACAACAACAACAACTACAAAAGTCGACTGCCTTTTTTGCTCCGTGTTGCGAGACGCGGGCGTTGTTGCTGTGCCTATTTAATGAAATACCCTAACTCAAGGAATACGTTCACTAATCAGATGATTTGATTTGGAGACATATCAGGTTGTTGATGGGGATGAACGTATAGTAAATAGATTAATTAAATTCACTATACTTTACTGTAAGAGAGAGAGAGAGAGAGAGAAAAAAATATGGAGAAAGGAGAATGCGAAGGTAGGTAAAGAAGGTAACTATGCTAGGCAGCAGGAGAAAGATAAATATAAGAGCCGTCTCGTAAGACAATCTAACGCAAAGGAGAGCTGAAAATGGACTCAAAGACATGAACGTTTTATAAAACATGGATAAAGCAAAAGAAAAAGAGACAAACACAGAGAGAGAGAAAAAGAGAGTAATAGAGATAAAGAGAGATACACATATAGATCGATAGAGAAAGAACGATAGAGAGAGAACGAGAGAGAACGAGAGAGAGAGAAAGAGTGAGAGAGATAGAACGATTGAGAGAGAGATATAGATAGAGAGAGAGAGTGAGTGAGAGATATTGGGAGAGATAGACCGATTTTGATAGAAACAGAAAGAGAGAGGTAGAGAGATATAGAGAGATATAGAAATGAAGAGAGAGAGAGGAACATATATAGAAAGCTGTCAAGAAGAATACAAAGAGACCCATAAAAAGAGTAAGCAAGAAAGAATAAGTAAGAAAATGCTAGAGAAAACAGATATCGTGACAAAGAGGGAAAGAGAGAGCTGAATGAATTTCACAAAAAAAATAAATAATAAGAGAAGTTAAGTTAAGGAAGTATCAACTAGAAGACCACAAAAAAAGCGTTCAAAGTAGTTATGAGAAAAATAGAAACAAAGAGAAAGCGAAGAAGAATAGGTGGAGATATGCTGCGTACCATAAAGGAAAATAATGGTGGGAACTGAGAGAAAGATAAAACAAGTTAGTAAGTAGCAATACAGTAGAGTATATTTAGAGTCTATATAAATATATGTAAGTATATAGATATATAGTCAGAGATAGACAGAGATAGGGTACAGTAAAGTGGAGTAAAGAAAGAGAAGAGATAGAGCAATAGAGACATATTACATCTACAGTTTACCAAGAGCAAATATAGAGTAACCAGAGTTAAGTAGAGTAAGGTAGAGTAGAGTAAATATAGAATAGAGGTAAGCTATAGACAGAGTATAGACAGAGAGTAGAACAATGAGAATAAAGAAAGAGAAGAGACAGAGTAGATTAAAGATAGATTGCAGCTATAGTTGTCCAAGAGTAGAGACTGAATAGATATAGTGTAGAGTTAAGTAGAGTAAAGTAGAGAAAAGATAGAATAGAGAAGATAAGGTATAGGCAGATAGTAGAGTAACTAGAGTAAAGAAAGTAAAGAGATAGAATAGTAGAAATATATAACAGGTATGTTACAGGTATAGTTTATCAAGAGAAGAAACAGAGTAGGTACTGAGTAGACTAGAGTAAAATAGAGGAAATATAGAGTAGTGGTAAGGTATAGTTAGAGTAGAGATAGAGAGTAGAGAAACTACAATAAATAAATAAAGAAATAACCAAAAATAAAAAAAATAAATAAAGAGAAGAGCAGAAAGAGATTACAAGACTACCAAATGTAAACCAAGAGTAGAGATAGAGAGTAGAGTAACTAGGGCAAAGAAAGAGCAATCAGAAATCGGGGTATGCTTAGTTGAATGTATTTGCTTTAGCAGTTGTTGCTGTGCTTGCGATGGTGGTGTCGGTCTTTTGTCGTGATGCAGTCAGACAATCGTCAATCCACTTGGCCGCGCAACTTCTTGGCATTAGCTATGCTGCTGTCGCTGCGTCTACCTCTGCCCCTGCCTCTGGCTCAACCGCTGCTGCTGCTGCTTGGCATGCGCTGTGGAATTTTAATTTGAATTTGGCCAAAAGACACGATTTTGTTTTTGGGCAGCCGCGGCTGCACGAAGCAGCGAACCAAAACGAACCGCACAACCCAGCAAAATGGTCAAACAAAGCGCAAAAGCCAAAACTACAAAACAGAATTCACTTCTCAGCCAAATTCTAAGCAGCTTAGCCAAGTCAAGTGCTTACATAATGCCAAAAAAAAAAAATAAATAAAAATATATAGGGAGGGTATATTAAATCCCATGACTAATGCCAATATTTGCTTAGACTTGGGGCCAAAAATTGTGCTGCTGATGTGAAATTTAATTGCTGGCAATTTTGGCACAATGAGCGAGCATTCAGCTAAGACCCGGGTTCTAAGCCTTCCCATGGACGGAGCCACAAGGCTCCCACGAATCGGCCTTTCGACTTGGCTGGGCCAGAATAAAAGTCAAGTTTTAATTACGAATTACGCGAACTAACAATTGAATGCGAGACTGACTGCTCATTATATATAGTATTTAATATATATATATCTATATATATATTTTTATATAATATACGTTTGCTTGTCGCTTGAATGAATCGCATGTCTTTTCTTTAGAACTTTTAATTAGAAATAAATTACGAACACGAGTGGGCTGCCGTTCGTTCTAACAGTTGCCTAATTGACAAGCTGACAAACTGACAAACTGACTGAAAAATGACAAAAGACAATAAGCACACACACATACGCAGACAACTGCTGTGTTTGCCTAAAATTTTGTAGCTATTTAATGGTGTCATATTAAATATTATGAAATGACATGCAATAAGTCTAATACATACATACATATATATATATATATACTATATTAGCTTTCCAATGACACAAATATCAATCATACGCAACGTTGCACATGGCACTATATATATGAGAGGTGCTTGCATTTGAGTCACAATTTGGCAATTTTTCATAAAGCAGTAAAGTAAACCTAAAGAAATCTAGATTTTCAATTTCAGTTAGATATTTGCTTATACAAAGATAAAGCATAAATCATAAAAGAGTTTTTAAATATATAATTTGTAGCCTATGCGTTTCATAGAGTACCATACAGGCGCCATTGAGCGTCATAGAGCGTCAGGCTCAAGCCCTTCTCAGTTAGCTCATAAAAAATATTTTCATAAAATTTCTTACCAATAAATGTATGTAAGACAAAAAAATATTATAATAAAATAAATATTATAATAAGATAAATATTATAATATAATAAAGATTCGACTCTCACTTTTGGTATATATGCAATATAATGGAGTCTGCAAAACATGTTCTCCATACAGAACTCTTCATGAAAAAAGTACAACATTTTGTCAAGCTTAAAGTTGAGTTAAAATAAAATATCAAGTCTTAATAAATCGCCTGTTAATCGAACAGTTGGGAATAGAAATGTATATTTATTTAAAATTTTTTCAGATTTTTTTTATGAATTTATTGAGTAGGGTTTGGAACACTAACCTAATTCATTTTTTTATGACAAAAAAAAAATAAAAAAATGCTAAAGTTAAATGCGAGCTTTGTGAAAAAATTCCATGTGATATGTCCCCCTCCATACACAATTTTGTATTTAGAATATATATAAATGCGGCTTACGAATTGGTAAAAGGTTTAGTTAGTAGTAGTAGTAGTAGTTAGTAGGTTAAGTCTGATGGATGAATGTGAATGTTGGTTAAATGGAGAGATGGAAAGGGACAAAGCTCGCATGGAACGTTAAAATCTATTTTAATAATTTTTTTTGTCATCAAAAATATAAATTCGGTTAATGTTCCAAACCCAACTCAAGGAAGAGAAGACTTAGGAGGTGCCATCCATTAGATCTCCCTACCAGATTCGTTAAATTATAATATACATGTATATAATTAACAACAATACAATATTTGTATATCAAATATTTTTTTTTCTTCTCCAATATAAAGCTAGATTACGTTGCCACTAAAGGTAGTAAAAAACTTGTTAATAAAAAATATACAAATTAAAAAAAAAAAATATAAATAAATTCAAAACAAAAATTTTCTAAGTTATTTTCTTTTAGTAAAAAAATTAGTAAAATGGTTATAATTTATTGTTCATAAAAAAAGTTTCCACTCCCAACTGTTCGTTTAACAGGCTTTCACTGAATAGGAAAATTCGCTGTTGTTGAATAGAATTAATTGAGCTTTAACAATTTGCGCTTATCACAATGGAAAAATCTATACTAATTCGCTCTCAGCATTGTTTGCAAATGGCTAAAGGTAAATTTGATTAGCTTTGCATGGATTGGTAGAATATATATATATATTTAGTTAAAAAGCTAACGTTCATTAAATGCACGACTTCCACGCCTTGGCCCTGAAAGCTCGAGCGGCTCTTTACAAGCCGAAAACAGTTTATACTACATGTGGCTTTAGCTGCAGAGCAAAACAAATGTGACTAATTGTGAATCATTTCCGCTACAAAGCAAACACAGACACTGTTTTGCAGAAATACAATTCAATAAAAGCAAAATCGAGTAAAACTTTCATTAATTCATTGACGCTAATTCATGTGGCGACTGCCTCAGCTACAGCTACAGCTCCAACTACAGCTACAGCCTCAATTCCCGATTCCCGCTTCATCTTCACTTTTGCTTTCTTGTGCCTAGCAGCCTGTTCATAAATACGTTTTTTAAATGCCGCCTTGGCCAAAACAAAAAACAAAAACTAAGCGAAACTTTCTCTGCGCGCTTTCGTTGCAGTTTGCTTGCCGTTTGGATTGCAATTTCTTTTATACCCATTGAATACGTGTAAAGAGGGCATATTGAAAGGGCATCTACATATATCTATACATCATATATGAGAGTCTAACAGCTAGAGAAGAGCTTATTCTTATTCTCATTCAATTCTCTTCAATTCCACAACTTCGATAAATATCGATTTTTTGAATGTATGAGAGAGAGAGTATGTATACGTTTACGCATACGTTGATCAAAATAAATAGATCTAGAGTACATCTAAGCGTAAGCGCATAAATCTATTGTCAATTTTATTCTTCTTTCGTTAAATTTACTTCATTTACACAGATTGGATATATATCGATTTTTGGATTGTGTATTATCAGCATATTTACTAGATTAGCAGAGCATATAGACATACGTTGATCATATTGAATAGATAAAGACAAGTACACCTATGCTAGGCAGTAAAATCTATTTTCAAGTCTATTCTTCTTTCGGTAAATTTACTACACTTGCACAGATTCGATAAATTTCGATTATTCATATATATTTTGAGCATGTTTTCTAGATTAGCAGAGCATATATGTAAACATTGATAATATCATTGATCAGCTATAACAAATGATTTGACTTAGACATATCCACCTATCTGATATATCTCCAAAATCTAGGTTCAAGTTTCCTTCACTTTCGCACATTCGATAAATATCGATTTTTAAATTGCGTATATTGAACTTATCTCATAGATTAGAAGAGCAAAAATATATACATTGATAATATCACAATATTAAACATATAATATAGGAATAGAAATAGATGTGAGAGTCTCTAGAGAAACATTTTCTTCACTAAAACAAATTCGATAAATATCGATTTTAAGCAAAAGTCTTTTAAATATATACAGTAGTTGACAAGACCTTATATATGTATATCACTGATCAGATATAATAAATGAATAGATCTAGACATCTGCACAGACTGATGCCTCAAAAAGATAAAGTCAAGTTTATTCTTGTTTGTTGCATTCGATAAATATCGAATAGCGTATATATACAATAACCATTTCATTGATGTGAGACTCTAAAGCCCTTAAGCATAATACTTACAGCAATATATATATTATAGTTTATATCTATTAACAATAAATCAATGTATTTAAAAACCTTTTTTCTCAATTTATGACTCCAGCACGTGCTAAAATGTATATAAATCGATACAACGAAAGCTAACTATAGAAACATACATTAATTTATCTCTACCTCATAAATTCTGTATAGACACATATGAGATTTGTTAGTATATAATAGTTTTCAATTTAGTTTTTGTTTCCAAAAAATAAAAAAAAGTTGTTCTTTGTAGTGCTTGTAAGCGACTTAAAAAACAGACAATAGAAAACTAGACAATGTACAAAACTTGTTAAAGAAAATATAATATTGAAAATATAATACTATATGCTATCTATTTTATAGGCATTTACAGGGTATCTCCTACTCTGGGTCTCTCCATAACTCGTATTCGCTCTACTCGCTGCACCCTACAGCGCATAGCTGCATTGCCCACCCGCCCGCTGCAGCTGCAGCTCCGTCTCTGGCCATGTTCATGGCATTAACTTGTTTTTATTCGCTGGCCAAGACACGTTTTGGTTGAGGCGATCGAAAGCATTTCTAATGTGAAATCGAAACATGCAACAAAATGCCAAAAGCAGCATAAACTGAGTTAGGGGAGGGCGAGGGGTGAGGGTACAGTGAAGCAACGTTTGCAGCGACACTGCCAAAGTTGGCAGTTCATGTGCGTGACATTTTGCTGAAGAAGGAGCTAAAGTGGAGCTGGTTGGGCCTACAGGCAGTAGGTGCAGTTCGAATGCAGGAAATGCAACAGCTGCCATCAGAGACGTGAGAAAGCAAAAGAAATGCCAAAGGTACAAAGCGAAAAACAACTAAAAGACGTTGCGGATGTCAATGCGGAAATCGAGCGAAAAAACGCTGTCGTGAAATGCCAACTAATGGCTGCTCCAACTGTTTCCTGGTTGTCAGACATCGTTGTAGCCCTTAGCGCGTACAATTGACCCAGCTGCCAAAAAAAAAAATCAGAGATTTGAACCAGCTGTCCAAAACAAATTGACCTTAACAGCAAATGGGCGCGTTTGTATACGTGTTTAGCTGTTGCAAAGAAGGTATATTAGTTGATGTGAAATGTGCTTTACATCTATGTTTGACAGTTATTCTATTCCTTAAACATTTTCTTTTTTTTTGGATTTTGCATTTTCCTTGAAATGAAATATACTTTACATTTATAGTTTGTCCGTAATTCTATTAGTTAAGATGAAATATAATTTACATCTATAGTTTGTCCGTTATTCTATTCGCATAATAAGCTAGTGATGGGAAATTTGGACATGTTCTTCTAGAATTTCTCACCATGATCACATGACCAAGCACGTATCCGATCGCCCCGACTTTTCTAAAATCATTCCCAATCTGCCAGATTTGGTTTCCGGAAAATCCCGATCTCGACGACCATCTAGTTCAAACCCCATTTAGTGAATTAAATATAAATATTATATAAAAATATTTTTCTTTCTCAGTTCACATAGGATATTTGTTGAGCAACATTTGGGACCGGGTGTTGCCCGCTGGCTAGGCATTAAGAGTGGCAAGTGAGGAGGGAACAAACGGTTCGAATTCAGGGCAAGTTTAGAATTAAGTGAAAATTTAATTTTAATTTTAAGTGAATTTTAAATTTGAAGTGAAGTCTTAGTAAATCACATATCGTGCTCTTTAAAAAGTTTGGTTTGTTTGAAGAGAAGTCGTATGTCGATGGATTTTTTGCCAAAACCAAAATTTGGTTTGTTGCGTTTTCATTCAAATCATAACAGGTCCTGGGTTCGAATGAAGGAATAGAAGGAACACCGTCCTTTAAATTCGGCCTTTTACGGTTTCTTATTCGTCAGCTTTTAGAGAACATTCAGCCTGGGTTTTTGAACCTCGTTCAGTAAATTATAAAATAAAGACATAATTCGAAAAAACCTAATTTTAATTAAGGTTTGCTTTTTCTTTCAGTTCAAATAGGATTTTCGTTTAGAAATAAATATTTTCCGTCTCTTCTCTCTCCTCTTTCACGTTTCTTCTTCATATTCACACAGAGTGTCGTTCAGAGTCTCTCTGAGTTGTGAACCAGCTGAACTGGAGTCGGGTCTTAAACGTTAAATTGGAGAAATGGGAGAAGACATTATATAGATACATGGGTGAGGAGATATGTCGTCATATCGGATGGAATTTTTACCATAAATAAAATTAAAGTACATCGAAAGTGGACAAAGGTTTCACAGTTTCAGTTTTCAGCTCTCACTTAGCGAAAGCTAAAGCTATCAAATATATTGATATATAGATATGCATTTAGATCATTCAAAATCACCATTCCTCTAATATATCTCTGTATACATAAAATGTTTCTTAACAAATGAACTATTCCCAATCAGCATCCCTCTACTGCGCAGAACCCATCCAAATATTTAAGATCTCTTTACAATAAGTTTCCAATTTTTGCCTGAGCGAGCATTATGCAGTCATTCAGGCTCAACTGCCAAGTTCTTGCTGTTTAATGTGTCTTTTTTTTTGTTCCCTCTGACAATATGTTAAATGTGGACAGCAAATAACAAATGCAGCATTGGATAATTGCAAAGTTTTTATCCGTTTTGTTGCTGTTTTTCCTCTGCTTTTTGCTGGCATTGTGTGCGCCGGGTTTGAGGCTTCCGTTTATTTGTTTTGGCTTTGGCTTTGGCTTTACGAATTCAGTGCGAGTCGCTTGGCTCGGTCTGAAAAGTATTCAATAGTCAAAGTTGTTGTTGTTGTTGCTGCTGCTGCCTGCTTTGTTGTTGTGCATTGAGGCGTTGCAAATGGCTGTGGGGCGTGTCACATGCTCGTCATCAGCAGCAGCAGCAACTCGCATCAGCAGCTTGTTGCACACTTTTACGCAATGTAAACTAACATTTTTTTGTTGTTGCCTCTTTTTTTTGCGTCTAGCCCTTTTGGCCGCGACCCGCGAGCATCATTAGAGTTGGCCGTTTGCTTTCTTTTGTGGCTACAAATTAGGTTCCCCTCCATCAAGCAGCCAACTAAATCATGTAAGCTGCCGGCTTACATAAGCGCTTTGGGTCAGCTGCGTTTAATTAATCACAGGGCAAAAAGCTTGAGCAATTTTTGGCCCAAGTCGATGACAAAGGTTCAATAAACTGCTCGTAAGTTATGTTCGTTTGATTAGCCGCATTTTGCAACGCCAGCTAATGAAAATGAAATTATAAACATTTTATGTAAACAAAAAAAGCAAAGCAAAACAGAAAATGCCAAACCAAAATAGCGAAACTCGCAAAAAATCGCCAACAGTTTTTTAATAGCCGCTGCGAACCGCACACAAATTACGCGTTTCATTTCCTTTTCCTTTAGCAACAACAACCGCAAAAATAATAATTTTAAATGCGCTTTTAAACAAAACGAAAATTGTAGACAGAAAATTGCTGGCAAACATGAAAAGCGAAAGGGAAAAGGTCTTGAAAAACTCTCTTGAAAGCTTCAAAACTTTCCCTAACTCAATTCCAAATCAACAAATCAGAAAAGTCAACAGCAAATAAAATAATATTATTATTGAATATTTGTAAACACAACAAATACGTAACCCGGCAGTCGCTGCAACAGATGCTCAGCACAAATATTTACACAATTACGTTTAAGCTGGGCAGGGCATGGAGAGGGAGGGAGCCGTCGTCGGGAGCTCAGGCTGTAAATCATTTCAGCTAGTACTTCAAGCACGTAATGCTGCAGCAGCAACTGCAGCCAGCCAGCGGGTATTATCACTTTGTCACGAATTACGTTACGTTATCGAAACAAACTTTGATGAGTGGAGACAAATTTATTATATTTATATAGGGGTTTGACATATAGAGAAAAGAGAGACATATGTAAAGCAGACAGAGTTTATTTTGAAAGATTGTCAAGCTTTGAGCAGATCTTTGAGAGTTTAAGCAGTTTTCTTAAGCGAGCTTTGAAATCTGTTTAAGACTCTTCACAAAGTGATGGAAATGAGAAAGAAACTGGAGAGCTTGTAGTGAAGAAAGAGGCTTCATTGATGCTTAAGGGCATAGACAGCAGTACTTAAGAATGAAATAATAATATATGTATATGTATATATAGGTATGTATATAACAGTATATATATAACAGAGTGACATTTACTGAACAATGAGCACCGAGGCTCTAATGCCATTTTCGCTTAAGAATATTGCATCAGCCATATTTGTCAATCATATATGTCCTAATCTTATAATCATATAATACAAACAAGATATATAGGATTAATAACTATGGCTGGTCAATCCTACATATCCTATTCTAATAATCATATTATAATAAAAATTAGTTTTTGTAGTCATATATCCATGTCAATCTCTCTGTCCTCTTGCTAATCCAACAGCTCTGTGAACCAGAGGCTCCATGCTCACTCTATAAAAGTAAGCTGAGAATTTCAGATTTTAATATAATTTTTTATATATTTTTTATAAATTTCTTTATTTGCAACTGTTGCTTGTGACATGAATCCAATTTGTTTATAGAATGGATCATACTGTTACGAACTCAATAGGGCTTGCACCCCATACCTCACTGGTATACAAAGACTACATTTTGTAGACTGATCTGACTGATTGACTATATGTATATATAAAGCTATAATTTTGAACTATAAAACAATATTTTGAGAGCGTGGGCTTTCAACCAAACAGCCTAACACGGCGTCTAACAATCACAGCCCAAAGAACTACCATCCGAAATAGAACCACAAGAAGACTCAGGCCACACCACCCTCAAGCCCTTTTTTGTTTTTTTTTTATTGCGAGCACTCAGTGCCAAGGCAAAGGGTCTCACCAGGACAAATTTCAAAGAGATAAAAATATTTTCAATTTCGTTACTTAAGTCTGTCCTAAAGAAAATACTAAGTACCAAGTTCTTTTAACTTACATCATACCATCCGCACAAACCCTACATTATAAACTCTATGTTATTTTGCAAAGAAAAAAAGAAAAAACAATTTCTGTTTAGATTAAGTCGTCCAAGAAAAGTCATAATCTTAACCTGTAAATATGTAAATAATAAAATTTTGTGCCTATATTCTTTTGTACTTTAAAAATTGCCTTAAATTAAATTGTTAAATTACGCATATACTATATTATTAAAAATATAATACAAAAATTTTGTGTGTGATTTTTAGTTTTTCACATTTTTTTTAAATTTGCAAATTTATATATATATATAAATAAAATTTATATAATATAATATAATAAAAATCAAATTGATATATTATATAGCTAAATATATGTCTAGATTTTTTTTAGGCTTATATTGCAAATCTTCTACTCATATGCATTAGGGTATTATAATTTCTTGCTTATCCCTAACCGACAAATTTTTGTACATTTTTTTATTGCTCTTTTGTTTTTGAGTAATGGTCGAAAACAATGAATCATAGGCACACACATGGGCATATAATTAAGTATGTGTGTGAGTGTGTGTGTGTGAGTTTAGCTACACCCAGTTAAGTGCATGAAAAGAAACTCAGCTTCAGCTAGTCAGGGATACGAGTCGCATGTGGCAGAACGCCCACATTGCGCATACGCCTGGTTGTGCGAACGAGAGCTGCAACGTCTGCTGCAACTGCTGCACTTGGCAGCAACAGTTGGTCGACTGGCTGCAGCCTGTTTTTTGCTTTTTATGTTGACTTTTTCGATTTGGCGCTCTTCTGCTTGGCTGGTAAATGTTGTTGGATTACGCAACGAACGCACATGACGAGCACAGGCAACAGGTAACAGGTAACAGGTAACAGTAATGAGCAAACACAGCCGAAGAGCCAGCAAACGGAGAGGAAACAAAGTTCAACTGAGACAAAAAGAGTGAGAGAGAAGATGCCACAAATATTGATATTTATGTTGAAGATTTTCATTGTTGTTGTTGTTGTTGTTGTTGTTGTTGTTGGTCAGTTGGCGCTACAACAACAGCTGAAGCTGAAGAATTGCATTTCGAAACAACAAAAATTAAAAAAGAAATAAAAAGAAACCTCGACAGAAAAAAATAAATGCGCATTCATTGCCGCCGAGGGCTGGGAGGGGATTAGGAAGTTCGGTCTTAGCACCCAGACATTTTTAAAGCGCATACATTAAAAATAAAAAATATAATCAAAATGCATTAAACTTTTTGTTTAGTTGGCTCTCGGCGCTCTCGACCAACCTGTTTATGTAAGCCCAAATGCGAGTGGGCAACACAATTCAAATCGCAATCAAAAAAATATACAAAACAAAAAAGAGCCCACAGTTTGGTTCATGAATAAACATGCATAAATTTATCATTTTTTCCTCAACAAAATATTTGTATACACTGTAAATAGTTTTTAAATAAAGTCTAAGCATTCGCTGTAAAGATATGAAACAGGCCGAAGATGAGCTTTTATCTTTTATCTTATCTTGATTGGAAGAAAACTTTTAAGTATTTAAGTTAAATACATTTCATTCTATAGTTAGAAATGTCTCTTAATGAATGCTTGACTCAAATATAAAATCGATATTTATCGATAGGTTAACTTAAATAGAAATCAAGATTTTTTTCTGATCTGCAGAGAGATTTAAAAACCAAGTCAAGAAATTGGAGAAATTAGTTAAAATACGTTTTACTCTCCAGTTTTCTTTTGACTTTTAATGAATGCTTGACTCGAACTTGAAATCGATATTTATCGATAGCTCAGCAGAATTAAAAAAGAACAACATTTATCAAGATATGAGGAGAGCTTTGCAAAGCAAGTCTATAAAGTAGGCAAGCATATTGACTTACTTCAATATGGATAAGTTTTCTCTTAGGAAATATATATTCTTTAGTACAGTTTACTATCCATTTTTAGAATACGCATAGAAATGAAATTTCAAAAAAATCAAATCACAAACAGAAATGTCATTTAAAAATGAAATGCTTGACTCATATTTAAAATCGATAAATTTCGATAACTTAACTGAAGCTAAAATGTAACATAAATCTTGATTAGTTTCTGTTATACAAAAAGTTTTAAAAAGCAAGTCAAGAAATTAGAGATTTATGTTGATTTATTCTAATAAAGAAAAGTTTTGATTACAAAAATTTCATAACAATCATATCACAAACAGAAATATCATTTAAAAAAGAAAAAGGCGTGACTCATTTTTAAAATCGATATTTATCGATAGCAAAACTGAGGCTAAGTCTACATGCATTCACAATTTGCGAAGAGCATTCAAAAGTAACTCAAGATTTAAGCGAAACATGTTGAATTACGTCAATATGGAAAAGGTTTTTGACTTAGTAAAGTAATTCTTAAATCCAGTTTATCGATTTTAAGAATAAGCATACTTTAAAATATTAGCTTAAATTTCTGAAAATTTAATCGAAATCAAAATATGTAACAAAAAAGTAATATAAAAAAAAAATATTCATTATGGAAAACTTGGTAAAACTTTTTAAAGCAACTTTTTATCAAAGACAGCGTATCTTTCAGTCACGCACTGCCCACTTTAAGCATTCGTTATTGTATTTTCTGGGTTTTTACTTTAGTTGAGTGAAAATGCGGGCCTTGGCAACTAGGCCTAGCTGCCTAAGCCAAGCTGAAGCTGGCCAGCGAACACTCGAGCAGCCAGCAAAGACAATTGACATTTGACGCCCACACACGAAAAATACTCGATAGAAATAACATTTAACGATGCTACACACGTATACATATATATATATAAATATATATATATATACATATATATATGTGTATGTGCCATGGACAAAGCCTGACTTGCAACAGACAGCCGCATGGAAAGGAAGGCTATTTGCAGCATGCCGAAGCCATTGAGTTAGACAATTTGTTTGGACCTAATAAGAGCGTTCAAAATAAACAACAGCAAAGGAAACAAAAAAAACTAAAATTGAGATCAGCTTTAAGCAAGATCAACAAAGGAGAAGCTTTATAGATATAAGAGTCGATAAAAGATGGATAGATGCGATAGAAGTAGCAATCGACTTGAGGGGTAAATATCTTGACTTGCGTCAAGATGTTGAAGATTTTATTCAATTTAGATAGAGATAGATAGATAGAGAGATATATATGTTAGTTATAGATAAAGATAGTTGCCTTAAGTATATATACATATTTCTTTATATATGTATAATATCTTTTTAGATGGAATGAGCGAAAGATTTTGAAAGAGAGAGCTGTTTAGAGAGATAGATATACGAAAAGGCAGATGTATAAGAAAGATTCTTAAAACGACAGACACCTACATAGATGTAGATAGAAAGAAAAATCGATAGAAATATGGATAGATGGATACAGACTTAGGTAGAAAGATTGGTTTAAGTTGTAAACTACCTCTAAGAGGTACTTCAAGAAAGACAGATAACTAGATATGAATAGAAATATAGATAGATATAACAACAAGTAAATAGATACATAGAAAGATAGATAGCATAGATAGAAACATTTATAGATAGATATGTAGATAGATGGATAATTAAGTAGAAAACTAGATAGAAGAGTTGAATACTTGAATACTAACTAAAATGAAGGGGAAAATATAGGGCAAATATTGTTAAACTATTTTAAACTACAATATAGATGATAAATTGAAACAAGAAGGTAGATAGATAGGATGTTAGATAGAAAAATATATAGATAAATAATAAGATAAATATACATGGATAGATATTATCATAGAAAGAAAGAAAGTTGTCTAATATGATATGGTTTTATATCATATGCTGTGTATGTAAAGCTGGATTAAGAAGATAGGAAAATAAATATACATATAAATCGATAGCTAGATTAATAGAGAATGAAGGTTATAAAGATTATTGGGTAGAGTGATAAAGAAAGTGAGTTAAAGAGGGTAATATATAGAGACGAATAAGTCGATAAGTAGTGAAATAAATATGGAAAATATATTTCATATTTCAACATAAATAGAAGCTTAATATAAGGAACTGGAGAGATATTAATTTGAACTTTCGTAAGTATATGTATATATATTGAAGATATTTGATCGCTTTTAAGACAGAAAGCTGGTCAGATACATGGAAAGAGAAATTGCAAGATAGGCAGATGGATAGATGGATAGATAGACAAAGGCAGAAGCTGACTCTTGACGAAAACAAAGCATTTTAACATAGAAAAAGCGATTCCTCTGTTTAAATAAATAAAAGAGAATCATATGTTCATATATATGTATATAAGAGATATATAGTTAGATATATTGTATATACGAATGGACTTGAAGCAAAAATATGATGAAAAAGACTTTTTTTTTACATATTTCGAAATATAGTTAGATAGATATTTAAGTAAAAAGATAGATAAAGTTAGTTATAAAACTACATCGATTGTTAACTACAAAGATAGCTGGGAATGGAACAGATATATATTTAATAAAACCTATAGACAAGTCTTATATAACTGAACTGGCATATGTATATAAACATAATATGACGATGTATATATATATATGATAAAAACTCTTTTTGGTATGTCCACATACATGTTTCGAAATATAATTAGATAGATATTAAAAAGGTAAGTAAAAATATAGACATTTAACTATAAAGATAGTTGGGAATGGATCGGCAGACAGAGATATATAATAAAACCTGAAGACAAGTCTCTGACATATGTATCTAAGCTTTATATGACGATGTATATATATATATATAAGATGATGTTTCGAAATATAGTTAGCTAGATATTTAAGTATATAGACTATTAGGACTATCCCATAGTTACATAAATAGTTAACTATAAAGATTGATGGGAATGGTAGGGAATGGACAGATATATGACAAAACCAAAAGGCAAGCCTTAAATATCTGAGCTGACATATATATATATAAACACTTTATGACGACGTTTTCTGTCTATCAACTGCAAAGAGAGATTAGCCAATGCGAGTTGCTGTTGCTGTTGTTGCTGTTGTTGCTGTTATTGCTGTTGTTGCTGTTGCCTCTTCTGCCGCACTTTCTGCTGGCCAATTGTTTAGTGTTTTTTTTCTTTGCTGTTTTCAGTCTGGCAGCTAACTGGGACTCTGTTGGCCAAGCTGCGTTGCGGTTGTTGCTGTTGTTGGCGATGTTGTTGCTGCTGGCAGTTGGTCAATAATTGGCATAGATTTATTTCGGCTCGTTTTGGCCAATTTTCCCAAATGCGAGCGCATAATTTTTGTTGCTGTTGTTATGTGCCGCCACACAGGGGCGCAGCTGATCTATTGTCTGTGGAACGTATGTGCAATATAGGAAAACTTACCCACATCTCCGGCGCTCAAAATTTCTGCCGAATCGCCTGGCATTTGGCTTTCGCTGCCAGCAATTGTTGCTGTTGCATTGTATTGTTGCACGTCCGCCCCTTGCTGCTGCTGTTGCTGCTGCTGCTGCTGCTGTTGCTGTCTAATTGCAGCATTAGTTGCACTCGTTTGCGTTTCGCTGGCTGTTGTGGCAGCCTCAACTTGCAACAGCATTGACAATGCCACAAACAGCAGCAGCAGCAACATGTACGAACCGCGACGGCAAAATGATTCATTGCTTCGATGAATTTCCATCAACGACATCGTTAGCGAAGCATATACCAAAAAAAAAACTATATCTATATATATTTATATATATATGTTGCACGTTGCACGTTGCACGTTGCCTGTTGCTTGGTTGCTCTGCTTTATGTTGCTGTTGCTGTTGCTGTTACTGTTGCTTTTGCTGATTTTCTATCTAGTTTCTATTGTTCGTTTGCACACTTTTCCACAATTGTTTGCTGAAGCTGCGTTGCAATGTGTGCGTCTTGCGGTTGCTGCGGCAGTTGCAGTTGCAGTTGCATTAACTGCTGCCTCTTCCTTCTGCTGTTGCGTGCAATAATTCAAGTCTTGCTGGCGACTTATCTGTGCTGCTGCCTTGGGAAATCGTACGCCTTGCTGCTGTTGCTGCAAAAGAAAAGTCGGAAATGTGAAAAACAGAATTTCGAATTGCTGAAAATCGCGAGAGTTTTGCTTTACTCCACTTAACAACCCGTTAGACGAAAGCATGCAATCGAAATCATATACTAAATCTAGCTTATGAATAAGTATATATATTGTAGTAGTAACTGGAGATTTCCAGCGAATTTGTATGAGCGAATATTCGAGCTGCTGCTCGACTTTAAGATATTGATTTACAGCTAATCCATGCCTATATATGGTAGTTGCTGATTTCTCAAGAATTTGAATTACGATAGTTGTTGTTATTTGTAATACTACTGTTACTGATACTACTACCACAACTACTACTATTGCATCTTCATTTATACTCTTTACTATTACTTTTACTACTACTACTATTGCATCTTCATTTATACTCTTTACTACTACATTTACCACCAATTCTACTCTTATTGGCTAAACTGTTTTAAATGCTACTACTATTTTTATTACTACTACTATTTTAGGTATTACTACTATTTTGAGTGCTGCTACTATTTTTATTACTACTACTATTTTAAGTACTCCTACTATTTTTACAACTACTACTATTTTGAATAATAATACTATTTTTATAATACCTACTATTTTTACAACTACTATTATTTTGAATAATAATACTATTTTTATAATACCTACTATTTTTACAACTACTACTATTTTGAATAATAATACTAATTTTATAATACCTACTATTTTTATAACTTCTACTACTACTACTACTACTTCTACTACTACCACTACTACTTCTACTACTATTACTTTTTCAACTACATCTACTACTACTATAACAACTACTATTACTACTACTAATTTCACTACAATACTTTTACTACTCCTTTTATTACTACTACTTTAACTACTGTTGCTACTACTACTATTACTCACGTTATTACTACAATTTAACTACTGTTGCTACTACTACCATTACTTCTTTTATTACTTCTACTTATCTTACTTTTACTACTACTACTTTTATAACTACTACTTATCTTACTTTTATTACCACTACTATTACTAGTAAGAGATAGCATTACAACTTTTACTATTACTATTTGTACTATTTATACTGTTATAGATAAAATGACAATCATATCTGAGCTTTTAAGTTAAAGACATAAAACGGAACCAAGTCAATGTCTATATTAGCTAAAGACTTCAACTATAGCTTCAGACATCATTTCATAACTACGTTAAGCAACATCTGGAAATTCAGATATATACATATGCATATATATAGTATATCTTTGGTCTTTAGCCTAGTTGCAGTTAATACGCAGACCGTCTCAATGCTGTGTGTCAGTTGCCTTGTCTGCGGGCGATACGCAGCGACCCATTGGCCATCGGAGCGTGGCATATGAACACATCATTATAAGTCACATTAAGTAAGAGTGATAACTGAGGTCGGCTCAATAAAACATAAAAAAATATCATATGAAAAACACGCATACGCCCAGTTGTACATGGCGCCTGACAGTTCGACTTGGCATTAAATAGGCATAAGCAACCATATGCATATATTGTATATATCTATATATATTTGTATAAAGGCAAATCGTTTGGTTTATGGCAATGTGTGTCATTGCCTGTCGAGAAATCAATTAAAAGCCAGCAGCAGCAAATTGTTCGGCTTGCGCAAAATTACGTTGGCAAATTTCACTTTGGTTTTTTCTTGTTTTGTTTTTTGGGTTCATAAAATGCAACTCGCTGGGTGCCACGCCCCGTTTTGCGTAATGCGTAATGCCAAATTATAGATATATGTGTATATTTTTATGCCCATCGATTCAATTGTCATGCAGATGTAGACTGAGCCAAGGCTCATTAGCATTAGCATTGGCTAACACGAACTATGCGGCATTTCTATCTTTGGCCACGACGCTTACATTAATCAAAAGCCTTTCACACAACCCCAACGCGAAAGCAGAACCCAAAGTTCAATGTACGCCCAAAAAAAATCGTTCTTTGATGCCTACTCTGGCAGCTGCCGATGATTAATCGCATATAGAATTAGTATATAGAAGTAGCAGAGCTCGAGCAGGATGCTGTTGTAAGAAAAAGAATAGAGATTTGCATGACAGATGAACCGAAGCGCACAATCCGAGCTTCTCTTCAATTATAATAGCTAGTATATTATTAAATTCAAATTATTTTTTCTCTTTTTTGCTTATTAAAACTTGAAAAAAAATGTTTATATATATTTGTATATATATATATTAGCAGTTTAATTATAAGAAAGCCATTTTTTCTTACATGGCCAGCGAGCATTCATGATTTGGTTTTTTTTTAATACTCTGTAGGCGTTAAATGAACCTGAGGGTATATATAAATATAGAAAAATAGTTAAATACCATTTATATATATATATATATATATATATCATTGAGAAGAGATAAATAAGCTATATCAAAGGCAGAAAAGGATATATCTTTATAAAGATAGATCTATTGATAAAATAATGAAGCTGCAGAAATATATTACTACATTGAGTAGAGCTAAATATAATACATATTTAAGAAGCAGAGGAATATACAGTCAAATCCCGAAACGACAAGGGGATCACAATTTTTATGAATTACACAGGAATTCGATTTATGCTAGTATCAATTTGAAGAGTTCTTATAAAGGCCGTCTATATAATATTGAGAATTTATAATGTAATAATATAAATATAGAAAAAAAAATATAGTTATATCATTGAGAAGAGATAATGAACTTTGTGAATGGCAGAAGTAGGTAGATATAGATAGATATATTGATGAAATAAATGCCGCTTTGTTCTAGAAGAAAATTATACTTGATTAAAAAGTAGTAATTAGGCTATAACAAAAGCTGAGAGATATGTATTTATTATATGTTCATGCTTAGATCAATTTGAAGAGTTCTTATTATAATGAGAATAAGTCAAACCAGTAGGTTAAGCACGTGATAACTCGAATATGGTATAAAAGAGTTCTAAAAAAGTTCGACTTTAACGTAAAGATTTAAATAAGAAGAAGATAAGAAAGAGATAAATTTATTTAAAATATTATATTTTTATGCGAATCAATATATATTTTATATATAAGATATTATTATCATATAATACAATATATCAATGTATACGAATTAAGTATATATTAAATGTATATTGTTTATATTAAACCAATCTCATATTCAAATAGAGTCTTAATATAATTCAATAGAAGAGTTCTCCCACACAGAGCTTATATTATTGTAAAAAGTTGAATATAAGAGAGGCAAAAAAGCTTTGCATGCAAATAAACTGTTGATAAGAACTACTGAAAGTTCCAAAGAAAATGTATATAATATGTATTCTTCTTTTCGATCTGTGCCTTGATACAAAGACGAAGGACTTGAGAACGTTTTTCAAATCTTAATGAAACCAAATTTGGAATCGCGATCCACAGACTCAAAAATATAATATTCTTATCTTATTACTACTTTTTTTTCTATTTATATACAGGGCATCTTGTTGTCAATCAATTGAGTCTTTCATCTTTTTACTTGCTTTTATTTCGCAGTTGTTTTTTTTTCTCTTAATTTGTTTATAGCATCAGCGTTCTAAACTTAAAAACATGCGCGCAATAAGTTTACAACGAACACGGACCCAAAATGCGAAGCTCCGCGAAGCGGCTTAGACAAATTAAATTTGTTTGGCTTTCGACTTTTCGGGGACTTGGGCAGCGGCTGCTTTTGAGCTGAGACTGGGAAACATTAGAGTTCGAAGCTCAATCAACGTCAAGAGCTAACAGAACAATTCTGAAGTGCCCGACAATTGGATGACTTTGAGTTTGATGTAGTTTGATTGTTTGCTTGATTAAGTGCTGGCTGCCAAAGAATTTGTCGAGTTCCAATCCAGAGGCAGAAAGTCAAAGCAAAAAACGCCCACGTCCAGCTCAATGGGTATTTCAAATTATATATTTCTGGCCCTCAACTGTTTAAAGTCAGCTTTTGTTGCGGAACAATGGGTTAGCAACTGTTTAAATCGTGAAACTGAAATGTTTATTTAATCGTCGATCAAATACAATTTGATCAGCCGACAACTACAACAACAATACATAAACAAATGATAGATGATAGAAACAAGCTGTTGTAATCCCCTGGGAATAAGCACCTTGAGCACCTTGAAATTTCGTCTAGTTTCAGCCATAAATTTGTCAGCTGCAACTGTTATCGATCAGTTAAATTAGAAATTTAACCCGAGCCATAAATAAACTCACAAACAAGACATCGAAAACGATTAAGAAATATCCACATTAATTACTCCATTTATAAGCTAAATAAACTAGTTGAGATCTATCAATAATGAAAACTCGAATCGATCAAATTTCTAACAAACTAACTTTAGTCTCATCTTTCAGTAATTGTTTATTGGAAAGGCAGCTTATAGTCAGTTATGTGATTAATTATACATTTATAAACGAGGGTCGGTCGAAAAGTTGATTGTAGTTTGATGATTTTACTATTTTACTTTGAAGTTTAAGGTTTGTAGTTTAAGGTTTGATAGCTTTATGAAAAGTTATTGGAGAATTGGTATAATAAATAGACCCCATTTTCCATCGTAATAAAGATTCTATTTTTTTATTAGAAAGGTCTCAGTCTAACGTATATCAAAGCTGTTTTGGATTCTACTCTCGAGCGAGTCTACATCCTCATTTTCAACAATAATAAATAGATTTGCAGAGGTTAAACGAGCCCATTGAGATGGCAATGCCAAGAATGATTATAGAAAATCTATTATAATGATATTATGGATATATGGATAATCATCAACTTGATGATTGTCAGCTAGCAGCAATAGTAAGCTTTTTTAAAAGTTCTACAAATCGCATTTCAACTGAAAATTTGAAAATGAAAAAGTTAAGCAAAAAGTATTCAAAGCATTTTCTCTCAGCAGAACAGAAACCAGTTTATAAATCTCTTTTCGATATATACAAAATCAAAAAACTCTAACTGTAATTGGCTTAACATGCTCCTAACTTAACAGAGTTAGCTACCTCTATTTTTTTTCAGTTAACTGAGCAGCTAGACAGGAATCGTAGTTTTTAAAGATCGAGCTACAAGCAGACCATAGATCGCTTACTTTTGAAACTGCCCCCGCATATAGACAGCTAGCTGGCATATCTAATGGCGCCGACAAAGGTTAGCTGGCCGACAAGTTTCAATTAGCCAACAAGCGTTGGCTGTTGCTTCCTCGATTCCGACTTATTACAAAATATAGTTATTAAGCTCATCAGCACATGCGCAATTAGAGGAATCTACTCACATATATGCTATATAGATATATCTAGTATATAGTATAACACGAATCACAATTTGTCAGCCATGAAGGTGAATCGTCTCTAACTCAGTTTTTTTTTTTACTTTAGCTTCGATTGTTTTTAATTTCAAGCCACGCATGACAAAATTCGACATCAGATGTCGTCAACTTCCTTTTCGTACGTAATAAAATAATTATGAAGAACAAATATTAAGTTTGCGACACACACACACACACACACACACATACACTTTAGTTAATAATACAAATAATGCATAATTTGTGAGGGAGAGAGAGGGGGGCTTCACTGTATTTCAAGTATCCGTTGATCGTGCAATAAAATCGACCCTGAACCAAGTCGCAGCGCACGTAAGAATGTTTCATGTTCCATTGTTATGTTTGCCCCCATGGAGAATATAATTTGTATCGGATATTTACACGTATCATTCTATTGAATTGCAAACACACACACACTCACACACATGAATCACAGTTGACAAGCACTTTAACATGTTGTTGCAAACTAATTTATTTGCTTATTAGAGAATACTTTCACAACAATTGAACAAATTGTTCTAAAAGTTGATAACAAAGTTAACATACGCTTTAACAAGTTGTTAAACAGACTGATATCTTCTTCTGGTATCTTTTTGTAAAAGTTGATGTCGAATTTATTAATTTACTTTTTTCTTCTAATGATTTGCAAATTGTTGCCAAAGTTGTTGTCAAACTTGATAAGTTTTTGTTAAACTTTTTGTTGTTGTAGGCAAAGTTAATTTAAAGTTAAGTCTGGAAGTTACAAATTTTCAAAGCATTTCACATCTGTTGTCAAAGTTAACAAGCACTTAAAGTAAATGTTAGCAAGCATTGCTATCGCTAAAAACTGTTTTTGTCTGTTCATTTCATTTTTAGCAGGCACATCATTATAAAAGTTCATGTCAAAACATTAACATTAACAAGCACTTTAACCTCTTGTCAAAAACTATTTCCATTATTTCTTCTAGTTGTAAGTGCTATAAAGTAAGTTAACTTTTATCAAAATGAATTTCAAAGTGGATGTCAAAATGCATGTCAAAGTGTATGTCAAGCTTATCTTTCAATTAAGCAGAATTATATAAAATATATATTACTAAAGCTTCTTAGTTGAATGTAATGTAGAGTAGCTAAAAACTGAATAGTAATGCTAACAGTCACTTTAACATGCTGTTAAATACAATATGATTTGCTTCCTGTAAGCTGATCTGCTTGTCAAAATATAACGCAGATTGACTGTTATGAGGCAGATTAACATAGTAGCGAACACCTTTACATATTGCTCAACACAAATCCAGCTGCCAATGTGGTTGTTAGCTGATCTGTCCGTCAAACGAGTTGTTATCATGTTGTTTAACACAAGTTCAACTGCTGAGCTTGTTGACTGCTATGTCAGACGTTACGTGGTACAACAAAAGTTAACTAGACTTTGTTTAAGATAAAATCTAACTAGAAGTAAGAAAATGTTCTTAAAGAAATGAAAGTCGATTTGCAGC
Source organism: Drosophila gaucha (assembly GCA_035045545.1). Classification (NCBI taxonomy): domain Eukaryota; kingdom Metazoa; phylum Arthropoda; class Insecta; order Diptera; family Drosophilidae; genus Drosophila; species Drosophila gaucha. The sequence continues at coordinate 1,629,253 of JAWNOY010000286.1, forward strand.
CAACTATTTTTATAAAATTTGTAATATAGTTTGAGTTATTAGGAGTTCAGATTTATATTAGTTTTATATTCTTATACAAACTCTATATATAGATATGACTTTTCTGCTTGTTTAGGGCGCGGCACGTGTAGCCCGAACTAATTAACCAAATGGCACTGGCAGTCACAAACAATACTTTAAACTGTTTATAAACATATCACAGCAGCAGCAGCAGCTACTGACTCATGGAATGGTGTCTAGAAATTCCACAGAAAATGAAATAAACACCCACGCAAACACTGTGGCGCAGCCACAGCTGGAATGCCACACAGATTAGCCATATGTATTATCGACTGAGCTTTGGCTTGACATAAAAGAAAAGAAACAGAACTGCAGCTAATTCAGCATTTGAGCCAAGTTCAACGAGAGCTTAGTCTAAAAAGGTTGCCACCTATTCAAAATATAATATACATTCATTAAAAAGTATGTAACAGACAGAAGAAGAAGGGTTCCGTAAATCCCTTAAAAAATATATATATTTGTATTTTGAATCTTATCGAAGGTAGATCTATAAGAGTTCATTAAAAGTATGACATTGACAGAAGAAAAGCTTGACCCATCTCGTTTGGAGTATATATATATATATATTCTTGATGTGGATCAACCGTCAAGTCGAGTCAATCTTAATCCGCCCATATTTATAATTATTTCTATCCGTCTGTCTTTCGGTCCATTTTCAGTCCAACTGTCTTTCCTTCCATCTGCTTATCCGTTGTCAAAGCGTAGATCAAGTTTGCTTAAAATCATCGATAAGTCTTTCCATTTTCAATATTTCGTTTATAATCGATTACACACTTCTGTTATTGGAAAATATCTCATACGTTTAAAGAGCTAGAGTCACTAAATATAGTTTGTTATAAAGCATAATGGAGTACATGGAGTATTTTGATACATTTCACCCTTTTTCCCCATAATAAAAATCACCTCATTTTATAAATAGCAAACAAATAGTATAATAGTTAATAAATAGTTAGGATCTAGCATATATAAAGCTTGTTCACACACTAATATACCTTTTTGACATACATATACCCATTTTATTTTTTTAAACATTTTACTATCTTCTCTTATCTATAAGCAAACTTTTAAGCTACCCTCGCATATTAAGTTTGCAAAAAAACAATATTAACTACAATTCCACAGCTTATCACTTTGGCCATTTGTCAATTATCGCAGTTTTAGCCCAGTTAGTTGCATCCCGTTTCAATTGCTTTGCATTTGACATAATGACTCGCTAACACGTTAACTTTCCAGCTTTTATATTTTTTTTCTCCTTTCCAGCAAATTAATTTGCAATGCTGTTTCAACTGTTGCACAAGTCAACGAAAAGTGTGGAAAGTTCACTTGGCTTTGTATGCCATTATTGTTAACAAATAGCTAATGAGAGATGATGAAAAATTGTTTAAATTTTGGGTCAGCTGAAAAGATGAGGAAGAGCTTTAAGAGCTTTGGCTGAGCGTGATAAAAATTACTTTCAATTGAACTGAACTGTTAACTAATGCGAATATAGCTGCAATTAGTTGCCATTAACATAAATTAGACTAATAAAAAGTGCAGATAAAACTAAGATACTAAAAAGTCAAGGCTGCAAAACTATTTTCAACCCGGAATTCCAGAAGCTATAAGAAAACTCTAGTAAAAAGTTGGCTAAAAACTAAGAGCTACTCAAGTCAAACAAGTCTTTTTATATCAAAAAATGTCTTGATTAAAGTCAAAGAAGTCAAAGAAATATTTACAAAGTATTTCTATGGAATTCATAAGCTAGAAATATTGCTATATATATATAATATTATAGAATATATATAAGTTTATTTTAAATAAGCAATTACTCTTTTAAGTAGCAAACAAAAATAGTTTTATATCAGTCAGCTTTTGACTGGCATCCAGCTACTAGGTTAGTATACGCAGATAACTTGAACCTTAAACTTTACATTTATCTAAGCAAATATTGAAGAAAATGAGTAAGAACGTTGCAGTCGGATAATACCGACTGCATAATACTCGCTAAAGTTAAAAAATAAATACAAAATCCAGTAAAATCATGATAGTTCGATATGGCAAGAGGATCACATTTTTTACGAATTCCACAGGAATTCGATATATCGAACAGGAATTCGAAAGAACTCGAAACTCTTTTCAACGGGACAACATTTTTTAAGAAATTTTAGGATATCGGGACTCGACTGAATTTTCCAAATTTAACTTTTTCGGATTTTACAATCTTGAATTTGCAAATGATATAAGTTATAGACTTTATATGTAGAGTTGGAATCTGTGATTAACCAACAAAATTTGATGATCGTAGCTCTTTGCTTGGAAAGTTTTTTTAATATTTACTTATTAGGTGGGAGTGGATCTATTATTTACTTATTTATTTAATTGTTACAGAGAATTAATTCTAAATAACAATTTACTATTAAGCCAGAGCAGCAAAGACCTTCAGGCAGAAATTATTCCAAATTAATCTACAGATCAATCAATCCATCTATATGCAAAACTCTATAGCTCTAGCTGTAAAACTGTGCAAGATATAGTTTTTATACCCTTGCAAAAAGGGTATATTAATTTTGGTCAGGAGTTTGCAACGCAGAGAAGGAAGCATCTCCGACCATATAAAGTATATATATTCTTGATCAGCAAGACGAGCTGAGTTGATATAGCCATGTCCGTCTGTCCGTCTGTCCGTCTGTCTGGATCAACGCAATCTCCTCCGAGACTATAAGAGCTACAGAGCTGAAATTTTGCACATAGGCTGGAATGTGCTGCAGGCATTGTATATCTCGGAATCATCCGGATCGGATGACTATATCCTATAGCTCCCATAGGACAGATCGGTTTTAAGAAATGTCAGAGACTTGAACTTTGGAATATATACTCCTGATATGCACCCAAATACAAAAAGATATAGATTATATATCTACGCCCTTTGGGGGCGTGGCAAATCGGATAAAACTATATCTTCTACAGTTTTGAAGCTAGAGCATCCAAATTTGGAAAGTGATATACTTTTAAAGTCCCCTTCAGATTTATCGAACAGTTATATATCCACGCCTACTTGGGGCGTGGCAAATCGGAAAAGTCTATATAGTGCTTAGCATAAATATTCCAATATTTTGGATGCTGTTAAAGCCAGAGACTTGAAACTTAAAACATATATTTGTATTAACCACCTCTAGAAAAAAAGATAAAGAATATATATCTACGCCCATTAGGGGCGTGACAAATCGGATAAAACTATATCTTCTACAATTTTACACCTAGAGCTCCAAAAATTGACACAGACGTTAGGCTTGACCGTTTCGACAAAATTATGAAAAATCATATATATCCGCCTCTTGGGGGCGTGGCAAATCGGAGAAAACTATATCTTCCAAAGTCTTATAGGTAGAGCTTCAAAATTAGATATATAGGTTACTGTTGCCCTGCTTAATAGATTGCCCAAAAATTATATATATCCAATTGTTGGGGGCGTGGCAAATCAGAAAAAAACTGTATCTATATCCTTTACAATTGCAAGGGTATTACCAAACTTCGGCATGGCCGAAGTTAGCCCATCCCTCTAATTTCTTTTATTAATCCAGTCCCCAAATGGGCATTGATCTATAATTTGCAATTAACCTAAACATGAGATCAACAGAAACTCACATATGGAACTCTATAGATCTGCCACGCCCGCCAAAAGGCGTAAATGCATAAGCTTTGATATATTTATCTAAAGGTAAAAAAATTTCAAATTCCAAGTATGTTCTAAAAAATATAGTAAGTTCATATTTGCCACGCCCCTAGTAGGCGTAGCTAAAATATCTTAATACTCTTTAAAAAAAAGTTAATACACATATATGTATATATTTCAAATTTGAAATATCCAGAGATTATTGCATTTAACCAATATACCCTCTTTTCACTTTCGTGAACGGGTATATGAATATGAGCTCTAATGATAAGAGATGTTAAACACAACAACGAAGCGGACAACTACAAGCAATGAAAACTGTGTGAACCGTTTTGAACAAAATTGAAAAGTTGTTTGGCCATAACCATAAAAACGGTGGCAATTGGATATGGCCTGAGAGTGATGGAAAGAGGGAGACAGAGAGAGAGAGATCAGCAATCAACAATTGTTTAACTATTAGCTGTTAACAGTAAAAAGATTGTTTACTGCGAAAAGAAAAAAGAAAAACGGATCAGTCAATGCAAAGCAACCGGACACCAGCTCTCAATGATGCTTAATTGTGGTTTGTTGTACATTGTTGTTGTTGCTCTTGTTGTTGTTGTTGTCAGTCAATGGAGCATTAAGTTGCATTTAGTTGCGCGTCTGCGTGTTGCCGTTATGCAACAGCAGCTGCTGCTGCACAGCGAGAGAGAGAGATGCAGCTTATAACGCTTACATGCTCCATTTCAGGGACATGGTTCGTAACGCTGCAGATATATATGAACAACAAAATAGTTTAGGCTCTATATTACAGACTTATTTGTTGCTTATGTTTCACAGCGACTACCTGTCTTGGGATTTGCTTTGTTTAATTGGCTTTTCATATCAATTAACTACAGTTTTAGGTTTCCAATTTTACTTTCTCATAAATAGTTACACCAAGTTTTAAGGAATTCCATATTGTTAATTTGTATACTCGTTCACGAAGTATAAGGAGTAGAGGTGGGATCATGTAAAAATTGGTTGCTTTTTCCGCCGGATTGTCCAGAGGAATTTGTCATTTTTCCGAACATTTCCCGAAATTTTTCCTCGTCAATATCATTTTTCTACTCTTTGATAAATACAAGTAATTTTAACGATTATTATTTTCTTAACGGAAATAAAATCTTTCTTTAAAATCTTTCCCATCCCGCCCGATACCGACGCCCATATCCAATATATTAGATTTTTCGATTGTCCGTCTTGCTGTCCGTCCGACTGTATCATACTCTGTAAAGCATTTCCCTCCTATTGAAGCTAGATTTTAGAAATTTCTTAGTTATGTTCCTATATATATCATCTGTTGAGGTTTTAAGATATATTGAATACGACCACTAGGGCCGTAGCAGATCGAGTATTATTATATTTTTCAACAACATAATTCGCAGTTAAGTTCTATTATTAAACTAAGTAATTATAATATTTATTATTATAAGATATGATAAACTTTTAATAAAACTCCATCGGGAGAAGATTCTGAAAATAAAAACAACTCAAAAAAAAACTAAAATATTCGCTTTCAGTTTTCGAAAAGACAATCGACTTGTTAAAACCAACTCCAATTTAAACTAGATTAAGTTGCCACTAATGAAAATTTGTTTGAATCAAATATAGAAAATTTTACTCAATATAAAATAAATAAAATAAAAAAATAAATAAAATAAATAAAATAATTTATATAAATTTGACAATTTTCACTGTTAACTTTCTATATAAATTGTCAAACAAAGACATATATACGGCAAGGGCCGTAGATGCAGTGTGCAAAATCAGGAAAGATTATATTTTTCACAGTTTAAGAGCCAGAATCAGCAAGTTTTGTAGGTGAATCATACTTTAGCTACTCTACAGATAGACCAAATAATTATAAGATCATCAGAGCAAAGCAAATTCGAATAAATTCCTTTTTAAATAAATGAAACTCTTATCGTATCGTGAACGAGTATTAAGCAGTCAGTTACGCCCGTTCCAACTTGCGTGTTTTTCCATTTGTTAAACATGCCGCTAACATTATAAACAATTTTTGTGGGCGTGGCAGCTGCTGAAAGCCAATAAGAGCGAACTCTAACCTTTGTTTAACGCTTTAGCAAATGCTCCACTTTAGGCCAAATAGCAACGACAACAACAACAACAACAACGATCGCTTGGCAATTGGCAAATTAGAATGGCCCAGAAGTGGCTGCAACTGGTCCGTGCAGATTGAGACGGAGGTCAGCCGGAAAACACATGAAAAATGCAGCCGCGAAACGCCATTTAAAAAATGTTGACAGCCATAAAGTGAAAACAACAACAACAACAATAACAAGAAAAAACAGCAACAATAATCATAAAGAAACAACAACAATAAAAAATATATAACAATAATGCAAAACCTGTTTGAGCAGCAAGTGCAACTTAGTTAGTCGTCCACATGCCCAGCCTGCAGCTCGGACTTGTGGGCCACGCAGAGCGGAATCAGTGCAGACCGTGGTTCGAACCCCGCATGCCAATAATTAACATTTAAAGAGTTGTATAAATTATTTGTATAGGTGAAAGAGCAGCCTATTAAATCTGGCGAATATCTCAATAACTTAAATATGCTTAAGATTTGCTTTAATCAAGTCTTTGATTTGAACGAAGAACTTTATTCTTAAGTTTACAGGTACATTTTAGTTTAAGAAACGAAAAGTTTACAATCTGCAGTTGAGTTGTCGTTAGCAAATACAGTTTATAATGCATAAAAAAAAGTCTACTAAAAAAACCATTATTTAGAATGCTTAACAATTACAGCCCCAACTAATGATAGTTATACTTATGAAATCTTTGAAGCAAACTACGTTACTTATATTTATAAATTTATAAAAAATAAATCGGAGCCAAAAGCTACAGTTATTTAACTTTTCACATGTGAAAAAACATAAAAACGAACAGACGGACAGAGATAAATCGACTCAGCTCCGAAAAAAAGAAAATCAAATCTACCAGAACGAATATCCTATATGAGAAAAACCCTTGGATAAAAAATATTTTGTATTTTGAAAAAATTTCTTCATCTGACATATCTGACATCTCTTCTTCTAACATTTGCAAGAGTACGATATACGATGTTCGATATACAAACACAACTTGATCTACTTTTATGTTATCAATTTATATTCACATACGTAAATTATATTCTCTGCGTTCGAACCGGGTGTCCTGACTTGCCTAGCCACTGGACCACACCCGGCCCCAAATTTGTCTGATCGAATATCCTATTTGAACTGAGTTACGAGAGAACTTCTGTAGATCAGCTAGGCTTTGCTTAAGCTGTTTTTTGTGTAAAATATATTCTTAAATTGAATACAATTTTTCCAAATACAATTGAAAATTAAAAGTAGCGCAATCAGCAGTCAGCAAAGCTGCTGCAGCTGAGTGAAGCAGCAGAAGCAGGAGGAGAGGATTTGGATCAATTTCCTAATAGATTAAGGGTATAGAGCTGAAATTTCGAATAAACGCGCCTTTCTGTTTGCGGGCATTATTTATTTTGGAAACATCCGGATTAGACGGCTATATCCTAAAGCTCCCATAGGACCTATCATTTTACGAAATGTTTTAGTTGAAAAAGTTCGACGCTATTGAAGTCTAAGACTTAAAATTTGAAATATATATATACTCGTGTATTTCCGTCCATATTAAAATATATAGTATCTGAAGCTAAGCCCATTGAGGGATTGGCAAATCTCATAAAACTATATCTTCTACAGTTTAAGAGCTAGAACATCCGAATTTGGCAAGTAGTCTAATAGATTGGCCAAAAATCACATATATCGGACTCTTGGGGATGTGGCAAATCGCTTAAAACCGTATCTTAGAGACCCTAGAGCCTAGAGACCCAAAAACGATCACATATGTCAATCTTGATCTCTTCTGGCAAATCAGAAAGAACTTTATCTATAGCTTTAAAATTTGCAAGGGTGTTACCAAAGCTACGGAAGTTAGCCCATCCCTTTAGTTAAAATATAATCCTCTTTTGAATTCTCATCTAAGCTTAGATTTTAAAATAAAAACCTTATTTGTTTCCGCAACTTTCTAGTTTCTTAGGGAACTTATTAAAGTTTATAATTCTATAAATTTGTAATTTATAGAGAATATTCTTTTGTATTTATATATATTTTATATACTTAAGAAAAACTTATAAAACTTATGAACTTATCTGTGCTTCTTTACCATTGTTATATAATAATATATAGCAACGTTTTTTAATAACTTATCTAAGCTTCTGTCCTCCATCTTTATATTGTTATATAATATTTGGCAAACTCTTTTAATAACTTCTCTAAGCTTCTCTCTTCTTTCTTTATTATAAAATTTATGGAAGACTCTTTTAATAACTTATCCAAGCTGCTCTCTTCTTTCTTTATATTGTTATATAATATTTGGCAAACTCTTTTAATAACTTCTCTAAACATCTCTCTTTTGCTTTTGAATTTTTATAGAAAACTAAACATTTTCCAAGTTTTTTATTTCTTAGAGACTCTTCTCTACTCTTCTCTTTAGTTTTTGTGAAACATATATTATATATTTCCACAAATTTCTAGCTTATTTCGAACCAATGTGCAACCGTCTGCGTTTTTACAGTTGGTTTTTCTCGAAACCTTTTTTTTGTAGTTCGCGTTGTTGTTGTTGGTTTTCCTATTCGAGTTGGCTCATTGATGACTGTTTGCATTTTGCACTCCCGTTTTAAAGTTCAAAGGTGCCCCGTCTTTGATTTTGTTTTTTCTTCTTCTCCACTTTTTTTTCGGCTCTTGCTGCTTGGCGTGAGAACCAAAGAAAACAAAGTTTGTTGCGGTTAGAGATACAGAGATAGAGTTGCAGATACAGGTACAGCCACACGATAATATATATATGTATGTATGTATACTATAGAGACGCTTGTCAGTTAGATAATGGATTTACGATCCATAAATTGATTGTTAACTTACTTTAGCGGCCATTTGTGAATGCGCAAAATGTGTTCAAGACAAAGCCGCAGCCGCAGTGCAGCAGCATTTCGGGGTTCGAAGCGATTAGAACTTCTTTATGTGTTGTTTTTTTTTTTTTTGTTTGTTGCTTTTATATATTATTATTACGCCGAGCTTTCGAGCTGGTCCAAGCGGAAGCGGGATGGCAATAGTCGGGGATACTACGATTCGCTACGTGCGCGAAGATTTAGCGAAAGAAAATAGCAACAACAAAAGCATTCTCGTAATTGCATTTGCATGATATATACATATATATATTTTACTCGATATTTCGATTTCGTAGCACTTTTCACTTAAATTACATTTGATTTCAATTTCGTTTCGTTTCGTTTCAGGCACGTTTTTTTTTTATTTATTTATTTATTTATGCATTTGACCCGCTTTAAAGCTTTGCCAATACAAAAAAAATAACAAAAACAAACACACAAAAATAACAACAGCTGTTTGTTGTTGTTGTTGTTGTTGCTTGTATCTCGTTGTTGTTGTTGTTGTTGTATTCTATTCAACTCTTTAGCTGTTTTGCATTTTTCTTGTGCACTTGTTTCGATTTTTTCTTGTCGCTTTTCAAACACCAACACCACCAACACTCTCACACACATACACACAGACTTTGGCTAAAAAATATTTTCATGAATTTTGTGAAATTTTTCAGTTGCGCGCGCGCGTTTAGCACCCACGAATTGTTATTGCTGCACTCTTTTCACACATTGGCTCGCTCGCTCTTTCTCTCGCTCGCTCGCACACGCTCTCTCTGTCTTTCTATCGGCCGCAACCTAGCACTTGCTTAGGTGTGAGGGGGGGTGGGCGTTAAAAATCAGCAGCGCGCGTTTCACGTTTTCTTTTCCAACTGTTGGCCACAAGCTGCGCGAGTCGACTGAGCGTTGTCGCAGGTGTGCCCAATCCGTGTGCTGAGCTTTGAGCGGAGCTTAAAGCTTTCGCTCTAGCTCTGCTCATCTCTGATTGGCCCGAGTAGCTTTACACATTTCGACGAGACAGCGCCATCTGGCGAGTTTTTAGTTCGCTTAAAGCTTGCGATCTGCTGGGTTGCAAAATAAATAAATGTAGCAAATGCTTTTACTCTGACTTCTGCTTCTTTCTATTTATTCACCTGTTGCTTATCAAATTTAAATTAATTAGCATTAATGAAATAGTACTGTTTTCATTAAGTTATGTAGGTGACTTGTTATTTTGAGTTTACATATAATATTTTTTTTAATTTTTGTCGTGAGATTCGACTTTAGATTCCTCCGAATTTATTGTGACTTTTTAAGCTTAATTTTCACATATACAATAAATTTAAATAAAAATTAAAAAAACAATATTTTCATGAAAATAAGTAATAAAATAATATGTAAAAAGATAGTATATAATTTTTAATTTTCAACATATTTAAGACTTTAAAAGCAGTATCAATCTAGAGGTCTAACTATGAAGAAAATGGTGTAAGCTAGATCAATTAATAAATTAATTTAAGAAATCCTGTAAATATGTACATACATTCTCTAGATTTAGACTTGCACGAGCTGAAGGCCTACGCTGCCATAGACATAAAAAACACACGTGTAATTTTAATTATGAGTTCACTCTAAAATAAATAAATAAATAAGTTAATAGATCAATAAAATCATTCCTATTTCGACATATCTATTTAAGTTTTTACAGATAAACGCCTTCTACTCTTCCTTCTTCTTCCAATTGACGTAATGCCCTTACTGCTCTCTTTCCTTTACAAGAATTTTTCCTCCAACTCTTCTTCATCTGTCCACTATTGTTGCTGCTGCTAGCCATTCCTTCGATTTAGGAGAAGTAAACCTCCCGCTATTCCTCCGCCATTCCCCCTCACTAGTTAAGTTCCTTACTTCCTTTTATGGAAACAACTGCTCCTCCTCTTCATTCTACTTTCAGTTTTGCTCTTCCTTTCTTTTTGCAAAAGTCCACTCTGCTTCCACTCTGACTATTATTTCCTTTCCTTTACGAACAGGATTTCTCCTACTTTTCCTCCTAATTCTATTCTAGCTACTGGTCCTTCCATCATTTTCCTGTTCTCGCTCCTCGTTTCTTTCAGACTATATTATTACTCCTACTCCTCCTGCTCTTCCTCCTCCTTTCGATCTGATTTTTGCTTCATTTCCTTTTAGAGAAGGACTTCTCCTGCCATTCCTACTCCATATATTCTCGCTACTGTTCCTACTGCTTCCATCATGTTAGGAGGATTATGCCTATTGCTCTCGCTCCTCCTTCCCCTCAGACTATAACTCCTATAATAACTATAACTATTACTATAAATGGAAGCAGAAGTCAGAAGGAAAAGTAGGATCCTTCTCCACTCTGACTTCTGCTTCCATTTCTTTACAATAAGAATTTCTCCTGTTTTTGCTCGACCTTCTATTCTCATGAGTTCTTCCATCATGTAAGGAAAAGTGCGTTCCACCTTATCCTTAGACTATACCTCCTACTCCTAATCCTCTTGCCCTCCCTCCTCCCTCCTCCTTCCACTTTGACTTTTGCTTTCTTTCCTTTACGAGACGGCATTCTGCCTTTCTTCCTTCTTCAGCTCTCTGTAATGCTACTGCTGCTTCCATAATTTTAGGAGAAATGTACCTCATTCCCCTCTGATTGTAGCTCCTACTTCTTCCATCTTTCATCCTTTCTTGCTCCTCCTTCCCATTAGACTATGGCTCCTCTTCCTTCCTCAGGACGACGCCTCCTGCTCCTCCTTCCGCTCAGGCCACTGCTTCTACCTATTCTTTTCTTTTAAGGTAAACCTCCTGATCTTCCTGCTTCTGCTTCATTGCTACTACTCCCAATTTGCTACTACTCCCACTACTTCCTTCCTTATAAGAAAATTACGTTTCCTGCTACTCCTACTAATTTTTATTCCTTCATTTTAAGGGAGATATCCAGGTACATCTCCTTCACTTTTGCTACTGCTACTGCTCATACTTCTTCCTCTTATCTCCTCTTCTTTCCTCTACTTCTCTGCCTGCTGCTCGATTCCTTCTTCTTTCTTTGCGCTTTCAATACTACTAAACAAATAAAGTAAACCTTTGGACCCTACCTGAACTCATGAGAATCGCATAGTCCGGTATTTTTGAAATATAAGTTTATTTGACTTTTGCAGCCAAGCGAAAAGTAAACTCAACGAGTTTCCTATAGGAAAAAATTTGTCCAGATATACGTATAAATACAAATATTATTTAAATTCATAATATATAAAAAAAGTCTTTAAATTGATTGCAAAACTTTTCATAAGATATATATATAATAATAAAATGCAAATATATAGATTCATATCCGATTCATTAAGGCGCCATCATCTGTCTTTAACGTGCCGAAAGAAATGCGGAATTTTTGGGCGTGGGTTTCAGTGGCTCTATGATTTATGCAAGGGTCTCTCATCGAGCGCCATAAAGCGAGGTGCGTGCCGCCTAATGCCGAATAGGAATTGGAATTGAGTTCGACTCGTTACGAAAGCGGCTCGCAGAGAGGGGCAGAGGGAGCGCCTCTGTCCGGCAGTTGTTGCTCCTCGACTTGTGTTGATCTTGAGAGGGAATACCAATTGTTGATTTATCTCTCGACGGGCAGCGCTGCCGCTGGCTCAGCCGCTGTCGCAGTCGACGCAGCAGCTGCGGCGACTTACTGACCAAGTTTATAAAACTTTGGGCCAAAATGCAAGCGTCGCACAGTTGCTTCGACAACGTTGCACGCGCAACCGTCGCGTAACCCTTCAAAAGAGCACAAACACACATATATATATATACATATATATAGTAGCAGTATATATATAGATATATATAGAAGCGAAAACAGCGTTGAGACAGCAAAATAAAACGGGTTGCAGGGCCCAGGGCCAGGCATTGCGCTTTATCAGCCAACAGCTGGAAACAGAAACAAAAAAAAAAATCATCAACGAAAACGAAAGTCTGCAGCAAAAGAGATAAAAGACACACGGATCTTCAGATCTCTTGGAATGGCTCAATAAAATGAATTATCGTGTACTTGAAAGCAAAGTGAAAATTAGCCACATGCCAAAGTGAAAAAGCAATAAAAATATAAACCCCCCGACAAAAGTCACTGAAAATCTCAAGAAATAAAGCTTAAAACATCTCGTGAAGAAAAAAGAGTAAGTGCTCTTAAGTGTTCTGTGCTTTAGTGTAAACAAGTGCGAAAAAAAAGTTGTTAATTGAAATAATCGAGAAATTGTGCTCAACATAACTACGATCGCTCGCTCTCTCTCGCTCCCTCTCTCTCTTGCTCGCTCTCTCTCTGATCTGCACAAGTCAATATTATATAAGACCCCCCTCTGCGCTTCTCATTACCACACACACTCGCCCATCTGCCGAGCTGCCAAGAAGCAAGCCAAACAAAAAACGCGCTGAGGAAAGCGAAATATGCAAAACGCGTTAGCTATGCAAATTTTTTTTTGTTTTATTTCAAGTTTTTTGTATTTATATTTTGTTATTTTTGAAAAGTCTTTCGGCTCGGCTTGCAGCACACGACCTTAGTCAATGCCAGCTGCTACTTTTCCCTGCCAGCAAATTATTCTCGGTCAAGCGACAACAACAACAACAACTCTCCCTCACTCTTCGCAGTTCGAACCCCGCGCTCTTGCTGTAATAAGCTATTAAATGGAATTATTACGTGTCTCGCGCTCGAGACCCAAAAACGAAATCGAAAGCCCAGCGGGGAGACCTATAAAAAACGCGCTCAAACCTGAGTCCGACTCGGAGTTTGAGTCGCGATTCGAACCTCGATGCTCAATGGTCAGTTTGTTACACTCAAAAACTTGTCGAGATTTGTTGTTGTTGTTGTTGTTGCTGTTGTTCAATTGAACCTTAGTCGTTGCGTTGCCTACGAAATTGGGTTGAGTTTGGTTCATTTTGTTGCAATACCCAGTAGGTAGGATATGGAAGGGGTATACTGCAGCAAGACCTATGATATGTACGATGATAGTATTTCCGAACTAATGTGAAAAAAAAAGAAATATAATACCATAAACTTTTCAGAGGAATTAGGAGTTTCAACTTGGAAACTAAGCTATTTATCAAGTCCTTAGACTTAGCTTGGAATTTTTAGCTACCTTACCCCAAGGAGTAGTAAATTTTCTCAGATTTTTGGTATTTAAATATTTTGGAGTATAAACTGAAAGTCTTTGAAACTTGATAAAAATAATAATAAAAGTAGTTATTCAGATTATGAAAAGCAAAAAGACAAAAATTTTGGAAATTTAAAAAATAAAGTGAAATTTTTATAAATATTTTAAACATAATAATTATTTCTTAACAAGTTTGTTAAACTATGGGCTTCGAATCAAGTATATAAATATATATATATATAAAATAGCAGTGCAGTAGATGCTAACAAATATGGATATTCCTTCTTATAGATTCAATTCTTGGACTTTGCTTTTGTAAAATGGAATAAAAAATGGAATTTTTTGAATAGCTCAGTTTGTCATTTCTTTTACTATTTTGTCCATTTTCTTAAATACTAAACCTTTTCTTTTTCAACTAAAAATGGTGTTAATTTAGTTATATATAAATATAAATTTTAAATTTAAAAAAGATTGGTGTAGTTCTGGTCTTTTAAATATGATTTATCAACTTTAAAGTAACAGCACTGCTATTTTTGTGAACACCGCTGTATAGTTATTATATATAGTAAAATCAATTACAGGGCATTTCCTAGTCTATCAAGGTCCACCCACACACAATCTTAATTGTTTTTGAGCTTTTGTTTATCTTTTTGTTGCGTTCCGTAAAAAAAACTTTTACTACATTTATTGATGCGTTTGTGAAAGAGCCAATAAATAAATAAAAAATATATTTAGATGTGCGGACAGACAGACAATTAGTCAGTTAGACTGAAAGAGAGACGGATAGATGGAAAGATAGATGGATAGATTGACAGATAGATATATAGATAGATAGATAGATAGATAGATGATTGATTGATTGATTGATTGATTGATTGATTGATTGATTGATTGACTGATTGATTGATTGATTGATAGGTACATAGATAGATAGATAGATAGATAGATTGATTAATTGATTGATTGATTGATGGATTGATTGATTTATAGGTAAATAGATAGATAGATAGATAGATTGATTGATTGATTGATTGTTTGATTGATTGATTGATTAATTGATAGATTGATTGATTGATTGATTGATTGATTAATTGATTGATTGATTGATTGTCTGATTGATAGATAGATAGATAGATAAATAGATAGATAGATAGACAGACAGACACTTTGTATTGTCGGATATGCTTCCCTCTGTGCATTACAAACTTCTGACCAAAGTGAATATACTCTTTTTGCAAGAGTTAAGGTATATATTCATATATACCTAAATGAAATTATGATCAAGTCGAATTGAGTGTTAATTGTTGCAAAAACAACAATGGAAAATAAAAATGCAGCAGCTCAGGCGGCGTATGCGCAATCTTCCAATTAGACAGCACTCGAGAGGGGCGACATAGACGTGGGCGTGGCACTCGAAATATCCACTACAAACGTATCTTTTTCTCTCTTCGCTTGCTTTCAGTCAAAATTGGTGTCGAATGAATTAGCACAGTTCACAAAGTTAACTGAAATCATTACAAATAAATAGTTTGGCTACTCGACTGACCTTCGGGCTGGCCCAAGCAGGTTAAGCTAACAGAGAAACGGTCAGGTAAACCCATTTAATAACAGAAACATACAACATAATAATAACAACAACAAATACAGCAAGGTGAATAGACAACATGGAACTCGTTGAGCGCACCTTGTGGCTGTTGTCTTTGATGGGCGTGGCCAAGGGCGCCATCAACCAGAGCAACACAGCCGCACAGCTTCACTGGCAGCAGCAACAACAACAACAACAACAACAACAACAACAGCAATTGAAGTTTTCAATTGAGTTGGAATCAATCGTCGATGATCTGCATGAACCACATCTAACGCGGACTTCGGTTATCTTTGGGCTGACGAAAGTTCTCAATGGCAGCCAGGTGAATGCTCAGTGCGAAGCGCATTTGAGGCAGGTGCAACGCGGCATACTCAGCAAACAGCCCTGGGCAATGAAAGGTGAGTGCGATGAATGATTGATGCTTAAGTGACTGACTCAATCATGATTGAGTGATGATTGAGAAGCAGTCTACACTAGCAAAGTAGAGCCTAAGCAGCTGCATTGTCATATCGAAAACTGTTTGAGTTGATTGACTGATTGACTACGCTGACAGTGATTGATTGATTGTTGATGAAAATATATGGGTATGGATAAATGGATTTGATGATAGCTGTATATTTGAATACTGATTAGCCAAATATAAAACAGTTTTTGTTAATAGATTGATTGATTGAACATTGATATTCGAAATCCACAGCACGAAATTGTAAGCTGGCTAAATATCAAAAATCGAAATCTCTTGATTGATTGATTGACAACTTGATTAAAATATGATTGAGGGATTGATTGACTTACGATGTAGACGGTAATACACACAAAAATCTTAATATATTTAACTGTATTAATTTTGTATATTAATTTATTTGACTGTGGGTTCTTAGATTGTTTGGCTGATTGATTGACAGAGTGTCTGAGTGATTGACAGACTGACTGAGTTTTTAATTGAAATATTAACGTACAATGCATTTACTAACTTTGGATATATAAGCCTAGAAATCGTAAGCTGACTAGTAATCTAATTGCTTAAGCTGATTGTTTGATTGATGGACTGACGGACTGATTGACTGATTAAGTAATTGATGATGGAGACTCTAGATTTAAACAAGTTAGTAATAAGACGGCTAACATTGATTGGTCGGTTGACAGATTGATTGTCGAACTGATAGACTTAGTGAATGACTGTTTGATTGATTGACTGACTGACTAAATGAATGACTGACTGATCGTCTTACAATCTAACGGACAAACTGAGTGATTGAATTTTCGACTAACTGATTGACTGACTGACTGATTGACTGACTGGTTGATAAACTAATTCACTGTATTACTTACTTAGTGATTGACTGACTAATCGATTGATTGACTGAGTGAGGGAATGATTGACTGACTGATTGATTAACAACTGATTGATTGGATGCTTGACTTTTGAGTGACTAAGTGATTGACTGACTGATTGATTGACTGGTTGATTATTTGCCTGACTGACTGATTGATTGATTGACTAATGGACTGGTGACTGAATGATTGACTGACTGATTGATTAATAAGCTAACTGACTGACTGAGAGATTAAATTGTTGACTAAGTGATTGAATCAATGATTGACTGGCTGATTGACTGACTGACTAATTGATTGACTGGCTGATTGGCTGACTGATTGTCTGATTTACTCAGTGGTTGTCTGACTGATTGATTGATTGACGGACTGAGTGACTGAATAATTGACTGACTGATTGATTAACAATCTAACTGACTGACTAATTGATTGAATGCTTAACTGATTGACTAAGTAATTGACTGATTGATTGACTGAGTGCTTGACATGCTGACTGCTTGAATAATTAAGAATAATCGATAGATGAGACTTAAAGAACCTTTGGCTCGTTGAAGGCTAGTGCCCTTTCGTGCATATATTAATTTGAACAGTCCCGTCCATCTCCGTTATGCTAAATTTGTATTGTAGAATGGGTTTTAAGCATCCGCCTGTACAATGTAAACACTTAGTCGCATGTGTTTCGTCGTCAATTAGCATCAGAACACAAAACTTCTTGGCAAATATGCAACTATTTGATAAGTATATTTCAATAAAAACAAAATAGAAAACCCAAATGAGTCATAAATCAACAGTTGTAAATGATGGATTGAATCAAAAACTAAATGAAGTGCTTGAAAAATCAGTTAGGATCTATAAGCTGGTCATGAACTGCAGTACTTCAAATAGTAAATGGAAAACTTGGATGAGTGATAAGCTAACAAATGTCAGACATAGTAATGTGGTGGGGGGTTCGAATCGTGTTTTACTTTTTATTTACTGTGTATAGAAACTTGAGAGGTAGAGAAAATAATGGGAAAAAATACTTCAACTAACGAATTAAAGATCAATAAAGCCATGACTCAGAGTTCTAAGAGAGAAAGTAAGAATCTTAAGAATACTGCTGAATTTGAACCCAGTTTTATATTTAATAAATCATAGATACAGCCTTGAGCGAAAACAAAAAACAATTGAGAATCAAAGAATGATTACTGATGTGATGAGAAGAGTTCGAATCTTAGGCTGATGAACAAATTAGAACTATGGACTGAATAAACCCAGTTCACTACCTAAAGATGTAAAGGAAACAGATAGAATATTAAGATGGGCGTAGGGATCGGGATTTTCGGGAATGGGAAAAATTCTGAAAAAGTACGGGACGGTCGGGATAAGTACTTGATCCCGATTCATAGATCAAATTGCTTTTATTTATTAAAGAGAATTAAAAATATTGACGAGGAAATTAATTCTAATATGAATCATGTTAAATTTAAGAGAAGTTCAAATATTTTATTGTATTGACAAGAATGCTTTGAATTGCTTTTTTTTTTGCTTGCTAGGGAAGTACTTGATGTTCCAACATCTTCGACAACGAGTGAGAGGGTGTATTCTACTTCTTCTTTTGGAAGAAAAACGAACACATCTTAGAGAAGAAAATTTTGAGAAAATATTCTTTTTAAGTAAAAAATTTTATCTAACATAAGAGAAAAATGAAAAATTTGTCGGGACAATCGGGCGGGAAAATCAAAAATTAATTATATGGGGAACAGAAAGAATCTTAAGGCTAGTCTAGAGAAATTGGAACCCGAAATTGTCTCGAAACAATTTTCGGACTTGTTAAAAATTAAAAAAAATTCCAGGACGGACGGATAGTGCTTCATCCCTACATCAAGGTGGCATATAGATTCATATCTCTAAAATTGTTTACCATGATCTCATGACCATGCACATATCTGACCGTCCGGGACTTTTCTAAACTCTTTTCCAACCCGCCAGATACCGAAAATCGTTTCGACACAAATTCGGGTCCCGAAAATCCCGATCCCGACGTCTATCTCTAGGCTAGACATTCGAAATGACCACTAAATAAGCCAAGTTCTGAGTTTAGTATATTAAAGAGAAGAAGACTTCGATTCCTTAAGCTTATCATGAATTTGAACTATGAATTTAATTCCTACTTAATTTCCTTCCCTTCTCTTTGCAGTGCTCGATGCCTCCGGCACAAAGCCTTCGGGTTTTGTTTACGGTCAAAACTATTGGCTGGGCAGTCGGGAGGCATGCAAGGGCGTCCAACGTCCCGTGGGCATTACGTTATCCAAGAATTTCGAAAGAGTGATGCACCAGGGGCTGATCACACAGCAGGCCCCCTTCGATATGGACTATCGGGTCGTCTACCTGCGGCACAATTCCCCTTGGCAGGTGGAGATTAAGCTGATGTCCGAGCAGATCATTCACATTGGTCTGTGCCTGCCCAGCGCCTGCTCCTCGGACGAGGTGAAGCAGCTGGCCGGGGAGTATGTGGGGCGGGGCCTGTTTGCCGAGAATGACATCTTCGATATACGACCCGAGGTGCTCTACATGAAGGATTTGCAGCTGAGCGAGCTCTTCTATCAGCGAACCAGCTTTCGTCTCCTGGTCTCCTGTGTCCTGGTCACAGCTGCTCTGATGCTCTGTGCCCAGCAGCTGTTGGCTGTCAAGAAGTTGCCAAGCGCTGGCGAGGACTTGGGTCTAGCTCCCGCCGAATCCGAGCTATGGAGTGCTCTGCACTCCCTGCTCCGTCTGCAGAAGCTGCGACAGTTCGTGAGCTGCTACGATGTGCCCGGAAATTGGGGCAAGATCTTTGCTGTTCGGGACTCCAATCCACAGGAGATTCCCATCCTGAATGGATTGCGTTCCGTGTGCGCCATATGGATTATGATCTTCCATGTGGTGTGGTTCATGTACTTCACCGTTCACAACAAGACCGTGCTCATCTCCTATGCGGAGCAGGCATTCTTCCAATATGTCTCCTCCGCCCCGCTGCTGGTGGATGTCTTCTTTACCATCAGGTGGGTAGTTCCTCAAAGTTTGATCCGAGTTAATCCTTTGTCTCTCTTTCTTAGTGGCTTTCTGCAGACATACAACTTTCTGAGGAACTCCTCGCAGCTGGATGCAGTGCGTCGCAATGGCTTCCAGCAGAATCTCAAGCTCTTTGGCAAGCTGCTCTTCCACAGATACCTACGTTTGGGTCCACTCTATTTGGTGGTCATGGCCTCGGTGGATCTCGTCTATGCCTACATCGGCGACACCTCCGTCTACCACATCAACGAGCGCTTCGACGAGATGTGCTCCAGGCATTGGTGGCGCAATCTTCTCTTCATCCAGAATCTCTTCGATCATCGCGATATGTGCGCCAATTGGAGCTGGTCGCTCGCCTGCGAGATGCAGTTCTTCATACTAGCCAACGGGCTGATCTTTCTATATGCCAAGTAAGTTTAAAAGTTCTTATCTGACTGATTGACTGATTGACTGACTGATCAATTGGTTATCAAAGTACAGAATGAATGATATACTAAGACTCATAGAATAAGCTAAAATCTGTTTTATCGCCAAGTCAGTTTTTGGAATCTATATTTTATCTTAATGATTGACTGATTGATTGATTGAGCAGAGAGCTTATAGCTTTACAGAAAGGAACATACAGAAAGTTTAGAGCACATAATTCTTAAAATCCATGTTAATAATGCTTTTTGATCGATTGAGAGACTCACTGATTGATTGGTTGATTAATTGATGGTTTAACTGATTGATAAGATATGCAGCTTTCCATATTAGTCAACGTGCTGGAATCAATCAATCAATATATGGTTTATAAATTATAGGTTGACTGACTGATTGATTGATTGATTGATTGACTGATCAACTGATTATCAAAGTACAGAATGAATGATATACTAAGACTCATAGAATAAGCTAAAATCTGTGTTATAGCCAAGTCAGTTTTTGGAATCTATATTTTATCTTAATGATTGACTGATGATTGATTGAGCAGAGAGCTTATAGCTATACAGAAAGGAACATACAGAAAGTTTAGAGCTCATATTTCTTAAAATCCATGTTAATAATGCTTTCTGGTCGATTGGGAGACTCACTGATTGATTGATTGATTGATTGACTGCATTATTTAAGTACAGCACAAATCTTAAGAGCTAATACTTATACAATAGGGTATCATCCCGTTTTAATATCTATAAGAAAGTTGCTGGATATCTGATTGATTGATTGATTGATTGACTGATTGATAATATATGCAGCTTTTCATATTAGTCAGCGTGCTGGCATCGATCAATCAATATATGGATTATAAATTATGTGCTGACTGACTGATTGATTGACTGATTGAAAAATGTATCACTTAAGTACACAATGAAATTAAAGAGCTAATAATTGATTGATTGCTTGATTGATTGATTGCTATGAGATGCAGCTCCTCATATTAATCAACGTGTTGGCATAAGGCCAAGTAATCTTTTAGAATCCATTTTTGGTACATAAATTATATACTGACTGACTGATTGATTGATTGACTGAACGACTAATTGATTATGCATGTAGAAACAGACAAACTATTAAGAGCTAAAGCAAGTTAAGTTCACTGTTAAAATCTATACGAAAATTATTGATTGATTGATTGATCGCAGCTTATAAACAGCCTTTTTACTCAGTTACCGTGATAACATGAGTGATTGATAGATTGATTGAATGACTTAATGATTGATGCTTAATGTACAGCACAAATTGTAATATTAATTTTAACATCAAATGCTGATTGATTGACTGATTGATTGACTGTTTGATTGACTGAGCAACTGATTGATTGACTGAACGACTAATTGATTATGCATGTAGAAACAAAGAAAACTATTAAAAGCTAAAGCAAGTTCTCTGTAAAATTCTACACGAAAATTATTGATTGATTGATTGATCGCAGCTTATAAACACTCTTATTATACAGTTACCATGATAACATGAGTGGTTGATAGATTTAATTAAATGTACAGCACAAATTTTAATATCAGTTTTAACATCATATGCTGATTGACTGATTGATTGACTGTTTGATTGACGGAGCGACTGATTGATGATTGATGCTTAATGTACAGCACAAATTGTAATATCAGTTTTAACATCATATGCTGATTGACTGATTGATTGACTGTTTGATTGACGGAGCGACTGATTGATTGACCATCAACGTAATGCTCAAACCGAAAGAGATATGAAATGGATATTTGGAATATTTGATTGTATGATTGATGATAGATTGAATGATTGATTGATTGACTGATGATCAATACACAGAATGGATAGTAGAGGCAAAGAACTTTTCACAATAGTTAAATGTAGTTGGTGAAAAGAAAGAGTATTACCTGCTAGCTATCATATATTTTCTTCTATATCTCTTTGCAGGCATCCCAAGGTAACGAAGTCCTTGGTAGGCTCTGCTCTCGTGTCCACCATAGCGTGGTCCTATGTCATAGGCGTGCGTATAAAATTCCAGCTCTCCTTCGACGCTGCCTTTGCCACTGGCACAGAGATCTATACGTCGCCCTTTGTCAGGATACTCCCGTATATCCTTGGGGCCATGACAGCCTGGTGGCTGCTGGAACTGCGTCCACAGCTCATGTGGAGCGAGCTGCGAGAGCGTTGCTCCTGGCACTTGGCTCTGGTCGTCTTCTTCGCCTGCATCTACTCGACCATTCGTCGGGATCTGGGACCTCTGTGGGCCATTTCGCTGTTTGTGCTGGGTCGCCTCTTCTTCTCGCTGAGTGTTTGCTGGATGATTGCTGGCAGCTCCCAAGGCAGAGGCGTCTGGTGGTCGCGCCTGCTGGAAGCGAAGGGCTTTCAGCATCTCAGCCGCCTGTCCTATGCCATTTACTTGCTCAATCCTTTAGTGATTGCCTTTTTCTACAGCCTGACAAACGCCAGCACCCACGCAGATCCCTTTATGCTAGTGAGTCGAAAAATAATTTAATCTCAAAAAAATTTTTATTAACATTTATAAAATGTTTATTTTATAGTGCGTTGTTACCTGCGGCTTTGCTGTCATCGTCTACTTGGCCTCCATAGTGTTCTCCTTGGCCTTCGAGTTGCCCTACAGCAATCTGTCCAGCATTTTGCTGAGGCGAAGCAAAAAGTGCCTGAAAGATGCTTAGCATTAATATTACTATATACATATATATATATATATATATATATATATAGAACGCCTACATATGTCAATTGTGATCGCTTCCATGTACAACTCATTTTAATCAATACAATTAGCGCTGTTAGTGTATATTTTAGTTGTATTATATTTGTAAATATCTCTCTTTTAATAATAAATACAGTGAATGCAATTCAAATTCGAATTCAAATATTCGCGCCTTAATTACTTGTGCACATACCATTTTCTTGGTATTTTTTAGTAACTTATGTGAAAGAACAAATAAGAGCCAAGTAAATGTTAAGCTACTAATTTTAGTTAATATATTTTATATTTTATTTTATATATTCTATTAATAAAACAGAATGTAATATATATGCACCACTCGTTCCATAAATATAAAGTTATTTCTATTATTTAATAGCACCTCTTTTGGTATTTTTTAGTACCAAATTTAACATTTTATGTTTGGTGTTTTTAACATAAATACTCTATGTTAACAGACAGCCGCCAAGTTAAACATAAAACACTTTGTTACAATATTGTCAAGTCCCGTGAAATATAAAATATTATAAATGAGTTTAACAACTATTATAATATTTCCGAAATAAACTTTTCATTTCAACAGACAACAATATCTTTTGAGAATGTTAACAGTCTGTCTATCGATATATCGATAGCTTGCTAACAGACCATAAATATTGGAAAGCGCGTGCGTATCGGCTCACTCTCTCGCTCTCGCTCTCAGCTCAGCCTCTCTCGCGTCTTGCGTTAAACTGTTTAAAAATTTTGTTTTAAATGCAAGTGTGTTTGAAGGTAGCGCCCAAGTCAGTGGTACGCCGGCTGCTCCAAGGGAAGGTAACGCGCGTTCCGTGCGCGAATAAGAAAAAGAGTTGCAAATTCGAAGCGCGTGCGCCACAAAAATAACATGTCTTTGCTGTGTGCAATAATGTTGTGAAAAGTTCGCGCGATGCAATTCTTCGATGGCAATTAGTGAAAATTAAAAAATGTACAGTGTAAACAAATATGCCAGCAAAATACGTTCGCATAGTGACAAAGTAATTAAAAAGCGACAAAAGGAAATGTGAAAAGTTTCCATTGGCAGAGCCGAAGCAACCAACGCGCAGCATTCAGCATCAAACGAAGCATCCTTGTGAGTGTCCCTCAGTGTGTGTGTGTGTGTGCGCGCGTGTCTGCATGTGTATGTGTCGGCAATTCATATGTGTGTGTATGTGTGAGTGCTTCACCCTCACAGCAGCCGCTGCCATGCCTTGAAATATTTATATATGTATGTACATACATATGTATGTCAAATATCCAGTTGGAAAATTTCTCAAAGTGCAATGTGCTTCAAATTATTATAAATAAAATATAAAAAAAAATTAATTTATTCAATATTCGTTTCCAAACACAAGTTCTTAAATCAATGCAAAATGCAGCAACAATAACATCGACAACACTAGCAAACGATGCCTTGTTGTACCCTGGCAAAGCGGAAGGGTATTATGTTTTTATGAATCAACATGTAACGCATGCAAAAAACAATCTGAGATTATATGATTTAAAATCTCATATACAGTTAATCAGTCTCTCATAATAGACAATTTACTAAACTAATATCATCTACCGGCTTAATAGGAAAAAAGCACTGAAGCACATATTCCACTGTTAACAGGGTATTCCACTGTCGACATTCCTTCTTTTCCTTTTTGTCCTTCAATTCCTTTCTTATCCACAACGACCTTTCCAATATTCCATCCTTGTGTCAATGTGTGTGTGTGTTGGCGCGCGACGTTTACTTAATGTGCAAATAAAAGAGCCACGACAACAAGAGCAACAACAACAACCATATCCACAACGGTTAAAAAGCGGCATATAAATTATATATTTAATTAGGCGTGAAAATAATTTTGTTATTCATATTTCCAGACGTACATATACGTAAATTTTGTCTACTCAGCTTGTTACAAGCTTATACTATTCCATATTTGTTGACTTCTCTGCCACCTGCCGGCGTAGGAGTCGCCGCTGCTTATCAGCAACGTAAGCATCATTGAGCAATTCTGTTGTGCCCACTTTTACGCACTCTTTGCCTGCGTTCTGTTTCTCTTTCACACACTCGATGTCTGTCAACTGCGTTTAGTGCTGTCAGTTTATGAGTAACACAACAAAAAAGAAGCTAAAAAAAGCCAAACAAAAATGCAGTGCTCATTTAACACTTTAAAGTCCAAAAAAGCTAAATAAAAGTGCTAATTCTTTAAGAAAATAAAAAAAAAGCTGAATTTGTCATGTTGAATACAGAATACTCTTGCAAATCAGTTGTATATGAAGTTCGAGATTTGTGGCCAGCTAAAACTTTAAAGTCAAATTCGTCAGCTAAAATAAAGCGAGACTGACAGCACTGGCATCTTTCCATGCATCGCTCTTTTAGTTTTTGGCAGACGCACTCGTTGGTGTTGTTGCCGCTGCTGAATTGGTTTTGTGTGTGGAATTTTATTGGCGTCTACTTCTTCTGTTTGCTCTTCTTCTGCGGCTTCCATTTTGCCACTAGAAGTTTGGCAGCGCTTTGCATGTCGTCGCGGCGCGCTTTATGCGGACTGACCTTGAACAAGTTCAGCTGCACAGGCACTGGGGCTGGCAGAGGCGTCGCTGTCGTTGTTGTTGCTTTTATTGTTGTTTGGTGCTGGCGCGCAGCCTTGGCCTTGCGATTTTACTTAACACACACAAACACGCATGGCTAACGTGATCTACATATATTTATGCACACATGCATACATACAGTTGTATTTAGTTTTGTTAATACATATGTATGTGCGTACATACATATGTATGTATTTGTTATTAATAATTTTCGAAGCGCAGCTGCTGCTGCTGATGTCGACGCTTTCTCTCATCACGTGCTTAAACGCTGTGTTCCAGCAGCTTCCGTGTGAAGCTTCCGTAAGCGAGCTCTCTTTAACCCCTCTCTCTCTCTCTTTCTCTATTTTGGCTCAGCTGACACCTCGCTGAAGTTGTGCGCGCTAATTGCTCTCTCTCTCTTTGCCTCTCTCCTGTTCCGTTGTGCATTCTGTGGTTGTGCTTTATTTTTCATTTATATATGTATGTACGTACATATGTATGTATTTATTTTTGCAACTGCTTAATTTGTTTATTTGCTTTGAGGCTGCTAAGAACACACATTAAAAACATTATACGCTGATATCTGTTCGTACATTGAACCCCAAACGTCTTGCCGTTTGCTGCTTGTGACGTCACAAGCAGTCACACAACTGTCTTTGGAGTTTTTGTTATTCCTTTGTGGTTCATATTAGCTCTCTCTGCTATGATTCATTTTGCATACACACATACATACACATGCATGCCTATGTATGTGTTTCTTCAGTTGTTGAGCTGCCAATCAGTAGCAGCTCTAACGGCACTTATCAGTGCCGGTATGCCTCTCTCTCTCTCTCTCTCTCTCTCACTCTGCATTGCAATTTTTAGGCAATTGGCATTTTGTTTTTGACGCCTCAATTTATTGTCCATTTAAAATGCTATTGACTTAGTTGGGAGTGGATTTATTGGGGCTTAAAAACGAATACTAGTAAAACACACGTTGATAAAGAAAGTCTGATAAAGAAAGTCAAGTTACTCACTTATTTAATACCCTTGGAATGCGCAAAATGTTGACCCCATACAAAATTTCAGACAGTTGATATGTAAGCGAATCGGATGACTACTACATATATAATAATATATATAAAAAAATTTAAAAATAGTATTTAAAACGACTTTGATTTTATTTTTCGAGGGTATCTATTTCTAGTCAGCCCCTAATTTACTGTTCTAGCTTATCATTGTTTAACGCCCCCTTCATAAAAGTCTCTACTTAATACCTTTAATGAACTGCCTAATGCACTCGCGAATTTCAAGCATTTCGCTTTATGGTTTGTTTAATCTATAAACTTAAACAAATAATTCCAGGTGCTAGCAAATAGCATACATATACATATATACATATGTATGTACAGTTTATGCGATATGTGTTTATATGGGCTGTGCTTTTATAAGTATTATCGCAATGGTTTTGTAACTCATTCACTAGACTGCCCGCTGTAATATATGTATGTATATTAAACAATACCCATTGAAACTATGTTGAGAATGGGTATATAGGGCTAAAAGTGATGTGTGCTACTATAAAGTATACTTATTATAGAGATATTATGTATATATTTTAAATATACTTAAATTACACATATAGAAACAAATACATATATAATTTGCTGATTAGATTAATATATTTTATTTAAAAAAAAAAAGTATTTATTTTAATGTATTTACCTGATTATATGAGGCAGAGAAAAACTGACCAAACACTTTTTTGCACGTCGTAGCACTTTACATCTACCTACAGGGTATCTTGTAGTCTATCAAATGTCTTCGAATAGTAAATTGTCATATTTTATTTATAATAAGCAGCCAAGAAACGCAGATAAGACACTTTTTGTCTACAGGGTATCTGCTAATCCATCTTAATACTATTGTTTTTCAAAATTGTAATATTTTATTAAAATTGGACATCTTGTTTAGCATCAATATACACAAATATATGCCTTTTAGCTTACCTTAACATTTGACATCTAGCTACAGGGTATCTTGTAGTCTACTAAATGACTTTGAACAGTAAATTGTGATATTTCATTAATAATAAGTATCTCGTTTAGCAACCAAGAAACGTAGATAATAGACTTTTTTATCTACAGGGTATCTGCTAGTCCACCTAAACTCTTCTGCTTTTAAAATTTTGATGTTTCATTAATATCGAACATCTTGTTTAGCATCAATAAACACAAATAATTGCCTTTTCGCCTACCTTAATTCACTTAATATTTCTGCAGGGTATCTCATAGTCTGTCAATGCACACAAGCAAGTTTTTATTAACCTAATAAAGCCAATCTACAATTCAAAGGAAGTGCCAAGCTGATTAAAGCTGTTTGTTCATACTAAGTTTATCAAACATATTACAACGGGAATATGACTTAATGTAATGCTGTTATACAATTGCACTGTTATACTGTTATACTGTTATATTATGATTTTCTCCAGAATTCAATTCAATCGCAATTTTATGTTGTCTGCAACAGGCAACATTTTATCGGCATGAAATTTGTAATCGAGTTGTTGACTCAACGTTTTCTCCATATATATATGTATATATATATACATATATGTATATATTCATATATCAAGTTGGAATTCGAGTCTTTTGATGCCTGGATTCCAGAGCTTTTTCTTATAAACATATACATTGTCTGCCTTTATGAATACCACGCCTTCAATTTCAGTTGAGCGTGCGTGCCTGCCCCTCGTTTAGGCGAAATGGAGAGTTGGTGGTTACTGGGGGTGGGGGGCAAAAACTGGTCATTGGCCCATTTTCTTGTGAGCCGCGACAGCCGTGAAAATGTAAACAAAATGCGCGTAATTAAAATTTCATACGCGACGAAAAAGGACAAGAAAATATAATACATAAATAATTTAGAGGCTAACTATGGCGTGCCCATTTGCATGCTATGCACACATATACACACACACACATATGTACATACATATATACGACTTTGTATATTGTCTAGATTTATATATCTAATATTCTCGGTTAGCTGTTGGCACTTTTTAATTGGCAATTTGCGACGACGTTTCCCCGTCAATCAAGCTGAAAGCATTTCTCTTGCTGACTGAGCTCCTTTTTGCTACCATCTCCGTCTCTCTCTCGCTCTCTCTCTCTCTCTCTCTCTTTCCTTATCTAGCATCTATCTCGTGCGCTCATTGAGCATAGTTGTAAGTCACTGCAAGATGGTTTTCTAATTGATTGTTGTAGCTGACGGAGAATGAAATTCAATTTTGATAAAGTTTTTCTAAAACTATAAGGCTGAAAGCAGGAATTGTTCAGTTTCAATTAAAAATTTCTAGATTTTATCTCAAATATATATATATAAATTCTCTTCACTAAATTCACTTTCTTAACTTTTTCAATCAATCTTAAGGGGAGTCAACTGTAGATTACTTTCCAAATTAGGATGAACTAGCTCTTAAACTGTGGAAGATATAGTTTTACCCGATTTGCCACGCAGCTACAAATGATATAAGTTTTTGTATTGAAGTGGGTTACACAAGTATAATTTCTAAATTTCAAATCTAAGACATCAAAAGAGCCGAAGTTTTATTTACTAAAACCGTTTTATCCTATGGGAGCTATAGGATACAGTCTTCAGATCCGGATAATTGTGGGATATGTGCAAAATTTCAGCTCTGTAGCTTTAATAGAGATGATGTAATCCAGTTCCTCTCCTTCTTCTTCTGCTGCTTCACGCTTTGCCAGAAATAGTCGACTGCTATAATTTACGTATGTGAATATAAATTGATAACATAAAAGTAGATCAAGTGATGTTTGTATATCGAACATCGTATATCGTACGCTTGCAAATGTTAGAAGAAGAGACGTCAGATATGTCTGATGAAGAAATTTTTCCTTATATACAACGCGCAAATCGAATTTATTTCAGTTAATCGATATCTTTTTCCGTTTTTGTGATATTAATTAAAAACTTTTCCTAGATTCTTTTTTTAGGGTCACTAAATTTTACCCTTCGTTTTTTTTATATTTTAGATACCGGATCGACATTATACAAAATCAATTTTATTTAAGTTCAGTTGTCAATATAGCCACAATTTTTTTTCCTTTTTTATTTTAGTTATTACTGCTTATTCAATAAAATAAAACGATTCAATTCTGAAAATTTCATCAAAATCTATTAAGTGACACAGAAGTTATTTAAGAAAAGAAGCAAGCGGCAGCAGCGCCAAGTGCTCTTTGAGCTATTCCAAATAACTGACTACAGGGGGTTTTCAGATCGGGCTAGCTGAACATTTCATAAACAAAAAATAAATATAAAAGTTATTAAAAGAAAACTTTGCACAACTGCCTACAGGGTATTCGCAAGTCGTGTACACTCAATCAGTGTTGGATTTTCTGCTTCTTCTGCCTTGTGCCTTATCTATGTTCTCTTTTGCTTTGGCGATACGTGCATGTGGCAGGAAGCTGGATGCTGCCACATATGTAAGTGGACGCAGCTCTATGACGCACAGCTATGTGTCTGTGTGTGTGTGTGTGTGTGTGTGTGTGTGCATGTGTGTGTCAGATTGCTTCCGACATCTTTAACAAGTTTGCGGCGATGTGCATCTTATTGCGCCCACATAACTGCAGCTGCAGCGATGCAGCTACAGATAGAGCCAAGCAAAAGATACAGATACAGATACAGATACAGTAATAGCTATAGATGCAGATACGAGCATCCGGCTGTCTGGCATTATTATTATTTTGCATTTGTTATTTGCGTGGCACAGCGTTTAACAACTGTCGCCCCACAAGCAACACGCGACAAACAAACCGCAAACAGAGCAAATGAAGCTCGAGTGGGCGGGGGAGGGGTGTTGCATGTTGCATGTTGCATGTTGTAATTGCGGCATGTTAACAAGAAGCAAAAATGAGAAGAACAAAAAACAAATAAGAGTAGCTCTTATGCACGCCTCGTTTTGTTGTGGTTTGTAGCTGCTGCAGTTGGGAGAGGCGGAAACATCTTTAAGATATCAAATTGACGAAAGTCAAGAGTTTATTTCATATATGAACTATATATATTTTATGTTTTTCTCTAGAAAACCATTGGATTTTTGTTCAAAAATCATTTAAATAATAGAAATCATTTAATAATTAGAAATGTTGAAGTAAAGTACAGCCTGCCTATGATGGGCACATATATTGGGTCGTTCACTAAGTAATTTCGTTTCAAGACAACAGCTGATCTTATTGAATTTTTTCGCAGCGAACTTCGCGCTTAACCGTTTAAAATTTTTAAATTTCAACAGCTGTATAGTAAAGCTTATTTGTAAAAAATGTTGTTGAATTTTGTGAAATAGTTTTCATTTGGTGCCCTATCGAAGATGCAAAATCAAAAACAACATTTGCGGCATATTTTACTGTTTTACTATCAAAAGGGCAAAAATGCAGTTCAAGCAAGGCGAAAATTATGCGATGTGTACGGAGAAGATTTATTGACCGAACGCCAATGCCAAAATTGGTTTGCAAAATTTGGTTGCGGCTATTTTAATCTTCAGGACGCACCACGTCCAGAATTGGTCAATAGAAAAGGCGTTTTGTTCCACCAGGATAATGCGAGACCTAATACAAGTTTGATGACTCGCCGAAAGCTATTGCAGCTTGAATGGGATATGCTACCACACCCACCATATTCTCTAGACTTGGCACCTGCGGACTATTACTTGTTCCGGTCTCTGCAGAATTTTTTGGATGGTACAACCTTCATCTCAAACCAGGCGTTAAAAACCACTTGAACCAGTTTTTTGCCAGCAAGCATCAAATAGTTTATGAGCATGGAATCAATCTCTGCCCGAAAGATGGCAAAAGGTATTAGATCAAAATGGAGAATACATAATTTCATAAAATATTTTATAAAATAAAAAAAATCGTGTTTGAATTGCACTAAAAAAACGATATTACTTAGTGAACGACAATAGTTTCGATAAACTAAGAGATCTGCTTGTAAACTTCTGTTTTAAAGATAAAAGAATTTATTTTTTACAGTATGAATTATAAGATCAACAGATTCCACATGTTTCCATTTAAAATATAGTTCCTGAAAAAAGATTTTGTTCTGGGTTTTTCTTCAAATAGAAAAACCCGAAGTGTTGAATATATAGAATATTTCTTTAAAGATTATTTGACAACTTAGAAAATGATCTAATGGCTTTTGGAGAATGTAAATGAAATATAGTCCTATATAGTAAACACCTCGATATAGTAAGCATCCAATTTTTCACATGAAGTACTCTAAATAGGTTCAAAATTCAAAAGTCAATTCAAGAATTCTTTCAATAAACATACATTTATGTTTCCTATTCATTTATATTATTGATCTCTTGGATTTATATACACAAAGTGTGTACAGAGCTAAGATAAAAATTTTTAATATCTTTTTGGAATTTCCCTTTTACAATATATCTCAAATTATTTCAGAACCATTCCACATAGTCCAGTTCCTAAGAGAATCCCTTATATAAGATTTGGTTCTGTTTTATCTTTAAATAGAAAAACCTCAATATTCGCAGATATGGAATAAATTAGTATATATTAAAATAAAATAAAGTTAATTTTAAATTCCGAGTTTCCAAGTTTTCAAATCTTTAAACACTTTCAAGTACAAACAATAAGCCTTATCCATAACACATTATTTTCGTAACTACGTTGTCCGTGCCTCTGGCTTCAAAATGTTTTGCCCCAACCCAATGTGAATGAACACACAAAATCAGACGAGCTCAAATCTCGAGCTGAACACACACAAATCAACAAGCAACAAAAGCAACAACCGAGAAACATTATATCATTTCAAAATAAAATATTCACTTGAAACAAAGAAGAAACATGTCCTCCGGATCATCGACAATTGATCCGCTTGAGTTCAACGATCTTCGCGTGCCAGAGGAACGTCACATCGAGGATCGCCGACCGACTCCGGCACCAGCACCAACACCACGACGACGACGACGACGCCCAGCCGACTTGGTGCGTCGCAACATAGACTTTGTGCGTCGTAATGCCCAGGAGCTATATAGTCGACGTCGAGTCGGCGCACGGCAGCGTTCGAGTGCCCAGCAAACGGAGGCGGCCGCGACACGCCCACCTCGATTGCGTGCGCAGGGCGACCGGGTCACTGTGCTTTTCCGGCTGCTGACAAGGGAGCCCGACCAACAGGAGCTGGTGCCGGCCACCACAATACGCATGTGCATCGATGTGCCAGAGTCAACGACATCCATAATAACCGCACAAAGTGTCCAGAATCCGTCTGTGCAGCTGAGTAGACTTATATCGACAACCACTCAGCCTCAGCCCCAACCTCAGGCAGAGCCAGGCCCACAACCACCGGAGCAATTAGAGCCTCAGCCTCAGCTGAGTCCACAGCCTCAGCTGAATCCACAGCTTCAGCTGAATCCACTGCCTCAGCTGAATTCACAGCCTCAGCTGGAGCCACAGCCTCAGCCTCAGCTGAGTCCACAGCCTCAGCTGGAGCCACAGCCTCTGCTGAGTCCACAGCCTCTGCTGAGTCCACAGCCTCTGCTGAATCCACTGCCTCTGCTGAATTCACAGCCTCAGCTCGATCAACAGCCTCAGCTGGAGCCACAGCCTCAGCTGAGTCCACAGCCTCAGCTGAATTCACAGCCTCTGCTGAATTCACAGCCTCAGCTCGATCAACAGCCTCAGCTGGAGCCACAGCCTCAGCTGGAGCCAAATCCTCAGCTGGAGTCTCAACCTTCTCTAGAGCCTCCCAATTAAGATTCAAACTTGTAACTGAAAAGAAATGTTCGTGACATTAAAAATGCTTCCATAATAAAATATGATAATGCCCCTTTGGGCATTGTATAAAAATTTAGCTACTTTTATGCGGGCTAATTATTTGGAAAATTAATTTCTCTTTTTCTTGAATTTTTAATCGTTTTAATACACAAATTGCATTCAACGAAAATTTGGGACAAGTCGAATTACGGATGCTAGTTCAATTCAATGAATGAGTTTCTTGAATATATTTAATAGTGTTAAGATCAAATCATATTGGTTAGATATTGTCGATACAGATAGATATATATACATACATAGAGATCGATACAGATGTATCTATGTTTAGATAAAGCAATTGTTATAGAGACAGGTTTACATATACAGAGATACATGGAGATCGGTATACCGATTAGAGATGGGATCGGGAAAGAAATTCCACCCATCCCGTCCCGAAATAATTTTTTACTGTCCCGACAAATTTTTAATTTTTCCCGCGGGACCCGACATTTCCCGAAATTTTTTTTTCAACATTTAGAACTCTTATAATAGATAACATTTTTTACTTAAAAATAATGTTTTCAAAATTTTCTTCTGTAAGATGTGTTCTTCTTTCTTTTAAAATTCTATTAGAAGTAGAATACACCCTCTCACTCGTTGTCGAAGATGTTGGAACATCAAGTAGTTGCCTAGCAAGCACTTGTAACAATGACAATTCATTGCATTGTTGCCAAAATAATAAAATATTTGAACTTCTCTTAAATTTAACAGGATTTATATTAGAATTAATATCCTCGTCAATATCATTCTTCTGTTCTTTGATAAATACAATCAATTTAATCTATTAATAATTTTCTATAATATTTAAATATTTATTTATAATATTTTCTATAATAATTTTCTCGGGTTTAAGCACTTATCCCGACCGTCCCGGACTTTTTCAGAATCTTTCCCACCGCGCCCGATCCCGAAAATTTTTACGGGACCCGCGGAATTCCCGCAAATCCAGATCTCGATCTCTAATACAGATCGATATAAATGTAGAGATAGACATCGGTTTCGATATAGAGATCGATATTGCTATAGATATAGATAAAGACATGGATATAGATATGGATATAGATATGGATATAGATATGGATATAGATATGGATATAGATATGGATATAGATATGGATATAGATATAGATATAGATATAGATATAGATATAGATATAGATATAGATATAGATATAGATATAGATATAGATATAGATATAGATATAGATATAGATATAGATATAGATATAGATATAGATATAGATATAGATATAGATATAGATATATATATATATATATATATATATATATATAGGTATAGACATAGATATAAAGATATATGGATATGGATATAGATGTAGATAAAGATATGGATATATATAGATATAGATATGGATAAAGATATAGATATTGACATAGATATAGATAAAAATATCATTATTGACATAGAGTTGGGTAAACATATATTTATAGAAATTGAGATAGTTATAGATATATGTTGAGTAGTCGATAAAAATCTAGAACTACATATATATATGTAAGTACATATATAGAAATTGTCAAAAATATAGATGCATAAAAGTATGTATATAAATTAATATTAAAAATTGTTACAAATAGTCATGTTTGTATCTTCCCTTTCCACATTTACAGTTGTTTTCGTTTTCTCGAATTATTAGAGCTCTTCAAATGGCAATATCCAACTAAATGCATATAAAAACATGTCTATAAAACTCTCTCGTGTGTGTGTGTGTGTGTGTGGCCTCTAGCCAGCTAGGTGCTAAACACATTTCCAGCCGGAATTTATAACAATTACATTGGCATACACACAGACACACACACAGACACACACACAGACGCACATAGTCACCTGAGCAGCAGCACATCATATAAAAATGTTATTGAGAAAAAAAAATAACATGAAAATGCTCGCACATTTGTTTACCCTGCTATTCAAGCCAAGTGCCAGAGGCTGTCAGGCATTCAAAGCGTTTTTGGCCAGTTGCCAAGTTATTTAGCCAAGGTGGGGGAGAGCTGGGGGGGGGTCCGTCTGCATTGTGTGTCTGCTGCAAATCAAAGCCTCGATAAACAATAGAGGACAACAGCAACAAGAACCACAAAGTTGGCCCCAAAAACTGCAAGCGATATAATCTAACCTTCGACTTGAATGGAAAAGAAAATAAACACAGTTTTTTACCGACTGCGAGAATGCATAAAGCAATGCCTGGCGACTGGCAGGCAGCCCAAATACCCTGCCTTCTCGCCAGTCTAGCCTAGCTGGAGACTTTGAAGGCTGTCTGGCTCTAGCTCTCTCTCTCTCTCACTCACTCTCTCTCTCGCAAACGACTTTCAGCTTTCTGATTCATTGCTTACACTTTCTCAACTCTTCAATTAGCTCTAATTTTACTTTAAAACTGAAAGTAGGCCAATCGATTGCCAATCTCTTACAACTAATTGTTTTGAAATTCATTTAATTAATCTAAAAATAGCGAAAAATTAACGTGACTTAATAATTAGCAACCAAATTGCAGACATTCTCATCTCTCGCTCAATCTGTCTTATTCTCTGTCTATCTACAGAGATATTTAGCAATGTGCCTTACTTTCTTGATACATTCACAGTTCCTATACTCTAACTGAAGAGATTATAATTTTATCATAATTCACAGAAAATAAGAGTAGATGCTATAGCTTTTTCTTTTTTGTCAAAATTTTAAAGTTTACTGAAAATTTCGAATCGCTTCTGAACTTTTAAAGACAACTTTATGAAATACTATAGTCTAATAATCCAATCTTCAAGAAGTAAAACATTTTCGCACTCGTACAGTTCTGTATAAAAAACTTTTGAAATATGACTTGGGGGACCCCTAAGAATTTTGGGAAATCTGTAGCTTAATTGTGAAATCAACCGTAAGACTGCTAACACTGAAATGTGGCTAAAAGTTAAAGTACGATATAGTATACTTTTTTTTGTATAAAAATGTCTAAATAAAATCGTGTCCGCTTCCGGCCCAGGGAGCGTCTGCCCACGGGAACGTATTTATTATGAAAATCAATCTAAAAATCTTGGAACTATAAAATTCGTCCGGCTACGGGAGATGTCCGCGACTAGAGCTTTCACTGTATATATAAATACAGTCGAATCCAGATAGTTCGAAATGGCAAGGGCTTTCGATTAACGGAGTAGGAATTCGAACGAATTTTTTTCAAGGGAACAGCTTTTTTTATGAACTATTAAATGTTTTTGATTTAGGGGGAAAAATCCATCTATCGATTGAAAATCCACAGATCAAAATAAATATTTAAAAAAAATTTGACAAAATTAAAGATTATACAGGATTTTTTTAAAAAATGTTTTTTTCTTGAGCCAAAAACTCACCATCTTCCAGGTTCGAACTTGATTTAAGGCAGTTTTTTTGATGCCCAAACATTAAAAAATATTGTAAATAAAATGTTCAGAATTTGAACAGATCTTTTTATAGTGAAGTATGATTATTCCGTTGAATAACTAAGTAAAACAAGTACAGTAAAGCCCACCTAATGCGCATACTTAAATGCTTTCATACAGCTTACAAATATTAGCTCGAAACAGTCTGTTAAGAATAAGTGAATATTCAAACAATACTCTAAAGAATTCAGTAATCCGTACTCTATGCGTCTATGCTTAAAGGAGGCTCTACTGTACTATAAAGCATATGCTGCAAGAGTATTGCGTTTTCGCAACTGCAACTTTTAAGTTTGCATGTTGAGAAAGCCTTGCGAAAACAGAGGCAAACATCTCTCTCTCTCTCTCACTCTCTCTCTCTTTGCTGACGTCATGCTTTTGGTAAATTGTCATGCAGCTTGTTGTTGGGCTGCTGTTGCCCGCCCAAGTCCTGGAGCGGGGCGTGGCAGGGCGAGGCGGGGCAGCCAGTTGCGTGTCTAGGCGCCCTATGCCATGCTCCGTCGCACCCGATAGCCGGCAAACCCTTGTATGTATATTACTATAAAGCTGCCCCCACTCCCACCTTCTACCCGACTTTCGCATTTACATGAATGTTAAAATTTTATTGCCCTCGCTCCACCTGGCCCACTCCCCCCTCGTCGCTTTGCCTCATTTTTCGCTCCTTTAATAACCTTTGCCATGAACTTTGTAACGGTTTAAAAAAAAAAACGCAGCCACGACAAGTTCTATATAGATATTGATCAGCATTTTCAATATTCGCCGCCAAGGGAGCTCGTCGAACGCCATTAAATGCAAAATGTTCCATATTAAAAGTTTATTACTTAACTTTAATTAAGCTATAGATTCCAGTTTTGATAGCTGCGCTACAGCGGTTTATCTTATCGCTTATCGATTTGCATTTATCTTATCGCTACCCCAGCACCGAAACACGCCCAACCCGGCGACAACACGAAGCTCTCTCTTAATGTTATTTACCAAGCATTATTTTTTTCCATTTAAATTCATTTTACATGTAGATATTTATAATAAATCTCAGTTGTATCAAGAAGAACCCCTCAAACTATTGACTTAACCTATATTTGTGTTTATATAAAAATATTTATAATAAATCTCAGTTGTATCAAGAAGAACCCCTCAAACTATTGACTTAACCTATATTTGTGTTTATATATATTAGAAATATATATTTATAAAGTATATAAAAATATTCATAACAAAGATTATGCTCTGTAATATATCTACATAAAAAACCCACCTTACTTAAATTCATGAGAATCGCATAGTAGAGGATTATTGAAAAATAAATTTTTCTTCGAGTTTTTAGCTTTTTAATTTGTTTGTTTTAAGAGCATATAAGAACAATATTACTATTATTTGAATGCAAATAATAGTATAGAATAATAATTAAATTAATTAAATTTACTATTGTCAAATTTGCTTAACTTTTTCTTCACTTTATGAGCAATTAAATCAAAGACTGCTATTTTTGTGAACCGTGAAATTCGTGCTCATAAGCGTGCCAAAACGAAGCAAAACTAACGGTACTTTATCGTTTTTCTTATGTCTATATTACATTTTACAAAAGCAAAGTCCAAGAATTGAATCTATAAGAAGGAATATGCAAAAAATATTGCCATCTCTGTTAGCATCTATTGCACTGCTGTTTTTGTGAACACAGCTGTACATATTTATACATATGACATAGCACTCCACATTCGCTAAAAATACTACCCTGATCTAAATCCAATTGAGCATTGTTGGCATATGTTGGAAAAAGGGATCAGTATTCATCAGATAAGTTCAAAATCCAAACTTATCGATGTTTTGTAGACCAAAATTGAACAATCCTATGCGGAAAAGCTGGTCTTATCTATGCCAAACTGCTTAAATTCGGATTTTAGAAATAAAAATTGAAAAAATTTATTTTACATAGTTCTTAGAAGTATTTTAAAAGAATTTAGTTTAGCTTTACAAAGACTTTACTCGAGGTTAAAACTTAACTTCTCATTGTATTTTTACTCAAACTTTTTATATATTGGGTCGTCCACTAAGTAATTTCGTTTTTTTAGTGCAATTCAAACACGATTTTTTTTATTTTATAAAACATTGTATGAAATTATGTATTCTCCATTTTAATCTAATACCTTTGGCCATCTTTCGGGCAAGAGATTGAAAAATTTAAATATTTAGATTATTTCTTTTTTAAAATGAAGTTAAGTTTGAAGTTTGTTTGTTCTTACCAAAAAGCAGTTTGTGTACGAAGACATTTTTGGTAGACTGTGTGTGTATTAGAGATGGTCGTAGGTTTCGGGATTTTCGGGACTTGAAATTGTCCCGAAACGATTTTCGGTTAATGGAATAAGTGCTTGGTTATGTGATCATGTTAAGAGACTCTAGAGATATGCTCTGAGATGGCGGCATTCTAGATACCTCTGCTCATAAAAATATCTCTAGAATCTCTTACTATGCCATCTTGATATAGGGATGAAGCACCTACCCGACCTCCCTGGACTTCTTTAGAATCTTTTCGGGTCCCAAAAATCCCGATCCCGACGCCCATCTCTAGTGTGTATGCAGTTGCTGTAAAGCATTCAGCTTTTAAGGTCATATAACAGCTTGGGCTGTTCAGTTAGTCAATCATTCAGTAAGTTAATGAATCAATCATATACATATGTTTACATATACATGCACACACATATATATATATACATATATACATTTACATATATGGCTATGCATTATGTGTGGCAAATTCGTGTGCAATTGCTTATTTAACAATGCAGACACCGCAAATTTCAATTACACTTAGCCAATGCGCGTGTGCGTGTTTGTGTATGTATGTGTGCATGTGTGTGTGTGAAGTTGCAGCTACGTGACCGAATGGCAAAGAGCTCAGCTGCCTTTTGTGGCAACATATGAAGACGTGCCGTGGCTGTTGCCGTCGCATAAGGCGCATCTTGAATAATATGTATATTATAAGAAATTGTGAAGAGCCCGCCGGAAATGAAGGGTTGAAAACAGGTCGAAATAACCAAAGTTAAGCTTTATTATTTCTGCTGTGTAAATTGATTGAATACACAATATTTTATAGAAATTTCTTGCAATTTGTTTTTAACTCGCTTTTTCACAGCTCCAAGCAAAACATATTTAATATATTTGCTTTATTTATAGCAAATCTATTTGCTAATTTATATATTTGATAAGTAATAATAAAGCGAGGGTGGCTTGAACAATTTGTAGTAAAAACTATTTTTAAATGATTATTATACCCTGAACCCATTGAAAATGGGAAATCAGGGTATAATGGTTTTGCAAAAAGTATGTAACAGGCAGAAGGAGGCGTGGCAGACCCCACAAAGTATATATATTCTTGATCAGGGTGACGAGCTGAGTCGATTTAGCCCTGTCCGTCTGTCTGTCCGTATGTATGAACGCGTCGATCTCAGAACATATAAGAGCTAGAGAGTTCAAATTTTGCATGATGGTCTGTGTATACAGCGCGCATATCGAGTTTGTTTTAGATATTCGATAAATTTTTCCGTTTCAATGATATCGATTTAAAACGTTATCAAGATTCAGTTTTTTGACCATATCTTTTACATATTTTTAGCTACTGCTACCAAATTTTGTTTTTAGCTTTTTGTAATTAAAATACATTTTCTATTTTTTCATATTTTGGATACCAGCTCCACATTTCCCAAAAAAAAATTATTTAAAAAAAAATTATCAAATCCACAATTTAATTTTTTTAAATTTTTAAGTGAAAACCGTATTTTCAATAAATTAATAGCACTCAATGCAGAAAATTGCATTTAAATCCGTTAAGTAATACAGAAGTTATTAAAGGAAACATTGTAAAAGCACGCGGCAGCAGCCTGTACGTGTGCACACATACATTCAAATCAACTACGCAGTAATCTGCGCGCGTTTCTGTGTGCATGGTATGTATATGTGTGCATGTGTATACAAATGTGTGCATGTGTATATGTGTGCATGTGTGTATGTGTGCATGTGTGTATGTGTGCATGCATATATGCGCGCAGAGGGTAATATATATAGATAAAAGATGTAAGCTAGGTTGTTTAAAACATCAGCTCGGACTTGGTTCAGGGGATCTCGTAGTCGGGCTGTGACTCGACTAGAGCTTTCTTACTTGTTTTTTATTTATCTTATATAATTTTGTTAAAGTCTAAAATATTTTAAAATTTAAAAATAATTATTTTTTATTTATTTTTAAAAGTTTTGTTATCACATTGAATAGTATAGAAAGCAGTCTGTTCGGTTTTTATTTAATATCTTGCTAATAGATATATTAAATATCTTTAATAAAATTTGGGAACTTCTTCAATTTCAGACTTGATATATCATATAGCGATTAATACTAACACTACTAAAGCCGATTTGGACTTACGGTATACAACTAAGGGACACTACAGCAAAAAGCAATACACTTATCATACAAAGATTTCAAATCAAAATTTCTAAAAAGAATCGTGAACGCTCAGTGGTACGTTAAGAATAAAGAGAGATTGGAGAGATTGGAAAAATTTAGTACAAGAAACTCAACAAAGCTAGAAAACCACAAAAACAACTTTGCTTTTAAGCTGTTAGACGCTACTACACTGAAGAAGAAGACTGAAACGACTTTACCCTCTGGATCTTCC
The DNA here is from genome assembly GCA_035045545.1 of Drosophila gaucha. Lineage (NCBI taxonomy): Eukaryota > Metazoa > Arthropoda > Insecta > Diptera > Drosophilidae > Drosophila > Drosophila gaucha. The sequence goes on from JAWNOY010000286.1 coordinate 1,670,681, forward strand.
ATTCAGACCAATTTAAAACATACTCTTTATATTTAGTATTCAATAATCCGCTGTAATCCACCACAATCTACCTTCACGAACAGTTCACAAAGATACATAACTCTTAGCCTTAACTTCTACTTGTTGAAAAAGTGAGCTATAGCACGAAAAAACATATTCTTTATATATACTCAAAGCTCAACAAGATAGCTGTGCATAGATATTTCATAGATCTAATTACTAACTTATATAGATCTAGACCCTATATTACCTATGTATTAAAAATATATATATATATATTTTTTTTTCTAAATTTTAATGAGGTGTTCTGCTTATTGCACTATAATCATCCTATTTTCATGATATTATATCTCACGGTTTAGTTAGTGAATTACTTAATCTAATTATAACTACTTAATCCTAGCGAATGGAAGAAAATTGAAATCTCTTTATGGGGCGAGAACCGGGCAGTTTTCTTGCGAATCGGTTTTTATATACTTTCATCCGTTCATTGTAGCGGCTGGAAAAGAGTGCAATCTGGTCCTCCACTGGTAGCAGGTTGAGATCCTTGTGGAGACGGGAGTTACGTACAAACCAGGGGCAGACAGTTATTTGCATCATGGCCTTATTTTGTAACACTTGTATTTTATATCGGTTGCTCTTGGCAGCTATACCCCAAATTTGTACTCCGTACCTCCAGATCGGCGTGATTGAAATAAAGATTCGAATTTCTAGAAAAACTCTTTTGAGCTACAGTATTATAAATACTATAACGTAGTATAGGAATATTTGGTTGTAAATTAAAATAATCTACTTAATATTTGGTTATTATATAGATGCTTTGCAGTTCTAGCTGATATGTAAATATATATATATACATATATATTCATATAGTTGATAACTCGAAATGTGTCAATACTTTCTTAACGTTGACAAATGTTATTAAATTCCATTTGCTGCAAACTGTTAACATTTTCTCTCTGATTGATTGATGACGATTCGCACTCGCTTACATTTTTTTTATGAGTACTTTCTTATCTTTAGCCATGTTTATCGGACAGCGGCAGCCACGAGCAACCAAAATAAAAAATAGTCTATCTAAAGCTGCGTCAAATTGGGGTGATAAGCGAGTCGAGCCGAAAATGACCATATACCCTGCAAATAGAAGCTAACCGGGGGGAGGGGTTTCGTTTGACTCGTCGTTGGAATCATTGAAGTGCCTTTATGTCTTCTTTTTTTGGCATATGAATTAATAATGGCAGGTGTGCGAGTACTCTATTATCAAATCGAATCGAATCGAATGGCTGTGACGTCAGAGGCTGACCTTACCCTCTTGTCAGCGGATAGGCGAAGTCGTAACGACATGCGTTTACCCAATTTACTTATAAACCTTTATCAGCAACAAGTGGAAACACGCTGATTAATTCCAACTAGCTATAAATTGTGAAATAGCCAAAAGCTCTTTTAGAGGTTTGATTCTTTAACCTGATTTCTTGGAAATATAAAGAAGGGTTCACATTCGACCATAGTTCTTATTACTTATTCTTTATTTGTTAATTATAAATTAGTTTCTTTTATTGTTCTGTATATTCTAGCTTCAAGTTTAGAAAATTTCTAATAATTCCAACTGTTTTTCCACAACAAAATATGTTTTTAAGCAGCTTCTAAGTGCGTTTCATATAAAGAAATATTTAAAATATTCCTTAAATGTGTTTAAATTGAGTTTCAACTGGATACGATTTACCCTTACTACAATACTAATTTCATTACATACTAATTCTGTTTAAGTTTTCCATTAACGAAAACTTTATAACTATATATATATATATAAGTACAAATATAATATATAAAATAAAAAATAAGATCTAACATGGAATGATTAGATAGACTATATAAAATAACAACAAAGAATACCCTTATAATATCACCGACACGTTGGAGGAACTTTATTTGCCAGACCGGCCAGCTATCGGATCACAGCCAAATGTAGTCAGTGATATTATAAGGCTATATCAATACTATTTATTTTCTGTTGACACGCGTTAAGACAACATTTTTGCAATAAATAAATAAATAAATCTAGCGTTTCATATAAAAGAAGAAAAGAATAAAACTTTGTATACTTAAAATATTTTTTTAAAAATTGCATTTTAAATATATATAACGTCAATATTTTTTGAGCTTTTATATATTTTAAATACAATTAAAAAAAAAAATAATAATAAAAGTTTTCAGGTAAAGAAAAAAATTTTTTTTTTCTTTCTAAACAGTTTTTAAATTTAGCTTAAGTTCAGCTTTAAAGTATATTTTATCATAAAGAAATATTTTAAATATTGTTTCAATACTTTTTTCAAGAAAAAACTTGAAATTGAGCTTCAAATTGTGTTTCACATCAGAGAGATGTGAAATAGGACACCTTTTAAGACTGAGATCAATCTTCCACTAATTTTAATTTTCAATTAAAGGCTATTTCCTATAAGGAGGACTTCGTATTAAGTTGGCAACCGTTAACAAAATATTATTTACTAAAATCTGCCAAAATTTGGGGGTCACTAGTGCGCCTTTCGAATAGGACATTTATATTATTCGTTAATTTTTTCTAAAAGTTATTTCAATTCAGCTAAGAAAAAAACGTTTTTTATTCAATTTTAAAGAACTTTTCATAAAAAAGTTTTCTACAAAAAACATTGATAGCAAATTCAGTTTTAATGTACGTTTTATAATAAAATACAAATTAAAATCCTCAAAATATATAAAAATAGTTTTTAAGCCAGCTACAAAGAACACTTTCTTAGTTGTTTCCAGCTATTCTTTTAAACTTGAAAACGGCTAAAGTAGTCAGCACTGTGCACAGCTATCAATAACAAGGTGTGGGTCATTAAATTGAACTTCGACTCTCGCACTCGGCCAACTCGGGTCGTCCTTTCGCTCGGACACTCTAACTGCGCGTCCTTTCGCCAGTTGCCAACACATTTAGAGCAAATTAACTTGTCATGTGTGTGTGAGTGTTTGAATGTGTGTGAGTGTGTGTACCTATCTTCTAGTCCCTTTCCCACTCCATTTTGCCTGCTTAGGTCATGGCGTGCTCAATTAAATTACTGTTTATTCTTCGCACCTGTGTGCGCACATCGCAGATAAATCGCTGATTGATGGCAGCGCAAAAAAAAAACTAATATAATTACAGTATAGACTGCCTAGTGAGGACACGCAATTCATATGGCTATTATGTACTTTTCATTATTAAAATAAATAAAAAATTAAAAAGAAAATAAATTGAATTATATTTGTAAACTTGATTTAAAAATTTAAATTATTTATTTAACAAAAAAATTTGTTTTGTCAGAAAATTTTCTTTTAAAACTCAAAATTAATTAATTAAAAACAAAATTGAATAAAATTACATCTTTAAATTTATTAGTTTCATTTGCTAGACATTCTTTATTAAAAAATTAAAATAATAATTGAAAAACAAAATTAAATTAAATTAAATTTGTACATTTTTAAAGTTTCATTATGTAGCCAATCTTCATTTAAACATGACAATTATTTAAATAAAAAGAAATAAAATAAAATTAAATTTTTTGTCAATTTTTGTTATATTTGTTAACCAATTTTTATTTTAAAATTTATTTAAAAAAATTAAATTAAATTACATTTTTAAATTTAGTTTAATTTGTTAGCCAATCTTCAATTTAAAATAAATTTAAATAAATTTAATAAAATTAAATTGAAAATTTTGTAGTTTAATTTCTTAGCCAATCCTAGTTTTAAAATTAAATTAAATTTGAAAATTTTGAAGTAAGTAAGTAAGTTTGTAAGCCAATTTTTATTACAAATTCAAATTGATTATTTAAGAAAATAAAATTAATATTAATTTATAAATTTTGTAATTTCGTTTGTTAGGCAGTCTTCATTAAAAAATTAAAATAATTAATTACAAAAATTTAATTTAAATTTTGAACTTATTTTTAGCCAATGTTCATAAAATAATTTTAATAAAATATTTAAGAAAAATTAAATTAATTGAAATTTGTAAATTTTGCAGTTTCATTTGTTAGGCAGTCTTCACTGTAATCTAATTTTTCAGCTTATATTTGTTTTCCATTAAGAAAGGTTGTCAATTTGTTCCGTTTTTTCCTCTTGCAGCCACGTCGATTGTCAATTAAATGGCAAAGCCACGCAGAAAACGCTTCCGTTCGAGGTGCAACCAGAAAGCAGTGAAAGCACAGGTGGCACACTATAATGGCTGCAGTTAATCCACGTGCCACGAGCTACAACAGAAGCAATAGCAACATGCCTAAACGTTATATCGGCATACTCTTCTTCTGCTGCTTTCTGTTCATTTGGCGAACGTTCACGGATGAGCCGACAGCTGGGGCGACAGCAACATCCCAGCAGCAGCTGCAGCTGCAACTGCAATCGAGTGCCAATGGCAGTAAACCAAACCAAATAATACACGACCCTAGTCGCACTCAGCCACTTAGTAGCAACCTTAGTAGTTATTCTAATTATTATTATTATAGCCCTAGCCTAGTTAGTCTAGACAATGCGGCGACGCCCGCACCCGCACCCACGCCCACAGCAGCCACCTCACATGAGCCAGCGCATCTGCCCGCCTCGGATGCCAGCCAGCTGATCGACCTGCAGCACTTTGGCTACCTGATGGAGCAGCCAGCCTGCGAATCACACATCCTCGCGCTCATCCTCGTCCACACGGCGCCCAGGAATGCGGAGAAACGTTTGCTCATCCGCCAAACCTGGGGCGGATCGAGCATGACAGCTGCTCCGTCGCCGCTGCGCGTTGTCTTCCTCTTGGGCGCCGTGCCGCAGGCGGAGCTGAAGCTGCAGCACTCCTTGGAGCAGGAGAATTCCAGATTTGGGGACATGGTGCAGGGCAACTTCCAGGATGCGTATCGCAACATGACCTACAAACATGTGATGGCCCTCAAGTGGTTCAATAGCCACTGCTCGCACGCTCAGCTCCTGATCAAGGTGGACGACGATGTCTATGTGAATACCCCTCAACTCCACAAATTGCTACGCGAGCAGCAGCAGCAGCAACTGTTGCAGCAGCCGCAACTCAACTCGAATCGAACGCTGCTGCGAGCGCTGCTGCAGCAGCCGCGGGAGCTGCTCTTCTGCAAGCCTGTGCTCAAATCGCGAGTGAAGCGCTCCTATAGAGTGAGTATACTACAAACATATATACACACATATATACTTACAAGTTTCCTAGATGTCTTTTTAATGGACAATTTTACAGATTTCAAAAACAAAATTACAATTTCACTTAAAAATATTTTGCTTGCATTCCCATTGAACTAAATTTTGCACGCTGCACTAAAATTGGGTTTCAGCTTATAATACAAGTATATATTCTTGATCAGGGGATTAAGCTGAGTCAATCTAGCCAAGTCCATCTATTCGTCCGTATGAATCCAGCGATCTCCGAAATCACAAAATATGGAGACTTTATTTTGAAATTTGAATTATAATTATATTCTAGTATAATTTATGCATTTCAAGCTTAGATTTTTTCAAAAGTTATTCCTATTGGTATATTATCGATATTAATCAATTATTTAACGTATCGATATTAGTCGGTTACATCTTAAGGATTTCCATATTATCGATAATTGGTTTTCACTGATAATAATCGATTTCCTCATTATTTCTATATAATTCTACATTCCACATATTATCTATATAAATCGATTTCCATATTATCTGTATAAATCGATTTACATATTATCTATATGTATAAATCGAATTCCATATTATCTATAATAATAATAATATAATAATATTTACATATTATCGATGTGAATCGACTTACATATCTATATAATTGATTTACATATTGTCGATATTAATCGATTTCCTTTGATATTAATCGATTTCCACATTATCGTAATTAATCGATTTCCATGTTCTCGATATTAATCGATTTACATATTATCTATATACATCGATTTATATAGTATCGATATAAATCGATTTCCATTGATATTAATCGATTTCCATGTTATCGATATGTTATCAATATTAATCGATTTGCATACTATCCGGTTTAATCAATTTACATATTATCGATATTAATCGAGTTCCACATTATCAATATTAATCACACAGCTTAAATTCATTTGCATCTAGATACACCAAATTCTCAATACATGTTTTCTTTATGAATGCACAAGTTATGAGGGTTTCTGAACTGGGATATCTCCCAACCAATACCTCCATTAAAAAGAAATAAGACATATTATAAATAAATATTACACATACAAATTTTTATAATTCCATAACTATTCGGATACTTCCAACGAGAGGTGCACTCTTAATCGTTAACATAGTAAAAAGAGTGTATTAGTTTTGAGTAAATGTCCGCTCGTTCGATTGAACCAAATTTACTTGGTCTGGTCATATAAAATTTTAAATATGTAAGCTAGTGAACCCCCGATAGATAAAGTCTTGAGATTATAGAAGCTACTGAAGCTAGAGAGATTAGGTAAACCGGAAACACGTTCACTTTTTCACTGACTCAGAATCGATCTAGAATTACTCAGTTTTTTGCAGTCTGAACTTTTGAAGTTAATGAATTACCTGATCTCACCTTTCGATACACTAATTACCTTCAGAAATACCTATAGTCTTTAAATAGAGTCAAGAACTAGTCTGTTTTGCACGTGGATCAACTTTAGATATACTTCTAAATTATTTGACATGAAAATAGAGTCTGAACCTTTAAAGATAATTAATATCTAATAAATTTTTGCTTTGTTTTATGCACAAAACAATTTTTTATTTATTTTATCTTCATCAGAGAATGTTAAACAAAACAAAGTAATTAAACTTTACGATGACTAACGCCATCTAGTGTTAGATTTTGGCAACCACATCTAAGAAACTAACAGCCAACTAACTTATCTCTCTCTCCCTCTCTCTCTCTCTTTGCAGTCCAAGTGGCGCGTCAGCTTTAGCGAATATCCCGCCCACTATTATCCGCCGTATTGCCCGGGCTTTGCCATTGTCTATTCGGCAGATGTGGTGCAGCGTTTGTATCAGGCGGCGCAGCAGTCGAACTACTTCTGGGTGGACGATGTTCATATAACTGGCGTCCTGGCCCAGCGCATAAATACAACGATAACGACGCTGCAGCCGTATGTGCTCTATGAGACGGACTGTGAGCGTCTGCTGAGCGGCGCAAGCGATCTGCGGCAGCTGGAGTTTCTGTTCACGTGGCACAGCATCTCGCCGGAGCAGGTGAGCAGCCTGTGGCAGCTGCATGTGGCACAGAACTATACGAATACGCAGCTGGAGGCGGAGGCAGATGCGGGCCTGGAGACGGGCTTGAGCTAGCTTTAAATATATATATATTGAGAAATTGTTTTTTTGGCTGTTTTTTCATATACGTTTTATTTTATTCAGGGTTTGTCTCTCTCTCTCTCTCTCTATATATATATATATATATATATATTTATATATATATATATATGTTAATCTAGAAACTAGTGTTTAGTTTATTAGTTATTTAACTTAGTTAGCATTTGATAGTTGATGAGAAAAGAGGAGGAGGAGAAGAAGAAGAAGTTGATAAACATTGCAAGTCAAGTGAACCACCAACCACCTGCCTACAATCATTCGTATATATCATATTTGATAGCATATATAACTGAAACATTACGATAAATCTAACGATAAGTCATATAAAAAGCCTCTCTGGGTGATAAATACACACACACACACACACATACATTCGCATACGCACAAATCTTAAGAAATATTTAAAAACAAACAAAACAATAGCATATAAACCAAAAAGAAAAACTTTTAATCCGAATATAATTGAATTAATTGCAAACATGACAAAACAGCAAATGTTTAGTCTGATCTTAAATGAAATTGTTTTAATTATTTTGTATATTGATAGTAATAATTATTATAGTACTAATAATAAATAACGGCATGTGAAATCTGTTGAGCGTACTTAGAATCAAATGAAAATTTACCAATAATGTATTTTTTGTATTCGTCTATAGTTAAAATAAAACTATCTAATTTTTATTATTATTCAATTGAAAGCAACAAAAACAAAAGAAACGAAACGAAACGAAAAAAAAAAACAAAAGATACAAATGAAAAAACGTGAGTTAAAAGAGGGAACATTTAAGCCAGGAACGTTAACACAAATATCAAAATGAGTAAAGAAAGAAAGAGAAAAAAAAACAAAAATATGAAAAATTTGTAACAAATGAAATTTATAAATGTCTAAATGAAATTAACTAAATGTTCAAGTTTGTCAGAAATTATATACATACATACACACATATATATACATATATATATATAGAAATATACATGTGTATATATTAAAGAAAAATTCATATAAAATAAAGAAGGAAAACTTACAAATTGTACAATGTAAAACAAAATAAAATGAGAAAAACTTTAAACTTGAATTTGAATTTCAATTAAGCTCTGCACTGCTTGGCAAGTGGTGCAATGAGAAGAAGTATGCAAAGCTGTGAAATAAAGCAGTTTCAATGTGCAGAATAGACGGTTCATAAGCAGCGGAGTGTCATGCCAGTTAGCTGCGTATTGGGCAAGGCTAATTTGATATAACGAATTGAATGGCTTAACAGTTTATGCAGTGCAAGAAGCAGTTCAAAAGTCATTAGATACAGCTGCAAGCGTGTGTCAAAGCAGCCAGCTTTGTAGCATGCTTTTAACGTGGCATAACACCTTAAAGTCTAGCAGTGTAAGCAAAGAGACAGCCGCTAGCCAAAAACGGTTCATAGCATTCAGCTGCGGAGTGCGTAATTTGCGCGCCATATTTGAAATTTCAAGTGGTGAATATTAAAAAAAAAAGTAAATTTAATTGCAATTTGAATGCTATTTGCTAATTAATTGTAGTTCATGAAAAATGCTGTAAAATGTCAAAAGCTTGTGAACTATTGAAACAACGCCTGGAAAACGAAACAGCTGCAGTGAAGAACATGCGAAATATTTCAATATTGCATCTAGTTTACGCCTTGCACAGGTTAACAGTTTGTACAGTGCAAGAAGCAGTTCAAAAGTAAACGGATACAGCTACAGGTGTGTGTCAAAGCAGACAGCTTTGTAAAAATTTAAAATCAAGCAGTGTAAGTGTGCAGAAGAGACGTGTTTCATAGCATTCAGCTACTTAGCTCGTAATTTGCGCGCCATAATTAAAATTTCAAATGGTGAACAAAAAAAAAAGAAACAAATTTAAATGCAATTTGAATGCAAATATTAATTATAGTCCATGAAAAATGCTGTCAAATGTCAAAAGCTTGTGAATTATTGAGGCAACGCCTGGAAAACGAAACAGCTGCATCGAAGGACATGCGAAATATTTCAGCTTATCTTTTACACGCGCCACGTTGAACAAACACAGAAACCATATGCAAACGACACATGTGTATTGACGTTAAGTACACGATTTGGAGTGCATGCGCTAAAGGTTTTTTTTTTTTTTTTTGAACAATTCGACTTTGGTACGCCCCCGTAGCCGTGAAATTGTCGGAAATGTGTGACGTGCTTTGGCCTTTTCACAGCGCTAATGACAGCGTCTTTCTGTTTGCCACAAATTGTTGCATGTTCAATGTGGCGGTTCAGTGTGCGCCCACTGGTCAGTGCGTAAGGACATCAAAAAAGCAGGACAGCTCTGAAATTATTATTGTTTGCTTTGCTCCCGGACTAGTTGCTACACAAAATGGGTTCGGTAAGTTTGTTGTTGTTGCTGCATATTTATTTTAGTCCGGAGTTAAACAAAGCAACTCAAGTGGTGCGTTAGCTCGTCGAGTGTGTTGCCGTCTTCGTTAGCTGCAAATTATTTACAAGTGCAGGCAAACAACACAACACAGGCAACACATTCCGCACACAACTTCATCTGCAACTGCAGTCCGTTGCGTTCCACACGAAAACAAAGTCTCGTCTGTGGATGCTGTTTTCGGGGGGGGTCGAAAAGCTCGCAGACTCAAAACTTTAAATGTGTGTCAAGTTGTGAAGTTCGAATGCCTTATACACATCCAGCGCAGGAGTCGTTGCCCCTGCGAAAAGCGCGCCGGCGCTCATAAGTATGCTACAAAAATTTGTGGCAGCTTCTGCTCGTCGGCAGCTGTCGAACTTCTGTTTGGCCACCGTTTTTTTTTTCTTCTCAATTTTCCATCTCAGTTGATGTTGTTGTTGTTGTTTGTTTTTAGTACAAGTTGCTGCTCGTCGTGCTGGTCGCTTCGTGCGGCCTGCTGCTCGGCCTGGCTATAAAATGTTTTGTTTTTCTGCAGTTTGTTGTTAGTGCTGAACGGTGAACGGGCAGCGTTTGGTTGCCAGCATCATCATCATCAACAAAGCCAACTCTCGCGCGAAATACGAAAGAACGAACGAATTTGCTTGCTTATAAGACGCCAACTCTCTATACACATATAGCCAAAACTGACCAAAGAAAACAGAAGAAGACAATCAAAGACAGCCAAAACAATAACAAAACAGTGCAAATTGTATGAAAACAAACGAATTTTAAAAAAGAAAAAAAAAAACAAGTGCAAAACTAGAAAAACAACAACAGGTGTTTCAGCTTTAATTAAGATTATATCAACACATGTCCTGCTGATTGACTCTGTGTGTGTGCCTGTGTGTGTGTGTGTGTGTGTGTGTGTGCGTGTATGTGTGTATTTAACTGATTTGCTGTTTGCAAGCGCCACATAAAGATGGTTGAAGAGTTTCTTGAGAAATTACCCGAAATCGACACACGTTACGAGGTAAGTTTAGCATGCTGTCTCTTTCTCTTCCTCCTTCTTTCTCTGTCTCTGTCTCATCTAGTTAAATATGCTGCATATTCCGCTGCGGGTAATCGCATTGCCTGTCATTGTCCTGCCACGCATATCCTGCTGTGCAGCGCTGGCAAATAGCAAATGGCAAGTGGAGCGCCTTTTGTTTCCCAGCCACCTGCTCAGCATCCTGTCGTCCTTTTATCCTGGCTGCCTGGCTTAAGCTGCCGCTGCTGCTGTTTGTTTTGTTCTTCAAATTACATTTCCCTCTAACAAGAATTCACATTTCGCTGACTGCGCGGCGTATGTAGGCCGGATATTTAATCAGTTTGCCGTTTCCCAGCAACATTTGCTTTTTGGCTTTCGCGGATCGCTTTTAATGCAAGTTTTTAGTATAAATATTTAGCAGTTGCCTCAAGTTTTTTTCCCCGAGAGATCCTTCAGCCGGCTTTTGCCAAGAGCTAAAAGCTTACCTACCAAATTTAAGCTGAAGCAGCATAGAGAACATTGTTGCAGGTTGAAAAAGTAATTTTGCGTAGTTTGAAGCATGTTTTTTGCTTTATTTATTTTATTTTTTTTTTATTTTTTATATTTTTTATTAAAAAGTTTTCTGCTGTTTTATAATGTTTTATAATGTTTTTTTTAACTTTGGCTGACTTTATATACTAAGACTGTCTCAAGTTGAAGCTTACAAGTCTTTCACTTTTATGGGTTCTGAATGTGAACCTTGTTTTACATTTTTAACTAAGACTTAGTCAAGCTAAACTCTTAGTTGCTTTCTTTAAACTTGCTGTGCAAATTGTACCAATTTTTTTGTTAAACTTTTTTATTTTCATAAACTTTTTTTTTGTTTTTTTTTGTGGATTTATTATTGCTGCTTTTGTCTAGGAGCGCATTTATATCTAGACCTTAACTTATGTTGGAGGCTGAACGCCTGTTTATTTTTTCATAAACTAAAACCTTGATTCCAACTAAGCTGTATATAGAACCACGTTTCTAGAACCTGTTTTCCATTTAGATTGCGAACCTTCTTTTCAACTTTCAACTTAGACCAACTACATATACGAAAACTGACTCAAGCTAATCTCTTAGTTGGTTTCTTTCGATTTGCTGCGCAATTTGTAAAATTTTTTTTTATTAAAAATTTTAATTTTCATAATTGAGTGTTTAGTTGAGGTCCATCAAATGTTAACTTCCAACTTGTTGCTAAGTTTGAACCACTTTTGGAATATTTTCTGAACCTTATTTTCCACTAACATATGCTAAAGCCTGTTGAATAGCTGAACATAACATAAATGATAGCTGCAGATTATAGAGGAATCTATATATAAGGCTTTCTGCTACGTTTTTAGCACACTTTTTGAATAGGGTAGGCGTTTATTTGTTTCCAATTGTTTCCAACTTTTCTTAAATTGATTTGTATTATTTTATTATTTATTTTTTTTCTTATATGAAGTTTTTATTTGCAATCTGTTCAGTAGGACAATCAGCAAATTGAAAGTTTAGGCGTTGGCATTTAAGTATTTAAATATTTGAAGTAGCGTTTCAGCTCGAACAAAATAGCTAAGCTACAGATCATAAATATCATTATACATCATTTTCTTTGCAAAGTTTGAACCACAATTTTAAGGCTTAGCATGTAAATGGAGCCTGTTTTCCTTTCTCAATAGCAAACTAAATAACTGAAATAACTAATAAAATATAGCAGCTGGACTAGAATTTCATTCAACCACTTGTTCAAGCTTTTATAAAATTCGTTAAGCTGCATATTCACATTCATAAAGTAAAGTTTGAACTTTGATTAGCTTTGATCGAAGCATTTGTTGATCAAAAATGATAAGTTTAATGCAAAGGTTTAACTTGGGCTAAGTTTCGACTCTATATCTATGATTTCCTATGCTTGACAACTTGGAGAATTCAAATCTCTTTTTCAAGCTTTTTAGCCAACTGATGAAAATAAAAATGTTGGGATTCAAAGCTGAAGGCATAAAGACTTGTAAAAAGTTAATTTAGCTGACTTTCCACATTCGTCAAGTAAGTGATATATGCTTGGATTTGCCATAAACTCAGCTTATATGACCCAAAATTCTAAAAGAAATCCAAAACTCACTTTCACTCTAAGAACTCAAATCAATTTCTTTAGTCAAACAGTTGGGCTAATGAAGTGCATTTAGCGAACCCAGCTAAACGCTGCACAAACTAATCAAAAGCTAATTAACTCTATTGATTATAAGCCTTAGCCACTCCATAGACAAGTCCCCAAAGTATTTCATGGCGCACAATAAGCAACATCTTACACTTACAATCTCTATCCATATCATCGATATATATATGTACATATGAATATACAAAGACAAAGTAAACTGTGCCAAAGGCAAAAGCCGCTGAGAGTTAAGACAACAGCGACAACAGCTTAAAAGCCAATTAGCGCACTTTCGACCCGGCTCATGAGGGCCAAAAAACTACAACAACAAGTCAGGGCCAACTGCTTAGCCTGCGCATTAACTTTATTAGCCAAGAACAACTAAATAGTTCGACGAAAGATAGAGATATATACATATATATAAATGTATGCATGAAATGTATGAATATACACCCAACTCTTTTTTTACACGAATCGCCAATAAGACTTAATAGTACATGAATTATAAAAAAAAATTTGATATATACATAAATACGTGTATGCAAGCGTTTGTGCACCCAACTCTTTTTTTACACGGTTCACCAATAAGACTTAATAGTACATGAATTCCTACAAATTTGTTAATGAACTTAATAGTACGACGATAGCTAGATATACATACATATATATCTTTGTACACACAACTCTTTTTTTACACGATTTTAAAACACCGACTAAGTACATGAATTCTTAAAATGTTGTAGGGAAACTAATTTATACAGCATACATTTGGGCGCATACCCGATTTTTATTATCAATTTTTTCTTTATCTCGTTGTACTTATATTTTTTTCTTAGTCATAATCCTGACATGCTTTAAAATTTCAACGTAATCTTATGTTTTGTGTAGCTAGAAATCAAGCAACATGCGCTATAGACATAAGAACAAAAGCTGCAATAAAACTTTATTAAAAAATAAAAAAAAAAAAATAAAAAAAATCAAACATTATTTAATCAACAAAAATCGTTAATAACAGACATTTTACGAAAAAAAAATCAATAGAGGCCGTTAATAACTAACGACACTCTTCATTTGAATTCAGTTCGATAGTCCTGATAGGCATATCTGACATCTCTTATAAAGAAAGCATTTATTAAAATATTTTATAACATTTTTTTCCTAATTTCAATTAGAATTGTTATATGTTTAAACTATTTTTAAATTCTTTTTAATTTAATTTTTTTTATATAATTTAATATGTATTTCATTATTACTCCTTTACCACGGTTTTTCAGCAATATATTAAGAGTTTTAAGTCATAAAACATATCCCCAAATTTACTATTTGTTGCATATATTTTTAATACACGATTTTTATCTGCGTGCTTTTCAAAGCACCCTACTAACTACCGTGTAAAAAAAGATTTGGGTGTATATACAGTCAACGCTTTTTGTAACAATGGCCATTCACAAGCCTTTTATGCCCCACTAACTGGCTGGCAAACAAAGCCTGTAAACTAATAAACTTGTGAAGGCATCAACTAGCTGTGTGGGTGCGTATGTGTGTGTGTGTCTGTGGGTGGACTGTGTGTGTGTGTGCGCGCAATCGCGATCAATAAAAGTTAATTATTCAATACAACATGCTATAAACTTTCACTCGCACTAATCCACACACAATGTGTGTGCGCCTATATATATATATATATATATATATATATATGTGTGTGTTTGTGTGTGTGTGTGTGTACCGTGCGAGCTTTTGTTTGACTTACAGCTGTATGCGGCAGCGAGGCATCTGCCTACCTCCATTTTGTTGACTTTGCGGCCGGCATTGTCGCTACAATTTAACCGTTAATTTACATCGCAAAGTAGCTGCCACAAACCACCAAAAAACACCAACAACAACAACAACAACAAGTTATTAAAGAGACCCCCTCCAGCACAGCTGGCTTTTAAAACTAAGCCAGAAAAACAATTTTCAACTGACTTTATAAACTTGAACTGGACATATGGCAGGACGAAGCACTTGGCTTACAAGTGCAAATGCACTGAGCGAAAATCTATGCATAATTAATAAATATTATTGACCGACATAGAATAACAAGTCATCAAATTTGAAGAGTCTAGCCTTATTTGAAGAGAGAAAGAGAGAGAGAAAGAGAGAGAGCACTCACAGTTATTCTTATAGGAACATAACACCAAACGAATTTCAAGTCACCAAATTTGAAGAGTCCAGCCTCAAAGAGAGAGAGAGAGAGAGAGAGAGAACACTTACGGTTAGTCTTATAGAAACATAGCACCCAACGAATATACCCACTTACACTTAGTAAATGAGCAACAAGCACACAAAATCCCATAAGCTATGTAAATGTAATTACACTGTGAAAAATTAAAGTACATTAGAGCATATAAAATATATTTAAATAACATATTCTCTTAGTAAAGCTTTCAGTACGAGAAAAGTGCATGGTAAATGGATTACAGAACAATTACACTGTAAAAAATTAAGCTATGTTAGAGCATGTAAAATATATATAACTAAACAAATCTCCGAGTAAAGTTTTGAGTAGGAGAAAAGTACAGGGTATCTCCTTTTTTTCCTACAAAATCTAATTAAATTTATAATTTAAAGTTCATCTGCATTTCTTACAGTGTAAACGTTCCGTTTTGCCATTTTAGTATAGTTTTAGATAGTAGAAAAGTACAGGGTATCTTATTTTCTCTGTATAAAATCTACAAAACTCACACAAAATCCTATAAGCTATATACATGTAATTACAGTACTTGTACACTGTGAAAAATTAAAGTATATATTTAATTTATTATATTTAAATAAGAAATTTTCTTAGTAAAGCTTTGAGTAGCAGAAAAGTACAGGATAAATGTAATTACAGAATAATTACACTGTAAAAATTAAGCTATGTCTGGCCATATAAAATATATATAAATAATAAATTCTCTTATCAAAGTTTTGAGTAGGAGAAAAGTACAGGGTATCTCAATTTCTCTGTATAAAAAATAATAAAACTCATACAAAATCCTATAAGTTATGTAAATGTAATTACAGTACTTGTACAGTGTGAAAAATTAACCTGAATTAAAGCATTTAAATATATATATATAATAAATTCTCTTACCAAAGTTAAAGTTTAAGGAGAAAAGTACAGGGTATCTTATTATCTCTATATAAAATCTACAAAATTCACACAAAATTCTATAAGCTATATAAATGTAATTACAGCATATATACACTGTGAAAAATTAAGCTGCATATAAAATACATATAAATAATAAATTCTCTTAGCAAAGTTTTAAGCAGAAAAGTACTGGGTATCGCATTTTCTATTTAAAAAATTTAAATTTTTTGTTGTATAGTTTTAAATAGTAGAAAAGTACAGGGTATCTCATGTTTTCTGAATAACATCTGCAACAGGCATACACCATCCTGTAAGTTATATAATTGTAATTATAGAACAAGTACACTGCAAGAAATTAAGCTATGTTAGAGCATATATATAATAAAGTTTTGAATAGTAGAAAACTACAGGGTATCTCTTTTACTCGCAATAAAATCTAATAATATTTATAATTTCAAAGCGCATATGAATTTTTTGCAGTGCAGCCATTGCCATTTCGTGGCCTAATTGAAACTCAAGTGCCTCGCCACAAATTGTGCTCAAGTTTTCGACTACGTTCGCATATTTATCGAACATCAGCCACATCGTCAGCATCAGCATCATCATCATTATCATCATTATCATCATCATGATTGCAGGTGGTGAAGAAAGTTTTGTGCAAATCCATTTACATAGAACATTTTCGTATAGATTTGCTGGCAACCACCTGCGCCTCGCTGTGTTGCTTCTCTGTTTATATGCAAACAAAAAAGCAATTTATGTAGACATTTTAATTGAAGCCCAGTCCACAGCTACCTGAATGATACACACTCACACACACACACACATACAGTTACACATGCACATGTAAATGAAGAGTATTTCATGGCAGTTGGCATGCAGCCAGAAAGTTGGGGCAGGCAAATGGTCGTTGAAAACTTTGTCACATTTTGCACAGCCAAAAACATTTTCAATATGCAAAAGTCGTTAATATGACAGGCGCAGAGGCGTGGCATGTACCCTCTCTCTCACTCTCTCTTTCACGCTTACTATGTGTGTGCACGTGGCGTATGCGTAATATGCTGCATAATGCGTGTTTAGATCAAAATTGAATTGCGCATTTTACATGGCGTATACGTGATGCTCATTTTGGCAGCCCGCATTGCCGTCTCCCTCGCGCCCCCTCTCTCCCCCTCTCTCTCTGTCAGATTAAACTGAAAGTTATTGTCAATTCGGCGTGTTTCAGCTGAAAGATGAAGGCGAGCGATAGCCGAAAAAATGCCAAAAAAAAGAGAGAGAGGGAGAGACAAAAATAAATCATCCGATTTGTGATTCGCTGCTCTGCATTGTTGGCCTTTGATTTATGGGGGAAAAGCATTTGGCTATTTACTGTCTGCATGCTTTTCATTTATTTATGCTATTTGTTTTTGCAGCTTTCCCCATTGAATTGCAAAATTGATAGAAATTTGCAATTTTATTGCTTCATTATAAGAGAGAGACACAGGACACGAATATGAGTCATGGAAAAAACAACAGAAAAACAAATACAAATAGAAGAAATGCAGTCGAAAGTATTTGACTAGCTGATTATCTGTTCTATATAAATGCTATAAATTATATATTAAGCAGATGTTAGCCGGCGGCACAAATAATAATATGCGACACGCACTTGATATAAGTTATATATATATATCAAATTATTATGGAGGTTTGTCCAGGTGCGTTCGCATTTTCCATTCTGTTAAGTGAATTTTTAATTTTTATTTATATTTGTAAGTGAATTGTTTGTTAAAGGATTGAAAATGTAAATGTTGCAATTGACAGTTTAAAGTTGCAATGCATCAATGAAATTTAATGTTCCATCCATTTTTCACGGTGGATTAAATCAGATTCCATAAATTGATAATAGTAAAAAATGATTGAAAGATCAAGTTTAATTGATGCAAAAATTGTGATTAATAATTTGAAGTTTGTAATTTATTTATATTTATTTTTTCATCCATTTTTCACTCTTTGTGGTGGAATTATTCAGATTTCATAGACAACAATTAAAAACGCTCTAGTGCAGTCTGCCCAACTAGGAGATCCCCTAAATCAAGTACGATATGGTGTTTTAAACAACCTAGCTTGTATCTTTATATTTACCCTCTGCGCGAACACACACACGCACACATATACACAAGCACACGCAAGCACGCGGGCCGCTTACTGCGTAGTTGATTTAACGGCTGTGCTTGGGCTGCATTCTGGGCAGCATTATACGAAATTGAGTGATCAATAACTTCGGTTCTAGATATACTTTCATAATGAAGTTTTCAGGACATATTATTGACATCTAAATGTGTATATATGCGAAAATCCAACTCCCTAGTATTTGAAATACGTTTTTTCCACTTTTGGGGCTAATGGGGGGAGGTATCCAAAATATAAAAAAATTTATAATCTTTTTTTCATCACAAAAACCTTCATAGTCAATTTGGTGTCTCTAGGTATTATGATCTTCATGTTATAGCTTAAAAACAAAGTAAAAATATCGATTGTTATCGATAATAAGGAAATTGGATGAGTTATCGAAAATAAAAATAAACTTGTACTGCGTATGGAATATGAGAATATATATTTTGAGTTTCAAATCTCTAGCTTTTGCGGTTTACGAGATCACTGCGTTCATACGGACAGACGATAAAGTCCAATTTTGACAAGTTATATACTTTTAAGCTGGCTAAAGTCAATAGACAAATTGTGATTGGAACTATTTGACTTGGTAATCCCATGAGATCACCATCAAACATGTTGAAACTAAAGTAAAGTCGTGTCTAGACATAGTGTACACCCTATATAGTGAACACCTTGATATAGTGAGCACCCATATATCTACATAGAGTACTCTAAATAGGTTCGAAAGTCACCTTGTGAATGCAAAAAAGGAAAGGCCAATTAGAGAATTCTTTCAATAGGCTTACATTTATGTTTCCCTCTTTTGAATTTATATTATCAAAGTATATTTTGAGCAAATAAAACCAGTTTTTGAGCAAAACACTTAACCTCGATATAGTGAGCAACCTCAAATACTGTGAACAGGCTTTGCCATAATTAGTTTACTATATCCACTATATCTATATTACTGTATATGATTGATTGAATGCCTATCGATAGAAGATATTGAGAGTACTCGAAAAGAGGCATATCGTTACTATATAGGAGTTTATTTATGCGATCTGTTGCCTATTTAAGCTCAAATATATAAGCTTAAATTTGTTAATAGAAGTTATTTTTGTTTAAAAAAATATACAAATTTTTTAAAAAAAAAAAAAGAAATTTTGTAACACAATATATTATTAATTTATATTTATATTACATGATATAATATGGAGCTATTATATATGTTGTATCAAAAGAAGATTTTTGTACAAGTTAAATAATGTAAAGTTTTTGATTAGCTTACACTCATTCCGAAACCAGGAACAGCCTGATTTTAGACTCAAAAAAATTTATTCATTAAAAATTCTCATAAGTTTAGTAAATTATTTACTAAATGTCAATCGACAAAGGGAATTCAAAAAGCATAAAGCAAAAGTATTGAGAGATCAGATTTCATTTAGTTGAGTTTAAGTCTTTTTAAGCTCCAACAGCCATAGATGAATATCTATCAACCTTCGACTGCCTTAAGCTCCACTCGAATATCGAATGTCATGAATTTTGAATAGTTTATTTGCAGAGAATCCATCATTTTCTTCAAAAATACATATAGACGAGGCAGACAAACAGGACTTTAAATGGAATTTCATGTCGTGTTCTCTTTGGCTCGCTTAGTTGAGCTTCGCTCAAAGTCCTTCACACAAAACATTTTATCTGCTAATTCCCACATTGGGTCAGCGCTCAACGTTCCGAGTGCGGCGTTCAGCTGGGCCAAATGCGTTTATTACAGGACTAATCCTGCAGGACAATGGCCAACTCGGTTCAGTGCAAATTTCATTAATAAATGTCGACGAGCGCACAGAAAATAATCCATTTTACTCAATGCCCAGCGTGCACGGGAGGGTTGTGAGGGAGGAGTGGGGCGGGGGTAGAGGAGCTAGTGAGTAAACCGAAAATGTGGCAGCTGAATGCAAACAATAAACATTGAAAAATATCACAGCTCGACGGGCAAACGCAGCACAGCAGCAGCTGCTGATGTTTACGCTGCTGCAGGCAGCTGCAAAGCCGAAGCCAAAAAATGGTCAGCATCAGATATAGCGAGAGGGAGAGGGGACGAGGGGCAGAGGGGCAGAGGGAGGGCAGGATTTAAAAACCGCATACGGCAAATGCTTTTGTTGGCAAAACATGAAAAGTGCAAGAAAAAAAAAACAATTTATCTACTTCATATTTTTTGGGAGAAACAACCGCAACGAACAGCATGAAGAGCGGGATGAACGTGCGGGATGAACGAGTGGATTCATAAAGTGAACAACCAAAAGGGAAATGAAGGGTTTCACTGCATTGCCGAAGATTGAATGTCCTTGCTGTTATTATGGCAGATAAGCAATGTAATTACGTTTTTAGAGTACAAAATTATTATATTGTAATGAGATTGCAAAGTAATTACATGTAAATTCATTTCTAGATTGCAATGTAATTACATTGTAATTACATTTCTAAATTGCAATGTAATTATATTGCTTTTCTGCTATTTATCAGCAAGGATATGCAACATTTGAGAAGTCAGTGATTCCTTCTGAAGCTATCATATTCAAAACGAGTCTATTGTTCCTATAGGATAGCACTAGAATAGAACAATGCGAGCTTTCGAGAGTATGATATTTTAATATTATAAAAACTCAAATTTTTTCTTCATCAAAATTATAAAAAAGAGAGTATTGAAAGCATTTCTTTGCGAAAGCCTTATATACATATTTGAAAAAAATGTTTTTTAAACATTTTATTATTATTTATTATATCCTATCAATATGGTAAAGCTCCTATCGAATTAGATCAAATTTCTTTGCTTTCTTTGCTGACACACTTGATATTTAATAATATAGAAACTTATGATACTTTCACCCAACTTTAAGCAAAAAGCCTTTTATAGGGCCACTAAAAAAACTTTCAATACAACGGAACTCAACTTATTTTTTCATATTCCCGGAATATGACACAATAAAAAACAGCTCATATTACCAAGTTAGCATTAAGTTTATACCTAGCTCATAAAAGTTTGCACATTCCATTTCAAAAATTTCATAATACCTTTATTGCTAGAGCATTAAAAGAGCAGCAGAAAAATATGGAATATGGCGTCCGACTGACAGGCAGCTCCAACCAACCGCAAGAGGTGTGTCCATGTTGCAGGATAAATGCAATTTGGCTGCCGTACACGCTGCTAATTAAGTTTCCCAAACTTGCAACTTCAAACTGACAGCGAGTAACTTCGTAACCAGCTCTGACAAATTCAGCAGTGCAGCAAAAGTTTTTCAAATGAAAACTCATATATGAGTAGAGCTACTACGGTTTTTTTTTGCTTCTGCTCGTAGCTATTATTATACCCAATGAAAATCTATAAGGAGGGTATATTCATTTTTTTCGAGCATATAAAACGTGCAGAGGAAGGCTTCTACTAGTAGAAACTAAAATCAATAATAACAAGATTTTTGGCTTGAACAATTTTTTTTTTGGATGTGTCAGACTCATTCAAAAGATCGAAACTTGAAGCAGCATAAAATTTGTTTAAGTTTTGGCAAAGTTTTGAAAGTTTTAAATAGGAGCCTTTAGACCTGAGTCGTTTTACTAGTTTGCATTAAATTTGATTACATTTTTGGAACTGTCAGAAAATTTTTAATTTACTTTTTATACTTATTTTTGATATGAGTTGAGAATGCATAAAAAAAATATTTTAAGAAAAAAAATGTTAACTATTTTTATTTTTTAATTTTGTAAAAATAAAAACATAATATTTTCTCCAAAAAAAACTCAAATAAAAAATCTGAAAAATATTTTAATTTAAATCTGAATTGGCTTTGAATAGAAAATAAAGCCAGTGTAAAAATAATTATGAGAATTGCAAATAGTTCAAAAAGCGCTTCAGTTTAGACGAGTTTGAATTAAAGGTCGTTGGCATCGTCGTTCATTTGCCAGTCTAACTAAATTGTTATCATATCATGGCTTGCCGCTGTCATCTCATCTATGTTTATGCGATCTCTTGCAGGATATTGTGCCCATGGAACAAGTGAGCTCGATGGTCTCCAACGGTGGCGGCAGCGTAACCATGCAGCGCGACGATGAATACCGAAATCGCATCATGAAAAGTAAGTGTGTCAGTTCTGTATATGTATATATATATATAAATATATATATATATATATATGTATACATATGTGTATGTTGTGTGTAGAGCACCCACCAAACCCCGTACCGTATAAAAAGTAAAGAAAACATGAAAAAGAGCCCGCACCCAAAAACCCCCCAAAGAGCCAACATAAATATAGAAAGGTAACTGCTTCTGCTGCGGCTGCTGCGCTGCATTTTGGTTTCTTTTGCATGGGAGTATTTAACTATCCCTGACCTACTGGCTTTGCAGTTGACATAGTTTAATCCCGCAGTCGCAGCAGTCGGCAAATAAATAGCATTTCACATTTCGCTTAGCGATATTGCACCCCTAAACCAATACCCCCCCCCCCCTCACACACGCCCTGCATGCATTGCCTGCATGGCTTAGACTTAGTTTAAATAAATATGCATTACATATAGATATATATATATATATATATAAACAAATGATTTCAACTAACTTTCATGTTGCTTGCCCAACAAATTCGCCGAATTTGGAAAACGCTCTCTGTACAAATTTGCATAACAAACAAATATAACGCATCATCAACCAAAAAATAAACCAACCAACTAACCAACCGCTTCTCTCTCACAACTCTCTCGCTCATCTGTAGTACGTAGACTTGGTGAGTCCGAAAAACAATTTAAATTAAATAACTTTAAGTATTTTCTATTTGATTGTGTAAATTACAAAATGAATACGTGAATATGTATTTGCCACAATGTAAGTATGAAAATATTCCATGAATTTTCAATTTCAATTCGATTGTGTGTTAAATTTTTGATTTCAAATTGAATTAGTTTAGCCAAAAACCAAGTTCCAAAGTGCATTAACATAACTAAATCATGTGCTCTGCATAAAGTGTGCAAGCATGTGCTTGTGTGTGTGTGTGTGAATGTGTGTGTGTGTGCACATTAGCCTAACATTTGTGATAAGTGCTTTGCAACCATAAAGTTGCGTCTTATGGACTGTGTGTGTTCGGGGCGTATACTTGATATTTGTTTCAGCTGGTTTACGTCTCTCTCTGTCCTTGTCCCTGCCTGAGGGTGATATGAGGACTATATCTTGATAAGTTGGTCCACACACCCACCCACACACACACACACGGTAAACGGACAGGCGACATCTTCATTTGTCGCTTTCCAGTTCTGAACACACATAAACCATCATCTGCACTCGACTTTAATGACCACCACGACCTGCATACAACAACGGAGTCGAGCATGGAAAATCAAATGGAGTAAATATTGATATACAACTATGGCATACCCTGTAACGACAAGCAAATTAATTTAACAATTTAATTATAAGCCATATAATAAGCCATATAATAAGATGGAAAATTATTATTGCTTTTTTCCGTCTGTTTACTCTGTTTTTAGTCTCTTTTTTCTCCATTCTTCTATCTTACTCTTTCTTACACCCTTCATTCTTAGCCTCCCAATACTTATTCAAACTTCCTCTCTCTGTCTCTTTCACATACTTACTTCAACACCTTATATCTATTTCCCTAACTTTCTCAGCTAATTTATCATACTCTCAATATACTTTCTTTTTCTCTGGCTCATTCTCTCTGTCTCTCTCTTGTTTTAATACTCCGTATGTCTCCGTTCAGTGTCTCTTATTTGTTTGCTTCTTCCTCAAATTCTATTTTGCCTGCTTTTATATACCACTTTCTCTCTTAACCTTTTGAATGCTCTGAATTTCTATGTCTCTCTTGATAGCTTTCTTTCTCTTTCTCTTTCTCCCTCTTGATCTATCTTTGGCTCTCCCTCTCTCTCTCTTTCCATCTCTTGATCTGCATCTCTTACTTGTTCTCTCCTCTCTGTTGCTCTCTCTTGACCTGTCTCTCTTGCTCTTTCACTCTTGTTCTCTCTTTTTTTGGCCCTTTCTCTCTTTTTCTTTCTCTTTCTCTCTCTTTCTCTTGATCTTTCTCTCTTTCTCTCTTGCTCTCTCTCTTTTACTTTTTGTCTCTCTCTTTTTCTTTCAGTTTCTCTCTCTTTCACTTGAGCTTTCTCTCCTGCTCTCTCTCCCTCTCTTGATCTTTCTCTATCTCTCTCTGTATCTCTCTCTATTTCTTGCTCCCTCTCACTCATCCTTGCTCTCTCTTTCTCTCTTGCTCTCTGTCTTTTGCTCTCTCTTTCTTTCTCTTTTTCTCTCTATTTCCCTCTTCGTATGTGTCGATCTTTCTCTGACTCTCTCTTTCTCTCTCTCTTGCTCTCCTTTTTCCTTTTCTCTCTTTCTCACTCTCTCACTATTTTACTCACTATGTCTTCATGTTTCTGACTTCCTTTGTCTTCCTCATTATACCCTGAACCCATTGAAAATGGGAAATGAGGATATTCGATCAATTTTCCCCTTTCAATGATATCGATTTAAAAAGTTATCGAAATTCAGTTTTTTGACCATATCTCTTACATCTTTTTAGCTACAAATACCAAATTTTGCATTAAGCTTTCTGTAAATAAAATACATTTTCTTTTTTTATATTTTGGATACCGGCTCCACATTTTACAAAAATTAATTTGTTCGCAAAAAAAAATTATCAAAGCCACAATTTAATTTTTTTTAATTTTCTTGACAAAACCGTATTTTTAATAAAATAAAAGCATTCAATATTTAAAATTTGATCAAAATATGTTTAGTAATACAAAAGTTATTAAAGAAAGCATTTTGTCAATTGACAAAAGCAGGCGGCAGCAACCTAGCATTTTCCCTATACGTGTGCACACATACATTCCAATCAACTATGCAGTGCATGTGAATATGTGAGCGTGTGTGTGCGCGCAGGGGGTAATATGCATAGATAAAAAGATGTAAGCTAGGTTGTTTAAAACATCAGCTCGGACTTGGTTCAGGGGATCTCGTAGTCGGGCAGACCCGACGACAGCTTTCTTACTTGTTTTCTTTCTGTCTCTGCCTAACCAACGCTTTCAGCCTCCTCCTTGTCATACTAATCTACCTTACTATTGACCTCTATCGAGGGTATTAGAAAGCTCACAATGCACAACACAGCGTCCGAACATTTTTCATCATTAGTTAATTAAAACCTGCCCCTTTAGCCTCGCCCTGACCCCAGTGCTCGAAAGTTCGCCTTGTTCGACTATTTAGGTCTCTAATTTAGCATTTACTTGGCTTTTAGCAGCTGGCAGCTGGCAACTGGCAGTTGGCAGCTGATACTCTCGTACTCTCATTTAGCAAAGAACGCGACGAAACCAAAAGTAAAACAAATAATTTGCAGGCTAAACAAAGTGCAGCCAAACAAACAGATGGCCAAATAAAAGAAATTAAAATTGTGAGACGCTCCACGTTCCACTTAGATGACCCTCCCCCCTCCCGCTCCCATCTCGCTCTTTCTTCCATCCTCTTTTCTCTGTCAACTGCGGCCGCAAAGACAAACACAAAGCGCAGCCAAGGCCCAGCCAAGGCCCAGTCCGGCCCGTTGGCGCTGGCTGCCAACCAATCGAGGACCAAGTGGAGAGACCAGCAAAGAAAGCACAGCAGCGCCTGGTTCAATGCACCGACAGACTGTGCCTCAAGAGCCTCAAGGGGGGAGCCTTGGCAAAACTTAAGAAAAGCGCCTAAGCCTCAAACACGAAAAAAAAACAGTCAAGCACACACTATATAATACTATATACCCGCCTGCATTTAGCTGCAAAACTGTTCTTAGGCTTTTTCACTTAGTCTCCAGCTCTCTCCCTCTCCCTCTCTCTCTCTCTCTCTCTCCTTCTCTCTGGATTTGCCAGCAAATATCTGGCTTGGCTCGGAAGTCGCTTATGAATTTTCAAGATAAACGACAGTCATTTATTTGGTATCTTGCTTAGATTCGAATATTTTATTATATTTGATTTTGCTGAATACCCTGGAATAACTTATTATGTAAGGGTCGAATGAAATTAAATTCAAAATTATATTTAAAAGCAAGTTTATTTTCTTAGTTACAAGGCTCAGCGAACATTATATATTAAATTACATAGATTTATAATTATATTATACAATATAAGATATCTTTGAACTGATATGAAATAAAAAAACCTCTGAACTTTTTCGAAAATAAAGCATATATGAATTTTAAATGGTTTTTCTGGTCTAAGCTTCCATCTCAAGTATTTGTTTAAGTATAAAATTTTAAATTAATTGTTTAATTATTATTTTAAGAAATTTTTTTTTCTACTTTGGAGAATAAAATATGTTTTTTAACAATTATAATAATATTTCGCACAGAAAGACGCATCTCTCCGACTATATAAAGTATATATATTCTTGTTCTGCATGACGAGCTGAGTTGCTATAGCACTATCCGTCTGTCTGTCTTTCTGTCTCTCTGGATCAACGCAATCTGCCCCCAGACTATTAAAACTACAGAGCTGAAATTCGACACAAAATTCTTCTTTCTACTGCAGGCTTTGTATATCTCGAGAAAGAAATTTTATAGTGGGAAGATTTCGACGTTAATCAGCGAATTGAAATGTTTACCATATACTTGTGTATTTCGCCTCCATTAAAAAATATATATTGTAGTATATAGAGCTATGTCAAATCTTCTACAGTTTAAGCGCTAGAACATCCAAATTTGGTAAGTAGTAGTCTACTCCTTAGAAGACCTCTCGTTAAGATCAATTAAAAAGTTATATAGACAAATTGGGAAGTGTATCTAGTATTTAACTTAAGTCCTCTAATACTATGGGCGCTGTTAGAGGGAGAGTCTTGAAACTTAAAACATATA
The DNA here is from genome assembly GCA_035045545.1 of Drosophila gaucha. NCBI lineage: Eukaryota > Metazoa > Arthropoda > Insecta > Diptera > Drosophilidae > Drosophila > Drosophila gaucha. The sequence continues at coordinate 1,697,714 of JAWNOY010000286.1, forward strand.
TTTGTATATACCACTCCCAAACATATACTATATAAAACTACGCCCATTAGGGGTGTGCCAAATCGATAGAAACTGTATTTCGTACCTAGAAAGCCAAAAATTAAGATATACCTTAAGCTCAACTGCTTTAACAAAATGGAAAAAATTTATGGGAGAAATGGGAAATGGGAGAAAACTATGTCTTCCAAAGTTGTACAGCTAAAGCCCAAAAATTGTACATATATATAGCTTGATCTTTTTCTAAACAAATCAGAAAAACAATACTTATATCCTTTACAATATTAAGGGTATTCCTATCTCTCTAGTTATTCCTAATTTTATCTCTTTAATATATATATATTTAATTCAATTCAATTCAATATATATATAATTAAATCTCTTCATTATATATATTTATATATAATACAATAAAATTCAATATATATATAACTGAATCTCTTCATTAAAAAAAAAGTTTTTGAAAATATTTACGTGTCATCTCCTATTCGATCACTTTTAACTAAAAAGATTTCGAGCTCAATGGCTTGGCAAATGCTTTAAGTCTGAAGCATGCTTCAGGCGCACAAATTGTTCACAAGTTTCGGCTGCGAATGCTGCTCAAAAGTTGCGATTTTTATGTATACTAAATATAATCGGAATTTGTAGAAATTTGTGAGTGTTGGAAAACGAGTGCTACTCGATGCATAAAACGAATCGAATCAAAAGTATGGCTTGTCAATGCCAAAGGCAGTTGGATGGAATTTGAGAGCTTAAAGAATTGAATCGAGGAATTTAATTTTTATATATATATTTCAAATATAAAAACTTTTATACTGCTTTTTATGCTTATTATTCCCTTAAAAGCGTTTTGCTAAAAGATTTTGCTTTGATTAATGCCCAGCTTGTTTTAAATGCCAACTTAAAAGCCCTTATTAATTAATGCGCCCATTTCAGAGGCTAAAGTCTAGAAGAGGCTGAGTTCAGTTTGTAAAGCTGCTGCCATTTTAGCTGCCATTAAAGCGCAATAATAGGCGCTGCCAGTGTTAGTCAACGTCTTCAGCTGGCAACTGGCCAAGCTTTGACAATATGCCCAAAGTGGCCTGCGCCACTATCTCTCTGTCTGTCTCTCTCTCTGTCTGTCTGTGTATCTGAACACAATGGAGCATAGAGCATAGAGAATGACGCATTTGGGTGCAAGTGGCATGTGGCCTCATGCGGAAGTTGTTAATTTGACGCACAAAAGGCGTCGTTGCTGGGCATAAAAATGGGCACAAGTGGCGCCTCGGTGCAACAGGGCGTATACGTAATTACTCCTAGACTGACGGCTATTATACAGCTGCATAGCTCTGTATCGCCATTTGCAGTCTAGCCAACATGCAACTTGTTGCCATGGCGAGCAGAGCTCAACACTGGACAACACACAAAAACCCATAGTAAGACTTTGCCAATAAAGACTGCGCAATTTATTGGCAAATGCCGAAGAGAAAAAAACTTCAATTGGTTCGACCTCAACGACAGGTAGGCAGGCAGGCAGGTAGTCCGGTAAATGGCCACAACACAAACAACTAATTAAGGTAATTTATTTTCATTGCACGTTCATTTTTATACTCATTATACTTATTTTTATTGCTTTTGTTACCTGTGGACAGTTTGTTTTTATTATGGTTTCTGTGTTTTTTTTTTAGTTTGATTAAAATTGTAGATTAGGTTTATGAGAAGTGGGCTGTTTATTTATAACATTTTGTTGAAATTAAATAAATTAATTAACATAAATATTTGAACATAAATATTTATCTACATGAATATTTATATGTTATAGAAACAATTGAATTTCATTTTGAAACTGAACTCAACTTTACTGAAAAGATTTCATCTTTATCATACTCTTTTCATTTATCTAGAACAACTCATTCTTTTGTTCGTTCGCTCTTTCTCATTATGCTTCTAGTAGCGTCACTTTTTCTCTCTCTTTCTTTGACTACATAAAAAATATATAATATAAGAAATTAATTTTAAAATAAAAAATAATTTTTATCCCTTTCTCAATTGTATTACTCTCTCTTTCTCTCCTTCTAACTCCCTCTCTTTCTCTGTCTCCCATTCGCAGTCTGTCTCTCTTTGTGTCTCTCTTCCTTTCGTCCTTTCCCTCATTTTCTCTAATTCTACCTTTGTCTCTCTGTCTCTCTTTTCTTTCATTTTGATGGTTCTCTCTCTTACTTTGTTTGATTTTCTCTGTGTATCTATCTTTTCTTCATCTCTCATCTCTCACTGAAAGTCTCTTTTCTTTTATCTCTCTCGCTCTCTCTGATGCTGCTCTCACCCATTCTCTATCTCTTTCTAACTATCTCTCTTTCTCTCTCTCTCTCTCTATATATCTCCTTAACTAGCTCTCTCTCTCTCTGATTCTGCTCTTTCTTACTCTATATCTCTTTCTAACTATCTCTCTCTCTTTCTCTCTTTCACTCTGTCTCTCCCTATCTATCTCATAACTAACTCTCTGCCTCTCTCTCTCTCTATCTCATAACTAACTCTCTCTCTCTCTCTCTAACTATTACTCTCTCAAACGATCTATCTCACTCTCTCTCTAACTATCTCTCTCTAATAATCTCTCAAACAAACTATCTCTCTTTAACTGTCTCGCTCTCAAACTATCTCTCTCTCAAACTGTCTTTCTCTCAAACTCTCTCTCTCTCTCTCTCAATGTCACTTTCTCTCTGAAACTATCTCTTTCTCTCTCCCAATATCACTTTCTCTCTCCCAATGTCACTTTCTCCCTCTCTCTCTAGCTCTATCTCACTCTTACTCCCTCTCTTTCTCTTGCATACTCTTTGCCTTTTTACCTTTTATCCTTGCCTCTGTGCGAAATAATACGCAACAACAGTAAATGCCTTTCAACTAATCTCTTAATCTCACGTCTTTTGTATCATGTACTTATATTGTATTAAAGGCCATCTTAAACTATAAGACAACAACAATTGAATGCTCAGCTGTCACTTAAGTAAATATCATGGTTATTTACACAAAGTTGCTCAAGTTCACTCAACGGCTGCTCATGAATGAAATAAAAATGTTGCTACTTAAATATTTACAATTCAATTTTTGAGAAGGCTCACGGCGATAACGAGACGACAGTGGGCTTTCAAATGTATATACAAAGGTGGATTGCAGTGGCACATTATAAAATATTCAGGTTTATGCAAGCATGTAAATGCCAACAGAAAGAGACAGAGAGAGAAAGACAAAGAGAGAGGGAGAGAAAGTCAAGAGTCCTTGCATGACTTTCACTCGGGAGCAACCGGTTGAAAGTCAAAATACTTTCAGCTGTTTGTGTCCTAAGAATAAATGGCCTACTTGCACCTGCCACCTGCCACCAGCCAGCTGCAACTTGGTCTGGCCAAGTCGAACATAATGAAGCATGCCACAGCGCGGGCTGTGCGGCATGCCGCAAGGCTCGCTTACAATTACAGCTGCTCGGCTTTTGTCATTCTCATCTATCGTATCCTATATATACTACATATATACCATATATATATATATATGGATAGGTATATCATATCGTATCTAGTTCGAGGTTGATAGCAAGACACAAAAGCTGCTTTTGGCATTTAACATAACCGAGAGGCTGCCTTCCGTTTTTGCACAAAAAATATAAATGACTAACGACAGTGCACATCCTGCATCCTTGAGCTCAAAAACGTGAGACCGCGCGTGCAGCCAAAACGCTCCTCGCATACGAAGCTATTAACATGTCCATAGCTGTCCAATTGCACAAATTGGTCGTACATCAAAGGAGTCCCCGTCCCTCGATTAGTTCATTGTACGTGGCCAACGAGCGCAAACTGCAAAGCGTGTGCAGGACATAGAATATTTGAGCAGGAACCACCGAGAACCGCTAGAGAAGGGCTTCGGTATTCTCTCCTGGCAGTGCAGCAGGCAATAAATAAATTAAATAACACTCGAGTTCAGTTCAGTTGGAACTGGTCTATAAACAAAGCCGGTGGTGGTCAGCGCATGCCGAAACAAAAACTCTTCGAGTGCTTAAAAAAATATATATAAAAATTTAATTAAAAATAAAAACAAAATTTATTCATATATTAACAAAGTGAAGGCAAAGCAGCAACAAAATTGTAGCTCGACTGCCAAACATTTAATTTTGATTAAATTTGTTTTGCGTGTTTTTTGCCTCGTTTGCTACCAGGCGTTGCCCGGCCCATGAGCACCAACAGCCGCAGCAGTCAGGCGATTTTGCGTAAGAGAAACAAATGTTGTTCGAAATACGTTCAAATGAACGAGTCATTAAATATAAACTACTGAAACTTAATCAGGAATTAGTGTATGAAAAAGTTTTGTGAAATTTAGCTCAGTAGTTCATGAACAATGCTCTTTGCTCACTAATTCAATTACTCATGAACTTTTTCGCTTTGTTCAATTGCTCATGAAGGATATGTTCATTTGAGTTGTTCAGTTGTTCATATGAACGATATATTCTATTAAAATTTGTAACTTTTCATTTTAAGTAGTAGAATTAAGTGAACTAGTGAATACAATGAAATGAACTACCCAAAAGTGAACAATAAAGTTATTTACGGATCAGTGAACAACATAGTTCAATTGGTCATGAATTTAAATGGTTCAGGTGTTCATATGTACTATAAGTTCTATTGATTGTTCATATGAACGATCCAACTGTCTATTATGAGTGATTTGATCTTCTAAATAGCGAATTTGATCTTCTAAATAGTACAATACACATACAAATGAATATAGTTCACGACTCAAAAATGAATAAAAATTAAAAATAATTTAACTTATTCAGTGATAAGCGAACGAAAAAGTTCAATCTGTCATGAACCATGCCTTACTGTAGTGTTCATAAACTACATTGATTTGTTTAGAAGTTCATATGAACGATGCGTTCTATACTTTCTATTGATTTACTTAATTGTTCATGAATGACATTACCTTATTTAGTTGTTCATTGGAACTACTCGTTCTGTTCAGCTGTTCCTAGGAACTAGGAACTACTCGTTCTATTCAGCTGTTCTCTCTGTTCATATGAACTACTCGTTCTATTGAGCTATTCAGCTATCGAATTAGTGACCAACTCATTCTATTCATGATATACTGAATAATTTTTTTCGTTCATGAACTGCTCAACTGAACGGAACTAGTGAATTAAATGAACTAAGTAGTTTATGACTCAAAAATGAACGATTGAACTTATTCGAAATTCAGTGAACGATATACTATATTCATGAATGACATTAGCTTCTTTAGCTGTTCATATGAACCACTCGTTCTATTCAGCTGTTCAAAAGAACCAATTGTTCTATTGAGCTATTCAGCTGTCTAATTAGTGACCAATCAATATTATTCGTGATCTCAATGGAACTAGTGAATAAAATGAACCATATAGTTCATGTTCGCAAACGAACTGCTGAGCTTTATAATCATACTGAACTAGAATTCGCAGCTCTATTGGAAATGTGTTAGTGCGAGTGGTTGTATTTATGTTTATGCAATTGCCTTTGTTGCTCTGCTTATTTAAATAAATGCTGAAAACTTTATGCGGCATGGAAACTTTTTAATAGAGTTCTTGGCTTGTGAAGCATTCGAGCGTTGCTTAAAGCGCAACTTAAATAAACGAAAAGTTTTGTTTGCTCAACTTTTTAGTTGCTGCAACTTGTGGCAATTAGCAGTATATAGAGATACTTTTATCTATGCTTAACGCACACAAATTGCTCACTGACTGCACAACATCATAAAGCACAAAAGTAGAGAAATAAATTTCAATTTGGATTGTAACTGAAACGGCCTCAAGATATCGGACCGCACGGACAGTTTGTGGCAGTCGACGGCTGCCAGCATGCCAGCTGCGGTTGGTCAGCAGCGGCATGCAGCACGATCATCCTTGCAACAGCAACAGCAACAGTTCATGCCGCACCATCGCACTAGCAACGGCCAACGTGCCACAAACGTCTCGAACAACTACAACAACAAAATGCTCAGCAGCAACCACAGCAGCCAGCGCGAGATAAGCGCCTCGCCTCGCCGCGTAGCACTCGATACAACTGCCTCCGGGTCGACGGCAGGCTTTGGCTTTAGTCGAGGTAAGCTTCGCATGCAAATCACAAATTACCCAAAAGTGGAGGGGAAGGTGAACATAGAGAGGGTATCTATGATAGCCAATTGTGTGAGTGGGCAAAAAGGGGAATAATCATATTGTGGAATTATATTGTATTCCAATCAGAAGGAACTTACGACTCCATCTAGTAATTAGTAGTAGTTAGGAGTAGTTATCTATATATGTGTAAGAGAGAGAGAGTAGCCTACCTATGTGAAAGAGAGTATCTTTGTCATTTATGGCAGAGTGAATAGTAGTCAGAATTTATTAAAGTTAGATTGAGAAAGAAAGAGAGAGAAAGGGAGAGAGAGAGAAAGAGAGAGAAGGAGAGAGCAAGAGAAAGACAGTGAGTTAGATAGAAAGGGAGAGAGAGAAATAGAGAGAGAGAGAAAGAGAGAGAGAGGGAGAGAGAGAGATAGAGAGAGAGATTGTGAGATTAAGAAATGGAGAGATAGACAGATAGAGAGACAGAGAGATAGAGAAATAGTGAGATAGAGAGATGGAGAGATAAAGAGATAGAAAGAAAGAGAGATAAAGATAGAGAGATAACGATGGAGAGAGACAGATGGAGAGATTGAGCGATAGAGAAATAGAGAGATAGAGAAATAGAGAGATAGAGAAATTTATAGATACAGAAATGGAGCGACAGAGAAATAGATATATAAAGTGTTAAAGAATTAAAGAGATGGAGATTGAGAAAGATGGAAAGATATAAAGGTAGAGAGAAAGAGATATAGAGAGGTAGCGACATAGTGAGAAATAGAAGTTGAGGGAAACTCTTTCCCTAATTACTGGTATATACTTATAGTATTAAATACTGAATACTAAATAGTATTGAATAATTATTAATATAACACGGAAACTGGGACATAGAGAGAGTGAGAGAGATAAGTATTTAGAAGTCACATATTTCATAGTAGGGTGTAGTGAAGTAGTAGTAGTTATCTATGTGAGAGAGAGAGAGAGAGAGAGAGAGAGTAGTCTATATATTTAATCCATTTCAAGTAATTGCTATACATCAGAAACAGTTGTTTTAAGTAATATCCATGTCTGAAGTTGCTATAGAAAGTATATCTTCTATGTGTGTAAAACCCATTTCATATTTTAGGTTAAGTTAAGTAGTTAAGAGTAATTAGAACTACATTTTATTTCGATAAAGTAAGTAAATTGCATACTCAAAAGGAAGAGATAAGTAGTGAGAAGTATTCCAATTTGACAGACTAGCTCACTTTTTCCTTTTTTTATAACAAATCATAATCACATATTAACTAAGTGGGTGAAGCGTGATAAATATTGAAAAACTTTTGCGCATGAGTTCCTATATGACGCAATGATTAACGTCATAGCAATGTCTTATGCGCGTCATCGCTGATAAGAATTTTAATGGGAAATATGTCAAGCGGGAAGTACACTTTTGTATTTCTAAGATATAGGATTATCTGACTAGATTATGTCAATTACTCACATGTGAAGCTATTCTTTAAGTCCTTAAAATAAGTTATATGACGCAGCTGCGGGATTTACAAAAAGCCAATCCTTATAGAAATTTAAATTCACAAAGATTATCTGAAAGAGAAAGTTTAAATGGGATTTAATATTATATATGTTTTTCTTTAACATATCTTATAATATATAATATATATAGAAATTTAAATTGACAAAGATTATCTGAAAGTGAAAGTTGATATGGGACTTAATATTATTTATGATTTTCTTTAACATATCTTATTATATATAATATATATAGAAATTTAAATTCACAAAGATTATCTGAAAGAGAAAGTTGATATGGGATTTAATATTGTATATGTTTTTCTTTAACATTTATTATAATATATATTGTATTTTCTTTATTCTCATTTAAATATCAATCAACTGAAGATAGATTTCATATTAATTTATAATATATAATATTATCTGAAAGTGAATGTTGATATGGGACTTAATATTATATATGTTTTTCCTTAACATATCTTATAATATATAATATACATTTTAATATATATTCTTTTTTATTCTCATTTAAATATCAATCAACTGAAGATATATTTCACTTTTATAATAAATTTCGCATTATTTTATGTGCATATTTTATAGTAAATGAATTACACGCATTTCTGCATCATTAAATCAACGAGGGTCTTTTTAAATTAATTACTGTGGTTCCTCGTGCAGTTGATATTTCATTTTTCATTTACCATTTGCCCATTTTCCCGTTTCCATTTACCTTTTGCCGATTTTTCACATTTTCCTCGTTTTTCTGCCTGTAAGGACATTTTTACTTGGACTGGCAAAGGGAATGCACTCAAGTGAAATATGTTTTAAAATTGCCGAGGCGTGTTTGGCAGCGTCAAGTGGTGCAGCAGCAGCAGCAGCAGCAGCAGCAGGGGGCGGTCGTGGCATGTGGCGTGTGCAAACACACATATCCGTTGCATGCAGCGCCACATCCGTCGCTGATAATTAAGTTTTGCAATGGGATGTGGAAAAGAGCAGGGACAGACTAGTCTGGCCAGTGACGCGCATTAAGTCGCCCACACACCCCGAGCACCACCCTGCGCACCGCCCTTTAATTGATTTTCCAGCTGGCCACGTTATCAGCGCTTGCCCGTTTGGCAGCTGTCGCCTGCTGTCTGCTGCTCGATTTGCCCTTTGCCATTTGCTTATTGCTCATTCAATTGTTTACTCGCGTTTGACGATCCTGTTTAACACATCCTGTCTCAAGTCACAAATCCATTAATTGACCCCATAGCCTAATTAGGCAGTCGAGGGAATAATCTACATAATTTGCAAACTCTGTTAAATATACTGTAAATTCTGCTAAATATATATATATATGTATATTCTGATAAATATATATATTAGCAAAACATATAATTTCCGTATTTTCAGTTTGTATTTCGCTTACTTTAAAGGGAATTCAATGAATTGAGTGCTCACTAGTTTTTCCCCATAACCTTAAACAGACAGTCACAAAGAGACACACACACACATACACACGCGTATACACACATTGACACATACATGCATCAATATTTCATGCCTCGTCGCAATATCAAAGGACACTCAGAGAGCCGCACGACATAATCGGAAGCAAGCGCAAAAAAAAAGCACAAAGATAGCCAACAACAAAAAGACAACAAATAAAACAAGAGACAAAAGGTGACTGTGGTTAGTCAACTATTGAATACCCTTTAACGCAGCTCAATATAAAATAATATTTATATAAATTAGAATAGAAATCGAAATGAAATAAAGAAAAATAAGAAATACAATTGCTCTATATTGGACTAAAAGCTACATAAATATGAATTTAGTCTTATATATCTCTAAAATCTCTATATTTTATATGATTGACGGACTGACTGATTGATGAATAGCTGATAGCTCAATCCTTAAGAGCTGAGTACCTAAATTTGATACACTTCCGCATTATATACATTAATGAAGTTAGGAAATATTATATTATAAAGCTACATAAATATGAATTTAGTCTTATATATCTCTATATTTCTACATGATTGACGGACTGACTGTTTGATGAACAGCTGATAGCTTAATCCTTAAGAGCTGAGTACCATAATTTAATATACTTGCATTTAGTATACATGAAGGAAGTAGAGAAATAATAGATTGATTATTGATAAATCTTTAATATCTCTATTTGTATAACTAATAACTCACTTTTATTGATCGATTGATTGAAGGACCGATTGATAGATGAATTACTCACAGCTCAATCCTTTAGAGCTGACTAGTTAAGTTTTGTATACTTTCATTTTATATACATTAATGAAGTTAGGAAACATTATATTATAAAGCTACATAAATATGAATTTAGTTTTATAAATCCCTAATATCTCTATTTGTATAACTAAACTTATCAAAAATATGATTGATTGATTGATTGAAGGACCGATTGATGGATGAATCCCTCACAGCTCAATCCTTTATAGCTGAGCAGTTACATTTTTGCAATAGTCATAAAAATGCATAATAATAAATCAATAAAAAAGTTTATTCGACAAATTCCAAATGGGAAATGGAATGAAAATAATAAATACTTAAAGCACATGCTTTAAAAAAACAAGTAAAAATTTATAGATAATAAGTTTGAGTAGCAATTGGGATTGGAATTCACTTTAAAATGTTTTCAATAAAAATAAATAAATCGAAAGCTAATATATACTTTTTATTATATTATAATATATTAAATATATTTCATTTAAAAATTATAATAAATCATGATTTTTCTTTAACAAAAACAAAACTTCAATAAAATTATAAAAATTTTCGTTTCATCATAAACTCACTTTGTCACGGAACTTAAATATCCTACGCAAGAGCATGAAAAAAAGAAGTGCAAAAGAAATTGTGCGACAGTTGCTGCCGATGTTGGCGCCTGACATTCATTTGAAATATATATATATATGTGTGTGTGTGTATACTAAATATATAGTTGTATCTATATGTGTGCGAGTGTATAAGTGTTATTGGGAAGCTGGGAAGTCCGCTTTGATAAAGTCATTTCATGTTCAGGCCCAGGCAGCTGTTCGATGAAAAGGCTGCGGTAAAAGCCAGCAGCTCCTGCTGCAGGACCGTCGACCAGAACCACGAGCAGAACTCTGGCAGACGGACTAAATTATTGTCGAGCATTTGCAGCATTTTTCTCAATTCTCATTTCTCATTTTTCATTTCTCATTTCGCTTTTCGCTTTTCGCCATTCATTTTATTGGCAAGAAACGTGTCGTCAATGTGTGCAGCGTTATGAATTATTGATTGGGCCAGCCTCAGCTGGACATTTAGGCCAGTGGGCGTGGCAGCTATTAATGCCCAGGCCCTAAGAGAGGGGCAATTAGTGAGAGGCCCCTGATTGCATGTAGTGCAGCTTATCTGGGCTCCTACGCAGTTTTAACAAGAGTCCCAAACTCAAATTCAACTTCAACTTTAACTTTAACTTTCAATCCGACTTTCGACATTTCGCTAGGGGCCAATCAGCTTCATAAACTGAATGTTGGTCGAGCTGAATAAATTTCACTGCGCTTTCATATTTTATGAGCGAAAAAGGGAAAGCGAAGCGAGTGGGCGAGCGAAAAGACAGCCAAAAGATAAAGAACTAATAGAATTGTGAGTGAAGGCGCTTGGGCAATCAGTGCTGCCTTGGATATGAAACTATCAATAACGGATGGTATACCCTGTGAATACTGAAAGTAAAGAGTATATTGACAGAGCAATGAATACTTAAGAAATTGAATACTTAAGACGAATCAGTCTAACTATGCTTGCTTTTCATTATAAGCAATAGTTAGCTAACAGTATACCCTGTAAATACTGACTGATAACAATGCATCTATTGACAGAGCAATGAATAATTAAGAAAACATGAATATTTTTCTTACCAGAATTAGCATTCGAGTGAGTCGAACTATGTTAGTTTGTCAATATAAGCAATTGACCACTGATAGTATACCCTGTAAATACTGATAACAATATATATATTCCAAAGTCAATGAATAATAAAGAAATTAACAGACCAGTGAGTCGAATTATGTTTGTTTATCAAAACAAATCATCAAAAACTTATAATATACCCTGTAAATATGTGAATAATAATAGAGAAGGACTCCTATAAACGAAATTCGTATACATTTTTATGGATGAACATCGACAGCTCTTATATGAAACTACCAATAACTAAAAAAAATACCCTGTAATTGTGGGTTATAAAGGGTATATTACCAGAAGATTGAAAAATGAGTAACAGAAGAGCTGATAATATATATATAATATATATATTACCCTGTAAATAACTAATAGAGCTGGTATATTGGCAAAGCTGAGAATACCTAAATATATTTTTGAAACATAAATTTATTATTAATTATTTATTATTAATTTTTTTTTTATTATTTATTTATTATTTATTTATTTTTTATTTATTATTTATTTATTATTTATTTATTATTTATTTATTATTTATTTATTATTTATCTATTATTTATTATTTATTATTTATTATTTATTTATTATTTATTATTTATTATTTATTTATTATTTATTTATTATTTATTTATTATTTATTTATTATTTATTTATTATTTATTTATTATTTATTTATTATTTATTTATTATTTATTTATTATTTATTTATTATTTATTTATTATTTATTCATTATTACTTTATCAAATAGTCTTCACCTGAAATTCGGCTACCTCCAGGGTATCTACTAGTCGTTTATTTGCCACAGCTCCTTGCCAATTTTGATATGTAATTCCGATGTGAATTTTTGTTATGTGAGTCCCTATTCAACTATTCATGACTGCAACAGTTGTAAAAGTTGCTTTTCAAGTGGGGGAATCTATGCGGCGTATGAGCAATTGCTGTTATCTGTCGAGTGGGTGTGTGTGTCTCTGTGTGTGAGAGTGTGTGCCACAAAATGTGCTACAAGCGCCCACAAGTTGCAGGTCGAGTTATTGTTGCTGTTGTGGCAATGTTCAAGCGAACATTTGCTTGACTTCCAGCTACATAATAGACCTACAGCGCAAACAAACAGAATGCCAAAGTGTCAGAGTAACTGAGGCTGTGTGTGTGTGTGTGTGCGTATGTCTGGCAGCAACTTTCACTGCGTACGCCGAGACAGGGACAGTGACCTCATATGACAATAATTCGACGCATTTGTGTCACATGACACGCAGAGACCCAGCAGCAAAAAGCGCAAACGTCAACAATTACGAGGCGCAGGCCAAGCCAACCACCCAACCGCCCAACCACCCAAGCCACCCAACCACCCGCTCTTAGGCTATTCAATTGCCGTGCCAGGACATTGTGTCTGTGTCCGCTTTTTGGTATCTCTGTCAGCCATTTTTCCCGTCTTCCGTTCGCAAGCTAAGTGCGACATATTTGCCTGGCTAATTTTCGCACACCGAGCAGCGCTGCGTCGCAGGACATGCGGCTCGAAAGTCCTGGCCCTATGTGACCGGCATCCGTTTTTGGGTAGCTTTTAGACTTTTGCCAGCGCACCAGGATTTTACAGTTCTTTTGCTGCTTCATACAGACGCCAGAGCAAAAGGGTTCTGTAATTATGTCACGAAATGTTTGAATCGTAAAAAGAGATATTTTTGGAATGCAAATGCGTTGGGTATGCATGCTCTTGATTAAGAGTCTATATAGACTTGTAAAATAAACTGACTTTTATTAAAAAAGTAAACTATATAAGCTAAAATATGACACATTTAAAAATATATCTAAATATCTCTAAAAAATTGAAATAATAATTATTTTGCAACTTAAGTAAAAATTTAAAAAGTGGAATCTATTATTTTACAATTATAAAATATAAATATAAATAAATACAAATAAATAAATATTTATAAATATTATTATTTTTTATTTTATTATATGTTATATTACTATTATTATTATATTATTAAAAATATATTATATATTTATTTTTAAAGCTATGTAAAACTTGAATAAGTGAGCCATGTAGCAGGAAAATGTTTAAATGAAATATTAAAAAATATGAAAAAAGAAAATATTTTTAAAGTAGGCTTTAAATTCTAAAGGCATCTTGATGAAGCTTTTCACCTTTGTGTCTTTCGCTTAAAACGATTTCATGGTTTTAAAAAATAACTTAACTAAGAACTATTTTGTCATAAAGGCAACAAATGAAGAATCTGCTTCTGTTTGCCAATATACTTGTTTAGACATTGGGTATATATATGTATAAATATATTCTTTATCAACAACGAGTGTCTAGTCAATAAAGTTAAATGCAGTTGAATCCCGATAATTCATTCCTCGCTAAAACAAAAATCTCATAAGAAAAAAAAATAAATAAAAAATACGAATTATCGGGATTCAACTGTATATTATATCTGCTTAGCTTTAAAAACATATTTCAAAATACTTTTTCTTTAAAGCTTGATCCCTGAAGTGAAAGAATAGAAAGACTTTTTTGTAAAGTCCCTATAACGGTAGTGCAACATCTTAGTTTCTATATGGAATATCCCCTTTTATCAAAGCAACATATCAGAATCTTCTATAGTATTGAATGTTTTACATTCTTTCAATACCTCTTTTCATTTAATATTATAAATTCATATTATATATATACATACATAATCAACAAGTATCCTGTCAACTATTTATCTATACGAAGTAAGCTCTTCTCTGAAGGAATCTTTATATAGTTTTTGTCTTTACAGCTTCATCACTTCTATCAAAAAGTGAAAATTTATTTAAGTTGAGGAACTATATTATATAGTACCTATAACTACAATATATACTCTTAATATTATCATTAATCTAAATTTGAGATTCTGAGATAAAAATATCTCAGCTTATCATGCCTAGTGCCCTTAATTTGCTAGGGTATTCTAGCTGCTACCTTCTCTCTACATTACTTTTTTCTGCTCAAATTTCTTTATATTTTTCTATCTTTTTTTGTGCTTTCTTCTTCTTTTGCTGTTTTCCCTTTTGGCATTTCTTAAGCGCTTTGCTTTGCTCGCTGTGTCATCCTTCACTCATTGTCATTGCTGCTGCTCTCCACTTCCGTTTTCGGTTAACAGACAGCAGCTGCCTTACGATTTTTGCCGTCAGCCAACAGCTCTCGCTTTTTTTTGCTCTAAGCCCGGAAAATCAGTTTATGGTTTCTTTTTTGTGGCTTTCGATTTTGATTTGATGTTGGTTCTGCAAGTAAACTGAAAATGTTTTTCCGATACGCAAAGTGCGTGGCGCCTATCTCTGTTTATAGGTTTGTCCATAAAAAAAAGAAATGAAACGAATGCGATGCTGGGCGTGCTGGGTCTAGAGCGTAATTCAGCTAATAGCAAATGTTGTTGTTGTTGTTGTATTTGTTGCCCGATGCCCAAATCAATCCGCACATTAATCAAATGCCAGAAGATTAATTAACTGCGCGCACTCTGAGTGGAAGTGGAGTGGGGCATTGTGTATGCATAAATGTCACACATAACAGCACTCATACGCACTGTAGTGCCACATTTAACACGTCGCTCAATGGGGGCCTGAAGTCCCGCTACTTGGCCCGATTGCAGCCAGCCGGCGAATGCGCGTGGCATTTAATGAAGCGTAAATGGTAATTGACGGCTCAAAAGCAAAGCCTCGCTGCCTCTGGTGACCCAAATGTGTTCGAGCAGGTTCATTAGAACAACTCCTACTCTTATAGGAGACAGAGTTTTGCTCCAATTGAGAATCACATAAAGCTTTGGGTACAGGTACTCTCATATCGTTCCGTGCCGGTAAACAAATGCTGAATGGGTCTTTGAGCAAATTGAAAAGCGACACGCGCCAATACAATGCAAATCAGCAGCAGCCGCAGCAACAGTCGTGGCAGGTGTCATAAATACATTTTTGTCACCTGCACACGAAACGGACATCGGCTGCGATTCGAGTCCGAGTCCGAGTCCGAGTCAGAGAAATGTTTTTAGCACATGCTGTACTAAAGAAAACTCTCTCTCTCTCTCTCTCTCTTTGTGTGTGAGTTTCTCTCTCATTTCCCCTGCTCGAAAAGCTTGCGAGTTAAGCTTTATTCCTGAAGTTCAAGCCAGGCAACAAAATGTTAACGTGTCGCACAATGCGCAAGGTCAGTGCAAGCTGGAAAAGGTAAAAGCTGGAAGGGGCTGCTGCTGCTGCTGCAACTGCTGCAACGCAGCAATAAAAAAAAAAGCTCTTTGATCATTTGCCCTAACAAATGTCTCTGCCGCTGCTCATCTGCTGCTGCTGCTGCTGCTGCTGCTGCTCTGTTGATAACAAAGTTTTTGCACTCTCACGCAAAGCTCTGCTCCTGGATAAAAAGGATGCGCGCTGCCAGCACACTTTCAGTTGGATTCTGAGCGAGGCAGCGGCAACAGCCCAAAATAGAAGAAGCACCACAAATCGGAGATAGGACTATATATACATATATATATACAGCGCAGCCTGGATGGCCAAGGAGTGCTAGCTAGAAAACTAGCTCAAACTAGTCTGCGTGTGTGTGTCTGTGTGTGTGTGTGTATGCGTGTGTGTGTATACATACAATTCAATTTGTTTAAGTGTGCGTGTATGTGTGCTTGTGTGTGTGTGTGTGAGCCGCGAAAGAAAAGTGGAAATTCTGTGGAAGTGCGTGCGCTCTCTCCCTCTCTCTCCGTCTCTCTCTCTCTCCGTGTATCTGTGTGGCCATGCAAATAGTTGACTGTCTTGCACATTGAGCGCAGCCTGCACCACCGAACCGCACCACGCAGCAGATATCAGCGACAGCCGCCGAACTGGCGTCGTTTTGCGAGCGCGGCTTGATGCCCGACTCGATGATGGATATGGAGCATCGGGATCATCAGCTGCATCGTCCACATCATCAGCAGCAGACGCATCGTGTGGTGGCCACCACCAGCACTAGCACATTTGCACCGCCAGCGCCAGCGCCAACAACAACAACGAGCACAGTGGAGACGGCATCAACAACTAGCGACAGGGACCACCAGCTGCCCATAACAGGCACACCAAGCATGCAGCATCATCATCAACAGCAGCAGCAGCAGCAGCAGCAGCCTCAGATGCAGCTGCAACAGCCACCACAGTTAAGAGAACGCGAGCACCACCAACAACAACAACAGCAGCAGCAGCAGCAGCCACAGCAGCAGCAGCAAATGCAACAACAGCAGCCACAGCAGCAGCAAATGCAACAACAACAACAACAGCAGCAGCAGCAGCTGCCACTGCCGCACAGTCATCATGCGCTAATGCAGCAATCGCATCAACAGCAGGCAATACACAGAGCCGAGCAGCGACGAGGTGAGTGAGGAAAAGCGCATAGCAAATGCCTGGGAAATGCCTGTACAAATATATATATAGATATACATATATACACATATACATATCTGACTAATTGTGTATATATTAAAAAAAAAAAAAAGCATTGAAGCTGCTTGCTTTATTATTTCTTATTTTTTTTGTTTAAAACATTCTTTATGAACTTGTTGCGTGGCTGCCCTTAAAAGTATGCTACATATTTTTTGAAGCGCTGCTTTTTAATGTCTCCATGAATTTTTCACACATATACATATATATATAGATGCGAGGGTGGTCTGAACACTTTAGAAGCAAGCCAAATGTATATAAAGATTATTTATTTTTATATTATTTTATTATATAATTTATATTATTCAAACTTTAGTTAGTTAGCAAACTTCTCGCTCCACCCTCGCATTTCTACATATATTTTCATACTTTAAATGGCAATTTTTGTTGGCAATTTCATTAGCGTAAATGGCAACACTCAACAGGCTCATCATTTATTGATGCAATTTGGCTGCCAAACTGATCAGAGTGAAAGAAAAACCCAAAGGCAGAAAGAAAAACTTGCAATGCGTGGCCACAATTTGTTGATATACATATATAGATATATTATCTTTTCCAAAGCACAAATCTGGCAAGCTAATCAAGTAGAGTTGAGTATAGGTGTGTGTGTGTGTGTGTGCATAATGTCTCATTTCGAATGCGCACTAATCGCTCCATTAGGCTGAACAAAAGGGTTTGCGAAAACTAAAGCCAGGCTTAACTTTCCTGCCTCCTTTTTTTCGGCATGCACGCATTTTGCATGCAAAATTCAATCAGAGTGCCTTAAAAAAACTGACACACACACACACAGTAACATACCACTACAAGAACAAAAAATAACAACAACGTGACCCATTTTCAGTGCAAAGCTTTTTGCCAGGGGCTGCTCTGCTATGACGTATGCGTGCCGGGGCGTGGAAGGGGGCGTCGAAAGGGAGTGCGAAGTAGATAGCGGGAGGGCGGTGGGCAGGGGGCGGGGTCACTCTTTGACAGCCGCAGGCTGGTCGGTCATTAAAAAATTATGGACCACACGCTGTTTTTTCGTATTAAGCGCAACGAATTTACATTAAAGTACTATAATCAACGCGCAGGCTTTATCTCATTTAATAAATGAGATGAAAATTTTATGCAAAAAGCAGCTAAATTTAGCTCAAATGTAAGAAAATTCAATTTCAAAAGCGAATAATGGGCATCAAATGAAAAAAAAGACATTTATGTTCAAATATTTCATTCGTAATGAGAGCGAAATTTGTGCTAAAAGACTTAAATATTTTTGTAAGAATTTAAATGTAAAATGAAATTCATTTTTTTTATGGTTTTTAATTTTCAATCTGTCCCTAGGGGGACAAAAAAAAATTAATTTTTCTGAGTTGCAATAGTGACTTTCTAATGTGATTTTTTTAATTTTATTTCCTTTTTCTGAACGAATTTTAGAAAATCTGAGTTTTATTTTTATTTATTTATCGATGCTTGCTGTTTGAGAGCTGAGCATTGAATGAATGAAATTCATGAAAAGAAAAATATTGAAATATTGCAAAATAAATTCATGAAAAGAAAAATATTGAAATATTAATTAAGTAAAGCTAAAAGGAGTCAAAAGTGCAAAGAAATGGGTTAATAAATGCTTCCTTTCAACTATGATGATGAAAAGCAAAAATGAAAAGAAAAAAGCATCTGTTTTTTTTTATAGATTTGTGATTCTCAGATGAAAAGAAAAAATCATCTGTTTTTTATAGATTTGTGATTCTCAGATTCAGTAATAATTAAATATATATATACACAGAAAAATCTTACTAATTTAAGTTCTTGTAAGTCCATTTGTGCACTTTTTCTGAGATTCGAATGAATATAAAATATATGAAAATGTCGGGGAGGTCTTTTTAAAGCCCGTTTTTGTGATTCTGAGTATTTTTTTGTACCTTAAAGCCAACTCTACTCAAGGCAAAAAAAAAACAAAATTGAATGCAAATAGCCTTAGCTTACATATATCTATATTACACATTTTCCCCTTCCAACTAATTACAATTTGATGCTGGTTTATTTTTAAATGTAGCTCTTTAGCTATAAATCTATTACCACAGCCACACTCTAATACACACACACACGCACACGCACACATCTATATTTATATATAAGAGACCTTCATTTGTCAGGTTCAAACCGACACCTCAAACCCATTCCCATTTCATGTCCTCGTCCTCATCCGCATCCGCATCCTCATCCTCATCCGCATCCGCACATTCAAATTCGACGTCAACGCCATTGCAATTATTTCGAAATCAATTTCAATAAAAGTTTCGTGCGGGCCCAAGTTGGTCCTTGGGCAAAATGTTTAACAGCTTGTTGGCTTAACGTGCTCCTCTCTGTATAGGTGTGCCCACAAATACCCATCAAAGTTGCCATTGCGCAGAGTTTCAGCTCTTGCCAACCGCCCAACCAGTCTATCGGCTTTGGCGGTGTCTGTCTGTCTGTCTGTCTGTGTGGGTGAGAGCTCGTTAAAAACACTTTGCTTGACGCTCAGCGCTTGGCATTGTTGCAAGTTCTCAATGAACTGTAATTGAAACCGAAATAGAGACGCAGGAGAAGAAGAAAAAAATGTAAGCGACACTAATTGCCAGTTGCAGCTGGGAACTGGTAACCGCAAGACAAACTGCACAGCGCAGTTGCAACTGCCGCAACGCGTGGCAAATAGCATTTAAATGCATGGCATGCAACATTTATCATTTTTGTTTTTGCCGCTTTAGCTTTAGTTCCAATTAACTAATTAGTTGCTTTTGCATGCAGCGAACACACGGCTCCAAAAAAATGAATACAAAAATGAAAATCAAAATGAACATGAAAATGACAAAAGTAAACAGAAAAAGAGTATATGCCACGCCCTACGCCCCGCCCTCTCCTCGAGTCCTATTAATTTTTGACATATATTTGATTTATCGTATTCTTGCAGATACACAAGCAAAACATTCACATGGATTTCTCTATTGTAAGTCGCACGAATTTGGAAAAAGAAAATACCAAAAAAAAAATTCTTTTCTTTTTTATTTTTTGTAATAATTTTGTTTTTTAATATTGAAATTGGCAAAAAAATACTTTGAATGTATTTGTTTTTGAAATTCACTGAGTAAGCCCTCCCCCTGGACCTCATACGACTTGGAAGAGGAAAAAAGAAAATAAATAAAATAAGCAGAAAAAAAAAACAAAATGAAAAAGATTATACAAAATACCCTAACCACATTCCCAACAAACAGAACAAAACAACAACACACACACAACTAAAGCTTAACTATGATTTTTTCTCTATTAACTGTTTCTTCTTTTTCAAACTTCTTTTCCTACTACTACTACTACATACTACTATATCTTTTTATGGTCTAACTGTCGCGCGCTGCTAAGTATGCTACAGTTTTTTTTGTTTTATTTTCCGATGTTCTACAATAAACTATTTTTGATCTCTCTCTCTCTCGGGCTCCTCGACTTGTTGCCTTCAACGGAAAACTTGCAAATTTTTTTTTGGCTAAACTTTTTTTGTGGAAATTTGATATTTGATATTTTTAGCCCGTCGCGAAAGATAAATATAAATATAAACATATATAGTCTATATATATTTTCAGTTTTTTTTTGTGTGTCTGTGTCTGTGTCTGTGTGTCTTAACTGGCTTTTGAACTTTTGCAGCATTCGCTCCGAGTTGCTTCCATTTTGCGCTATAATTTTCTCATTTTCTTTGGCACACTCTTTTC
Organism: Drosophila gaucha; assembly: GCA_035045545.1. Taxonomy (NCBI): domain Eukaryota; kingdom Metazoa; phylum Arthropoda; class Insecta; order Diptera; family Drosophilidae; genus Drosophila; species Drosophila gaucha. The sequence goes on from JAWNOY010000286.1 coordinate 1,718,385, forward strand.
CGCAGCGGACGAGGAAATCAGCGACAAGGCGTCAACATGCGGCAAATTGCTCATTTTTCTATCCGTGGCACTTGTGATAATGACGCTGCCCTTCAGCCTCTTCGTCTGCTTCAAGGTAAGCTTCAGTCCTTCAATCAAATGCAACTCTTCATTCATTATGCAAACCATATATAATTTAAGTTTATAAATAACGGAAGGACGAGGCTGACAAGAGAACTAACTCACTGAGTGACTGATGAGGTTAATGAATAACAGATTCAGTGAATGATTGATTGACTGGCTAAGTGAAATTGAATGACTGATGAGTTTAAGGAATGACGTATACCTTCACTTGAAGACTGAATCCATGATTGACTAACTAAGTGAAATTAAATTACTGGTGAGGTTAAGGAATGATTGAAGTGGAGATTGACTAAAAGTCTGAATTAATGAATGATTAATTGACTGACTAAGTGAAAATGAGTGACTGATAAGCTTAAGGAATGACTGACAGACGTATAGAATAACTAAATAGCTGAATCAATAAATGATTGATTGACTAACAAAGTAAAATTAAATTACTGATGAGCCTGAGGAATGATTGACGTGTAGATTGACTTAAAGTCTGAATCAATGAATGATCAATCATTGACTGACTAAGTAAAATTAAATGACTGATGAGTTTAAGGAATGATTAAGCTATAGATTGACTTAAAGTCTGAATCAATGAATGATTGATTGACTGATAGACTGACTAACTGCTGATTAGGTGATTGATTACGTGATTGATTGACTGACTAATTGACTGAATGACTAACTTACTGATTAATTAACTGATTGACTGACTGATTGATTGACTGACTGATTAACTCACTGATTGACTGAGTGCCGTATAGACTGATTAATTGACTGATTGATTGACTGACTGATTAACTGACTGATTTACTGACTGACTGACAGCCTCATAAACAGATTGACCAATGATGGACTCATAAGCTGACTGACCTTTTGATTGTGTGACGGGTTAGCTGACTGGCTGATTGACTGACTGATTAACTATTGGATTCATGTTTTGATTGATTAAAATAGTCCAGACAAAAAGTTTTGCTCTGTAGTTGACTTTAGCTAATGTAATTGTGGGCGTTTCTGTCACTCATTTGATCTAGAAAATATGGCACATAGAAAATGTCTGTATAAGCATAAGTCTTATTTATTGATAGAGAAAATGTTGTCTGTATGGTCGGAAAGTACACAGACAACTGCGGGTAAAGTATAGTTCGATTTATCGTCTGATTGATTAAATTTATGGGCAAACATCTCTTTTATAATTCATTGAAAAAACCAATTAATTAAAAAGTAGAGTGCAAAGTTCATTGAAAAAAAAGTAGTCCCACGGGAAAAAGTGATGGATGAAAGCAGACAAAGACGGATAATAGCTAGTTAGTAATGCATAATACTTTATTACGCATGAAAAGCCAGCTGAGCTACGCAGATAAATCATTATTAAAAAAAAGTGCAGCAGCAAGCTGAAGACTATAATTCGCTGAGAAATTGCAGCTCCTGGCCAGGTCTCTTGGCTAGTTTTCATTTTCATTTTGCATATTTTACTCACGTTTCCCTGTCTCTCTCCCCCTCTCTCTTTTCTTTCTTTTCTCGCTTTGTACAGGTGGTGCAGGAGTACGAGCGCGCGGTTATCTTTCGCCTGGGTCGCCTTATGCAGGGCGGTGCCAAGGGTCCAGGTGAGTGAGTGGAGTGGCTGCTCGGGTGGTTCGGATGGGTCTGCAGCTATGCAAATTCAAGTGTCGCTGGCGTCGAGAATTTGTGTTAATAGCTGCACTTGCTCCAAATTAGCGTCAACTTTTATTTTTTTTTTTTTTTCGTATTTTGGGGGCCACACCGCTCGAGTGGTTGTCGCCTTTGTCGCCGCTCCCCCACTGCTCAGCTGCAGATAATGGACTCGCAAACTTTTTAAATACCCCACAATGCTTTCTCTCTCTCCCTCTCTCTCTCTCTCGGTCTCTTTCTGTGCTCTATTTGCAGGTATTTTCTTCATACTGCCCTGCATTGACTCGTATGCACGCGTCGATTTGCGTACTCGGACCTACGATGTGCCCCCACAGGAGGTAAGTTCGTTGTTGTTGTTCTCAAATACATACCCACACACATACATACATATATACACTCATACAGTTGACCATTTAAACGCTGCCAACTAAAAAGTGAAATACTTAAAAAAAAAAAACGAAAAACTTTTAGCTTTTGCCACACAATTTGTTTACCACAAATTTTGTTTATATGTTCGGACCCCCACACACACGCACACATATGCAAATATGCAGCTACAATTACTGTTAGACAACACACACACACACACACAGAGAGAGAGAGCTACGCAATTGGAGCATAAATTACGCATACGCAACGTTTGCTTTGCTTTGCTTTCGTTTCCTTTTGTGTGTGTGTGTGTGTGTGTGTGGGTTTTCCTTTTCATATGTTGTTGTTGTTGTTGTTGCTGTTGTACATTTTCTTCCCCTTGTTGTTATCGCATGCCATGCTGTTTACTTTGGCTTTCATTTCAGTTTCTTTCTTTTGCGTTTTCCTGCGTAACTGTGTTTCCTTCCATCTCTCTGTCTTTAACTTTTCACAAAACAGCTAAGATACTTTTCTAAGCCACACACACACACACAGCAGCAGCAGCAACAGCAACATAACTGACAGGAAACAGCAGCAGCAGCAGCTGCATTTTGGTTGCTTTTGCTCACTTTTTCTGTTTTGCATTTTGTTTTGCGGTCACACACACACACACACACATACACTCTTATATTGTTGTTGTTGTTGTTGTTGGTAGTTGTAATTGTTGTATGCTTTAACTGCTATTTATATGTATATGGTACTCGTTGTCGCATAATGTTGCCAATTTAATTATTATTATAATTGTCATTGGTTGTGCACTAGACCACAACACACCCACACACACATACATACACATACAAGAGAAACATAATTTAATTTCTGTTTTTTATTGCTATTCATTTGCCCCAACCTTATTTCATTGGCCTTCATTATCATATTCTAACTAAGTGCAACAGCTAGAGCCAACATTGATGACGTCACGTGGAGCAAACACAAGCTTTTCATATACCCAATGCACACACATACATACATATATATGTATATGTGTGTGTACCTATATAATTTTCTTTTTATTTTCATTTATACTTTTGTCGCTTCCGCCAACATTTGCAATTTTCCATTTCTTTTTTTGGCTTTTTCGTTCTTAAACCCTGCATATTTTTTTTATCGCATGAAGGACTCTGCGGCTTAACACAACTGCAACTTTGATGGCTCTTCTTCTGCCACAACTTTTTATTTTCCTTTTAACATTGTTGTTGTTGTTGTTGCTGTGCATACGAAATGATATTCGTATCGCATTCGTTTATCATTTATTGTACTTTTCTCTTTGGTTAGTTTGTTTTGTTTTCGCCTTGTTTTTTGGTGTCTTTAAACTTCAACTTTATTACAATTTGCATAGTTGACAAAAACTCTGATTGTGAAACCCCAAATAATAAAAATAAAAAAAAAATGCTAAGCATATCTGAAACTGAAACTGAAAACCCGATTCTCTGTGTTCAGGCAGAGCAGCGCACACACACACAAGCACACGCACACACAGACAAGACTTTTACTAATTGGTGGGCGGGGCCCAGTGGGATGGGGGAGGTGGCAAATCGAAAAGCAAAAAGCAAAAAAATTGAACTCAAAAATTGGCTCGCTCGAATGAAATTGAAAATGAAAATGTATGTGAAATTGTTTGCAGGGGGCACACGCACACACACACACACACACACATACACATAGCGCAGGTTTTGTGTAGCAAATACACTGAAAGAAATTTCACACACACACACAAAGCTGTTCTCAATATAAGCTGTCTATCTCTATACCTCTCTCTCTCTCTCTCTGTCTATCTCTCTCTATCTCTGTGTTTTACTGTGTCTTGCTCACTCGCCCGCTCGTACCAAAAAGCTAAGCAACCTAAAAATTTGCTTAGCTCCAACTATCTCTTTCTCTCTCTCTCTATCTCTGTCTATCTAACCCTAACGCTCTATATCTCTTAACTCTATATATACAAACTGATTTTGTTTTTGAGCTATGTTAGTTTTGGTTTAGTGAAACAATTCTTTTTGATATAAAATCCCCAACAAAAAAAACAAACCCAAAGACATGCAAAAAAAAAATAAAGTAAATAAAAAAAATAAGAACAGTTACACGAATATATCCAAATGCACTTACTTTTTGATATACCCCCCACTCTCCCAACGTTCGAATAATATTTTTGAGAGCATGCTAAATATATATATATTTCCATAAATGTCTATTCTAAAAAGCTTTCTAACTGTCAAAACTAAAACTTAAATATGAAACAAAACAAAATTAAAATCAAAAGAAAAACTCTTAAAAATCGTACACACACACAATCACACATACATGCATATGTTGTTGGCTTTAAAATTAAGTTATAGGTAAAAATCAATCTGATATCCAACATATTTAATTTTCATTGTACAGTTTTAGTTAAATTCACACACACACACATACATGATCGTATATACATACATGCCTTATAGTTTCGACAGATTTATGAAATATATTCGTATATTGTACTTTACCAACTAACTAAAATAACCGTTAACATTTGTTCTGTTTGAGCACTAGCGAAGGACGTTAAAACGTACGCACCCCAACAATAAAAGAGATCATACATATATAACTATATATATCTAATACTAGATAGAAATATATATAGTCATATATGCCGACCAACACAAATATATATATATATATATATATATATATATTTCTATGTGTATATATATATATATATGAAGCAAGCAATCCATGTCGAGTTCATCTATGTGTGTTTTGCGTGGTTTAGGCTGTTTAAATGTGGGTACACTCCAACAACAATTTATAAATATTAAAAAAGCAAAAACAACAAGAAAAATCGCAAAAAAGAAAAAAACAATTTTCGCACGCATGAAAAATCAATGAAAGAAAAACTTAATGAAATGCCGCCGCCCGCTCGCCAGCGTAACTGTAAAAGAGAAAACCGTTAGCTCAGCCAACATAGAACTAGCATCTATATGCATATATATATAGTTCAGATCGGTGTTTCCGCAAGCAAGGAAAATGCATTCAATCGCATCTTTAAGCCAATTCCTGCTACTTCTCTCTCTCTCTCTCTCTCTCTATTTCTCTAGCTCTAGCTATCTCTCTCTTAATCTCTATAAATATGCCTACTTCCCCCATCAGCTATAGTCCGACTTTGGCTATATATTTTTCAGTTAAAATATGATTTACATTTGATGAATGAAAATTTCTGAACTGAACGCTGTGCAAATTGTAATAAATGATAAACTATATACAGTTATATATATACATCTATATGACAAATAAAAAGCTCATTAGTTTAGCTGTTACAGTGTATAAACAAATATGTATGAAAATTGTTAAAAATCCATTAGTTTCGCATTGCAAAAACTATTCAATTGTATTTATAAATAAATTTATGATTTATCTTTTGTTTCGTTCACGTTTCATTGTTCTCTCATTAACTCTATATGCCACACACACACACATATATAGACATAAACACCTGCGCAATTTCAACAATTTACAGCCAATTTATTTCACCCACACACAAGCAAACAACTTAACACACACAAACACACACACACATACGATCTCTCGTCTATTGTTCGAACTGTTCGCCTTTTGTTCTCGAAAAATTGATTTAGAGAGCAAAGCATAGACAAGACTTTAGCATTCATTGTGAATACAATTGTGCACACTGCAAGCAAACATATTTCAGAACTTAAACATATAAACTTTAGATAGATAAATTTTAAAGCAAAAACTGAAATTAAGTATACGCACAGTTGCCCACAGGCAATTTTATTAAATATGAAATTACGTATACGCACAGTTGTGCATTGGGAAAAAGCTTCTAGCTGCGCCTCATTTTCAATTAATTTTCAGTTGATTTTTATGCTAATCTTAGGAAGAAGCAGAGAAAAGTGTTTCGTTTCTTTTTTGTGGCAAAACATAAAAATACTTGAGCAGCGGCCACCAAACGATGCTAAACAACATTGACACCCGGCCCAGAGTGGGCCATAAAAAGCGGTCTAGACACGCCACATGCCACGCCTACGCCCACCCGCCCCTAAAGACAAACTGTAACTGCCCCGAAATGTGGCCAGGCCATAAAAATCGCAACTTGTGAGAAAAAACTTTTGCCTTTTGCTGCAAATAGTTTTGATGGGCTTTCCGAAACTGTGTTTGAGTTTGGAGTTTTGGGGTTTTTTTTTGTCGGGCTGGGCAACAAGAAAAACTACGAGAATTCGATATCGGGCGAGTGAGATAGCAGTTGCGAGTAAGTAAAGAAGACTAAAGTGTAATCATACATCGAACAGTCCAAGTAAACAGCAAAAAAAGGAATCAAATACCATAACAAAAGAAAACATATCGACATCTCTCCCTCTCTCTCTCTCTCTCTATCCCTCCCCCGCCGCCCCCTCTCTCTCTCTCTCTTGTGCGTCTTCTCTGTAAACATTTTAATAACTTAACATTTTCAGTTTCTTTCCAAAGCTAAGTTTATCTGCCTCTTGATTTGCCAACGTTATTTTTCTTGTATATAACTCTGTACCATATATTGACCATATCTATATATATATATATATAAACACGATTTTGTGCAATAAACATACCTATATATTATACACTGTAACGTCAAAGCTCATGAGTTTGCTCCACGTATCGCTATCGAGCTCATATCACAAAGAAATATAAAGAAAATCACCAAAGAAAAAGAACAAAAAAAAAAACGATTGCTATTGAAACAACAAACATAAAGTATCTTGTATCTTATAAAATGTGAAATGCAATAGTCCAAACAATGCAAAATGGCTTTGTGCAAAGCACACACACACACACACATACCCACTTATACAAATACAAACACAAATAATCTAAGTAAAAGCCACGCTTCTCGTTTGTCTGCAGACCGCATTGTACAGCGTCTCTCCCTTTCTCTCTCACACTCTCTCCATCCTTGTCTGGCGTCAAAGTTTGCACTCTGCACTTAGCTCTAATAAAGAAAATACCACAATCACGTCCACGTCCAAGCGCCAGCTGAAGACGCTCCAAGTCAAGTGCATTTCGTGTGCATTATGCTATTCTAAGCAAAAGTGCAGCAGCAGCAGCAGCAGCCACTAAATTATTCATATATAGATGCAAGATACGACCCAAGCACAGACACAGCTACAAAAGAAAGAAACAATTTCCAACTTCGGCCTCTTCCCGCAGTTTTAATGCCCTTGCAGAAAAAGTTCTAGATCTCAATGCTTTTTTTATGGATTATCTATATGATATATGATATATACTATATATAGCAGTTCGATTTGAAAGCTATTTTGCTTTAGATAAAGTTTATATTAATGTCTTAATCAATTTCAATTGATTTTGCAGCTATAGTTGAATTAGCTACATACTTCATTTCTCTACTTTCTTTAACTTTTGAGATTGACTTCATCAGTCTTAATTTACTATATGATATATACTTGTTAGATTTATATAGAATTTAGCTTACATATACTGAAATCTAAATCAGAAATCTGAAACAAGCAGGAAAAAAATCCATAGAATACATTTTTAAAAAATAATTTTTTTTAATTCAGAAATCTGAGTCTAGTTTGCTGAACAAAATATTTAATTTTAAATATTTTTTATAAATTTTTTGTCACTAAACAAATCTTGAAAGACAAAAATTGGTTGCTGAATAAAATATCTCAAGAAAAAATTTTTTATAAAAATTATTTTGACACTAAGAAAATCTTGAAAGACAAAAACTAGTTGCTGAAATATTTCGATTTAAAAATTTTTCAAAAATTTTTTCGTCACTAAGAAAATCTTGAAAGATAAAAACTAGTTGCTCAACAAAATATCTCAATATAAAATTTTTAAAAATTATTTCGTTACTAAGAAAATATTTCAATTTAAAGTTCAAAAAAGTCATTTAAAATGACTTAAAATATTCTATATTAAAATTCTGTTCTATATTCCAGTTGCAAATAGAGAAAATTGTATTTTCATAGTCTTAGACTCTATTAACTGTAATAATGACTATCATTTAATGATATAATATTCGGATAATGAATCAAGTATATCAGAATTCAAAAGTTTTTATCAGATATGTTCCAAATTCATTATCTAGGCTCTTAATATATATCTGAAATATATATAATTTATATATTTAAACTAACTTCTTCAAGGACCCACTGCAAGGGTATGCAAAAGTTGAAATCTGAAGCTTATGTGCAGCTTATCAGCACACACACACAGACACACACACAGACACACCCACAACACACAGTAGCAAACAATAACAAGCATAATCCAAATAAAAGAATAACAAACAAAAAGCAAAGCAACAATAGAGCAACAACAAAAATAAATAGTAATAAAAACGCAAGCAAGCACGCAAATAGAGACAAACAACAAGAAAAAACAAATACAAAAAAAAATAGCAAAATGAGAAGAAAAAAAATAGAAAAAAAAACAATCCACTGCATCTTGTAGGTTCTCACAAAGGATAGCGTTACGGTTTCGGTGGATGCAGTGGTTTACTATCGCGTATCAAATGCAACCGTCTCTATAGCGAACGTGGAGAATGCTCACCATTCGACCAGACTACTGGCACAGACTACTCTACGAAACACAATGGGAACTCGGCATTTGCATGAGATACTCAGCGAGCGTATGACGATTTCCGGCACCATGCAGGTGAGTACCACACAATTGCGAACGAGGTTGCCCAAGTCCCATTTTTTATTTGCCCCCCGCCCACTGCCCTCTGCCCCCTGCCCTTTTGCACGTAATTGACTTATGTATGTGCTCCCGCCAACTGCCACCTGCCACCTGCCACCTGCCGCCTGCCACGTTGCTACGTTGCCTGCCTCGTAGCTCGCTGCTGCTAATTATTCAACGACTTTAAGACTTTCTGCACGCAAACTGAATGCTAAATATTAATTGCTAATTGCAAGTTTTGCAGCAGCTGCCAAAAAAAAAAGAGAAAGAATCAACGAATCTGCTCTCATAAGCCAGGACAGAAATTTTGTGAACATTCGCTGTACACTTCAAAAAATTAGTGATTGACCTTTTGCTTGAAAAGTAGACACATTATTTTTTTTTTTCATTTCAAAACCAATATTTATTTTATTAGAAAGATAATATCTTCATTAGAAAAAGTTTTTGTTTATGTTTGAAAATAAAAGTTTCTAGAAACAGAAACATATTTTCATATACAATTTTCCACAATTTATGTTCAGTAAATTAAAATAAATTTAAAAAAAAATTAAAAAAAAAATTCCTCTATTTCAAACAAAAAATCTTCAGACACTCTCTTGATTATCTATATATTTACTATATGCTACACTCATAAAATGAGATGAAATATATCTTACGAATTCTTCAATATATGACAAATTCCATTTTTCATTCTCAAAACAATTTTTATGTTATCATATGAAAGCTTAACACCATTTGTGACTTCTAAAATTCTTAAAAATATATAAGAATTTTTCTGATAAGAGATTTTACAGTAAGCAAACATTTAAAAATTCAGATTCATACGAAAAAATTTCGTTTAAAATTGTTGAACTAAAATTTGGTTGGAAAATCATAAGTATAAAATCTATAAAACTATATTTCTTGATGAAAAATTGTAACCCATCAAATGCTCTAATGTAAAAATAAAAAAATGAATAGAAAGAAAATTTCTCTTAAAATTTGTTGAGCAAAAATTTGCTACAAAATCATAAATAGAAAATCTTCTTTAATATATTTCTTGATAAAAGGTTTTATCCTTAGCAAATGTTCAATAGTAAAAATTATACTATTTCATTAAAGAAAATATTGTTTAATATTTTTAGATTCAAAATTTGCTACAAAATCATAAAAAAAAGCCTTCAAAAATATTATTTTTGAGAAAAGATTTTACATTCATGCAGAACCATTAAAAATGAAATTAAATGAAATATGAAAATTTCTCTTAATATTTGTTCATTAAAAATTTGCTACAAAATCATAAATAGAAAATCTTCAAAAATATCTTTCTTTTTAAAAGATTTTACATTCATGCAGAACCATTAAAAATGAAGAAAATATAAAAATTTCTCTTAAAATTTTTTGAATAAAAATTTGCAACAAATTAATATTTTAAGATATTTTCATAGAACAAAAATTAGTTTGAAATTTGTAGACTAAAAACTAGTTAGAAAATTATAAAGTAATCTTCAGTGTATAGAAATTCTTGTTCCCATTTCCATAGGAACAAATTTGTATATAAATAATTTTGCCTTTTTCAATTATGTAAATAATTTTAAAAATCTTTGAAGTATGTAAGTACATCGATTAAATCATTAAGAAATGTTTCTGCAAAAGTTTCTTTAGCTTCAATCGCACTTTATGATTAAACAAGTTAAACGATTTTGCGCTCAGTGTAGTCTCCATCAGCAGCTGCTGCCAACTTAACCCAAAATCCAAGCCAGCTTTCAGCTAGAAGCTTTAGAGCCACGATTCCAATTCGTGCTTCTTATTTATTTATTTTTTATGGCCATATGAGAAATAGTTGAGAGTCAGGCTGAAAACTCACGTCGAACATGGCCAGAATGCCAAGTTGGCCAAGTTGGCAACTCGTTGGGGCCACCAAGTGCTGCAGTTTTCTTTTTTCCACTCAGTTTAACGGTTTCAAGGATGCTGCAACGACCCACAAAACAAAAAAACAGCAAAAAAAAAAAAACTCCCAAAAAAAAAAAGAAAAAGAAAAATGTGAAATGTGAAAAGCATCACACAGCTAACAGCATGAAAAATGTGTGTGTAAACAAAAACTAATGTGTTTTTCTACTGCTATTTTCAAACACCACACATGCACACATATGTACATATACACACAAACACACACCTGGCAAACGCTATGTGGGCCAAATCATAAACAGGTTCAGCTCGACGAAGCGACCGATGCTTGGGGCATCAAAGTTGAACGTGTTGAAATGTAAGTAGTGCAACTTTTCTGTCACACACACACACACACACACACACACATACATACATACTCTCGCACACACACACACCCTTTACACAGGTTTCTATGTCAAAAATGTAGGTTGGGCTCCCTCTACTACTACCTTTTTTATTACAGTGTAGGCGTGTATTGGCCTTTGTCTGCTGTCATAATTTATTATTAGTCGAGCTGCGGGACAAGTGGATGCGCCCGCTGTTCCTGGCTCCAAGGTCCGACCAGCTGACAGCTTGTCAAACACATGACCAACAAAATGGCCGCTAACAACAACAACAACAACAACAGCAACAACATTTTGTGGTCATGTTTTAGCAGCTGCAATGGCTAAAATAACGTCAAGTTTTTCGTGTTGTTGTTGTTGTTGTTGTTGTGGCTACTTTGTCTATTGGCCCGTGAGCCTTTTTTGTGGCTTCTATGAAAATGCCGTTACATTCTTTACGACAGTCTTCTTCCTCTTCTTCTGCGCAGCCACACACAAAATATTTTTATGAAATTAATCAGCCGATAAATTTTTGTTGTCATGACCAATAAAATATGGTCGACAGTTTATGGCAATGGGCGAAATTTTCTACTTTTTATGTAGCAAAAAAAATCAGTATAAAAGAGCATAGTCGAAGTTAATATACCCTAACAGGCAAAAGTCAATTTCAAGAGATTTTTCAAGATTTCTGAAAATTATATTTGAGCTCAGCTTATATAGTATCTATATGTATTTCAGATTGAACGAAAAGATGAGTTCTCTTCTTTACAACTTTTGTAAAATATAGAAATATTATATCAATTTTCAATTAAATTTATCCCATTTAAGCACTTTTACATTAAATTTTCACTGTTGAAGAACTTTTCGTATAATAAACCTTTTACGCATCCATCAAATGGATTGCCCTCTGACCTTTAATGTTTGACCCAGCTTAAATACGATGCTTTTAGCATTGAAACTTTGTAGTTTAATGTAGTTTAGTGAGGGGATTCGTTTTTTTTTTCTGCATCCAGTTTACAGCTACACGAGTTGCGTGCTTCTTGTGTGCAAACATGGCTAATATGAAATTCTTCTCTCCTGGACAACAATAGCAAGGATGTGCGTTTGCCCGTGCAACTGCAACGCGCGATGGCCGCCGAGGCCGAGGCAGCGCGTGAGGCACGCGCCAAAGTTATTGCCGCCGAGGGCGAGCAAAAGGCGTCGCGTGCGCTGCGTGAGGCATCCGAGGTGATTGGCGACTCGCCGGCAGCGCTGCAGCTGCGCTATCTGCAGGTGGGTGTGGTCGTTGAACCAATAAAAGTTTTCTTACTATATATACATTTCAATATTAAATACATTTCTTTAAATTTGGAGTAAAGTAAATAAAATAAATAAATATACAAATAAGCCTTACTATATCAGCTGTTGAAATAAAAAAAAATAAAGCGGTTAAGCGCGAAGTTGGCTGCGAAAAAATTCAATAAGATCAGCTGTTGTCATGAAACGAAATTACTTAGTGAACGACCCAACATATTTACTTATTTTTAAATTTTGAGTAAAGTAAATATTGTCAAGGGGTGACCCTTAAACATTTTCTGGAAAAGTTTTTTGTCCCTCAAAATATTTATAAAATGCATTTAATAAGATTATTATAGTCAAAGTTCATCTAATAAATATAACATTAAAGTTAATTCTAAAGCTCTTCCAAATTTGATCAAATTTCATGCTGAATATAACAAAACTTTTGTATTTTATAATTCTCAATTCTTTGCTTTAAACTTTCATTAATTGTTTGAATATTAGTGAAGCTTTAAGATTATCTGTATAATATTCTTCATGATTTCTTATTGATTTTGGATGTTAAAAAGAATATACAGATTATTATTAAACGAGATTCTATGAGAGTAAAGTATTTGATCAAATTGTCGCAAAATATTTACATTTACATTTACATTTATATTTCAACTTAGTTAAAACTCAAAAGATCTTTAAGCTGCTAAAATTTTCAATAATTATTCTGCATTCATGAGTTATTCAACATCAAACAAATAAATTTAAAAAAAAAATTAATTGTTTATTTTTGCTTAATTCTTAAAAATTGTTTAGGACTATATTTTTTATTTTGTTTTATGTATTTATTGTTTTTATACCCTGAACCCATTGAAAATGGGAAATCAGGGTATAATGGTTTTGCAAAAAGTATGTAACAGGCAGAAGGAGGCGTGGCAGACCCCACAAAGTATATATATTCTTGATCAGGGTGACGAGCTGAGTCGATCTAGCCCTGTCCGTCTGTCTGTCCGTCCGTCCGTCCGTCTGTCCGTCTGTCCGTCCGTCCGTCTGTCCGTATGTATGAACGCGTCGATCTCAGAACATATAAGAGCTAGAGAGTTCAAATTTTGCATGATGGTCTGTGTATACAGCGAAAATATCGAGTTTGTTTTAGATATTCGATAAATTTTCCCGTTTCAATGTTATCGATTTAAAACGTTATCAAGATTCAGTTTTTTGACCATATCTTTTACATATTTTTAGCTACAGCTACCAAATTTTGTTTTTAGCTTTCAGTAAATAAAATACATTTTCTATTTTTTCATATTTTGGATACCGGCTCCACATTTCACAAAAAAAATTTATTAAAAAAAAAAAATTATCAAAGCCACAATTTAATTTTTTCAAATTTTTTAGTGAAAACCGTATTTTTAATAAATTAATAGAATTCAATGCAGAAAATTGCATTCAAATCCGTTAAGTAATACAGAAGTTATTAAAGGAAACATTGTATAAGCACGCGGCAGCAGCCTGTACGTGTGCACACATACATTCAAATCAACTACGCAGTAATCGGCGAGCGTGCTTCTGTGTGCATGTGTATATGTGTGCACGTGTCTGTGTGCCTGTGTGTATGTGTGCATGTGTATATGCGCGCAGAGGTAATATGTATAGATAAAAGATGTAAGCTAGGTAAACATCAGCTCGGACTTGGTTCAGGGGATCTCGTAGTCGGGCAGACCCGACTAGAGCTTTCTTACTTGTTTATATCATGGACAAGGTATATACTCTCATATCTCACATTTATTTTTGACTACAGACCCTTAACACCATATCCGCGGAGAAGAACTCAACGATTGTTTTCCCCCTGCCCATCGACTTGATAACGTATTTCCTGAAGACATCGGAAGCGACCTCGCAACAGAATGCGGCGGCAGCGGCTGCCGCCCAGCAGCAGCACATGCACCTGATGCAGCAGCAATATTCGCAGCAACAATTTCAGCAGTCACAGCAGCAACTGATGCCACCGCAGCAGCAGCAACAGCAACAACAGCCGCAACAACAACAACAAACACCGCAGCAGCAACAACAGCAGCCGCAGCAGCAGCAGCAACAGCCGCAGCAACAACAACAACAACAACAATACCAAGAAACACAGCAAATTTCATCAGCTATGTAAATGACATTGGCTGTGCACAAGTATAGTTTCGGCCTAGTCGAATTTTAAATGCGCTGCACGAGAACAAAATAAAAGAGGAGAAGTGAAAAGGTAGCAGTTGGAAATAACCGACTGCGTGATACTTGTTCAAGTTGCAATAATAGTCGAGATTATAAAGAAGTTATTCAACTATAGTTGAGATTTTATAAAGAGATATGGGCAGATATGCGCCAGAGGGCGTGGTCTAATAGAGGAGCAATTTAACGAAGAGAGAAGAAGGGGAGAAAAGAAGAGAAGAAAGAAGGAAACATAACAGAACAGACAAGAAATGAAGAAAGGAGTGAAGATAGATGAAGATAAGGAAAAAGAAAGAGACTAGAACAGAACAGAGCAGAACAGAAATGAAGAGTAGAACTGCAAAGCTTTAAAATATGACTTCTTATTCGACTTACCACGACTTCAGGTGCATAACTACATAATCTTCAAATATTATCAGACAAGATCAAGACTCAAAGTTGATATTCCACAAGACCAATATACTCCTTATCATCCCGTGAACGAGTATCACAAAGGAAGACAAATTTGATGTTAGCTGCGCCACTGCCATGTTAATTAACATAGCCTTAACAGAATGTTAGCAGTTTACATTGCATGTGTTAAGTGCAGCGCATTCACACACACACACACACACTCACATACACTCACACAAAGAAAAGTACTGCATAACATTCATAATACAACGATTCGGATTAGAATCAAAAAAAAAAAGAAAAATTTAGTTCTAGACACCAAAAAGTGCGATTCGAATGCATTCGTATATAATAAATATATATATATACTATATAGCAGATCTAGGTATAATGCCTAATTCAGCTGTCAGCTGTCAGTGGAGCTAGTGAAAATTCTAAAACCAACCAGTTTTGAGAATATTAAAGTGGATTAGTACACCAATACTAATACACTTTGAGATGCTCAAAAATGGTTGGTTTGGTTTTGAATTTTCGTCAAATCTAGTTTTCTCTTTGGCATTCATTGTTTAGAGAAGTTTTGTGTTTTTTGTAAATGTTTAGGCCATAAGATGTTAATAAGAAGAGTGCATTAGGTAAATTTCTTATATATATATACATATATATAGTATATATTGCATTTACAAATTGCTCTATATAGCTGTGTGTGCCAATTGTGATAGAACAATTTGTAGCACATTAAAATCGGATAGTTATACGTAACTGCATAGACACGGGAATATTACATATAAATAATCACTTACAATAGATCTACAGGCATACATATATATACATATATATATATATGTACAGAGTTCATCTGATTTGTCGAAGTCAGCCCAGTTGAACAGAATTCGCTTTCAACAGCTGCCTTATAAGCTACGTACGATATGTATATGTATTAATATACTATATACACACATACATACATACCAAGGAATACAAATACAAAGCAATTAAACGTCATTTAAGGACGTTCTCATATACAATAAATAAATGTAATACGAATTTATTGTACATACAATAATCAGAGATCGATAAACCGAGACAGAACTGTTTTAGAACTTTATAGAACTTACGATATATATATATATATATATATACATGTGTATATATGTATATATACATAAATACAAACATTCTAATCATACGTTGGCCAGTTACGTCGCATATATAGTTATTATAGTAGAAGTTATCAAAATCGAAAATCGAAAATCGAAATTTCAAATTCAAATTCAAATTGCAATTGCTTAGAATACATTTGCTTAGTCTTCATTCCAAGTCAGATTAGAATTTCACACACTCAAAGTTTACTTTTTAGCGCACTTCATTCAACAATTAGCAAACGGATTCTATATATATACATACATATACATTACAAACAATAATCAACAACATTAAACATACGAGTATATATTACTTATGTACATTTTTGCCTTTGAACAATTTTTAAAAACGAAACGATTTCATTATTACTTATACATATACATATATATATATATATATATATATAAATATATAAATATATATATATATATACCTATATTCAAATGGGAAACGTACAATAACAAAAATAAAAGCAACTTTTTTGGCATCCAAGAAAGCGAAAAACACAAAAAAAAACTTGTTTTAATTAACTTTAGAAAATATAAGAGAATATAATACTGAGCCATATTCCTCTCTTTACGCACAAAGTGTTTGCCTGCACTTGAAGAGAAATGTTTTATTTGTGCTCACTCTCACTAATGTCAAGCCCGCCAATTTGTTGTTGTAAACGCTACAAGAAGGAAACGCAGAAGAAACATGGAAGCTACTTGATTGTTCAGCCACGCTAGCTATCTCTTTTGCACTTTGCGAGGCACTTGCAAATTGACTCTCACGAGCAAGATGGCGATCTGACACTCAGCGCAAAGCATGAGAGAAGCAAGAAAAAGAAAAAGCGATTAACATTTAAATATGCTACAAAAATATATAAATGAACTAAAGCACTATATAGACACATTTATAAATGTATAATATGTACATATGTGTATGTATTTATGTATATTACCTCACCGCAGCGGCAATAAAGGCGAACTCTAATTACACTTTACACTTTACACTATGGACTTCTCTTCGTTTGCTAGCTAACATGCTCATCGCTTATTATTTCACAATTTACAAATATGCAAACTAAAACAGACACACTGGCACGCACAATTGCACAATAAAAAAAATAACGGCTTTCACGTTTTGTTGTCAAAATAATTAAATACGAAATTCAAATACAGCTGTTCTGACGACGCGACTTCAGCTACCGGCGAACGATTTGCAACTGATTTCCAGCTAGCGCAATGGCGATCGCCTTGCCCGCACTCCAGCTTCCAATTGGAAGAGAACTAAAGTCAAAGGAGTTTTAGCTAAGTTTTGAACCAGACCTTGAATTTAATGATTGCAAAAGCAGTTTTACAAACCAAACTGCTTACGATTATTACGATATTTAACAATATGTTACGATATTCATAGTTCTGACAATAGAAATGATTATTTTTGAATTAGTTTTACATGTAGCTGTCAATTAAAAAGCATTAACATATGTATATATATACGAGTAGTCAGGACTTAAAGGCCTTGCTCACATTCCAGCTTCCAATTGGAAGAGAACTAAAGTCAAAGGAGTTTAAGCTAAGTTTTGAACCAGAATGATTCCAAAAGCAGTTTTACAAACCAAACTGTTTGAAATCGTTATTATTACGATATTTAACAATATATGTTACGATATTCGTAGTTCTGACAATAACAACTATAATTCTTGAATTATATAGTTAGATTTGAAGGCAAGTCAGCTACTTAGCATAAATAAGCACCAACCCTTGCATTTAGCTAAGACCTTAACCATAATTTAAATTCTATGATTGAATAAGTAGGTACACAAACCAAAACAGACTTATATCGTAAGTTTTCTAATAAATTTTACGATATTCATATTTCTCACTATAAAAAAACGATTTGTTATTGTTTTATTACATATTTTGTTCATTTTATTGATTTATTTGAATGCATTTCTCGTTATACATCAGCTAAATTCAGTTTGCATTATTATAGCAGAGTTTCACACTCGAGTTTTTCTTTTTTCTTTAAGTATTATCTCTGTGTTTTTTTATATAATTAAACATATGACAGTGTTTTGTTTTTGTTTTCAATGATTTTTTTTCTTTTTCTTCTTCTGCTTTTTGAGCAACAAACAGGACGGCTTGTGGCGGCACGCCCTCCTAAAAAAGGCGGAGATGTGGAAAATTTTAGAAATCTGTCCATTTGATTGTATAAAAATTGTTTTGCTGCTGATGCCACAAGAACCGTTAGTTGTTGTTGTTGCTTATTGTTGTTATTGTTTATTTGTTGCTATTTTAGTTTAATTCAATTCAATTTCATTTATCGCTACACATTATGTCAAGTAAATATATATACAAAAAATTCATCAACTACGCTAAACAATTTCACTGTTGCTTATTTATTTTTTATACTTTTTTAATTATAACAATATTTATTTTTTTAAATTTTTACCTTTTTCGCTTTTGTTAAATTTAAAGTTTTTTACGTTGAATGCAATTTCATACAATGATTAATTTAAGCTGCCTTAGAGAATACTCTATGTGTGTGTGTGTGTGTGTGAAATGCATAAATGTATGTTTTTTGATTTTTTTTTAATACGAAATGCTAAACTTTGGTTTTATGCTACAAAACACATAAATGAAACATTAAGAAGAACTTAAGAACTATAACAAAAATAATAATTGATAGAAATAAATTAGAAATATAATATAATGCTATATAAATATAGATAGATGTGTGTGTGTGTGTGATAAGAGTTCTTGTTTATCATATTTAATCCACTTGAAACCCTGGAGACTGCAGTTAATATGGCTTTTTGACTTGGTTTCAAACATATATATAGAGGAGAGAGAGAGAGGAACTAAATGTGAACTATAAGGCTATATATATCGATATTTATATATATATATATTTTATATATTTGTTTGGACAGTGCTTAAGTATAGAAAAGAAAAATTCTCATAATTTTGGCATCAACTTAAATGTACTTTAAACATTTAAAAAGAAAAGAGAAAAGTAAAGAAAATTTTTTTTTTTTTAAATATATATGATGTTACTTGGTATGAAGTAGCTGGTCCGGACTCTCTATATAAAGTTAAATGCCAACATTATAGTTCAACTACAATTTTACTTTCTGTTTCTTGTTTCTGTTTCCTTCATTGATTGTGTTAAATAATACTTGGGTTTTATTTTTTATCGGGAAATAAAGTTGTTCAGCAATAATTAAATAGAGTTTAGAGTAGAGTAGAGTATAAAGTTAAGAATCGAAGCACTGAAATTTCTGCTATTTTTTTTTGTAAAATTGGATTAGAAAAGTTGTGAAATCGCTTTGCCATAGATCGATCGAGTTTTCTTTAAGGGAGGGGGGGTTTTTCCTTTTTGGTTAGCTTACAAAACTAGTTAAATACTTGCTAATTCAATAGTACATACAAGTAGGTATATAAATTATAAAATAGTTCTTTTGTTTTCCATATAAAATATTTCATTTAAATATACATACATATACATATACGTACATACATATATATATGTAGAGTAATGTATTTGTTGCTGTTGTTGTTAATGCCTTGCCATTGTTTAAAAGTCTTAAGAATTATAGTAAATATGTATAAATGTGTGTGTATGTGTGTGTTTACGTTACATATAGATAACGTTTAATATATATATTTATAGATGTGTGTATGTGTGTGTGTGTGTGTGTGTGTGTGTGTGATGTGACTGCTTAATCCTGCACCTCCCGATACGGCACCTCGGACGTAACCGAAAACGACTCGAAATAATGATTCAAGAACTCAAACGTGGGCCGCTTCTCGGGCACCGCATCCCAGCATTGGAGCAACAGATGATATATATTATCGGGGAAATAATGTATTGTTGGCTTTGGCATACGGAAACCACGCTCGATATTCTCAATCACCTCCCGGCTGTGCATGCCCGGATAGGGCACCTGTCCGTACGTGAACAGCTCCATCAACAAGATGCCGTACGACCAGACATCCGACTTGATGCTGAATTTGCCATAGATAATTGCCTCGGGCGCTGTCCACTTGACTGGGAATCTCGAGCCCTGCTTGGGACAGTACTCGTCGTCGGCTATAACGCGCGCCAAGCCAAAATCACAAATCTTTGCCACATTATTCTCGCCGATGAGCACGTTGCGCGCCGCCAGATCCCGATGTATGAGCAGCTTCGACTCCAGATACTCCATGCCGCTGGCCACCTGCGTGGCAATATAGATGAGATCCTCAAAGTGCAAATAGCGACCCTCGCCCTCGCGCAGAAAGTCCAACAAGCTCCCATTCGACATGTACTCCTGCACAATGTAAATGGGCTCCTCCTAAAACACAGAAATTAAGTCGTATTAGCTAAAGTTCAAGCAACAATTGGCAAATATCGGGTCGTTCACTAAGTAATTTCGTTTTGTTTTTTTAAGTGTAATTTAAAGACGATTTTTTTAATATTTTAAAATAGATTTATGAAATTCTTTATCCTCCAGTTTGATCTAATATCTTTTGCCATCTTTGATTTGATTTGAAGGTTGTACCATGTATATCTTCTCCGTACACATCGCATAATTTTCGCCTTGCTTGAAATGCATTTTTGCCCTTTTGATAGTAAAACAGTAAAATATGCCGAAAATGTTGTTTTTCATCTTCCATCTTCGATGAAAACTATTTCACAAAATCCAACAAAATTTTTTACAAATAAGCTTTACTATATCAGCTGTAGAAATTTAAAAACTTAAAGCGGCAATAAGATCAGCTGTTGCCATGAAACGAAATTACTTAGTGAGCGACCCAATATATTTGAATTAACCTGCGAGCAGACGGCATAGAGAGCCACCAGTCGATTGTGTCGAAACTTCTTCATGATGGCGGCCTCCTGTAGGAATGCAGCCGTGGACATTGTGCCCTCTCGTAGAGTTTTGACTGCCACATCGATGCTGTTGCGCCACTTGCCATAGAAGACTTCGCCAAAGTTGCCGCGGCCGAGCTTACGCAGCAGCTGTATCTCGGAGCGTGGTATTTCGTACTTATCGCGCAGCTCGGGGCCCAGATCCCACATCTGTGGCTGCGGCTTGGGGCAGGGACGCGACAAAATGTGGCACAGACCCAAAGCGTTTTCTGCAAATGCACAAAAAACAATTAAAATTCTGCCAGTTATATTTATCTCTCTCTCTCTCTCTCTCTCTACTTACTGCTGTAGGCCATGACGAGCGCTTGGAGCGAGGCAAAGGTTTGATTGGTGGCTATGTAGAAGCCGCCATTGTCCAGCGGCTTGATGCGATAGTGCTTCACATGGTATCCACGCCCATCCTCCCAGTCCTTCACGCTCAACGAGTAGCCATTCGGATTGTGTTCGGAGGGGCGCACGAGGAAGGTGCCACGCGGATTCTCTTCGGCCAGCAGCAGCTTGTCCGCCTCCTTGCGCAGCACGTTCTCAAAGAACCAGCTAATGAAGAGATACAAATAGATGAGTATATATACTTTCTTATCAGGTATATATAAAATTCATTATGCCCTGAACCCATTGAAAATGGGAAATCAGGGTATAATGGTTTTTGCAAAAAGTATGTAACAGGCAGAAGGAGGCGTGAAGTATATATATTCTTGATCAGGGCGACGAGCTGAGTCGATTTGGCCTTGTCCGTCTGTCTGTCCGTTTGTTTGAACACGTCGATCTCAGAACATATACGAGCTAGATACTTCAAATTTTACGCGAAGGTCTGTGTATACAGAGCGTATATCAAGTTTGTTTTAGATATTCGATAAATTATCCCGTTTCAATGATATCGATTTAAAACGTTATCGAAACTCAGTTTTTTGAACATTTCTTTTACATCTATTTAGCTACAGTTATTAAATTTTGCATTAAGCTTTCTGTAAATAAAATACATTTTCTATTTTTTTTATATTTTGGATAATGGCTCCCCATTTTACAAAATTAATTTATTAAAAAAAAAAAATATCAAAGCCTCAATTTAATTTTTTTAATTTCCCAGGCAAACCCGTATTTTTAATAAAAAAAAGCATTCAATGCTGAGATTTTGATCAAAATCCGTTTAGTTTTACAGAAGTTATTAAAGAAAACATTTTGTCAATTGGCAAAAGCACGCGGCAGCAACCTAGCATTTTCCCTATACGAGTGCACACATACATTCATGTGCGTGTGTATGTGCGCGCAGAGGGAAATATGTATAGATAAAAGATGTAAGTTAGATTGCTTAAAACATCAGCTCGGACTTGGTTCGGGGGATCTCGTAGTTGGGCAGACCCGACTAGAGCGTTCTTACTTGTTTTTTTCTTCTATTAAAGCATACTCACTCTTCGCTGTTGACGCTGCGCTCCTCGGCCACAAAATTGAGCGGTATGAGTCCCTGTTGACGTGTGCTTAGATTAACGACACGCCACCAATCCGATTCGGTGTCATCGACGACCTCCATGCGGTCGCCTTTGGTAAAGCTCAAGTCAGATTCATCGCGCGATTTGTAATCGTAGAGGGCCACGACGACGCGTCGCTTGGGCAACCCGCCAGGCACGCCAGCAGCTAGAGAGAGAGAGAGAGAGAATGGTATAGTATTAGAGCGAGATGGAGCGAGTGGAGCCAAGCAACTTTCGTCTGGTTGCAAATTTGATTTGCGGCTCAGCGAGGCGAAAATTGCAATTTATGTGCGACAAATTGGCAACAAAATTTTTTAAATATCTAGTTAGCATCTAATTGGAAGTTAATGAGTCTTAGCCAAAGTCAGCTACATATACATTTATATAAGAGACTGAGCCTGAAAAGTTTCCGTCCGTATAAAATACTTATATACATGTATATATTTATTTGCAGACATTTATTCAATTTTTTCATTTTGATATGTGTATATTACTTTTTTTTTAAATTTTTTTATTTATTTTTGTTTTGTAATTTTTTTTAAATAAATTTTTTTTAAATATCTTCACTTATTTTTTTATATATATTTTTTTTTATATTTTATATATTTTTTATTTTTAAATTTATATATTTTATAATTCATTTTTTTTTTATTTTATATTTTATACTTATTAAAATTTTTTTTTTATATTTTATGTTATATTTTTTTATATTTTATATTTTTTACATTTTACTTTTCTTTTTATATTTTTTATATCTTATTTTTATATATTTTATACTTTTTTTTATTTTATATTTTATATTTTTTTATATTTAAAATTTTTCATTTTATATTTTCTTATATTTTAAATTTTTTTTATATTTTGTATTTTATATTTTTAAATTTTTTAATATTCTATATTTATTATTTTATATTTTTTTTATTATATATGTATATATATATATATATATTTTTTATATTTTATTTTTTTTTATTATATTTTTTTTTTTCATATTAAAATTTATTAGCACAGTTTTTGGCGCAACAAACAAAAGAAAAAACAATTGCCCAAGCCACAATTTGAATTTCATTTTAGCCTCCAATTTTTGTTGGCACTGATTTGCATTTGGCTAATTGATTTAGCCCACACGGACAACTTGGCATGTCTTCTTCTTGCTTTCATTCTTCATGTTGTTATTGCTGTTGTTGTTGCCTTGCCCTGCATTTTGTGCCCAAATGCTGACGCGTAAATCTCGGCCTTTGTCAACGCATTTGTCCGGTTTACACGACCTAAGCCGCTTTGCCTCAACTGGAATTTGTAGCGAAAGACACGCAATCCAGCGCATTGCTGAAAATCAGACTGAAATCAACGCAACGATTAGGCACAGTCATTGCTGAACAACAGGTGACACTTGAAAGCTTTCGACAGGTAAAACGTCTTCAGGCAATAAATCAATCAAATATGATTTGGTACAGAATCGAAGAGAAACATTTGAATAAAAAAAACTTGAAAAGCAACCTGAGCCTAAACGAATACGTATTAAATATAAGATTACTTATATGAACTTTAATAATAAACAATAGGTATACCTGATATATAATACATAATACCTAACTACATCATATATGCCTCTACATAAGCATTTTCTTCTATTTCAACTTAAACTTGGCTAAACAGTTTTGAAAAACCAGCTACACGAATCGAACCTTAAAGTGAGGCATTGCTCCATATCGTGAAGCGAACTACTCAAAATTTTTCTGGGCTTTAAACTCTAAGCAAGAGTAACAAAATAAATAGTAAGATAGATAACAATCTTATACAGTAAAAGCTCTAGTCGCAGACAGCTCCCGCAGGCGGACATCTCCCGTAGTCGGACGACTTTTATAGTCCCAAGATTTTTAGCATGATTTTCATACAAAATCCGTTCACGATTTTTTTTTTATAGCATTTTTATACAAAACGTCTCTCGCAGACGGACCCAAAACACTTATTAATAGATCATAATTAAGTTTGATTTCAAAATTTGGAAAAGACAATTTTGAAGGTTTTTTAAAAGTAGAAGACAGAAGACAACTACATTGAAATTAACATTACGAGATTATTGAACAGACAATTCTTTGACAAAAATACTGGAAATGTGGCTGTCCGTCAACGGGAGCTTTCACTGTATATCGATCTAAGGAAGAAATTAAAGGTGGCAGTCTGTCTAAATTCTAATATGGATATGGATCAAAGGATCCACATCAAATATGTATTGTAAAAAGAAGACATCTTATCGATACCTAATATATACATATATATTGATCACAACAGATAGAATTTATTTTCTATTTTTAATTGACGATTTCCAAAATGTCAAAGAAATAAAATCTATAAAAAATTTAATATATATACATGTATAGCAGATCTAAATAGTTTTACAGATGATTAGCTTTTTAAATGTAGGTACTAGTTCTGCTCTTTTTATATATATTATAATTTAAAGATTTCTTTCTCTACCTATACCCAACATCTTCATATAGCTCTTGACATCTACTATATATAATTAGCTTCACATTTCACTACATTTCCAAGTTGGCAAACAAACTTTGCAGCTCGTATTACCCATATGTCGCTTCTGTTTATAATTTTATATAACTTTCGCTTGTTTTATGGCTGTGTCAAGTGTCGACTGAGCTCTAATTATGCAATTTGCAGTTCGCAGTTCGCAGTTCGCAGTTCGCCTGTCAACTCAAACAAAACACACGCGAACGGCAATAGTAACAGAAACAGAAACAGAAACAGGGCCAACACACGCAGCAGCAGGTCAAGGTTAATTTAAGCTGTCACATAAGCACTGCAAATATGCGAAAGACCTTCCGAAACCCTCAAACTCCCGTACAGGCGACTCCCCAGAGAGCGCTGAGGGAGCCAAAGGTAAAAGCTGGCTAAAAACTAAAACAAATAGCTAATTAAAAGCCAGAGTCAACATGGCAGCACCTAGGGGTAAACACCTAATGTGTGTGATTCCATTGATGTAGAACAATTAAGGTCATCAGATATGTCATTTCATTTAAATCATTTAACTTCTAATGGAGTAATTATCATTGTGATTATTATTTATATTATTATTCGTTTTCATTTATATAATAATTTTCATTGTCATTGGCATATTCTTTATCATTGTCATTACCACATTCATTGTCATTGTTAAAGCGTTTGTCATTACCATTGTCATTATCATTATCAATATTAGTATTATTGCCACATTCATTATTCATTATTGTCAATGGCATTGCCATTACCTTTGTCTTTATCATTATCATTATCATTGTCATTACCACATTTATTGTTAATGTCATTGCCTTTGGCATTGCCATTGTCATTATCATTATCATCGTCATTGTCAGTATCATTATCATTATCATTATCATTATCATTATCATTGTCATTGTCAGTATCATTATCATTGTCATTCTCATTGTCATTGTCATTGTCATTGTCATTGCCATTGTCATTGTCATTGTCATTGTCATTGTCATTGTCATTGTCATTGTCATTGTCATTGGCGTTGCCATTACCGTTGTCATTGTCATTGTCCTTCTCATTGTCATAGGAATTGCCATTATCATTATCAATGCCGTTTTCATTTTCATTATCATTATCATTGCCATTACCATTATCATTGTCATTACCACAGTTATTGTTAATGTCATTGGCTTTGGCATTGCCATTGCCATTATCATATCCAATATCATTGCCGTTGTCAGTGTCATTATCATTATCATTATCAATATCATTGCTGTGATCACTATTGTTGTCATTGACATTCCCATATATATATTATATTATATATTATTATATTCATTATCATTATCATTGCAGTTCTCATTGTCATTATCATTATCATTGCTCTGTTCACTATTATTGTCATTGCCATATTAATTGTCTTTGTCCTTGTCATTATCGTTATTCTTATTGCAATATTCATTATTATTATTATTGTTATTATTTATTAGTATACTTACTTGGCGTGGTGCGCGTTCGTATGATATCGACGCCGCCTTTGGCGCCAATTTTGAGTGGTCCGCGATTCGGATCTGGCGTATAGCGCGAGTCCAATGAGCCGCCATTGTTGTGCTTCTGGCCGAGGGCGGCCACTACACCGGCGCCACCGCCGCCTGCTCCGCTGCTGTTGTTGATGTGCGTCTGGCCAAAGGTGTAGTCGGACTTCTTATAGCCGCCCGTGGGATAGGCCAAAGCCAATTCCTGATCCTGACGTTTGCTGCAGCATTTGTTGCCCATGTTGCAGCTGTCGCAGTGATTGTTGTGTTTGCTTCTTTGCTGTTGTTGTTGCTAGTTGTTCTGTATTACAGTTGTATGTAGTTGTCGTTGTTGTTGTTTAGCAGCAGCTGCAGCGGCTTTGCATATTTGGCATATTACGTGTTTTGCAATATATTTTTTTTAAACTTAATTACAATAATTAAAAAGGTTTTTTCGTTTTGGTTTGTTTTTCCGCTGCTGCTGCTGCTGCGCCTCGTTTTGTTTGCAGTTGTTGTTGTTGTTGTTGTATTTTAAGCTATCAGTCAAGTTGTGTATGTGAGTGAGTGAGTGTATGTGTGTGTTGCCTCTTAAGCTGCTTGCATTAAAAGTTGCATGGAGGGCATTGCCTTAGTTGTTTTGTTTTTTTTTTTCGTTTGCTTTCAAAAATGCATTATAAAAAAGTTGTTGTTGCTGCAGCCAATTGTTTGTTGTTGTTGTTGTTGTTAAAGCTTAGCCTTGCTGTTGCTGTTGATTATCCTTGCGTCTGTTGTCCTGCCAGCGTGTTCAGCTAGCAACTGTCTGCACATTGTTCAAGCTGCCTTCACCTGCAAAAAGTAAACAGAATACCAAAAATTAGTTACAGCTCACATAAATATTCATTAAAAGCACGCACACGCACACGCACACAAATACATATACATATATACATCAGGCAGAGTCGTTGACCCAAGCCTAGACAACGCAGACAACAGAACTGCACTTTAATGTCCTGCTGCTCCAGCTCCAGCTCCTGCCTCTGCCTCCGCTCCTTAGATGAACGTTTTTGGCACATCATTTCACTTGAGTTGGCAGCAGCAGCAGCAGGTTGACCATAGCCCTAGTGACAGTTGCTGTTGTCAGTAACAGCAACAGCAACTGCAGCAAACAACAGCTACAAGCTTGTGAAAGACTGACTAGCAGCTACCCTGTTTTCTGTAAACAACAACAGTAGGTAAGAATTGTATTGGGTCGTCCACTAAGTAATTTCGTTTCATGACAACAGCTGATCTTATTGAATTTTTTCGCAGTCAACTTAGCGCTTATCCGCTTTAAATTTTTAAATTTCAACAGCTTATATAGTAAAGCTTATTTGTAAAAAAAGTTGTTGGATTTTGTGAAATAGTTTTCATTTGGTGGCCAATCGAAGATGGAAGAGAACAACATTTTCGGCATATTTTACTGTTTTACTATCAAAAGGGCAAAAATGCAGTTCTAGCAAGGCGAAAATTATGCGATGTGTACGGAGAAGATGTATTGACCGAAATTGGTTTGCAAAATTTCGTTCCGCCAATGTCAATTTTTTTTTTGATGGTACAACCTTCACCTCAAATCAGGACGTCAAAAACCACTTGAACCAGTTTTTTGCCAGCAAGGATCAAAAATTTTATGAGCGTGGAATCAGTCTCTTGCCCGAAAGATGGAAAAAGGTATTCGATCAAAATGGAGGATAAATTTTTTTATAAAATAAAAATAATCGTGTTTGAATTACACTAAAAAAACGAAATTATTTAGTGAACGACCCAATAATAACATTCCCTAAGAAAACTATAGAATTATTTGCTTAGAGCAGAAAAAGGAGAACATTTTTATTTTCAAGCTGATTATTATTCAGATATTCAGCACTTAATTTAAACATTCCAACATAATCAGCTTTATATCTCAGCTATATATTTCTCTACAATATCCAATCAATATCATTCTCACTTTCAATATCCAACTTATATAGTCTCTAAAAATAAACTTAACAAGTTCTAATTTTAATGTGGATCAAGAAAATATCTGTAATTCTAATATATATATTGATCAAATGAAGAATTCTTATCCCAAGAAAGGAACCTCTTCCAAATCTAAACAAATGTTGATTAAATATAAAAATCTTCTCTAAATCGCTAGTCGCGGACAGCTCCCGCAGGCGAACATCTCCCGTAGCCGGACGAATTTCATAGTCCCAAGATTTTTAGCATGATTTTCATACAAAATCCGGTCCCGTGGGCGGACGCTCCCAAAACATCTCTCGCAGGCGGACAAAAAACACTTTTTAAAAGATCAATTAAGTTTAATTTCAAAATTTGGAAAAGACAATTTTGAATATTTTTTAAAAGTAGATAGATTTTTACACTCACAGAAGACAACAACATTGAAATTAATATTACAAAGGGATTCAAATGAAGAGATTATTGTACACCCAATTCTTGGACATCTCCCGCAGGCGGACAAAAATTCTGGAACCGTGCCTGTCCGTCCACGGGAGCTTTTACTGCTTTCATCAGTTTTCAACTCTGTTAATGATATTCCCACTAAATATAGTAACTATATTGTTAACAGTTCACATAAATTTAGTTTTTATTATAAATATATATATATATATATATATATATATATATATATATTATATCTTACAGAATATAGTAAGTATATTGATATCAGTTCAGTTTTTATTATAATAGCAGACTTTCTGAACTCAATATTAAATTATATAAATCTTGTTACTATATAATACTTATACACCCCTTTTAGCTAGCATACCCGCTTTCATACACTCTTCAGTAACAGGGCATCACTATCGCCTGACTGACTGCCTGCCTGCCTCGATGGCAGCTGGAATGGAGGCACTGTCCACATTGTCTATTGGCTGAAGGCCTGGCGGGCATCTGTTTATTGTTCAATTGGATAATTATGGTCTAGTGTGCGTGAGGCTCACTCTCTCTGTCTCTGTGTGTGTGTGTGTGTGTGTGTGTGTGAGGCCAAGGCTGCGGCTGCAACCACTGCTGCATTGTTGCACAAATGGTTGCACCACTCACTTGCCCCCGAAAATGAAATTGTTATTGTTGCGCATTTGTTGGCAGGATATTTAAGTGTGACTGAAGTGTGTGTATGTATTATGTGTGTTTGTGTATTAGTGTGTGTGCGCAGCTGCTGTGAAATTGGGCCTGACAGTTGGCTGGCTGCATTTGAGGCATTAACTAATATCCGGGCATTAGCTCAACTTATCTATTGCTGTCAATTAATAAGGCAGCTCTTAAAGTGTGCCACAGAGAGAATGAGACAAAGGATGTATAGAAAGAGAGAGTGAGACAGCCGTCGGCAACAAAGACGCAATAAAAACTGTTATCTTTGAAATGGAAAATGTGGTAGAAAGTCAAATATTGATACGACTTGCAAAATCCTTTGCGCCAGGACAACGACATTTGCAGTCCTTGTCGCGCTTTAACACACACAAAATACAACAAGTAAGAAACCTCTAGTCGGGTCTGCCCGACTACGAGATCCCCTGAACCAAGTCCGAGCTGATTAAAACAACCTAGCTTACATCTTTTATCTAAACATATTACCTCTACGCGCATATACACATGCACACATACACACAGGCACGCATATACACATGCACACATTTGTATACACATGAACACATATACATACCATGCACACAGAAGCACGCGCGCCGATTACTGCGTAATTGATTTGAATGTATGTGTGCACACGTACAGGCTGCTGCCGCGTGCTTATACAATGTTTCCTTTAATAACTTCTGTATTACTTAACGGATTTGAATGCAATTTTCTGCATTGAATGCTATTAATTTATTAAAAATACGGTTTTCACTAAAAAATTTGAAACAAGTAAGAAAGCTCTAGTCGGGTCTGCCCGACTACGAGATCCCCTGAACCAAGTCCGAGGCAGTGTTTTAAACAATCTAGCTTATATCTTTTACCGGTACATATTACCCTCTGCGTGCACCCACACACGCACACATATACATACACAAGCACGCGCGCCGCTTACTGCGTAGATGATTTAGCGGCTACGCTTGGGCTGCATTCTATGCAGCATTATGAGAAATTCATTGTTAAATAACTTCGGTTCTAGATCTACTTTCTTAATGAAATTTTCAGGACATAATATTGACATCTAGAGGTGTATATATACGAAATCCCAACTCCCTAGTATTTGAAATACGTTTTTTCCACTTATGGGGCTAATGGGGAGAGGTATCCAAAATTTAATAAGTTTATTATCTGTATTTACATCACAGCAACCTACATAGTCAATTTGGCGTCTCTAGGTATTATGGTCTAAAAGTTATAGCTTAAAAACAAAGTCAAAATATCGATTGTTATCGATAATAAGGAAATAGGATGAGTTATCGAAAAAAAAAAATAAACTTGTACTGCGTATGGTATACAAGAATATATATCTAAAATCTCAAATCTCTAGCTTTTGTGGTTTACGAGATCACTGCGTTCATACGGACGGACAGACGGACAGACGGACAGACGGACGGACGGACAGACGGACAGACGGACATGGCTAGATCGACTCAGCTCGTCGTCCTGATCAAGAATATATATACTTTATGGGGTCTGCCACGCCTCCTTCTGCCTGTTACATACATTGTCACAAAACCATTATACCCTGAATTCCCATTTTCAATGGGTTCAGGGTATAAAAATTAAATTGTGGCTTTGATAATTTTTTTTTTAATAAATTTTTTTTGTGAAATGTGGAGCCGGTATCCAAAATATGAAAAAAATAGAAAATGTATTTTATTTACAGAAAGCTAAAAACAAAATTTGGTAGCTGTAGCTAAAAATATGTAAAAGATATGGTTAAAAAACTGAATCTTGATAACGTTTTAAATCGATAACATTGAAACGGAAAAATTTATCGAATATCTAAAACAAACTCGATATTTTCGCTGTATACACAGACCATCATGCAAAATTTGAAGTCTCTAGCTCTCATAGGTTCTGAGATCGACGCGTTCATACATACGGACAGACGGACAGACGGACAGACGGACAGACGGACGGACGGACGGACAGACAGACGGACAGGGCTAGATCGACTCAGCTCGTCACCCTGATCAAGAATATATATACTTTGTGGGGTCTGCCACGCCTCCTTCTGCCTGTTACATACTTTTTGCAAAACCATTATACCCTGATTTCCCATTTTCAATGGGTTCAGGGTATAAAAAAAATAAAAGCCAGCAAATGCAATAAAAACTTTGCGTGGCGCGCGCATAAAAGTCAAACTTTTCATTTCGGCCGGACGAGTTCATGAACCCCTCCGTCGGAGTCTGCGGCAACAAAGGCGATTGCCAGGGGTCAACAGCAGCGTCAACAACGGGCAATAAAAACCAAGCCACAAACACACACACACATACACCAATACACACACACACAGCATTTATGTGGCGACTGTCTTAATAATGTCAACGAATTGCTGCATTTTATGTAGCTTCAAAATGTTTGCCAAATTTAACACCTGAGCAAGGTGAAAGTGGGAGAGGGAATGAGAAGCTGCACGAGAATGTCTGTTAAATATTGGCATATATAATAAATAAGCAATCGATATATATATATACAAATATGCGCATAGAAACTGCGTTTATTTTGTGCAAAATATTTATATAAATATATTTTTTAAAATATTTCATTTTTATACTCTTTCTATGGGTATTCTAGATAATCTGCTAAACGTGTTATGAAGTGATAAAGAATTGATTTCTATTGCAAATTCAATAAGTCCTAGTTGCTACCCCTAATAATATACATGTATAATGCACAAAGTTGAGCAAACAAATGTAGTATATTTATTATATATAAGTAATTATTATTATTATTATTGATTGGCTTTAAGATCAAGTATGATTCGGCAACTTCAACTTCTTCAAGACATAGATCAAGTTTTTTCGACTCGTGTCTTCTTTTTTTCAACTCTGCTCGACATTGACTTCTGTCGCTCAACTATTTAACAACTTCAGCATCGATATCTACTTATCAATTATATCTATTTTTCTTAACTCAAAACTATTTTGTATCTATAAAAAAAATATTAATTTTCCCAATTTCACACAGATTTAAACATATTGTAAATAAGTAAAAGTAGAAATAGAATTTAATACATCTAAGATGTACTCAGTTTTTCTCTCTCTTTCGTCCTCTCTCTAAAGTTAAGCTAGATTGCAAAGATATATATAGATTATTAAAGCTTCGGCAATTCAAAGTTTTCATATTTTTCGCCGAGTTTTCCACCATTTTTATTTTGATTGAGTTATGACCTTTTATAATTTCCGCCAGTTGTTTTGTGGTTGACATTTTTTATGCAACACCTCGATTGTAATTGGCGAACGTTGCATGCCACACCTATACACACACAGAAACAGCTACAGCTACTGCCCGACATGTGGCCCATGACATCGACAGAAAAGAAAAAATTATTGACATACCATTCAAACTCGAAATTCGAGAGGTCAAAGTTGAGAGCTGAAAATATGAAAATATTTCATTTGCAACTATGACTGTGGCCAGAGATGCGGGGGATGAGTTATACGAATGCTGACAGCGACATACTTTGTGTGGGTCTGCGTCTGTGTGTGTGTGTGTGTGTCATATGACATGAAATTGTAAATTTCTAGCTTGTTTTGATGTCACATTGTTGTTCTAGTTGCTGTCGTTCGTGTTGTTGCATTTCCCACTGTTCAAGTTGACAAAACGAAATGAATACTTAATTGGATATTGTGGCTTTGAATGCGCCTGAAAGGCGGCAACGCAAATGCCTGACATGAAATTAATATTATGATGCGCTCCATTGTTCGAGCTGTTGTTGCTGCTGGTCATAGTGGAACCACAAGGATTGTATTTCAAGCGCCCAACAATCTTGCTTACTGCACACAGCCTTGAAATGACTTTGAACATAATCCAAATTAAATTCAACTAAATATTATAATTTAATTATAACTAACAAATAAGCATTGTTGTTCAACTGGGATATCTGCTTAACCACATGAACGAACTTAAGGCGTAGAGTAGTTAAATTTATATAACAAATATATATTTGACAGCATTTCACATTCTTCTAAACTTCTATTGAGAAGTCTTGTCAAAGGCAAATTATGAGAAGTGCGTAGAAAGGCGGACTTAAGTGCAAGCATCAAAAACGGGTATAAAACAAGAGAGAGAGGCATATGTGCAAATAAGTTTTATATAGGGTGAATAAGAAAAGTGAAATAGATAGAGTAAAGCGGAAAAAGACAGAGGATATAAATTGATTGAGGCCGATTTATTGGTAAAGACAGCGAGGAAGATAAGAGACACAACGAGACAGAAGAAAAAACAATCAGTAAAGGAGGTCAATCAGAGAGAGGGACTGTTGAAGTGAAAAATAGAAA
This sequence comes from Drosophila gaucha, assembly GCA_035045545.1. Lineage (NCBI taxonomy): Eukaryota > Metazoa > Arthropoda > Insecta > Diptera > Drosophilidae > Drosophila > Drosophila gaucha. The sequence continues at coordinate 1,752,302 of JAWNOY010000286.1, forward strand.
GAAAAGATAAAGAAAGAAGAGGAAAAGAGAATTTTGGTAAAAAAAATTTAGATAGAAAGTGATTGAGAGAGAAAGAAAAAGAAAAAGAGAGACAAATAATAAAAATAGAGAGAGAGAGAGCGAGAAATAAAGAGAAAGACAGACGCATAAGAAAAGAAAATAAAGAAACAGAAAGTTAATAGGAAAAAGAAATGAATAAACTAGAGGGATGGGCTTACTTCGACATAGGTTTTGATAATACGCTTGTAATTGTAAAGGATATAAGTATTGTTTTTCTGATTTGACAAGAAAGGATCAAGATTAAAGTATTTACTAATTTTTGACCTATGTGTCACATTTTCGGGCTTTACCTGTACAAATTTGGAAGATATACCTTTCTCCACCTCCTTAATATGGAGGTGGGATACACTTGTATTTATTAAAAGTTTCAAGTCTAAGACTTCAATAGCTACAAACTTTTTACTACAAAAACATTTCTTAAAACCTATCTATCCTATGGGAGCTATATGATATAATCGTCAAGATATATTGTACAATGCCTGGCGTAGAAAGACGCCTGTGTGTAAAATTTCAGCGCTGTAGCTTCAATAGTCTTGGAGGAGATTGCTTTGATCCAGATAGACAGACGGACAGTGCTATACAATCTCAGCTCGTCTTGCTGATCAAGAATATATATACTTTGTATGGTCGGAGATGCCTCCTTCTCTGCGTTGGATTCATCTAACCAAAATTAATATGACCTTTTTAGAAGGGTATACAAATAAATAAAGATTAATTCATTAAACGTCCATTCCTTACTATGCCCTCCCTTACCCTATACCTTGTACCCTTTATCCTATACCTGTAACCTTACTCTATTCCTATACTCTATACCCTTTACCCTATACCCTATACCCTATACCCTATATCCTATACTCTATACCCTATACCATATACCATATACCATATACCATCTACCATATACCCTACCCCCTATACCCTGTACCCTATACTCTATATCCTATACCCTATACCGTATACCCTATACCCTATACTCTTTGCCCTATACATTATAGCCTATACCTTGTACCCGACACTCTATACCCCTTCGTAACACCCTAATTGACCAACATAGCATTATCAAAGACGCAAACTTTGTCCCAATGCTCCCTGGCTTATATTTTCACACTTTAAGAATCAAAAAGAGCTCGCTATTTAGCATACAGATTTTCACTTTGCGTGTCGCAAAACTACTTTCTTTACCAATAGGGAACGAAAAAAAACGATAACAGCTAGAAAGAGACAGAGAGAGAGAGGGAGAGGCAAGCAATCGTTGTTGGTGGAGCCACATCTAATAAAATCAAATAAAATGCAAAAATGTATATGAAATGAAATGGGACTGCCGCTTGACAGTGTGCGCCAATCCTCGAGGACATAAAGGCATTAACTGTAAATGCCGTAATGCCGTCATTTCCTGATGACAGCCAGAAAAAAAACCAGAACGCACAGATACACCCACGCACATTTAGATACAGCTGTGTGCGTGTGTGTGTGTGTGTGTGGTCTTTTATATTATTATTTTTTTTTGGTGGTGAATTTATTACGCCACATTATTACAATACGTATACGCCCCGTGCTACGACATTTTGTTTGTCAGCTGCCTAAGAAGTAGTCAATTCTTGTGACGTCGTTCTCCTGTTGCCGTGTGCCAGCTGCTGTTACACCTGCCCGCTAACCCTTAGCCCTCTGCCCAGCTGTCAGTCGTTCACCTTTAAAGAGTCACGTGCTATCGATTAAATTTCAACAAATAGAGCGAGCGAGACTTATAGACAAGATGTTAGGGAATGTGTGCCAGAGCAAAAAAATGTAGATTTATTTATCCCTCGATGCGAGTTATTTTTTTTGCCAATCTCTCTCTATATTTTGCATAAGTGAAATATTCCCCGGAAAATGTTGCTCCTTTCAAGCATTGGAAATTTCCTCGCATTGAAATTCAATTTGTTGTCGCCGAGGCAAATTGCATAAAACATTTCCGACATTTGGGCTTTGGGTTTAGCTCTTGGGTTCCACACATAACAAATGGACAGGACACGTTGCAATAAATAAATGCAGCGCACATAAATCTATCAGAATGCTATTTGCACTTGGCTGTAAGTGGAGTAGCAAATAAATATAAATACAGTTATAAATATATATAAATATCGTATAACAACAATATCAATATCAATGAATACATTCATTTTTTATGCGTCTGTTTGTTAAGCTCGCATAAGTCATCAATGCAATCAATTTGTAAAACAAGTACAATGCGAAAGTGACAAACTGACTAGCTAATACCCTGTACTTATAGCTGAGCAGTAATTGAGAAAGGTAACAATTAAATGGCTTCTATTTATTATGTTTCATTTTAGGAGGAGTTAAACAATTTTATGAAAAAATAGTTCAGATTAGGATATCTTAAATCTGTTTTTGGGTATACGTAAATAGTAAATAGTAAAATAGTTATCAGATGTGTATACTAGAGATGGGCATCGGGATCGGGATTTTCGGGAATCCCGCGAGTCCCTAAAAATTTTTCGGGATCGGGCGGGATGTGAAAGATTCTGAAAAATAAAGATTCTTAGAAAAGAAAATTTGGAGAAAATATTATTTTTAAGTAAACATTTTTATCTATCATAATAGATCTAAATGTTGAAAAAAAAAATTTCGGGAATGTCGGGACCGGCGGGAAAAATGAAAAATTTGTCGGGCCAATCGAGAAAATCAAAAATTATTTCGGGACGGGATGGGTCGGGAACGAATTTCCCGATGCCATTTCTAGTGTATACTCAATAAGCAGCCACATATCAAATTTAGTGTCTTTAGCTCTTATAGTATTCATGTTATGACTTAAGAAGAAATTCGAACTATTTCATATTGTTATGAAACTGGGATATAATCATGAAATTAAAATGGGATAGCCATATTGTTAATGTCTATCCTTACCCAACGTTTAATGTTCTAGATCTTAAATTCTTAGAGTAATGGCACAAAAAAAACTTTGTCTCACCATCAATGTCATGAAAATATGTCTGTTTGGTATATTATAAAGAAATCGACTGCAGGAACTCAAAAATGAAATACTTTTTGTATGCTAATACTTAATGAGAAGCGATATACAAAATAATGTAGCTTAAGATCTTTAAATTTTCAGGTTATGTGTAAAAAAACAAGTGTTATAATCATTATTTATCGAAAACAGTAGGGCTTCTTCTGCATACGATACAGGAGAATGATCTCCAGATTGATATGGCTAAATCATATAGAACGCGTTCCTTGAGTATCGTGTCATTAAGCTAATCAAGTTCATATATACTTAATGAAACAGCTGTATCTATTTAATGCCATAATCAAAATACCCTAACTGCGAGATTACATCAATTGTTTTCCCCCCATATATCGATAAGGCATTGCGTCAATTGAAATAAAGTTGTCCGTTTAACGAAATTGCTGCAAATTAACATTAAATATTTATACAGATTGTTGAAATGTCAATTATAAATGTATGAAAATTAATATTAAAGTGAATTCTTTGTGCGGCACTCAAAAGTTGAAGAACTATGAATAGATGCACAGTAGACCAATTATTAAGTCAAATTAAAGCTAAATAAAGATAAATATTATAATAAATATATACATATAATATAAATATACATATAAACAAATAGAATATACCACGTAAATGTCATATACTGTGTGAATTAATGGAGTTGCTTAACTTGTAAGTCAACATTTCGCAATGGACAATAAATTTATTGAACACTCAGAATTGTTTACAGCACTCAAGTTGTTATTGTTGTTGTTTCTCTGTGGACAACTTGTTGTTCTGTGTCAAGTCAACAATCAGCGAATGCAAAGAGTGGGAGAGAGAGAGGCGGGGTCGACATTATGACAGCCATGCGACATTAAAATAATTGCCCGCCCGCCCTCAGCAGCAGCCGCCAGAGCAATTCCATTAAATAAATGAACTAAAAGCAATAAGCATAATAAGCTAGACCCCGATCAGATCATATACATATAAATATATATATATATACATATATATATAATATTATGACCAACTTCAGGGTCGGCCTGACAAGTTCATGCGAGTGAATCAATCAGATGGCCTCGCGCAGCCTGCCAGCCTGCGCCCATATGGAGATTACAAGCAATATTTTGAATGGGAGGAAGGGTATATGCATAGAGAGGGCGAGACTATAACGCTCTGTTTGTACAATTAAAAAATAGTCACGTAGTTGCAAAACAGCAGGCGATAAATTTGAATGGTCAACAACACAAGTGCAAAATACTGTTAACCAAAATACCCTGTAATCAATTGAGATGGAATGAGAAATGATAATCTTTTAATCTATATATGCAAAAACAATATTTAAGAATTGCAGACCAAAATATCCTGTAATAAATGCAGATGGAATGATAAATGATAATCTTATGAATCTTTCTATGCAAAAACTTGCTTGAGCACTAAACGAAATTTCAATATAAAGACTTTACTTTTCGCTTGCCTGCAATTTAAATATCTAAAAGTTTTGAAAAATATCTAGAGCTTCTTTCTTTCTTGCATGAAATAAAAATTACTGAAAATTTTGAAAAGCTCAAAGTTCTTTCTTACTTGCATGAAATATAAATTTCTGAAAATTTGAAAAACTTCTCGAACTTTTTCTTTTTTGCATTAATTATAAACATCTAAAATTTTTCAAAAGCTTCTCGAAGTTCTTTCTTTTTTGCATGAAATATAAATTTGTGAAAATTTTGACAATCTTTTCGAACTTCTTTCTTACTTGCATGATATATAAATATCTGAAAATTTTGAAAATCTTCTCGAACTTCTTTCTTTTGTTTTTCCCCATACAAATCATTCTTTGATAAAACCTTCGACACGATAAATTAAGTTTAAAAAAAAATATCTTCAAGTTTCTTTCTGTATCTTATTTATTTATAACTTTAAGACGTAGTTCCATTGCTGATAATGTAAAAAGATTTCATATGTTAAATATATCATTTGTTGACATTAAGAAAAAATGATCAACATCTCAATAGATTTGCTTTTTCTTACATACAGGGTATTTCCTAGTCGTCTTACATACTCCTACGCCTAATTTTTCGCCTGTCTGGCGCCTATGCGTGTATGCATATGCTTGCACAGCTGGACGCAGACTAGAGCAAAGTTGAAACCCTGGAATGCAGACACTCTTCACAGCTCCAAACAAACGTGACCAAAGCAAAAGAGGGAGCAAAAGGGGAGCAAAGAGGGAGCAAATGGGGTCGCTGCATGTCAGCTGGCTTGGCGTTTTGGGGGCGTGTCGCTGGTAACGCACAATTTGACGCATTTTTTAGCTGCTGGCTGCGCTGGCACTGCGTCAATGAACGTGTGAAGTTCTAAAGAACAGGAACCAAAGGAGCCGAGTTGGAGTCAGAGGACGTGACCCAGGCAGGAAATGCTGCGTGCCGACGGCGCATAATGTGACTGACTGACTGTGTGTGTGTGTGTGTGTGTGTGGGAGAGGGAGGGCGGCTGGCTTTGTCAACCTCAACAACATGCAACGGGGCGACATGATGAGATGAGCTCATTACTTTAATGGAACACCAACCACCCAACCCACCAGACCACCCACTCAGCCAAACTCCTTCTTCTTCGCTGTCTGTGTTTGTCCTTTTACAGCTGCTGCTGCTGCTGCTAATGAAATATTTGTATATTGTGCATTTTATTTGTGTAAAATTATGTTTATCCCAGCAGCTGGGGTCAATGGCACAGCCAGCGAAAAGGAGGGCTTACAGGGCTCAACCACCAAGTAATTAGCCAGCTAAATAAACAACAAACAACACGAAACTCCATAACAAAAATGGCAAACAATTTTCATACAAAAAAATTAACCCAGAAATCTAATTAGCGAATAAAAAAGCAACAACTGCGCAAAAAACAGGATCTCAAATGTCAGAATATTACAGTGCTTTAAAGAGGGAGCTGCCAGGAAGTTTGTATTTGAATGTTTAACTACCAGATGCCCTGTTGTTGAATGGAAGTTAATAATTAGATGCACCTGTATATTATGTTCACCTAAAATATATTTCTAGACTTGAAACTCTCAGAAATTTGAACAAACACATTTTCATTTAGCAACACCAAGAGGCAATAGCCAAAGTCTGCTGATTCTATAAGGGGAAGGTTCTTGAACTATGTCTACAAACAACTTGCTTATTCTTATAGGTATTTATAGCTTGTTATTGTTGATAAGTAATAAACAATGAATTCATGACCTCGAGGCAGCTTTAGAGCTTAATAACTTGAAAGGTCGCTTAAAACAAATTATAATACAGTCGAATCCCGATAGTTGGTCCCCCGATAAATCAGAACCCAAAAATCAAAAAAATAATAATAATAATAGTAATACGCTGTCCCCTTGAAAAAATGTCGTTCCTGTTCGGATAATCGAATTCCTGCCATTTTGAATTATCGGGATTCAAGTGTATTTTGAAGATTCTATAACCAGAAGAAATTTTTTTTAATATTTATATGTTTTTTTCAATAATTATATTATATATATTTTTATATTTTTTTTTTATATTTGTATATTTTTTGTTTTTTATATTTTTTTAAAATTTTTTTTTATATTTCTTAATTTTTTCATATTTTCAATATTTTTTTTTTATATTTTTTATATTTTTGTATATGTGTTATATTTGTATATGTCTTCTACTTTTTATATATTTATACATTTTTTAATTTTTTATATATTTATAAGTTTTTATATATTTTTTATATATTTATATATTTTTTAAATATTTCTACATTTTTTAAGTATTTATATATCTTTTATATATTATTTATTATATTTTTTAACACATTTTTTAAATATAATCCTAATAGTCATGACGAAAAGTTTGTAAAACATTGAGTTAAACAGTTTCTATATTAAACGAAAATTTTGGCTTAGTATAGCATAAGAACAATTTTTCTTTGATAATCTCAAGAACTCTCTAAAAACTCGTTTTACTCTATTGCTTAATCACCGTATTTTTTTTAAGACAAATGATATACACATAGTTAATCTTAGTTAAACACAGATTAAATATACAAAAATAAATATGCAAACTTCTTTCTTTTATAAATAGTTTAAAATATGCAAACGTCAATCTTTTGCTCAGTGCATTGAGTACATTAAGTCGAATTTAAATAGGGTATAAAAAACCCGTAACAGCTAAATAAACACAGCGCAAAAAAGGGGGCGTTGATTTTGCAGAACGATGACGAAATCGAGACGATAAAAAGCATGCTAAAAGTAACAGAGGAACAGAGGGAGACGAGGAGAGGAGGAGAAGAACAGCTGGCTAAACGTCATCTGTCGCATGTTTTTCTGTTGTTGGGTAACCTGAGCTCTGGCCACATTAAAAAAAAAAGTGGCATGCAACATACTCCGAGGACTGACCAGAACAAAAGCAACAACGTTGCCCGTATCCAGAGCAGGAGCAGAAGCAGGATCAGCAGGACCACAGCCACGACTCGACTCTGTTGTTGCTGGCAATGGAACCAGCAATTGTCGACGCTCCCACTCGGTGCTGCTGTTTAATAGTTGCAATTGTTGGCACTACAAACAACCGTAATTTTCGTCAACAATGGCAGCAGGAGAAGTAACAGAGAGAGAGAGAGCGAGAGAGGGGGGAGAAGGAAGTGTAGCTGTGGCATGTGGCATGTGGCATGTAAGCCAACTTAATTGCATGTTAAACAGCCAAACGCGATACAATAGAAAAAAAGTTGAATTATTAAAACAATATTTGCGCGCGATTAGAAGCCAGCGAACAACAACAAGAACAACAGCTATAAGAAGGAAACACCCATTGAACTTAGCTACAAGGAAATTGTAAGTAATTGTTAAGGGAATCAGGAAACCGAGAAAAACCATAGAGAAAAGGTTGAAATTAGTTAAGCTGTTCCTTAATGAAATAAAAAATGATTTTACATTTAAAGGTATACAGAGAGTTAAGTAAATAGAAAGGTGGAAATGTAGATAAGCTGGAGAAATTGAGATTTTGATAGATAGAGAAAGATAAATATATAGCTATAGATTCCTATAATTATACTTGAAGCTAGAGATAGTGCTAGGACAAGGGCTGGTGCTAGAAACAGAGATAAGACAATAGCTAGGGCAAGATATGCAGATATAGTTAGGGAAATAGAGATCTTTATAGATAGAGAAAGACAAAGAAAAATATATGTAAACATTTAGATATATAACAAGGGCTAGGGCTATAGCTTCATTTAGATATATAGATTTAGCTGGAACTAGGACTAGGTCTATAGAGACATTGGTAGTTAGAGAGAGATAAATATAAAGATATAGATTCATTTAGATATATATGTAGATATAGTTAGTAGAAGAGCAAGGGCCATATATGCAGTTAAACTTAGGGAAATAGAGATCTTTGTAGACAGAGAAAGATTGGATATGAATAGATTTTTAGATATACAAGGAACCAGAGATTAACTTAGAGCACTAGTTAGGGGACGAGGACAAGGGTTAAAACTTGAGATAGAGATAGAGGAGAGACAAGAGGTATTGCTAGAGGCTAGAGATATAGCTAGATATGTAGGTAGAGTTAGAGATCGAGGTAGACTTACAGATAGATTCATATAGATATATAGACATACGAGTATTCGAAACAAGAGATAAAAGTCTGAAGATACGAGATACGAAAGATAAATGTATATGTCTTGATACAGATTAAGCTAGAGCTAGAGGAACTAGAGAACTGAAGTTTAATATCTATGCCATTCACATTTAGCATATCCCCACATATATTTTCTCTGAGTGTGAAAGCATGGCGCCAGAATGTCGCAGGACATGGCAAGTATTGACTGTGTGTGCGTGTGCGTGTTGTAAGGTGGGAATATTTATACGCTTTATTTGACGTCCTGCCGCCAGTCAAGGAACTAGAAGTGGAAGTGGAAGTAGATATTACTCCTCGACTGGCCGTGACGACAACAAGGACAGCGGCAAGGATAATGTGGCGTAGTCGTTTATAACTTGATGTCACTGCCACACTCGCCCCTCAATGGGGCAGGTGGCAGATGGCAATTGGCAAGAGGAAGAGAAGAAGTTGGACAACTGACTGACTGACAACTTCTGGCAGTTCGTTTGTCGCTAATCATCAAATAAATATTTGTATTAAGGCAAAAACATTTAATAAAGTTAATAGAAGGTGTGCTATATAGGACTAGAAGTTATCCTGTAAATAATAATAAGTTGTTTTATTATGTTTACGAACTCTTTTCTTATGTTTGCCAGCGATATTATAAATTAAGTATATTTGAAATAACTTTTATATTTACTGTTTGAATTTGATGAAATTTTCAGGTGTTTACACAGGATTGTATATGTGAAAAATCTCGGAAAATGCTTTCAATTTGTCAAAGCAAAAATTAAGTTTATTTCATTAACATTAAGTGAATTTTTCTAGGTATATTTGAAATTACTTTTATATTTACTGTTTGAATTTGATGAAATTTTCATGTGTTTACACAGGATTGTATATGTACAAAATCTCGGAAAATGCTTTCAATTTGTCAAAGCAAAAATTAAGTTTATTTCATTAACATTAAGTGAATTTTTCTAGGTATATTTGAAATTACTTTTATATTTACTGTTTGAATTTGATGAAATTTTCAGGTGTTTACACAGGATTGTATATGTGAAAAATCTCGGAAAATGCTTTCAATTTGTCAAAGCAAAAATTAAGTTTATTTCATTAACATTAAATGAATTTTTCTAGGTATATTTAAAAAAACTTTTTTATTTACTGTTTGAATTTGATGAAATATTTCAGGTGTTTACACAGGTTCACATAGGTGAAAAATCTCGGAAAATACTTCCAATTTGTCAACGCTTATACAATAAAAATTAAGATTATTTCAATAAAATTATATGAATTCTTCTAGGTATATTTAAAATAACTTTTATATTTACTGTTTGAATTTGATCAAATTTTCACAGGATTGTATATGTGAAAAATCTCGGAAAATGCTTCCAATTTGTCAAAGTTTATACAATACTAATTAAATTTATTTCAATAAAATTGAATGAATTTTTCTATTTTCTATATTTTGTCACATTAAGGTCTTTGCAGAAAACTACCATCGTATAATATATGGAACCTTAAACATATTTGAAGAAATCCTATAAATACTCAAACATTTTCTGCCCAAATTTCTCAGATAATGTCAATCAAGAGTACATATGTAGATAGAGTATAATGATAGATGGATAGAATATCTATATATGCCCTACTTTTCTAGTATTTATAGAGTATAACTAGTTGATATTTATTTAGTATCGATAGCTCAGCAATATACTATCCATAGACAGTTTATTTACTATTTGCTTTCTGCTTTTATTTTTATATCCTGTTGATTCCGTTGTGGTTGCTTCCTTTGGTATTCTCGCCGGGTGAGCTCGACAGTTGAAGCCAAAGTTGCCAAAGTCAAGCGACATTGCGGCTATTTTAAGAGGCAAGCTATTTTAAAACTTGAATAAAGTTTTTGAAGGGGTAAAAGAGGAGGAGGAGGAGGAGCAGGAGGAGGAGCTCGCTCTGTGGGTCTGCCGAGTGCAGCAATTAGTCAAAAGGTTCGCTTTAGCTTTTTCGTTTGCATCATTGGCAGCCATTTGTCTTGTGAGCGGCCCCCTTTCCCCAATTGGGTCAAGCGTGTGGCATATGCACGTGTGCCCCTAGCTGCCATCCATATAATGATAAATGCAAGCACACAACTGTCCCTAAGGCGAGGCACTGTTATCGCCAAGCGGCGTCAATTATGGCCAGCAGCAGCAGCAGCAACCGCTTTATCGGCCTACCGAAGGGAACAATACAAAAAACGAAAAAAAAAACTTTGGAAATGCTGCAGCAGTCATTAGCTGACCCCAAAACCCAAAAACTTCGTAAACCGAAATGAAAATGAAAAATGTACAAACGAATTTCGTTGTGTGTTTGTTGATAGCAGCAGCAACTGCAGCAACTCTTATCAAGCAAACACGCACACGCACACGCACACAACTTGCCTCTGGTTAGGAATTGGAATTTGGTATTTGGATTGTGGAATCTGAATCGGTATCGGATTGGTTAAGTGGCCTGCGGCGTTTATCTCTCTCGTTAAGTCAACACGAAAGAAAGCAATGCGTATTATTGGTGAACAAAATTCTCCACTCGGCATGTGGTCAACATGTGCAACAACAGCAGGAGAAGCATGCAACGAATGCAGCTGCATTTGCATGCATAGTGGCAAAAAGAAAGAAGAAGAAAAAGCAACAAAATAAAAACTCATGACATGCTCCACATTCGTGTGACATTTGCTGCTGCAGTCGAGGCAAAAGTGTTACATGCAACACACACAAGCACAAAGGGTGCCCCAAAATTGTGGCACGCTTGCATTTGCTCGCAAATTGGAGCAGCAAAATGCCCCAGCCAGGGGGGCTCAAGTCAAATGTCATTAGGGATTGCAGCTAATTGAATAGGCGCTGTTTGCCAATTTGCCGGCGAATTCCCATTTCCAAATATGCAATAAAGAAACCGAAGGAGGTCTTCGAATTGATGAAGCCCAAATTGAAAAGGGAAATATCAGTTTTGAGTCGCTCTATAGAGGAGTTTCATTGTAATATATCATTAATGTTTGTTTACAAAAACAAGCTGCTCTGAGATATACATAGCTTCAAAAATCTCTCTTTAGAGAAGTTCATTTGTGATTCAGTTCTAAACTTTTAAATTTTGAAACACATATTTTAATCTCGAATTATCTACAGGTAAATTTGATTTTATACTAACAAATGGATGAACAGGCAGATAGACTTTGGGTCAAAGGTCAACACTATCTACTAACACTGTTTACCAACACTATTTATTAACACTGTTTACCAACACTATTTACCAACACTATTTACCAACACTGTTTACCCACACTGTTAACCAATACCGTTTACCAACACTGTTTACCAACACTATTTAAAACATTGTTTACCAACACTATTTACCAATACTATTTACAACACTGTTTACCAACTTTGTTTACCAACACTATTTACCAATACTATTTACCTACGATGTTTACCAACACTGTTTACCAACACTGTTTACCAATATTTTTACCTACACTGTTTACCAACACTGTTTACAAACACTATTTACCAACACTATTTTCGACACTATCTATCAACACTGTTTACCAATGCTATTTACCAACACGGTTTACTAACCCTATTTACCAATGATATTTGCCAACACTATTTACAAACACTATTTACCAACACTGTTTACCAATTCTGTTTACCAACACTGTTTACTAACCCTATTTACCAATGCTGCTTACCAACACTGTTTACCAACACTAAAAGGGGAAATCGTTGTTGTCATGAGCTAAGATAGAAGAGAGACGAACTTAAAAGGATTCAGAAAGCTTAAAAACTTGGCTCACTAACAAGACGCGCAGTTAGAACCATAACTAAGAATTCAAATTATCATTTAACTCAGCAGTTATTATCTTTACTTTCTATACCCAATGCTCTCTAAATTCTTCAATAAGCCCTGATTCCAACTGCGCTCAAGCCAAACTTGGACCTAATCCATATAGCAACTGCCATCATTAATACTTTCACAAACTACACAAAAAGGAGCTCTTTCATTTTGTAATGAAGAGACAAATGTAATCGCATAACGAGCAAGCTAAAAGCAATATTCAGAAAGGTGGAAAGTCTGGCTGACTAATCATACGCAAAGGTGTGACATTAGTTCGAATCGTAAAACAGTGAAAATTTCCAAGAATTGCAATCATTAAAAGCGCATGAAAATTACATAAAATCAGGCAGAGGCCGGTCCCCTCTCTGTCAACAAGTTGGGTTAGGGAATTCCGTTGCGATTTGCAAATTCTAACAGACTTTTCGGGCTGGCAGTCAAAACCAACTCGAAAGCAACATTCCAAGCGGAAATTTCAGCAACATCCGACTTGAGTATTTAATTTCCTTACAGCGCTCGCAATGCAGCCCGGCATTGAGGGCTCGACTGATGTCATTTCCATGTATACCACGTTAAATATGAGCAGACGACTTCGGGGAGTTAAGCATAGTAGACACAGACGCATACGTGACGTCGCTAAAGTGTAGGTGGGTGGTTGGTTGGGTGGTTGGTTGTCTGCAGACAGAGCAGACATTGCAGCAGGAGTCGGTGCCCATAACATAAATAGAAACGGAGCCACATAGCTTGACAACGCGACAAAGTTTTACAATTCACCAAACCACCCGCATGAAGGATACCTGCATGTACACACACACACACACACGCACAGTCAGGTGCAAAAAGCAAAGCCAAAGAACAACCCTCAGACGCGTATGCGACAAAAATTATGAATGAAGCCAAAGATAAGCAGAGCAACAGCAGAGCAAAATAAAAAACAATACAACACATTTTTAAGGCAACGAATTGCAGTTGCTCTACAAGGAAGCTCCAAGGGTTTGCAAAGGTACTTTATTTTGGTATTTTCCAACACTACACATTACTTGTTATTATTTTAAATTCCATTTCTTGTTTCGTTCTTAAGGAAAATCGAGAGTTAATTTTAAGGTTTTATATCACTATTGCAAATAAAAAATTTGAACGCTAAACAACACTTATTTCTAGTAATCTTTACAATCCAATGTAATTTGCTAACTTTTTTTTACTGAGAAATATCATTAACTCCCTTTTGGTTATATTTGTTGTATAACTTTTCATTTGAAATAAAGTTTGGAAAGTATTTCATATAAATAAATTGCAATGAAATAAATTTTATATAATTAGATTAGTGCCGCAAAAACATTATTTTGGTGTTTTCCAACACTTCACATTACTTGTTACTATTTTACATTCCATTCCTTGTTTTGTTCTTAAGGAAAATCGAGAGTTAATTTTAAGGTTTTATATCACTGTTGCAAATATAAAATTTGAACGCTTTACAACACTGATTTCTAGTTATCTTTGTAATGCAATGTAATTTGCTAACTTTTTCTTACTGAGATATATCACTAACTCCGTTTTAGCTATATTTTTTATTGTAACTATTCATTTGACATAAGTTTTACGTTTTACAACACTGCTTCATGCAATTTATGTTGTGTTTCATACTACATTATCTATTTATATTCTGTACACGTTTCACAGACAAGAGAAATCGAATCTATCTAAAATTTTGTTACATATTCTAAAAAGAAAAAAAAATTGAAAAGAAAACTAATTTTTCTTAATTTTTAAAGCTTTATAGTGTTGTTAAAGGGAATTTTCTAAAATTATTACTTTGGCTCACAAGTAATTGCAAATGAATTAGTTTCCAGTTATTTAATGTTAATGCCCACTCTTTAACATATTTTTATATAGTTCTCATTCTATATAAATCATCATATGCAAAAGGGAATTCCCATACTTTATTCTCTCAATTAACTTTATCTTTCGTCCAGTGAATTCAACAGTTTCTACCATACCCTTTCTTCGCAATTCTCTCCGGAATATGCAAGAACAAATTCACATTGGCCAAATTGCGGGTGTGTTGCGTCATTTTCTTGCTTGTCAACTGCAACAACTACAACAACAACAATAACAACCACATTCAACACTCATTTCAGTTTGTAAAGATTAAAAATTGTGTTGTTTAGTGTAGAGTGGGGGAACTAGGCATGGACTATGGACTGTGGCAGCAAGTGCTGCTGCTGCTGCTACTTAAAACAGGATGCAGTCCAGGGGCATAAAACTTTTTAGCACTTTTATTGCTGTTGCCGCGTGCTGTTGTTATTGTGTTGTTTGTTGTTGTCGTTGTTGTCGACAACAGGCGACAGCCAACACTCAGACAACAAATTGTCAGCTTGTTGACGAGCAGCAACAGCAGTCAAATCAACAGAGAATGTTTTAAAAGCAGGGTTGCTCTATACTCTACCTCGGAATTGGGTATAAATTTAAATAAAAATATGTTTTTTTCTAGGATAGCTAAAATATATATCGATAATTATCGGTTTAAGCCAACAGTTGTATATCGATATGAACGATATGATGATATAAAAAGTATGATCGAATTATGTTTATTCTCTCTCTCTCTTATGCCTTTATTAAAAATGGATATTTATCGGTGTGAGTTAATAAAATATAATATTTATTGATCTTTTGCTACTTAATAAATATATTTATCTCTAAAATAAAAGTAAAGTGAGCTTTTATAATTTATTTTCCATCTATAGTTAATTATATACATATCTACATACATATCTCACCAATAATCGATACTTATCGGTATCAGATAACTGCTATCTCTAAGTCATGAGAGAAGCAGTTCGATAAAAATACAACTTGAATCATACCGAGATCCGCAAATTAATATTTATTATCTCTCTATCGACTACTTATCGATCAGAACTACAACTTATCTGTACAACAAAACGGAAGTAGACTAATACAATTATTTTTTTCATCTGTATGCATATCTCACTTATGTATATACCTTGACCAATAATCGATATTTATCGGTTTTAGATACTAGCTATTTCTAAGTTTGGTAGTTTGGTAAACTATTACTTTTACTTCAAGAGTAGCTTTTATTAGAAATATTCTATTAAGCCGGTTTCTACATATCGATATTTATCGATCAGTTATCAAATTCAGTCTCTAAGAGCGTTGCTTTAAGACTGTTATCCGCATATGGATATTTATCGATTACAGTTATCAAATTCAATCTCTTAAAGCATAGCTAAGGAAATCAAGGAAGACCAACTTAACAGGACTGTTTAAACTGATAAAGAATACATTTACTATGCCTTTTGTTGCTCTACCCCTCTACACCTTCTGCATACCCTACATTCTCAATGCCTACAGGGTATGGACAGCTACAAATTCAATCACCAGCTGCCAGACATACAACATTAATTTCAACAAAGAATGGAAAAGCAAAACACATTTGCTAGCTGCAACTTCAGGCTAATAAAGCCCAACTAACAAGTGGGCGTGGCAAGGCGGGAAAGGGAAGGGGTAACTGCTAAGCACTTGAACAACATTAAACTCTACTCGCAACGTATTTTGTGATTACACGTTGCGTGCGGCCTCAAGTGGCGCAACTCAAAGTGCGCTTATCAACGCCCAAAGCATCAGTTTGGCAGATGGGCAAAGACGAAGCCGGGGCTGAAAGGGGGGCGTGGCACAAGTTTTGAACAAATATTTTATAGAGCATGCATGATGGGCCACTGGGCTCACGCTCAATGCAGCTCAGTGCGGGCACTTGACATAGTTTGTGGTACCTCAACTCACCTCACTTCACCTCACCTCACCTGCCCTCTACCAAGCCCCTACCTCTGCCAAAGTTGATTTATGCAACAGCTTGCCAGGCGACACTTGCAAGCGAGGCATAATATTATAAACCTGAAGCTTTTACACCTATTAAAATGTACACAAACTGCAGGTGCAGGTGCGTGTGTGTGTGTAGGTGTATGTGTGCTTTGCCACTCAAAAAACTAGCAGCGCAAAATTGGATTTAATGCTCGCCAGGACGAGGAGGACGAGGGCGAGGCTGCCCCTGCTTGCAATTTTCATTAAACTTGCCGCGTGCAACACACTCGCCGCTTGCCACATGCCACATGCCACATGCAGCTTGCAACTTGCACTTATGTGCCGTTATTTTATGCATGAAACCAAATAACGGCAGCCAAGCAGAGCACAAGCCATTTTGGGGCTTCCGCCAGCTCCAGCCACAGTTCGTACTCCACAGGGGGCTACGGGCCATAACTTCATTAGGGTCGCAACAAATTGAGCCAAAGTTTACACACAATACACGGCGGCATACGGGCTGCCATATAGAGAGACAACAGAGACCCCATCACCTCACCCGCAGTTGCTCAAATGTTTGCGCAAAAGAGAAATATTAAAAAATATAATCCTCAGCATTCAATGTGCAGGGACGCAAGCGCTTAACCTTATCAACTTACCCACCGACCACGACCCCGATCTCGACCCCCAGCCAAGTAATTAGTCATGAAAGCTGAGCTGAGACAGCGCTGCAACTGGAACTAGAACTGGAACTGAGGGTTTCCCATTGCGTGACCTCGCTCAAATTCTAATGCCACGCGCTGTGGCAAGGTTGGGAGAGGGACTGGGGCAGACTAGGGGTTCGTTTGTCACTCAACTGTGATTCGCATTTGCCAACACGTTTGTCACATTCCAAACAAAACAACTTAACCAAAGCAGCGAGGGGGCGGGGGGCGAACTTTCACTGTCTGGGACAAAACTTGAAACGAAATTTGTAAATATTTCATTGCGTGACGAAAGCACAAAACACAATAATTCAATTAAAGGCCTAATCAACAAATAAAAAACAACATTTGAATATGCATCAACAATAAATTTAAGTCACATAAATATAGAAAGTGATTTATCAAAAAGTTTGATAAGCAAATTTGGGCAGATGCAGATTTGCGAAGTGGAAATCAGATGATTCAAGAAATCAGTAATTTTCTAATAAGAATAAAGTTTTCTTTTTATATTGTATTAGAGAAATTGTATTAAATATAAGATTATATTTTACTCAAATTCAGTTAAAGCAAAGCCTGGCTGATCTACAGAAGTTCGCTCCTAACTCAGTTCAAATAGGATATTCGATCAGCATGCTTTGGGGCCGGGTGTGGTCCAGTGCCTAGGCAGTAAGCCTGGCAAATCAAGGGGACCCCAGGTTCGGATACAGGACAAACACAGATACACTAGTTATATACAACATACAAAAATACACTTAACACTAACACTAAAGATTTTTATAGAAGAGACTACGGATACAGATATTACTTAATAGAACTTAGTAATTGAGTTATAATTTAAGTTGTTTGTATAGCGACTATCGAATATCGTGCTGTTTAAATGAAGAGAGAGAAGTCGTCGATAGAATTTTTACCAAATTCGAATTTTTCTTTTATTTTATATTTTTGCGTTTAAAATCTAAAATTTAATAATATGAGTGTAGAACAAGACAAAATGTTCCCAAATATCAGTATTTTGACGATATTTATTCATGATTCGAACAACCTTTAATGAACGTAAGCATATTGAACATTCCGAGCCAAAATACACACTTAACGGTTTTTTCTCACTTAGTTTTTAGGTGATTAAGGTTCAAATCCAATTTAGTGAATTTTATAAAAATTATTATGATTCGAAAAAAAAAAAACATTAAGGTTTTTAGAACACAAATTAGAGTTGATTTACATACTAAATCTTAAAGTGTTCTTCTCTCAGCTCGAATTGTAAGTTCAGGAAGCAGAGTACAGATACACATACATGGCTCCCACATAAGTTCTCTTTATTTTCTTATTTCAATACTTTTTCGCCTCAAAATTTTATAAAAATGCACGAAGAGGCAGATCTTGGCTATCTATACGAATCCGTAATAGAAATACTTACTAGAGTATTTAATTGTGGGATTAGTATAGAGTGCAAGTCTTTCTAACATATTTTCAAAGCAGTTTACATGAATATGCTGCATACTCCATTTGATAACTTTTCTTTTTTTATACCCTGAACCCATTGAAAATGGGAATTCAGGGTATAATGGTTTTGTGACAATAACAGGCAGAAGGAGGCGTGGCAGACCCCATAAAGTATATATATTCTTGATTAGGATGACGAGCTGAGTCGATCAAGCCATGTCCGTCTGTCCGTCTGTCATTCCGCTAAGCTAGAGATTTGAGATTATAGATATATATTCTTGTATACCATACGCAGTAAAAGTTTATTTTTTTCGATAACTCATCCGATTTCCATATTATCGATAACAATCGATATTTTGACTTTGTTTTTAAGCTATAACTTTAAGACCATAATAGCTCCCATGTCCCATGGGAGCTATAGGATATAGTCATAAGGTCCGAATGATTCCAAAATATACAATGGCTTCAAACAGAAAGACGCCTATGTGCAAAATTTCAGTTCTGTAGCTTTAATAGTCCAGGAGATTGCGTTGAAGAAGAAGCAGCAGCAGCTGTGGTAGAGTCCGACGCACTGCATCAGAATTCCTGGCATGTCCTTTGCAGAAGTGCAGCAGCTTTTGCCAGCAGAGTCATTAAACTGTTGGCGACTGCTAAATACGCTACTTTCCATTTTGTGTTATATTCGAAAAATTATATTAAATTTTAAAATATTTTTCACGAAAATACAGCTCAAGCAAAGCCTATGTGATCAGCAAAAGTTCTCTCCTAACTCAGTTCAAATAGGATATTCGATCAGCATGCTTTGGGGCCGGGTGTGGTCCAGTGGCTAGACAGTATGTCTGGCAAATCAAGGGGACCCCAGGTTCGGATACAGGAGAAACACAGAAACACTAGTTATATACAACATACAAAAATACAGTTAACACTAACACTAAAGATTTTTATAGAAGAGACTACGGATACAGATATTACTTAATAGAACTTTGTAATTGAGTTATAATTTAAGTTGTTTGTATAGCGACTATCGAATATCGTGCTGTTTAAATGAAGAGAGAGAAGTCGTCGATAGAATTTTTCTTTTATTTTATATTTTTGCGTTTAAAATCTAAAATTGAATGAGAATATGAGTGGGAAAAAGTCCGGGGCGGTCGGGATAAGTGCTTGATCCCGAAATTCCCCCGGGTCCCGATAACAGAATAAATAATTGATAAAATTGCTTGTATTTATCAAAGAACCGAAGAATGATATTGATGGGGAAATTAATTCTATTATAAATCATGTTAAATTTAAGAAAAGTTAAAATATTTTATTATTTTGACAACAATGCAATTTGCTATTGTTACAAATGATTGCTAGGCAAGTACTTGATGTTTCAAAATCTTCGACAACGAGTGAGTATTCAACTTCTGATAGAATTTTAGAAGAAAGGAGAACACATCTTAGAGAAGTAACTTTAAGAAAATATTTTTTTTTTAAATAAAAAAGTGTATCTATCATAAGAGTTCTAAATGTTGCAAAAAAAATTTCGGGAAATGTCGGGAGAAGCGGGAAAAATTAAAAATTTGTCGGGACTATCGGGCTGGAAAATCAAAAATTATTTCGGGATTGGATGGGTTGCGAACGAATTTCTTTCCCGATCCCATCTCTATTTTTAGTATATTTATCTTCTTTTTTTTAGCAACTCTGAGCTATCTATTTCAGAACTAATTTGAGCTAACTGTTAGTCTCAGCTGCAGTTATTTGTGATTCCTGCCAAGCAATTTGTCTGCCAGAGCCATTAAATGTTGTTGTATGCTCGTAAAAATTGTACGAGGCCAACTCTAAATACATGTTTGTCTCGCCGACAGTTTCGACTATATAAAAAAAACATGAACAAATAGAAACAAGTAAGAAAGCTCTAGTCGGGTCTGCCCGACTACGAGATCCCCTGAACCAAGTCCAAGCTGATGTTTTAAACAACCTAGCTTACATCTTTTATCTATACATATTACCTCTGCGCGCATATACACATGCACACATACACACAGGCACGCAGGCACACAGACACGTGCACACATATAGACATGCACACAGAACCACGCTCGCCGATTACTGCGTAGTTGATTTGAATGTATGTGTGCACACGTACAGGCTGCTGCCGCGTGCTTTTACAATGTTTCCTTTAATAACTTCTGTATTACTTAACGGATTTGAATGCAATTTCCTGCATTGAATGCTATTAATTTATTGAAAATACGGTTTTCACTAAAAAATTTGAAAAAATTAAATTGTGGCTTTGATAATTTTTTTTTTTAATAAATTTTTTTTGTAAAATGTGGAGCCGGTATCCAAAATAAAAAAAATAGAAAATGTATTTTATTTTCAAAAAGCTAAAAACAAAATTTGGTAGCTGTAGCTAAAAATATGTAAAAGATATGGTCAAAAAACTGAATCTTGATAACGTTTTAAATCGATAACATTGAAACGGAAAAATTTATCGAATATCTAAAACAAACTCGATATTTTCGCTGTATACACAGACCATCATGCAAAATTTGAAGTCTCTAGCTCTTATAGGTTCTGAGATCGACGCGTTCATACATACGGACAGACGGACAGACGGACAGACGGACAGACGGACGGACGGACGGACAGACAGACGGACAGGGCTAAATCGACTCAGCTCGTCACCCTGATCAAGAATATATATACTTTGTGGGGTCTGCCACGCCTCCTTCTGCCTGTTACATACTTTTTGCAAAACCATTATACCCTGATTTCCCATTTTCAATGGGTTCAGGGTATAAAAAACTAGGCCTAACTCAACTCGAGCTGTTAACCCGGCTAGGCAAGTGCCGAAAACTCGTTTTTGGACTCCACTCACGAAGAACTGGAGCAACACGAGTCGAGTGCCCAGTCCAGCTGGTCCAGAGCTTCAGGTTTGACTCTTTTTTTTCATTTTTAGTTGTGTGTTCGTTATTGGGCACAAAGAAAAGGAAAATACTGGAGGGGCTACAAAAAAAAAATACAATTTCTCGCGTTTAGCATGTGGCAGAAGCTGTGTGGCAGGCAGTTAATGGCCGCCTAAAGAGCAATGGACCCATATGACAAAGCCCACTCGTGCAGCATCTGCTCGCACTCCTCGTTCGCCGTTCTCCAACTGGAACTAGTTCAAAAGTGCCTGCGGCGACCCAACTGCGAACAAAGTCCAGTTGCCAAATGTTTTCCGCTGCACTTTAAGCGTGAGCCAGGCCAATTTATATTAGCATTCTATTTGAATAATCAAGCACATAGATATATATATATATCTTTATATATATAGACTAGATATAGAAGCGAGCAGTAGGCGTCATTTCCAGGCACAACACACGCATCCGTTTCTCATCAGTCTTATCAGTGAGCTGTCGCAAACAAAGAGCGCAAAACAACAAGCGTATCTTGTTGTGAAAATTAACGACTATAGCATACCCTGTAATGGACTATGAGCTATTGCCGTGAATAGTTGAGAATTCTAGTTTAACTTGTTGAATAACAGTCATAGTTCATTTGCAATTCGTCATTATATGGCTCATTTCTTTGAATAGTTCGCGGAGTTCAGCAGTTCATGAACGAAACGTACTATTCAGTGGTTCATAAACGAATCCTATTGTTCAGTATTTTAGTTAATCTTCGTCACCAGCTCACTTGCACGAACATTAAAGAGCTCAATAGGAACTATCGATTATAATTTTTTTTTTTTCTGTTTTTTTTTTTTGCAACTGTCTTAGAGACATCAACCGAATTTTATTGGGAAGTGAGAGTTATGGATCAGTGTGAACTGTTCGTGAAAGTAGAGTTTGGTGGATTTCAGCGGATTATTGAAGAACGTATACATCAGGGATCACAAATAGAGGGATAAGGCTTATGTGAAAACAGCCAAATTCTTTTATTTTAAGCTGGGAATCCCATAATCGAATAAATTTTTATTTTCCATTAATATAAAAAAAATAAATAAAATTATTTTATAATTATTAAATTTTAATTTTTTACTATACATATGGTTTAAATTGCTCTGAATGGAAGATCCAGACGGTGAAGTCGTTTCAGTCTTCTTCTTCAGTGAAGTAGAGTCTAACAGATTAAAAGCTAAGTTATTTTCGGGGTTTTCTAACCTTGTTAAGTGTCTTGTACTTAATTTTTCCAATCTCTGTGGATTACTTCATTTTTAACGTTTCACTGAGCGTTCACGAATCTTCTTAGAAATTTTGATTTCAATCTTTGTATGATAAGTGCATTGTTTTTTGCTGTAGTGCC
Source organism: Drosophila gaucha (assembly GCA_035045545.1). Lineage (NCBI taxonomy): Eukaryota > Metazoa > Arthropoda > Insecta > Diptera > Drosophilidae > Drosophila > Drosophila gaucha. The sequence goes on from JAWNOY010000286.1 coordinate 1,775,053, forward strand.
CCTTAGTTTTATACCGTAAGTCCAAATCGGCTTTAGTAGTGTTTTGTATATTAGTATTTTTTTTTTTTTAGTTCTACCTAAGCATCCAGTTTAACTTGGTTTAGTTGTTTTCTTTTAAGTTTGAGATGTGAGTTCCAAGTCAGCCTTCTGTCTAAATTTAGGCCCAGGTATTTGGCTGAGCTATTCATGGGGATGTTTAGATTATAAAGTTTCACGCCTGAGAGCAAAAGTTACGTGTGTTGATTTTTCATTGTTAATACCAATATTCCAACGTTTAATCCATGCTTTTATAATATTTCATTGGTTTTGCAGTATTCTTGAGGCACAAGTATGGGTTGTGTCAGAGGCAAGAAGAGCAGTGTCATCAGCATATGTGACTGAAAAAAAAGTCATTCATAAGCGATTATCATTTGAGACCGATTGAACTGAATCGTTTACTGATCACTGAACTAGTTCAATAGCTCGTTTTATTAAGCCGTTCTATCGAGCTTCTTGTGAATATATAAGGACTTTAATGCTGAGAATATAACTTTATAAATTACTCTTATATTTTTGTAAAGATTTTCAGATTTTCAGAACAGGAAGATCAATTTTCTATATACTACATCTGCACCTGTTACGTATCCTTCAGTCAACTTTATTATACCCATTTTACTAGATGTCTAGGGCATAAATACTAATAAAAATCATAAAATAAAACAGTCAACGCTGACGGCGACACGGCGCAAATATTGATTTTTTATACCAAGAGCGAACCCAAGTGCGTGGTTGTGTCTGTGTGTGCGTATGTGTGCGTGTGTGTGTGTTTGTATTTTATGTTATGTATTTATGTATTTATAAGGCGGCAGCAACTTCACTGCGCTGGAGCTGCGAATGCGTGGCTAAAACAAAAACGCAAGCAAAACAAACAAACAAATAACACACATACAAACAACAAAAACAACAACAACACACACATTCATGTTAAACAAACTCTAGAGTCTCTTAAAATATTTTAAACACGTTGAAACAATTGCAGGCAAGACAAGCAAACGACAAGCGTTAAAATCTAGCAAATTTTTAGCGTGCTTTTTATGTATATCAAAAAATAAAAAAAAAAAAGTCGCAGAAGCAGAGGCAGAAGAATAAAGCCAAGAATAACAAGGCCAAAGGCGGAGCAAAGAAAAAAAAACAAGTAGGCGGCCGGCAGGTGGGGCAGCAATCACATTTACTGCCCCTATAGACGGACCGTCCTCGATGACGAGTGCCGCGGGCTTTTGACACAGTCGGGCGCGGCGAGCTAGGCGCCCTTTTGTGCGCCCTCTGACAGACACGCCCCCTCACCTCAGCTCACCTCGCCTAGCTCAAGTCTTAAGCAATTTGGCTCACGTGACCTGCTTACCGAAGTCAAAGGAAACGCTGCTCAGGATGCGCATCGTTGCCTCAACGCCAGTCCCTGCCACGCCCCCTGCCGCACCGCCTGCAGCACATTTCGTATTTATAGCGCGGGGCTCATCCAAGTAAAAGACCCTTTCGCAGATATATCACACATTTGGGCATTTTTTTCTTCTCATCAGCTGTTGAGCTCACAATCGCTCTCTCTGTCTGTCTCTTTCTCTCTCTCCGTCTCTCTCACTCTATCTATAACTCGGACGCTTGAAGGTTTCATTATACACCCCTTAATAAAATGTTGGTCAGTTGTTGAGCATGTGTTTATTTAAGATCTAGCTAGTCTGATAATAAATATATAAACAGGGGCGTTGGGATAGTCACGAAAAATGTGAAAAAATTGATATATGTTTATATATTTATATATAGAAATATATAATCGAATAGATAGGGGTTTCTTATGTGCTGTACCATATTAAAGAGATATACAAATATGTGCATCAAATGCCAATTAACACTTATTCATAATCAAAGCATTTGAAGCCAAATAACTTACTAACAATTCCTGAGAATCGCAAAGAGAGGCATATGTGAATTATATTAGTTTATATATATATCACTATACTTTCTGTTTTTTTGGTCTTTAAAGCTTTACGAAATAATTTTAAAGTCTTCAATATTTCATGCTCACTAGCAATTCCTGAGAATCGCAAAGAGAGGCATATGTGAATTATATTAGTTTATATATGCATCAATATGTTTTGTGTTTTTTGGTCCTTAAATCTTTACAAAATCATTTTTAAGTCTACAATTTTCATGCTATGTAATTCATGAGAATCGCAAAGAAGGACAATTTCTATCAAAATAGAATAAAATTTATATATAAACACTTTTTCCTTCCTCTTTATCTTTATATCCCTACGCAACCATTTTTAAAGCCTTCATTTTTAACATATTAACTAATTAATGAGAATCGCAAAGGGGGGCATTTATTTAATATTTTATAATAACAATAATAATTGAAATACATATAAAGATTTTTATTCAATTTTCATTAAGAAACCATTTGAAAGACTTTAATATTCTATATATTTCTTTAAGCTAATTAGCCTCTACTACTCTTTTTTATGCCCATAGAAAACAGCCCGCTCTAGATGAATCAAGTTCTATGGACTCATATCCCATGCACATTTCATTTATATAATTATATGAAAAGGTTATCGACTCGCTTGCCTGAATTTTATGGGCCAACTGTTTTCAACTGTTACAATAACAAATCACAGATGAAATAGTCTCGAGTGGTGCTGATAATCAAAGTCTGAAGTGTGGGCTGCATAAACAAGCACGATATACATACATGTGAATATGTGTTTGCAGTGCTATTCAGAGCTGTGAATCGATCCTGCATAATGCACAGCAGACCGTTCATATTCGAACACAAGTGCAACACAACTAGCTAAGCATGCAATTTATCGTGTGTAGTTTTTCGATTTGGGTCTTTTGTTTTCATTTCCATTTATACCCTCTACCCAGTGAAAATGTGTAAAAAGGGTATACTGTTTATAAGCAACTGGTGTGTAACAGACCGTAAAAATTATTTTTGATTATTTTATGATATAATATGATATAACGTTTTATTTATTTATTTAATTGTTACAGAGAATTAATTCTAAGTAGCAATTTATTATAAAGCCAGAGCAGCAAAGGCCTTCAATCAATTTTTATATAAGATATATGAAATGATATGATATATTATATTTTATGAAAAAAAAAAACAAATATATTTTCAACATTTATAAAATTTGTATGTAAAATCAATCTGTAGAACGCACAATAAAGAAAATGTAGGGTATCATGCAAGTTATGTGAATTTCAGAAGGGAATTTAACAGTATTTAAGATCGAATTTTCCATTTCTCATAGTTTTTGTCTAAATAAAATGTAGCCACATGTTTTTTTTAATTTCTTGGAGTATCTGCTAGTTGCGTTTATCCTAGTGAAGTACTCGTAACTTGTATTTTTTTTATAAATTTTCTTTTTTTTTGTATTTGTGGGAAAATATTTTAGCATTGGCTACGCACAAATATGCAAATTTGCCATGTTGCAAGATTGAAAATACAACTCGTAATGAACGGAAGTCGAGTTAAGTTTGCAGCAGCAGCAGCAGGCGCAGTGGCAGCAGTGGCATGTTGCATGTGGCAGCCTCTCAGCCAATTTGCGTTTTGTGTGTGTTTTGCTGCTGCCCGTTTGCCTGGCAAATATTAAAACTAATTTGTATGCACACACACACACACACACTATGTATAGTAAATATATTATAGTCAGGTATCTGGTTAATTGCTTTGGAGCTGCAGATTGTCAGTTCTCAGCTGTAAGTCAGGCGCGTCCCTGAACAGAGCCGTGACACAATTGATATTGATTTCAATCTGAAGCTAAATCTGTGTCAAATTGCTAGCAGCTGAAGCAACAACAACAATAGCAACAACTACGTCACGTGGCGCATTAAAAAATAAATAAAAGTTAACAAAAAAAAATATATATATATATAAGTACAAAAATCGAGACGAAATAATCAGCAAAGTGCATTGCGGGTCGAGCGCCTGGGGAGCGCTGCGTGGGTGGCAAGAGGAGGGCACTTGTGAAGGGGGCGTGGCTGGTGCGACTTGGGAGTGCGCCACTAGACACAATTCGAAGCAAAACTGCATTGCACTCGAGACAAATAGTCGCTGAGCATTGAGAATTGTGAATTGCAGCTGTAACTGAGATTTTGCTCTCGGCGCAATCACAGCGTGACATTACGAACAGACGGACGGACGGACGGACGGACAGATAGACAGCCGGACGGACAGGCAATCGAGCAGAGGCTATAACAATAACTTGCCACGGCGCTGCTACAAATTGCAAGCTGGCAAAGCTCTCTCTCTCTCTCTCTTTCTCTCTCTGTTACTTTCTCCCTCGCTCTCGCTCTCATTCTTTCAAGAGATGGAGCAAGTTTTTGGTCCACTCGAAGCATTACATGAAATATGCTTGGCAAATTTTTATGGCAAATGTCCCCAAAGCGTGTTCGTATAAATCATGAAATAGTTGAACCTAAGAGAACTTTGCTTTACAGAATGAGAATATTAGTCAAAGCACAAGAGACAATGCATAAAGACTATAAAAGTAGCTAATATACGAGTATATGAATAACATTAATATCAAGTAGTTCTCTTCAGATTTGATAGAATTTTGTCAATTGGAATAAAATTGCTTCAATAAGCAAACTAAATTTCAGTTTTTAGCAAACAATTAAATAATTCTTTCTTCACTCAAGCTATTTTCACTTATCTTCCGCCTATTGACGTGAATTTAAAATCAGAAACTTTACCTTAATTAGAAATATAAATCTTTACATTTAAATAGCAATCTTTATCTATCCATCTATATATCTATCTATATAAAGACGAACTCAATCAAATAAGTTAATTATGAATATGGATTTTCACCCATATCTCACGACTTTACCAAATTTTCCGTTCAAAAATATATATATATATATGTTATTCACTCAGCTAGTTAGAAAAAATATTTTTAATTCTAAAAATTACTTGTTTTTTTCTCCTTTAATAATACTTTTATTATTTTATTATTATATTATTTTATTATTATATTATTTTCTAATAATTATTTTTATCTCGCTCTTCACATTCCTTGGAGATTTCTTGTCATTTGACTATAAAAGTATATAATATACGAGAATATGAATAACATTAATATAAAGTAGTTCTTTTCAGATTTAATCGAATTTTGTCAATTGGAATAAAATTGATTGAAAAAGCAAACTAAATTTCAGTTTTTTAGTAACAATTAAACAAGTCTTTCTTCACTCAAGCTATTTTCACTTATTTTCCGCCAGTCGACGTGAATTTAAAATCAGAAAATATACCTTTTTTAGAAATATAAATTTATATCATTAAATAGCAATCTGTGTCTATCTATCTATATATCTATCTATATAAAGACGAACTCAATCTAAAAAGTTAAATATGAATATGGATTTTCACCCATATTTCACTTTACGAGATTTTCCGTTCAAATATATATATTATTCACTCAGCTAGTTATTAAAACTTTATTTAATTCAAAAAATTACTTGTTTTTTTCTCCTCTAAAGCATTTCTTAGTTCTCTGAGAGCTAGTTTATTATTCTAATAATTACTTTTTTCTCGCTCTTCACATTCCTTTGACATTTCTTGTCATTTGTTACACTGCGCTACACACAAATTACACAAACTATTCAAGTGTGTAAGATTTTTCGCTACTTTTCTGGCATCTCATAGTTGACAACTTTTCGGCCCAACTTTTTGGCAGCTGTAAAATTGAAATGAAAGCAAAAATTGCCGAAAAAAAGAGAGAGCACTCAACTCTGTTAAATGTTCACCAAAGGGGGGTTTGACTGTGGCAGATTCCGCTCGCTTATCAAAGTTGAAGCTAAACTTTTTAATTTCATTTGAAGGGGTTGTTAAGGGAGTTTTTGTTATGATTTCTCAAGAACTGTTGGCAAGTTTTCTTCTTCTTCTTCATCGTTTTATCTTAATTTTCAAGCATATGCTCCGCTGTAAATCTGCTTTGTTATGGCTTTCTTCTTCTTCTATCCCGTTTCTGGCCTACTAGTTGGGAGTGTGCTCCAGTTTTTTTTTTCCTGCTCTCTGTTTATGTTTATCTGCCTGCCTGCTGTGTTTCCTTCTGGCAAAATTCACACCTTGTCTCGAGTTCAATGCACTCAAATTCCATTTGAATATTAGCTACGGAAAGAGATAGCTATATATAGTTGTGGAGAGCGAGAGAGAGAGAGCTACTCATTTGCTGGCATTTTTGTATGCATTTGAAATCGATTTGCTATTCGATTGTCGCATGCAATACACTACCCATCACTGCCACGCCCCCTTATATATATATATATATATGCGAAAAAGTTGTGCGCAACAGTCGCAATTGGAATCTGAAATCTCACTCAATTTATTGTTCGCTGGATTAGCAGAAGAAGAAAAAAACAAAAAAACTTTTGCCCGCACATTAAAACATAAACTTCAACTAGATTTGGGTCTCTGTTTTTTTCAGATAAATAGTTCGACTGCTAGTTGGGAGGTCAAAGTTTATTAGTTTTTGCCACGCTTAACGCTGTTTACGGTACTTTTTTTGTTCGTTTTAGAGAAATGAAACGAAAGTGCGCTGCGAGCTTTTCGCATAATAAACTTTTATTGTCCTGATGCTTGTAATTAAAAAGTTTGCTTGCCCCGTGCCAAAGTCCGCGCGTCAGCGGCTGTAACTCTTCGTTCTTCGAGGCTGCACAGTGGGGCGAAATAATCAAAGTGGGTCATATCACAAGCAATTAAGACAGAGTTTGTTGCCAGGAGTTGGGGAAGGAGATCAAAAGTGAGTTATAGCCGGGATCATATTTTGAAGACTTAAATTGGAGACTTTATATCTTCTTCTTAATAACACTTCGTTCTTCGAGCGAAGGCTGCACAGTGGGGCGAAATAATTAAAGTGGGTCATATCACAAGCAATTAAGACAGAGTTTGTTGCCAGGAATTGGGGAAGGAGATCAAAAGTGAGTTATAGCCGGGATTATATATTGAGAACTTAAATTGGAGACTTTATATCTTCTTTCTTAGTTTCAGTATTCTAAGGAACAAGTACAGTGAAAGCAGGCTATAGAGAAAGTATTTTCGTTAGCCAAGAGGAGCATTCACTGTTTCTTAATGAGTTTTAGACTGGTTTGGGGAAGGAGATCAAAAGTGACTTATAGCCGAGATCATATTTTGAGAACTTAAATTGGAGACTTTATATTTTCTTTCTTAGTTTTGGTGTTCTAAGGAACAAGTGCAGTGAAAGCAGGCTATAGAGAAACTATTATCGTTAGCCCAAAGGAGCATCCACTATTTCTTATTGACTTTTAGAAAGGTTTCAATCAAATTCTTTTTAGAGTTTTAATTTCTAAGTACAGTAAAACCGGTCTGTTCCTCAATAAAACCAACCAAAGAGAAATATATTTTAATTAGCCAAATTAATACTTTTTGCAAAGACTTCTAAATACATTTTGCTTTTGATTATATTTTCCTTGCTCTACGAACAAGTACAGTGAAAGCAGGCTATAGAAAAACCATTTTCGTTAGCCAAAAGGAGCATCCACAGTTTCTTATTGACTTTTAGAAAGGTTTCAATCAAATTCTTTTTAGAATTTCCAAGTACAGTAAAACCTGTCTTTTTAGACTCTGTTCCCAAAGGGAAAAAGAGTCTATTGGATTTGTGCAATGTCCGTCTTGCTGTCTGTCCGTCTGTCTGTATGAACGCGCAGCATTTGGACACTATAGAAGCTAGAGACTTGTAATTTGGAATATATACTCGTGTGTATCCGCGTCAGATCAAGTTTGAGTATTTTTCCGATACGCCCACAGGGGGCGTGGCAAATCGGGAAATGCTTTATCTATTAAGACTAAAACACTGTTATTTTAGTCAATATTGCAGTCTAAGAAATGGGATTTAGAATATATATTCGTGTACACTACGCGAACGTTTTAAGATATAGATTATATATCTACGCCCATTGTGGGCGTGGCAAATCGGATAAAACTATATCTTCTACAGCTTTGAAGCTAGAGCATCCAAATTTGGCATGTGGGTTACTGTTGACCTTCCCTTAAGTTACATCAAAAAGTTATATACCCACGCCCCCTGGGGGCGTACCAAATCGGGAATATATATATAGCGATTTGTATAAATCTTATAATATTTTGAGCGTTATAAGAGCTAGAGACTTGAAATTTGGAATACATGTGCAAGTAGATCACCCGGAATCAAAAATATATATTATAGATATTTACGCCCATTAAGGGCGTGGCAAATCGGATAAAACTGTATCTCCTACAGTTTTGGAGCTAGAGCGTCCAAATTTTGCAAGTGGGATACTGTTGACCTCCTCTTAAGATAAGTCAAAAGTTATGTATCCACGTCTTCTGGGGGCGTGGCAAATCGGGAATTACTATATCTTTTACTAAAACCGTGATAATTTCGGCAATATTTCCGTCAGAGAGTTGGGACTTGGAATATATATACTAGTATCCTACCTCTACCCAAAAATGTATGTTATATATAGCTACGCCCATTTGGGGCGTGGCAAATAGAGTAAAACTGTATCTCCTACAGTCTTAGACGTAGAGCATCCAAATTTGACATGTGGGTTACTGTTCATGAAATTAAAATTTACGAAAAAAAAAAATAATAATAATCATAATGTAAGCCTCCGTAAAACAAATTCTAGTTGACCTAACTGGGGATTGAAGCAGGGTCTTCGCTACCACAACGCAAGTCTGTTTAACCAAATCAAAACACTTCCAAACTCAGTTTGGCACATAGCCACGCAAGAGACGCCGTGGTGTTGTGGGTAGAGTGGTGGCATGCGAAGCGCGTGACCCAGGTTCGATTCCCAGCGCTGCCGCGTGATATTATCATTTATTAAAATGTTTTTTTTTTTTTTTATAACTTCTATGTTACTTAATGGATTTTGATAAAACTTTCTGCATAAATCCTTATAATTTAATTAAAATACGGTTTTACCTAAAAAATTAAAAAAAAATGTAAATGTGGCTTTATTTGCAACTAAACTTTTATTAAATTGATTTTGTGAAATGTGGAGCCAGTATCCAAAATATATAATAAAAACCAAAATAGTATTTTATTTTAAAAAAGCTATATGTAAAATTGTATGACTGTAGCTAAATTGATGTAAAAGACATGCTCAAAAAAGGAATCTCAGTAATCTCGCATTCAAACATACGGAAAGACGGACGGACGGTCTACATATTTATTGAGCCTACACACCTTTAACAGGAACAGAGTCTGACGCAGTCGGTGGCGCCCGACTGCAACGTTCTTACTTGTTTCTTAATAAACCCAACCAAAGAGAAATATATTCAGTTAGCCAAATTAATATCTTCTGAAAAGACTTCTATTTTTTCCTTGCATTTGATTATATTTTCCTAGCTCAAAGTACAAAGTACAGTGAAAGCGCTCTACAGGCGACTGCCATAATCTTACAACAGAAAATATTTTCGTTTGCCAAAAACTCTAACTCCAATTGCATTCTTGTAAAGGTTTCTCTCCTGTTCAATTAGTGAATTATTCAATTTCTGCTTGTTCCATAGAAGGTTTCACCAGACTAATTGGAGAATTTGGTATATATTTCCAATTAGAAAATATTTATATGGAAGCTGTGATGCAGTATGCAATAGAGAGTGAGAGAGAGAGATAGATTAGGAATGTGAAAAATGTTGCTCAATGCAAATGATGCAAAAGTTTTTATTTCTACAGCTGCGGCCTCTAATTGGAGTAGTCGCAAAAGTTGAACGGTAAAAGCGGCTTTATGAAAATCAATAAAATCGAAAACTAGCCAGAGTAACAACCACCACAAAACAAAGCACACACGCACACGAACACACACACACACACACATGAAGTTTTTGCTGGAGGCCGGAAATGTGTGCGCGCCTGTGCCAGGAGCCGAAACCTGGCCAGGAATGCGGGCGGGGGCGGTGCAAAAGAATGAATGGGCAAAGCGGGAAAAAAAAACGCTGGCGCAGCTTTCAACCACCGCAGAGAGCAAAGTAGAAGTTGTTGCAACGAAACAATGTTTATTGTTGCCCAGCCGGATGTGCAGTGAAGTGGAGGCAGGGGGCGGGGGCGGGGCAGGCGTAGCTAACAATGCAAAATGTGTTTGCAGCGTCTAAACGTTGGATTTCCACGTGCGAACGCTTTAGTGAACGCTGCTGAACTGTTCTAATGCCATAAATCTAATTGAAGCGGCTTTTGGGTTAGCCGGTCACACAGCCAGCTCCCACTCCCACTCCCATTCCCTCCCCCGCTTGATAAGCACTATTAAATGGGGACTGCAAACTTTTCTTAAGCGACATAAATTAGAGAGAGAGAGAGAAGTTTGCCCAGTGTCCGAGTCAAGAAAAAACAATTGAACAATGCAGTAAATTCGCAATTCTTGTCCTGTCCACATTTTGCTGCACTTCCACCTGTCAAGCGTCGCAAAAAGAAGAAAGATATAAAAAAACTGGGCGTGGCATGGGACAACAACAACTAGGACAACTTGAACGATCCATTAAACGGATTGATGCTGCAACCGAATCATTATTTGAATTGTGTCATTTGACAATGGGAGGTGGCGTTAGAAAGAGAAGGAAAGCATATTCAACGAACCATTTGCTAAATGAAGAAAAGCATGAAAAGCTTGGAAAACGACAAGAACTCTAGAAAAGGCAAATAAATGTAGATTGCAATGAAATGTTTCGCATTTAATTGTGATAAAAACAAAAATATAAAATACCGATAAAGATTTTGATATAACTAAACTAACTGCTGTAAATTATTTGGAATATAATCTTGGGTAGTATGAAAATAAGTTATATATTAAGATCAAGTGCTTAAAAAAGGGTTCTATCTATACATATTTGTATTTAAGCAAATTTGATATAGTATGAAAAAGAGATGGGCGTCAGGAACGGGATTTTCGGGCGGGATGGGAAAGATTCGGAAAAAGTCCGGGACGGTCGGGATAAGTGCTTGATCCCGACATTCCCGCGGGTCCCGATTAGAAAGTTATTAATAGATAAAATTACTTGTATTTATCAAAGAACAGAAGAATGATATTGACGAAGAAATTTATTCTAATATAAATCATGTAAAATTTAAGAGAAGTTCAAATATTTTATTATTTTGACAACATTGCAATAAATTGTCATTCTTACAAATGATTGCTAGGCGAGTACTTGATGTTCGAACATCTTCGACAACGAGTGAGAGGGTTTTCTATTCTAATTCTAATTTTTATTATATTATTATTATATAATTATAGAATTTTGGAAGAAAGGAGAACACATCTTAGAGAAGAAAATTTTGAGAAAATATTAAATTTTATCTATCATAAGATTTCTAAATGTTGAAAAAAAATTTCGGGAAATGTCGAGAGACGCGGGAAAATTGAAAAATTTGTCGGGACAATCGGACGGGAAAATCAAAAATTATTTCGGGATTGGATGGGTTGGGAACGAATTTCATTTCCGCTCCCATCTCTAGTTCTATCTATACATATTTGTATTTAAAAAAATTTAATGTGGTATGAAATGAAAGCTCTAAAGAATCCTTGCTTCTTAGATTTAAAATAATTTCCAAATTTGATTGATTGTTAAAAACATTTAATTTAAATAAAAAATAAATTATCTCCAGAGTTTAAAAAAGAAGCTAGAAATCTGTATCACATTTCTCAATGTCCCACGCATTCGTCTCTCTCCCTCTCTCTCCCACACTATCTTTGTGCATGTCTTACGCATTCATCTCTCTTTCTATCTCCCTCCCTCCGCCAACTTTCCACACTTGTCTCGCTGCTTGCCACGCACTTTCAATTTTTCTTATCAATAAAAGACGCTGCCTCTGCTCGTTTTCATTGTGTGTTGTAAGTGGGCAACGTCGAGAGCTGCACATAAAAATCAAGTAAGTTTCTTAGCCAAAGCACAAGCGACTAAGAGATACCCTGCAAATAGTCAAAGCTCAAAAGTTCACTTTGCATTTGTTTGTTTGACTTGGTATTTAAGGCGTATACAGATACGAATAATGAAGTCTATAACTTTCTTTAGATTTACATTATATAAATAATAAATAAATAAATAAAAAATAAAGTATAAATCAACATACTGTGTTACATTCACAGCCACTTAACCCATATGCTCTACTTGCGCTGATTGCAGGGTATACAGTAACACAAAGGCCGCTTGTCGCGGCTCCAACAATTGAATTTTCTACTTCTGCTGATGCTGCCACTTCAGCTACTTTTTCACTATTAAGCAGCAGCAGCAGCAGTTGTTGTTGTTGTTGCTTCCTCCTCTTTCCCTTCCTTCGCATTTGCTGTAAATTTGCGATTTGCCTTTGTGAATTGTCGAATCGTAAGCGAAATGAAAATAATCAAAAAAAAAAAAAAAAAACTAAGTGAAGAGAAGATCTTCAACAAGTTTGCCGTTAGTCGAGAGTTAAGCAGATTTACCGTTGGCCATTTCGCAATGATTTGTGAGCCAAAAAGCCAAAAGGCATAATTGCCAAGTGCAGCACTCAAAATGAACTCTTTGAACTACTCCCAAAGGGTAGACAGGGACAGCCCCACTCCTTCCCTCTCCATCCGCCTCTTCTATGTAGATATGAAAAAGTGCCGACCGATAAAAAGAAGGCAATGGAAAGAGAAGTGGCAAAAGGTAAATAGCCAGCCATCAAAAAGCGCCAACAACAACAACAACAGTAAACTGGAAGTTGTCATCGCAGTGTAGAATGTGTTAATGAAAATTTTGTATGCCTGGAAGCGAGAGATGGCAGGGGGAGAAAGGCAAAACAGCAGATAAGCTATAAAAATAGTATTTAAAAAAAAATGTTTTGTGGCTTGAACTTCAAACAGCGACGATGCTGGGATAATAAACAGGCCAAAGCAAAATGTAAATAAATAAATGCGGCAAAGCCCCAACAAAAATAGCAGCAGCAACAGCGGAGTAAAAGAACGAGAGCGAGAGATGGAGAGGAAGCGCGTGAGCAGCAGCAGCAGCTGCATGTGATGCTCTCTCTCTCTCTCTCGCTCTGGCTCGTGGTACTTCAGGCGCAGACGTCGACAGCTGGTTGCCGAACTGGTTTCGTTTGGTCCTCCAGCTAAATTACTGACAATTACAAGCAGCAACAACTCCAACTCCAACAACAACAACAGCATTGCTCTTTGACTTTTTAAACGCAGCAGCAGCACAAATAGAAAATGCAGCGGGAGAGCATGGCTACGTTCTCTTCCTCTCTTTGCCTCTTCTCTTCACTTACACTAATTTGTTGTTGTTGCTTGGTAGTTTTTTTTATGTTTAGTTATTTGGCTGCTGCGTTCATTGGCTTTTGTAACGGCACTTTGTTATGTCGAGATGCATTTTTGTGCCACTTTTCGAACGATGCGTTGGCCGTACTCACTCACACACACTCATACATACGCAACAAGGAGCAAACAAGTTTCCAGGGCACATGAGCTAAAAATAGCCAAAAATCTAAGAGTGTGGCAGCACTTACCTTTAATTTTAATTAGATGGAATATTCAGCGTCGGTTTTATTTATTTTTATTGGAAAGCCAGCGGCTTAGCCGCGTTTTTACAGTTACGGCTATAAAACACAGTTGTTTGGAGGCGTTTCGCGTTCTGTTGTTGTATTTCACGGTCGTTAGACTCTATGCGAAAAATGAATAACAAAAACAATGTGAAACTATTTCCCGAAATTGCGCTAATAGGAAAACGAAAGAGATGTTAGATGGAGTAGAGTGAAAGAGCAACAAGAACAAAATATCCTGCGGGCACATTGAAACAGCAAAACACAATAGTGTTAAAAAGGAAGGCAACAGAAGAAGAAGAAAAAATTAACAGAAACTTTCAATATGAGGCGTTGGTCGCGGGCAGCGGAGCCAGCGGCAACGACGTCTGTCGGTAAAATTCCAAAAAGAGAGAGAGACAGAGAGGCAAAGAGGAAGCACTGAAGTTAACGGCGGCTTTAGCACTGCTCAGGATATTTGCGGCGTTTATCTTTTATTTTTATTTCTATTTGTATTTATTTTAATTAATTTTCATCATTCGTTTTTTCTTTTTCTTTTTTTGTAACTCCGCTTTGACACTTTATTTCAGTTTTTCCCCACTTCTTTTGCGCTGTCGTGTTCATATGTGACTGTGTGTGTGTGTGTGCGCGTTAGTGTGAGTGGTGCTCTGTTTGTGTTTCCACTGCAACTCCGCCGTTGCTGCTGTTTTACTTGCTGTTTGCTTTGCTTGGAAACTGAAACTTCTTTCTCTTTTACACACATACGCTCACACTGCCACACACACACACACATTCGCACGCATGCAAACAGAACGGCACAAACAAATCACTTAAAAGACTTACGTGTTGCTTCTTTGAATTAAACTGTAATTTGCACTTTGCACATTTCAGATTTGACACTATATTCTTACACTTAAGTTTTGGTTTTAATTCTTATTTTTCACCGACAAGAAACGGAGAAAACACCGACCGACATAGCCTCGCACTGAAAACGCGTCCAACTCGTTCAACGGTTTTTTTTCGACTAAAAGAAGTTGTCTCTCCCGCTCGCACAACAACAAAAACGACGGCTCGCCAGTGTGGCCAGTTGGCGTTTTATGAAAAACCAAAGAAATAAAAAAATATTAATAAATTTCAGCTGTGCGATTCAGATAAACTATAAATAATTTATATTATTTTAATTATTTATATTTGACACAATTTGAAGAACTTATTATGTGCTGCAAAAAAATACTACATCTTGTGGCGAATTTTAGTGCATTTTTGTCCGGCATTTATTTTTTTATACAGTGGCATCACCGTGTAGTGTGGTTGCCACACAACTTCATTGTACCACATCGTTTTTCTTCCAGTGCGCGGCTGTGCGTGTTTATTCTCTTGCTAATTTAAAGAAAACTATCAACGCTCTACTAAAAGTTAAATTAATATTTGTGCACGTTGCTGCTTTAACGCAGATCATATAAAGATTTGATTCTTGCGACAGATCGGCAACTCACGACAGACCGGCAGTGACAATGCAGTCCCATAGCAAAAAGCGCGTTTGCTATTACTACGACAGTAAGTAGACATTAAAATGTGTTAAATTACAGTAAATATAGGTAATAAGGCAATAAACAATGAGTTGGCGCACTTGCAAGCCTTAATATATTGTCAATTTTTTTAGCGTACTTGTGAATTTCAATTTTTACAGCGACTGTACTAGCATTTTGGCACACAGCGCACTTTGCGCTAACGACCGCAACGAATGCGACCCTGTCGGTGGTGTGCGTATGCATATATGTGTGTGTACCTGTAGACCTTTGCTTTTCGTACAGCGAAAGTGCCGCTTCGACAGTAGGCGGCAAAGTGCACTGTGCGCATGGACGCCTCGCCGACAGTGGCCGTAAAATTTTCATTTTGCACAGCGTGGCGCAAAAATTCTGTTTTCTTATACCCTGTGCAGAAAGTTGAAGTGAGGTATATTGGTTGTGTAAACTGTTTGTTGTTGCAGTTGTTTAATGGCTACTAGACAGGTAACAAAGAAGTGTTTTACTGAATTTAATAATATAAAAGGCCAAATTAATTTATTGCAGGGTATTTTGTAGTCTATTTAAAACTTCTCTTGCTGTTTTAGCATCTAGAAGCATAGCTTGCTACATTTTTCTAGTGCAATAGAATGAAACTAGCTTTTTAAACTCTTTTTAAGGTGTTTTAGGGTATTAATTAGTCGGTATACAATAGTAATATTCCTTTTTGTACTCCACAGGTGACATTGGCAACTACTACTATGGCCAGGGTCACCCCATGAAGCCCCATCGCATACGCATGACCCACAATCTGTTGCTCAACTATGGGCTCTATCGCAAAATGGAGATTTACGTGAGATCGAAACTTAGATATACCCTGTAAACTGATATAATAATGAGATGATTATTTCCAGAGACCACACAAAGCCACAGCAGATGAGATGACCAAATTCCATTCAGATGAATACGTGAGATTCTTGCGGTCCATCCGCCCGGACAACATGACGGAGTACAACAAACAGATGCAGCGCTTCAACGTGGGCGAGGATTGTCCAGTTTTCGATGGACTGTACGAGTTCTGTCAGCTGTCCGCCGGCGGGTCGGTGGCTGCAGCTGTTAAGCTGAACAAACAAGCTTCAGAGATCTGCATCAACTGGGGTGGGGGACTGCATCATGCCAAGAAGTCGGAAGCATCCGGATTCTGTTACGTCAACGATATTGTGCTGGGAATTCTGGAGCTGTTGAAGTATCATCAGCGTGTGCTCTACATCGACATCGATGTGCACCACGGCGACGGTGTGGAGGAGGCCTTCTACACCACGGATCGCGTGATGACCGTCAGCTTCCATAAGTACGGAGAATACTTTCCCGGCACGGGAGATCTGCGGGATATAGGCGCAGGGAAGGGCAAATATTATGCTGTGAATATTCCACTGCGAGATGGCATGGACGACGATGCTTACGAGAGTATCTTTGTGCCCATCATCTCGAAGGTCATGGAGACCTTCCAGCCAGCCGCAGTGGTGCTGCAATGTGGTGCAGATTCGCTAACTGGCGATCGTCTGGGCTGCTTCAATCTGACGGTCAAGGGGCATGGGAAGTGCGTGGAGTTCGTGAAGAAATATAATCTGCCCTTCCTCATGGTCGGCGGCGGCGGGTATACCATACGCAATGTCTCCCGCTGCTGGACGTACGAGACGTCGGTGGCCTTGGCCGTGGACATTGCCAACGAGCTGCCGTACAACGATTACTTCGAGTATTTCGGACCCGACTTCAAGCTCCACATCAGTCCGAGCAACATGACCAATCAGAATACCGCCGAGTATCTGGAGAAGATCAAGAACAAATTGTTTGACAACTTGCGCCTGTTGCCCCATGCGCCGGGCGTCCAGATCCAGGCGATACCCGAGGACGCCATCAACGACGAGTCGGACGACGAGGACAAAGTGGACAAGGACGAACGCTTGCCGCAAAGCGACAAGGATAAGCGCATCGTGCCGGAGAATGAGTATTCCGATTCGGAGGACGAAGGCGAGGGCGGACGGCGGGAGAATCGCAACTACAAGGGTCAGAGGAAGCGACCGCGTCTCGACAAGGAGCCCATTATCAGCAATGCGAGCAGCAAGGCCAGCGTTGAGAGCAACGAGGCTAAGGAGGAGAAGGAAAAGGGTAAAGGATCTGCTGCTCCGGCCAAGAATAATCCTTCAAAACCTTCTCTACTCTCTTTCCTTGCAGCCGACGCTGAGGGCGAGGAGCCAGCAGCCGCCGCCGCCGCCGCCGCCGCCAACAACAACAGCAACAACAACACGAACAGCAGCAGCAGCAACAGCGGCGGCAGCAATAGCAACAAGGATGACGCCGCCACGCCCACAGCGGCTGGCGGCGCCGCCTCTGCCTCCGCCTCCGCCTCGGCATCGAAGGGCGCCAAGGAGAACAATATATGACGTGGCGGCCGCAATTGGTTATAGAAGCCAATTAAGCGACCGCCCAAATACAAGCCGCCGGATTTTACCTAGCAAACGGATGGATCCACAAGTTGAGCACCAACTGCACAAGTCCTAGGATCAAGAAAAGAGAAACTCAACTTAAATTAAGTCAAATTCTTCATTCAGTGTAAAGCGAATCGTGTTTAAGCTAAGCAATAGATACATCTAAACAAAAGATACAAGATACATTTAAACTAAAGATACAGATTTAACACCAGCAACAAAAGATACAGCCACACTTAAACTTAAACTTAAACTCATCAGATACTATATATACCTACCATATAAGCAAGTTCCACACGTTTTTTTAATCGATCGCTGCAAATTTTTAACAATAAAACACTTTTTTAAATGTAAAATTGAGAAATTTTTTATTTATTCAGAGATATGAATCGTAAGTATATAGATAGAATAGAGTTTTCTTGTTAGATCAGCTTTGTATATAGACACGTTGATATATATCTATGTAGATAATTGGATATATATCTTTATAGATAAGTTTATATATATCTATATAGATAAGTTTATATATATCTATATAGATAGGTTGACATATATCTATATAGATAAGTTTATATATATCTATATAGATAAGTTGATATATATCTATATAGATAAGTTGATATATATCTATATATAGATAAGTTGATATATATTTAAGATAGATAAGTTGATATAAATGTATATAGATAAGTTGATATATATCTATATAGATAGGTTGATAAATATCTATATAGATAAGTTGATATATATCTATATAGATAAGTTGATATTTATCTATATAGATAAGTTTATACATATCTATATAGATAAGTTTATATATATCTATATAGATAGGTTGATATTAATCTATATAGATAAGTTGATATATATCTATATAGATAAGTTTATATATATCTATATAGATAAGTTGATATATATCTATATATAGATAAGTTGATATATATCTAAGATAGATAAGTTGATATATAGATAAGTTGATATAAATCTATATAGATAAGTTGATATAAATCTATATAGATAAGTTGATATATATCTATGTAGATAATTGGATATATATCTTTATAGATAAGTTTATATATATCTATATAGATAATTGGATATATATCTATATAGATAGGTTGATATATATCTATATAGATAAGTTTATATATATCTATATAGATAAGTTGATATATATCTATATAGATAAGTTTATATATATCTTTATAGATAAGTTTATATATATCTATATAGATAAGTTGATATATATCTATATAGATAAGTTTATATATATCTATATAGATAAGTTTATATATATCTATATAGATAAGTTGATATATATCTATATAGATAGGTTGATATATATCTATATAGATAAGTTGATATATATCTATATAGATATGTAGATATATATATATATATATATAGATAAGTTGATATATATATATATGTAGATAATTGGATATATATCTATATAGATATGTAGATATATATATATATATATATAGATAAGTTGATATATATATATATGTAGATAATTGGATATATATCTTTATAGATAAGTTTATATATCTCTATATAGATAGTTGGATATATATCTATATAGATAAGTTGATATTTATCTATATAGATAAGTTTATACATATCTATATAGATAAGTTTATATATATCTATATAGATAGGTTGATATATATCTATATAGATAAGTTGATATATATGTATATAGACAAGTTGATATATATCTATGTAGATAATTGGATATATATCTTTATAGATAAGTTTATATATATCTATATAGATAATTGGATATATATCTATATAGATAAGTTGATATAAATCTATATAGATAAGTTTATATATATCTATATAGATAGGTTGATATATATCTATATAGATAAGTTTATATATAACTATATAGATAGGTTGATATATATCTATATAGATAAGTTGATATATATCTATATAGATAAGTTGATATATATCTATATAGGTAAGTTGATATAATGCTTATAGAAACTTTCAGATAGATGTAGCAGAAGTTCAAAGAAGTCCCAATTTTCATAGTTAATTTTTTCCTATAGTTTATGAATATATATATTATGATATATATGATATAAAAAGGAATTGATCAAAAAAGTCTCCATTTTAATTGTAATTTTGATGCCTCCATAAGACTTTTTTGTATTAGACAGAAACCTGACCATGTGATTCCTATAGTTTATGAATATATATACATATACATGATTATATATGATATATAATGTAAGTCAAAATTTCAAAAAGGAATTTTGATACCTATATTATTATACTCTTGTAGTAGACAAACCATAGCACGTGATTCCTATAGCTTATACATATATATATCTCATGATTATATATGATATATATAGTCCTAAATCAATTAATTCAAAATTTCAAAAAGGAATTTTGATACCTATATAAGACTCTTTTGTAATAGATAGAAATCTTAGCACAATAATTCTTACAGCTTATACTTATATGTATATATCTCATGTATATATATTATAAATTTTGAGGAGTAAATCAAAGAAATCCCAATTTTTGTTGAAATTTTGATTCCTATAAAAGACTTTTATATATTAGACTGAAAATTTCACAAGCATGATGCCTATAGCTTATGACTATATAGTCAGATATCGAAGACATCATTGTATATCAGCATATATTTAAATGTATATAGATATCTATTCTAACTAAATACCTATCGTAAAGTCAATATAACTCAATATAACTCTCAAAGCACTTTTTGTAAATCCTGAGAATCGCATAGAGGAGCCTCTAGTACAAAGAATCTCCCCTCGCTCTCTTCCCTCTCCACTCTCCTCTATCTTCACTCTGCTAATTCCTTAATTTAGCTTAGCTTGTGGCTATATAGTCAGATATCAAAATATAATGTAAATGAATTTATATATATCTTTTATATATATATATATATATATATATTTTCCAACTAAATACCTCTCTAAGACCAACTAAACATATATACTCAATATAACTCTCAAAGCAAATTTATATCAATCATGAGAATCGCATTGAGAAGTCTCAGTGAAAGAGTCAAAGAGTCTCTCCTCACTCCGTTCTGATTCTTTCCTCACCTCTCTCTCTCTCCTCTCCTTCCTCTCCTCTCTCCTCTCTCTGCTAATTCCTTAATTTAGCACATGATGCCTATAGCTTGTGATTATATCTAGTCAGATATCAAAGATGTTATATATGAATACATCAGTATATATTTAGATATATATAGATATCTGTTCTAACTAAATACATGTCCAAAACCAACTTAACACATATACTTAATATATCTCTCAAATCAGCTTATATAAATTATGAGAATTGCATAGAAGAATTGCAAGAAGATACATTTCTAGTACAAAAAGTCTCTCCTCTCTCTTTCTCTCATCTCTTCTCTCTCTATCGTCTTTACTCTCTCTCTCCTCTCTCTGCTAATGCCTTAAAAATTGTCTTTTTTACCACTACTTCCATTAAATTGCAACAATTAAATAAAATAGTCAAATTTTAAGCTCTCTGAAAATTTATCAATTCATGAGAATCGCAAAGAAAGGCAAATATTAAACTTACAGTTAGTGTATATATCTTAACAGAATACAGATACTACTACTAAAAACCAGTCAACGCGTGAAATCCTTTTTTAAATTCATGAGAATCGCATAGAAAGTCCACCAAGTACAGTTATTATGACTATAGTTAAATATAATGTGAACAACTACCCCAAACTTACTTATGTACATACCAAAAGATGGACTTCCTTCACACTCAAGACCTGAAAAACAAGAATTTAAGGCAATAACTCCAACTAAGATAATATTTATAAATTATTATTATATTTTATTATTATATATCATATAATTCTCATTATCTTTCCAAAAAAAAATTTAAAATTTATAAATTTTTATTTATTTATTTCAAAAATCTTCATTAACTTCAATTTTTAATATAATGATATTCACTTTTTTCTATTTTAATAATTCCCTTGAAAAACTTTCCAAAACACATATTCCAATGAGATTAAATTAGACATCGATTTCAATTTCTTCTTTAATACTTTTCTTTATTCAAAAAAAAAAGGAACTTCTAACAATTTGTTCAGCTTTAACTAGCTAAAATTTCAGACTAACTAAAGACGAGGCCAAGTCCAACCAGACCAGAGGCAGATGCCAATCAGACTGGCTGGCTGGCTGACTTGCGCCTGTTGCCCCATGCGCCGGGCGTCCAGATCCAGGCGATACCCGAGGACGCCATCAACGACGAGTCGGACGACGAGGACAAAGTGGACAAGGACGAACGCTTGCCGCAAAGCGACAAGGATAAGCGCATCGTGCCGGAGAATGAGTATTCCGATTCGGAGGACGAAGGCGAGGGCGGACGGCGGGAGAATCGCAACTACAAGGGTCAGAGGAAGCGACCGCGTCTCGACAAGGAGCCCATTATCAGCAATGCGAGCAGCAAGGCCAGCGTTGAGAGCAACGAGGCTAAGGAGGAGAAGGAAAAGGGTAAAGGATCTGCTGCTCCGGCCAAGAATAATCCTTCAAAACCTTCTCTACTCTCTTTCCTTGCAGCCGACGCTGAGGGCGAGGAGCCAGCAGCCGCCGCCGCCGCCGCCGCCGCCAACAACAACAGCAACAACAACACGAACAGCAGCAGCAGCAACAGCGGCGGCAGCAATAGCAACAAGGATGACGCCGCCACGCCCACAGCGGCTGGCGGCGCCGCCTCTGCCTCCGCCTCCGCCTCGGCATCGAAGGGCGCCAAGGAGAACAATATATGACGTGGCGGCCGCAATTGGTTATAGAAGCCAATTAAGCGACCGCCCAAATACAAGCCGCCGGATTTTACCTAGCAAACGGATGGATCCACAAGTTGAGCACCAACTGCACAAGTCCTAGGATCAAGAAAAGAGAAACTCAACTTAAATTAAGTCAAATTCTTCATTCAGTGTAAAGCGAATCGTGTTTAAGCTAAGCAATAGATACATCTAAACAAAAGATACAAGATACATTTAAACTAAAGATACAGATTTAACACCAGCAACAAAAGATACAGCCACACTTAAACTTAAACTTAAACTCATCAGATACTATATATACCTACCATATAAGCAAGTTCCACACGTTTTTTTAATCGATCGCTGCAAATTTTTAACAATAAAACACTTTTTTAAATGTAAAATTGAGAAATTTTTTATTTATTCAGAGATATGAATCGTAAGTATATAGATAGAATAGAGTTTTCTTGTTAGATCAGCTTTGTATATAGACACGTTGATATATATCTATGTAGATAATTGGATATATATCTTTATAGATAAGTTTATATATATCTATATAGATAAGTTTATATATATCTATATAGATAGGTTGACATATATCTATATAGATAAGTTTATATATATCTATATAGATAAGTTGATATATATCTATATAGATAAGTTGATATATATCTATATATAGATAAGTTGATATATATTTAAGATAGATAAGTTGATATAAATGTATATAGATAAGTTGATATATATCTATATAGATAGGTTGATAAATATCTATATAGATAAGTTGATATATATCTATATAGATAAGTTGATATTTATCTATATAGATAAGTTTATACATATCTATATAGATAAGTTTATATATATCTATATAGATAGGTTGATATTAATCTATATAGATAAGTTGATATATATCTATATAGATAAGTTTATATATATCTATATAGATAAGTTGATATATATCTATATATAGATAAGTTGATATATATCTAAGATAGATAAGTTGATATATAGATAAGTTGATATAAATCTATATAGATAAGTTGATATAAATCTATATAGATAAGTTGATATATATCTATGTAGATAATTGGATATATATCTTTATAGATAAGTTTATATATATCTATATAGATAATTGGATATATATCTATATAGATAGGTTGATATATATCTATATAGATAAGTTTATATATATCTATATAGATAAGTTGATATATATCTATATAGATAAGTTTATATATATCTTTATAGATAAGTTTATATATATCTATATAG
Source organism: Drosophila gaucha (assembly GCA_035045545.1). Classification (NCBI taxonomy): domain Eukaryota; kingdom Metazoa; phylum Arthropoda; class Insecta; order Diptera; family Drosophilidae; genus Drosophila; species Drosophila gaucha. The sequence continues at coordinate 1,798,616 of JAWNOY010000286.1, forward strand.
ATAAGTTGATATATATCTATATAGATAAGTTTATATATATCTATATAGATAAGTTTATATATATCTATATAGATAAGTTGATATATATCTATATAGATAGGTTGATATATATCTATATAGATAAGTTGATATATATCTATATAGATATGTAGATATATATATATATATATATAGATAAGTTGATATATATATATATGTAGATAATTGGATATATATCTATATAGATATGTAGATATATATATATATATATATAGATAAGTTGATATATATATATATGTAGATAATTGGATATATATCTTTATAGATAAGTTTATATATCTCTATATAGATAGTTGGATATATATCTATATAGATAAGTTGATATTTATCTATATAGATAAGTTTATACATATCTATATAGATAAGTTTATATATATCTATATAGATAGGTTGATATATATCTATATAGATAAGTTGATATATATGTATATAGACAAGTTGATATATATCTATGTAGATAATTGGATATATATCTTTATAGATAAGTTTATATATATCTATATAGATAATTGGATATATATCTATATAGATAAGTTGATATAAATCTATATAGATAAGTTTATATATATCTATATAGATAGGTTGATATATATCTATATAGATAAGTTTATATATAACTATATAGATAGGTTGATATATATCTATATAGATAAGTTGATATATATCTATATAGATAAGTTGATATATATCTATATAGGTAAGTTGATATAATGCTTATAGAAACTTTCAGATAGATGTAGCAGAAGTTCAAAGAAGTCCCAATTTTCATAGTTAATTTTTTCCTATAGTTTATGAATATATATATTATGATATATATGATATAAAAAGGAATTGATCAAAAAAGTCTCCATTTTAATTGTAATTTTGATGCCTCCATAAGACTTTTTTGTATTAGACAGAAACCTGACCATGTGATTCCTATAGTTTATGAATATATATACATATACATGATTATATATGATATATAATGTAAGTCAAAATTTCAAAAAGGAATTTTGATACCTATATTATTATACTCTTGTAGTAGACAAACCATAGCACGTGATTCCTATAGCTTATACATATATATATCTCATGATTATATATGATATATATAGTCCTAAATCAATTAATTCAAAATTTCAAAAAGGAATTTTGATACCTATATAAGACTCTTTTGTAATAGATAGAAATCTTAGCACAATAATTCTTACAGCTTATACTTATATGTATATATCTCATGTATATATATTATAAATTTTGAGGAGTAAATCAAAGAAATCCCAATTTTTGTTGAAATTTTGATTCCTATAAAAGACTTTTATATATTAGACTGAAAATTTCACAAGCATGATGCCTATAGCTTATGACTATATAGTCAGATATCGAAGACATCATTGTATATCAGCATATATTTAAATGTATATAGATATCTATTCTAACTAAATACCTATCGTAAAGTCAATATAACTCAATATAACTCTCAAAGCACTTTTTGTAAATCCTGAGAATCGCATAGAGGAGCCTCTAGTACAAAGAATCTCCCCTCGCTCTCTTCCCTCTCCACTCTCCTCTATCTTCACTCTGCTAATTCCTTAATTTAGCTTAGCTTGTGGCTATATAGTCAGATATCAAAATATAATGTAAATGAATTTATATATATCTTTTATATATATATATATATATATATATTTTCCAACTAAATACCTCTCTAAGACCAACTAAACATATATACTCAATATAACTCTCAAAGCAAATTTATATCAATCATGAGAATCGCATTGAGAAGTCTCAGTGAAAGAGTCAAAGAGTCTCTCCTCACTCCGTTCTGATTCTTTCCTCACCTCTCTCTCTCTCCTCTCCTTCCTCTCCTCTCTCCTCTCTCTGCTAATTCCTTAATTTAGCACATGATGCCTATAGCTTGTGATTATATCTAGTCAGATATCAAAGATGTTATATATGAATACATCAGTATATATTTAGATATATATAGATATCTGTTCTAACTAAATACATGTCCAAAACCAACTTAACACATATACTTAATATATCTCTCAAATCAGCTTATATAAATTATGAGAATTGCATAGAAGAATTGCAAGAAGATACATTTCTAGTACAAAAAGTCTCTCCTCTCTCTTTCTCTCATCTCTTCTCTCTCTATCGTCTTTACTCTCTCTCTCCTCTCTCTGCTAATGCCTTAAAAATTGTCTTTTTTACCACTACTTCCATTAAATTGCAACAATTAAATAAAATAGTCAAATTTTAAGCTCTCTGAAAATTTATCAATTCATGAGAATCGCAAAGAAAGGCAAATATTAAACTTACAGTTAGTGTATATATCTTAACAGAATACAGATACTACTACTAAAAACCAGTCAACGCGTGAAATCCTTTTTTAAATTCATGAGAATCGCATAGAAAGTCCACCAAGTACAGTTATTATGACTATAGTTAAATATAATGTGAACAACTACCCCAAACTTACTTATGTACATACCAAAAGATGGACTTCCTTCACACTCAAGACCTGAAAAACAAGAATTTAAGGCAATAACTCCAACTAAGATAATATTTATAAATTATTATTATATTTTATTATTATATATCATATAATTCTCATTATCTTTCCAAAAAAAAATTTAAAATTTATAAATTTTTATTTATTTATTTCAAAAATCTTCATTAACTTCAATTTTTAATATAATGATATTCACTTTTTTCTATTTTAATAATTCCCTTGAAAAACTTTCCAAAACACATATTCCAATGAGATTAAATTAGACATCGATTTCAATTTCTTCTTTAATACTTTTCTTTATTCAAAAAAAAAAGGAACTTCTAACAATTTGTTCAGCTTTAACTAGCTAAAATTTCAGACTAACTAAAGACGAGGCCAAGTCCAACCAGACCAGAGGCAGATGCCAATCAGACTGGCTGGCTGGCTGACTTGGAGAGGCGGGTAGGCGGGTAGGCGTGGCAGGGCGACTTTGGTGACTAATCCAGCGATAATATCGAGTCGATGCTGTTGCGATTGCTGCGCGGCTGTAGGCGTGGCCCGCCCAAATAGCTAATTGGATTCGCAAACTGTCGCTGCAGCAGCGCTGCCTCCAAGTACATGGGCGGGGGCTGGTAGAGAGGAGGGCGTCGAAAATTTCTCCAATTGGAATTTGCGGCGTTGACGTCAAAGGCGAGCTCCGTGTCATCGTGTGCTTTGTAACGGGATTTGTGTCGTTGCGGCGGCAGCTATAGATTGTAGTGGGCGTGGCAGTGGAAAGGGGGGCGGAGGCAGTGGGGTTGAGGTTATGTTTGGTTTGGGTTTTGGGTTTAGATCAAATAATTTAGGGTTTAATTCGATTTGGCTGTATTTGCAAGTGTTGTGAAATGGACGAGGTGTGAATAAGTGTGACCAGAGAGAGATATAAACATTTATATATATTTTAAGAATTCAATTTTCTCAAAAAAAACACACACATACACATGTGCTTGGAGGGGGCAATGGGCGTGGCAGTAAATTGCTTGCAATGATGATATGCATAAAATTTAGTTATTTCAACATATTTTGACAACTGTCGTTATTTGGCACATTTTTCGGCAGTCAACACATAATACGTAAGAGGAAGTGGGAGAGCAGCACAACAAAGCGAAATGCAATAGCTGTTATATGACACTTGCTTAAAGTCAGCATGGAGTATGCAAGAGTGAGTGAGAGAACAACATGGAAGAACACAAAATGCAATGCTAAGCAACTGTTGCGTCACTGTTAGCTAGACAGAGACGATCGTAACAGGAAAGTTGAATGTTAAAGCGAAAATCGACAAACTGCTGTTAATTACAGTGGAATGTTAAACTTCCTTTAGTTTTGGCGGCTTAAGCGTAGCGTTCGATTGGAAAGATTTCTGCGTGCGCGTATTCATTAATAAAATAAACGCGTGTTCATCTTTAAATGTGTATAAAATGTGTTTAATGTATAGTGTTGTGTATAGTGATCTAAAATTAAAGTTTTTTGCTGTGGCTGAAAATCTTAAAATCCTAATTGGAAAGTATGTGTGCATGTGCGCATTAAAGCATTAAGCGCGCGTGTTTTGGTTTTTTCTTTCATCTATTACTTATTTGTAGTGCAGTGTATATTGTATGTGGTCTAAAAATCCACTTTGCTGCGCATTAAATTTGTGCTTTGTTTTTTTGGCAACATGGCGGCCCCCTTGACCCAGCAGGAGAGAGCAAGTCACTTCACAGCTCACCACACTTGTTCCCCTCATCTCTCTCTGTCACTCCCGCTCAAATCAACTACACACAATGCAGCGCCAGCTGCATGCTTACACACATGTGTATGTGTGTATATGTGTAGTCATCAGCGAGACCAACACATAATGGAAAAGAAAGAGGTAAGTGAAGTCGCAGTTTACGTTCTCTTCTTTACTTCAGCTATGCATGTATGCATGTAGTATGTACATACTTGCTCTCTTAAAGTGACCTTCACTAGGCACATGCATAAGCACGCGCTAGCGGTTATTTAAAACGGTAATCGCAATTCTTCTTATCCCCCCGCTTAGCAACGCGACAGTCAAACGGAGTTATATATATGTATAATTGCTTTTGCACTGTGGTAAATGAGTAACAAAAAACAAAAAACCGATGCATAAAAAGTAATTAAAAGAAAATCTTATTTAAATGGAAAAAATTCCACCAGAAGTGCGCATTTTTTACTTGCAATTAAATAAAGAGTTTGCCATTTGATGCCTGTTTTATAGTAATGTTTATGTGCTCGCAAGGTTTTAAGAAAAATTGTTATTTTTCGCGTCGCTTTTTCATAGTTTTCCATTTGCAGCAAACTCATTTCAGTTGCACTTTTGCACGCTTTTATTGTTCTCGGTTGAAGGTAAAGGCAACAACAATAATAACGATGGCAGCAACAAAAGGCAAGCAAACTTGCACTTTCACGCACACCAATACACACACACACAATGCTACACTTCTTTACTGGCTGAGTGGGTGTATGAGTGAGTGTGTGCGTCTGTTTATGTTTGTGTTGTTGCATTTGGCGGCCATATTAACATTGAGCGCATAGTTCTGCCATGTTTCATAGCATACTGCGCGGGGCTGCTGATGGAAAAGGGGCATTTATAGAGAGGCAGTAAGAGCGAGTGGAAGCTTGTACACTCAGCGAAAAGCTGTAGTATATTGTGAAGTGGTTTTATGTTTTATCTTAGAATTAATAGCATTTTTAGTGCTTTTTAGTGTTTAAATGCTATAAAAAATGAGAGGAAAAATTTAAAATAGCTTAAAATATAGTTAAGAGAATTAAAGCAAGTAAAAAAATTAAATATATATCAATTGGGGTATAAGACAAAGCTAATAAACAATTTTTAGAAATAAAAAAATGTTTTTAAAAATAAATTCAAAAAAAATTGAAAGAATTTTAAGAACTTATATACTTTATTTAAGTATTGAAATATTTATAAAGCAAGAAAACATTTTAAAAAAATGTTCACTTATTTTCTGTGTTAATTTATTTTCAAAATAAAATTGGTAAACATTTTTTTAAAATATTTTTAATTATTTAATGAATCTTAACGACTTTTGCACTTTATTTAAGTTGAAGAAATCTTTATTTTTATATAAAATATTTTATTGGCAAGTGTAAACATTTGAAAGACTTTCTGCCAGTCATCATTTGCTGCTGCTGCCGCTTATGACAATTTATTGTCCACCTGACAACAATATACACACACACACACACACACATACAGAGAGAGAGTGTTGGGCACTTGAATGTATTTATTACACATGTTTTACATTGTACGCACAAGTTTGTTGCCCGATGTTTGGGTCGCTGGTCAACAAGAAGCAAATGCTTTGTTAACCATTATGGGCCATGTTTTAATACGGCAACAGCAACAACAACAAGTGGCAACTTTTCACATTAAATGAGCCAGCGAGCGAGACAGAAAGTGGGAGAGAGAGAGAAAGAGTGGGGCGACAGTTCCACAATTGAAAGAAAAAGTTTGCGTATTTTTTTGTATTTTCAACTTTTTTTCAACGCGGAAATTAATAACAAATTGCTCGAAGGCAGCTTGAAAAAAATAATAATAAGAAAAAAAAAGAAGAAGCAGAAGCAAACTTTTACTTATCCACAATAAACACTTCATTGCGTACTTGAGTTAATTTGTCAAGAACTCGACGCATATGTACGAAATTATTGAAAAACTTTCAAGAGTGAGTGAAACAAAAGTGAGAGAGAGAGAGAAGGAGATAGAGAAAAAGAGGGAGGGAGAGCTGTTCTTGATGGCTTTTCATTAGGTCCTGTGCCCAGCAATTGCAATTGTTGTAAAGCATGAATAATGCATGGTCCAACAACTTTTATTAAAATGCATAAAACCACAGCCAAAAAATGGGCAAAAAATAGAAGAAAATATAGAAAAAAATGAGAAAAACCCTAGAAAAAACTTGAAGATTTTTATAGCTGACCAAAATGCAGGCCAAAGCCAATTGGCTGTGGTATAAAAGCTCTTGGTTGGATTTTACAGTGTTTCCATCGTGTTGCAGCAAAGTGGTTATTAAATATAGCGTTAAAGCTACTGATTGAATGACTGATTGATTAAGCAAGTGATTGATAAGAGGAGTTTTTTTTTAAATTTGACTTATTTCATATAAGAATCTTAGAAAAATTATATAGCCTTGTAAATTGATTGAAGAAACTACCGATTAAACTGGTTGATTGAGGAAGTGACTGATGGCAGGCCGTCAGCTTAATATAAATATATATTGATTTTTATTTCTTTTACAAGAGTTAACGAACATTTGATAAGAAATGTATTGAAGGCGCTATTGATTGAGTGATTGATTGATTAAGGAATTGATTGATAAAAAACTATTGAACTAAAAAACTAACACAATTTTTTTTTTAGAGTATTTGAAAGTAAATCTATTGAAGACGCTATTGATTGAGTGATTGATTGATTCATTGATTTGAATTTATTGATAAGAACTTTTTTGTTAAAGTCAGGTTAAGAAAAACATTTTAATTTGGAACATTTTAAACGAAATCTATTAAAGACGCTATTGACTGAGTGATTGATTGATTGAGGAATTGATTGACAAAAACTTTATTGTTAAAGTCAGCTTAATATACACAGTTTTAATTTAGAACATTTAAGAGGAAATCTATTGAGGATGCTATTGATTGACTGATTGATTGATTGAGGAATTGATTGCTAAAAAACTTGTTTGTTAAAGTCAGTCAAGTATACACAGTTTTAATTTAGAACATTTTAATGGAAATGTATTGAAGATGTTATTGATTGAGTGATTGACTGATTGAGGAATTGATTGATCAAAAAACTTTTTGTTAAAGTCAGCTGAAGAAAAACATTTTTATTTTGGAGCATTTTATAGGCAATCTAATAAAGAAGCAACTGATTGAGTAACTGATTGATTGGGTATGTGATTGATGATGGATGTTTATCAAAGAATATATTAGAATACTTTTATGGGTTTTCTTATCAGGCAATGAGTTTTTAATCTAAAAATTTAATACTAATCTTATTGCCCTTCAAAAATAAGTTTTGTGTTTATCTAATAAATCTTATATTGATTGATTGATGCATTGAATGATTATTATTCCGTTTAATTTCAATAAAAATTATTTGCAAAGAACTTGAGAGAATAATTTCCTTTCTCATAATTTTCCACATGAAGCTTAAGTCTTTTCGATCTTTTGCTTCTTTTATATAGCCTTCTCAATCAAATTTATCAAATTTCAATTCGATTGCTTCCATTTGCTGCCAAACGGTGGAAACAACTTGTTCGTTTTCCTTTCTTGTTTTTTTGCTTCACTTGCAAAAGTCTCTCGGGCCTTGAGCTGCTTTCCCTTTTCTGTTCAATAAACTGTAATTCGTGTGTGTGCAAGCATTTGTCGCACGTACACACACACTCAATTGCACACACACACACACACACACACACACGCACACATATTGCACTTGGCATACATGGCGTATGAGTGACATTTAATTAAAATTTATGCAGTCTAAAAGGCAAAAATAACACAAAAAAAAGGAAGAAAATAGTAGAAAACCTCTTCTTGTGCTGCTTCCAGCAGTTGTTGTTGTAGCCGATGTTGTTGTTGTTGTTGTTGTTGGCTGCGCCTGTTCAAATTTATGCAGAGCGCGTCATTTTGTTTGAGTTTTATTAAACGCTGGCAGTTGTAACTCGGGCTCGTAATCATGTGTAAATTTGTTTTTACACCGAGTGAACAGAAATAGCAGAGAGCACAGGTCGAGCCAGGACCCGCTACGTCCTCTGCTTCTTCTTCAACAGCTATCTGCTCCTTTTTGTGTCCTTGTGGCATATGTTGTCAGAGCTGTGTGCAGAAATTTTCTAATATTTAAATGGGAAATTGTATGCTTAGGGCATAATTGCACTTTGCACTCAACATTGTGTGTGCGAGTGTGTGCGAGTGTATGTGTGTGTGTGTGTTTGTCAAGTGCATAACTAATGTGCAGCTGCATAATTTGAGTCGGGTGTTTAAACTTATTGCTGTCTCTAGAATTATTGGGGATTACATTCACTTGGCTAGCGAAATGCAGAGGTGATCAAACAGTTTGTATGAAATATAACATTAAAATATTGACTTAAGCTCTAACGATTTGTAGAACCCTTAAAGAGCTAAAGGAATCAATGACTTTAGATGTTGAAATATTAAGAATCAGACAACCCTCGTTTAATAAATATCTAGTATAATATTATAATCAATAATTATGCCTATTTTACAAGAGTAATCGGAAAAATAAGAAAATATATAAAAAATAAACTAGAGAGAAGTTCTGTAATACCTTTGCAATTTTAAAGGATATACGCCCTTTATAAGCAGATATTCATATATTATTTTTAATAAATTTGTAGAAGAGGTCTATATTAACATATTTGCCACGCGTCCAATGCTAGTAACTATCTGTACCATATCTTTTTTTCTAGAGGTGACCCATACAAATATGTGTTTTAAATTTCAAGTCTCTGACTCTAACATAAAAGGACATATTAGAGCATTTAAAACTTTCCCGATTTGTCCGTGGATATAGAACTCTTTAATCCATCGTAAGATGTCAACAGCAACCCATTCACCAAATTTGAATGTTCCTGCTCTAAAACTGTAGAAGATATAGTTTTACCCGATTGCTATATATGCCATATCCTCATATACAATATTCAGCCAAGGTTCGAGCCCCGATCAGTAATATCCTCTCTCTTGGTTATTTTGTAAACCAATATTCTAAGTAATTACACACTAGTCATAAAATACTGAGCTCAAACTATCAAAAAAAAAATATTAGAATTTTTTCTCTCTCAGTTTTTAGGCAACATTCAACCCGGGTTCGAACCCCACTCTGTGAATTGAAATAAAAAAATATAAAAATAATTACTCCCCTTTCTCTTAGTTCATTTAGGATATTCGTTCAGTCAGATGCAGATACAGATTTAAAGTTAAGTTATAATTTGATTTTAAGTTAGTTAATCGTATATCGTGCTCTTTAAAATGTTTGTTAAATGAAGAGAAATTGATGTCGAAAGGATTTTTTTCATAATCTTTTTCCATTCATTCTTTTTGAAAATTTCATAAAATATAATGATTTATATATTATTTTATTTAAATATATATTTTAAATGCTTTCTGATTTGAAACTCAAAATATTTTCTCTGTTTCTATACCGCTTTTTCACTAAATATTTTTTAGGATTATTTTCGGTTAAAATTTCTGTTTATATCTGCTGAAAGAATTTCCATTATCTTATGTTCATTTTATAATTTTATTTAATAATTCGCTTAATATATATTATTTTTAATTACAATTATATTTAAAAAATGTCAAATGCTCGCAATTTATCACTTTGGCTGTTGTTGCTTTCACTCCATTGCTGAGTTCTTTCTCTCTCTCTCGCTCTCATTGGTTTTCATAGTATTTTATTTATTATTTTATTTAAATATTCACGTGCATATTTTTCAAAAAATTGCATACTTTTTTATATATTATTTATATATTTAAATGCATTCTGATTTGAAACTCAAAATATTTTCTCTGTTTCTACAGCGCTTTTTCACTGAATATTTTTAGGATTATTTTCGGTTAAAATTTCTGTTTATATCTGCTGAAAGAATTTCCATTATCTTATGTTCATTTTATAATTTTATTTAATAATTCGCTTAATATATATTATTTTTAATTACAATTATATTTAAAAAATTTCAAATGCTGGCAATTTATCACTTTGGCTGTTGTTGCTCTCTCTTTCTCTCTCTCTCTCTCATTGGGTTCTCTTCGGTTCCATTTTGACGATCTTGCCCTGCTTTTTGGCCAGCATCCAGGCCTGCAGCTGCATGCGTCTGTAGTGCAAATGTCTCTGCAGACTCTTCTTGAAGATCGTCTCCCGAGCGAGAATCTCGAGGTCCTCGTTGCTGCATTCGCGTATGTGCTGCTTGGTTCTGGCTATGAGCTCCGTGGTCAGCTGTATCTTTGTGGCCGAGGTGCGTGCCGAGTGCACCTTGCGGCGTCTCAACTCCTCGCGGTGCAAGAAGAGCGCATAGGCTGTGCTTGCTGCCACATTTTGTTGCTGCTCAGTCGAAGTCTGCTGTGGATTGCACATCTTGGCTCTTGGAATGCTGATTTGCTTTTGCTCTACTCTGCTCAACTGCTGCTCGCTTTTATGCCACAGACTGTGGCACGCCAAATACCTGCTCATTCATGAGCTGCGCTGCTGCTGCTGCTACTGCTGCTGCAGGTCAACGGAGCAAAGGTTCCTTTTTTATGGTCCATTGGCAATCATTGCATTTTTTTATAGCGGGATTACAAAACACACAAAAAAAAGTGTGCTTAATCCCATTCATTACCTAAAAAGTGTCGTAAAGTCGCAACGGCTGGCAAAAAAAAGTGACAGCAGCAGCGACAGAAGCAGCGAGTAGTGGCAGGCCGCAAGGACTCGAGTCTTGTCCTGCGCGTTTTCACACGCTAATCCAGATGCATGCATAACCGGATTAGGCCAAACGAACTGTTTATGGGTCAAGTGACAGCGGCCTGTGCCAGCATGTGCACCATGTTGCATGCTACATGCGGCACGTTGCATATCATTTGAGCGTTGTTAGCTAATCCTCTATACACAACTGTCTCTCTCTCTCTCTAGGTCTCACTCGCTCTTTCGCTTTGCTCGCAATTAGCATCATAATGAACCGACAGCTGATGGCTTTTTAGTTTTTGGGAAATTCACATGACCAGAGTTGCGGCCAGAGTTGTCAGCTCACCGTCCGTTATCCGTTGACCAGCCAAATTGCCAGCTGACCCAAATTTGTGAACGTGGCAAAACCAAATATTTGGCTTTAATCGCTGCTGCGAGGCAGCTTTAATGAATTTCAAGTTCGCTGAACGTGTGTAATTAACAAAACTATTCGCAAATAACAAAATTGAGAGAGAGAGAGAGATCAGTATCTCTATCTCTCTCTCTCTCTTTCTCTGTTTCAATTGGTATACCCTGTTTACTAAAGAAAGAAGTGGGTGTATTTGTATTTCATGTTGCTCTGTATAATCTATGGATTAAATACAACAAGATTAACAGAGAGAGAGGGAGAGGAATGTTTATACATAATTTCAATGTGTATATCCTGTTTTGAAAGGCAAAAACGGAAGTATACGACTACTATATCTAGTTCTGTTTAAATTTCGAGCAACATCTTGAAGCGCTTCGGTTATAGAGAAGCTAAGAAGCAAACACGATACAACTTTCGATTAATTTAAATAAGGAGGATTTACTTTCAGACAGGATTTGTTTTTAAGAAATATTTAAAATCTGAATATTTATTAAAAATATTCATAGACAGGAGAGCAGAACTATGCCTTTCAATATATATGCCCTGTTTTGATAATGGAAATTGGGCATATTTGTTTTTGCTAAAGATTTCTTCACAGCATCTATAAATCAATCATGATACAGCATCTATGAATCAATCATGATATGAATAATCAGATAAAGTTATATAGAGAGAGTAAGAGACAAAGAGGGAGTGAGCTAGCTAGAGAGCCAGAAATTTTACAATAACAAGCAAAACCTGTTATGAGCGACTAACCGAAGACTACATACACTAGACAATATATGATAGAAGTAAGTTATATATCTGTAGTATATATAAGATAGAGCATATATATATTAAACATATGCATATCTCATTCTTATATTTTTTATATTTTTATTTTTATAAATGAGAGAAACCCTCCAGATATAAAGCAAATCGTATTTCTGCTATATATCTTGAGGTTCTTTTACAAGACATAAATATATTTATAGATATATAAATAGAAGCTATGTAATAAACATTACTTTCAATATACATATAGTATTTACTATATATATCTATATGCTCTATATTCTATCAAATTTGAATACCCTGTTTACTACTCTGAAAATAAAGAGTATACCCTGTGTACAGAGTATAGATCCTTAACTAGTAAAATTTGTTTTCAGCCAAATTTGTAATACATATCTAAATATCTATTAATACATATATAAATTATATTGATTCTGATCTAATCTAATCCAAAACAGAGTATCTCTCAGTCGTTTAACTCGCTTGCAACTTTCTTCTATTTCTTGGAAAGTTATGCCAAGTTTTTCCATATTCATAGCGTGAGCACTTTCAAAATATTTTCCAAGCTCTCAACGCTTTTCTTAGCTTTAAAGCATGAAGTTTTCGCAGCTGGTAAAAACTGGTCGTAAACTCATTAAATTGGGCCATTTTCAGCGCCTTGTATCATCGCATTTTTCAATAAGCCTGCGTGCTGCGGGATAGCTGAAGCTTCCTCGCCTCCTCTCCTCACTAAAAGGAATATAAGCAAAGGCAGCTCCTGGGGCTGCTGCTGCACATTTTGTTACCCTTAACAATGGGGCATATGCAATATGGCAAGAGGGATTTCTTAAAAAAGACAGCTAAAAGGCATTTTCATATATATGAAATTTTGAAATGGTATTGCTATAAGATATCCTTAATGAAATTTTGTAAATATTTAATTTAAGATTGATGAAGGATAAGCGTACTCGTAACTTATTGAGTTAATAGACTTTGGCTAATGGAATCTGTTATTAAAAATTTTCTATAATTCATAATGTTTCCATAATTTATAAATCACATGGAATATGTTTTGACTATTTCTAGTGTAAGCCAAAAATGATTTAAAATCAAAACATCTTTATTTTCATAAGTCATAAATTGAATCTTCAGCTGCTTAAGTTGTCAAGCAAATAGTCAAAGTAAAGCCAGAATATTATTTTGAAAATTGAAAAAAACAACGAAGACGAAACTAAGTTTCAGTAAACACAACAGAGAAGCTCAGTTATATTATATATTTTTATATTATAATATATATTATATATTATTTAATTTATTATTATGAAACGAATATTAAACTGAGATAGTTTTGTATAAAGAACATGTGAAGCAAAATCTGAATATTTTATGAAAAAATTAAGACAAATTTGAGTGCTGAAATGAAAGTGAAAACTATTGTTTGAAATCCATTAAAAAAAAACGAAATTACTTAGTGAGCGACCCAATATATCAATAAACCTTCCTAATATTATCATGAAAACGTTATAAATATAATTTTTATTATATGAAATTATTAATATTATTATTAATTATTAATAATAATCTAAAAGCCTTTGTGCTCTGCCTAATAAAATATATTATATTTTATCAACATAAAAAGATTTTTAGTTCTTCATTTCGTTTTGCCTTAGTCATATACCTTAAAGGGTATTCAATATTTGACATGCCCCCATTGAGAAACTACTTTCTTCTTACATATATTTCATTATGTAAAGGGGTTTCCTTCGAGCTGTCGACACTTTAGGGCCTCGCGAGGGTTGGTCGAGCAGTTTTCCAGGGGGGCTTTTTTGGTTCGTGCGCAATGTGCGAAAATCACAACATTTTAATCTTATAATCTTAATTTATGAGCAGACTCAATTTCGTTATGCTTAACGACATTTTATGCGGTTATTTTATGCAGGCAGCCTAAAGCTTCAGTAGATGAAGCATAATGCTGTCTCACTCGCACACACACACACACACAAACACACAAACACATGCATGTGCTCTGCGGTTTGTTGGCATCCTAAATTGCAGCAGCAGCTGCTAGCTACAACGACGAAAGTTAAGTACATCAAATAGTGTGTGTGTGTGTGTGTGTGTGTGAGGGGGAAACGTGAGCTGCTCTGTGTGTGTGCGTGTGTGAGTGTGTGTGTAAGTGGGTGCTTGAGATTTTGTATGGTCGCACAAAACACATTAGTTGAAAGTACTGACCAACAAAGCCACTAACAAGCTGTTGGTTGACTCCCCACACACACACACACACACAAACATACACTTATACACCTCACACGCACACACACACACGCATCGCGTACTGCATTACATATTGAAGTGCCATTATGTGTGTGAAAATATTTGCCTGCTTTCACCTCGTTTCCACTCTTTATCGTTGAAAACTTTCTTAATAAAATCATTTAAATAAATGAAATTTTAAATTAATATGCATATTAAGTATATATACTATACTTTCGCTTCAACAGAAATAACTTGAACTTAACTTTTTTATTGTTTCAAAGAAAAAAAACTTTTATTATCTTCATATACTTATATATCACACACGCAGCGAGAACAGCAAAGTCATTTTCTTAAAACTTAATGTGCTTGGTAGATTCTACAGATACATACACATACATATATATACGTATATATGTATATAGTTTTTGCAGTTCACGCGCTGCCTTCAATTTAATGCTTTAAAATTCATAAATAATTTTTTAAAATCAAATTTGAGCAACATCTTACTACTATATCATAGTATAAGTTCTTTAATATTGAAAAATTAAAAAAAAATGCAGTTATAATTACATATATATTTGTTTTTGCTATACAACATTTTTATACTAATCTTTTTTTCAACAAAAATTATATCCGAATTTTCTTTCAAAAAAGTTTAAGAATTTTTTATAAGTTTCTAATAGACTTAACTAACATTCTGTTAGAAATATGTTTTAAAAAAACTTTTAATTTTGTTTAAAAAAAATGTTTTCTATACTTTTTTTTAAACATTTCTCAAGACTAAGCTTTAACTAGCTTAAAATTGGTCGAAAATAATCTCTTTTATATATATCTATCTTTTTCATTTCTAATATTTCTTTTTAAATTAAAAAATATATAGAAACATATTTTTTTAAATTTATATTTTCAGAAAATATACTTTCTACATAAATCTCACTTTTTTTGTTAGAATAAATCCATAGAAAAATAAAATCTCTTTAAATTTGAAGATATTTGTAAAAATATTTAGGTAAATATAGGAATATTATTTGTTGATCTCTTAGTGGAATGTTTTATCTAACTACATTTGGGGTTTACTTTTTTATTCTATAAACAAACTTTAAATCTCATTTGTAGAAATTCCACAAACATAAACTTTCAGCAAATGTAAATGAAAGTATGCTATTCTATTCTATTATCTTTAGACCAACGCTCTTAAGATTATTTAATCTCCTTTGACTACTTCTGAAGAGAATATGTAAATTCAAAAATTTCTCTTCTTTTACTTTACAAATATTATATATTTTTCAGAAAACAACTTTTTGTCTCAGACTCAAAGTCTTCAAATACTTGTTCTATTTAAAATCTGCTTTAAATATACATAAGTATCCGCTGTATTATATATACATATATATATATGTATATTTATACATATGTATAAATATTTATATTTTTTCAATATTTTTTTCTTGGCTTTTTAATTCATATAAATTGCTGTTGCTGCTTTTTGTGTTTGTCTTGTTTTTGACTTATTTGCCTAAATATTTATGCTGGTTTTTCAAACGCTTGCAAAAAGGTATATTCTTTTTGATCTGTGACCATATAAAGTATATATGTATGCTTGATCAGCATGACGAGCTGAGTTCAGTCTATCTGGAATTACTCGCAGAACTACTCGAAATCATTCGGATCAGACGAGTATATCATATAGCTCCCTTTGGGATGATTGGAAAAAAAATACTTTTAGTAGGAAAAACTTTATATGTTTGACTAAATTATGTATTTTCCAGGGTATACAATGTTCGGCATGGCCGAAGTTCCCCAGTCCTCTAGTTTTGTTATGTATTTTTGCATATTTAATATATTTTTTGTTTTACTTTTCGCTTTCTTTGCTGCCATTGTCAATTGCGCGTTGTTGTCGCTCGTCTATTGATGCCGTGATAGCCGTTCTGCTTGGGCGTCTTGCGGCTGCTTTCCTTGTTGGCGCCGCCCCCGCCGCCCCCGCTGCTGCTGCTGTTGCTGGCCGTATCTACATCCGTTTCCGCTACAATTGGCGGACCCCATGACACTTGTCTCCGCACAGTGGGCGCCACGGTCGTCCCTTTGCGTCGCTTTGTGCCCTGCTGTTGAAGTGTTGCAGCTCTTTGTAGCGGTTGCCGCTGTGGCAGCTGCTGCCTTTGATTTTCATGTTTCTGCTGCTGCTGCGGAGATGTTTGGCATTGCATTTTATTAAAAACTTTCCATTTTTTTTGCGCTCTGTCGTTTCACATTTGCTTCATTTTTTTTTGCGCACATACATTCATATATAAAAAACATATTCGTTGCATATTCTTTAATTAGTTTGGTTGCCAACAACGCTGTTGCATGCAACGTTTTACTGTTAACAGCCAGTTGGCATTGCTTCATGCATAGTTTTTAATTAACATGCAGCACACACAATAAGCTCGTGCTTCTATTCAAATGGCTCGCATTGTTACTCTGTCGTTCCAAAAGCATACGTAACATTTGCCAAAGGATCATCCCCCCCCGAAAACACCATCAAACCATCTTTTCTTACTTTTTTTTTTTGAGGATTCCTCGCAAGTTTCAACAAAAAACGGCTAATTGGCAATTGCAGCGGTTTAAAATGTGAAGTTTTTGTTCAAGTTTCCCTTTGACTCATATGAAATTGTGTTTTTCGTTTAAGCAAAGGTTCGAGTTGACATCGGCAGCTATATAAATATTACTATATACTAAATAGTATTTTACTCTCTTAAACTGTAGATGCTATATCTCACGAAAGTATATAGTCTTAGGTATAAATGATATATGTTTATCGAAATACCTATCTCAATATATAATATGATATTTGTAAAAATATTATATTTCTTCTTCTATGCAAAGAAATCTCTCAGTTTTATGGTAAAGCGATTTATCCTAAGTAAATTGGGATGCAAAGGATGAACTTGTAGATGGAGTTTATATACAATTTTACTCTATATATATAAATAATATATATAGAAATAAATCTTTCAAAATGTGGTATTCTATATAAACAAATCTCTTAGTTTTATGGAAAAAATATCCTACGTAAGCACAGTGGGCGATTTGGCTAATTTAGTTGGATATTTTAATACAATATGCACTCTTAAAGAAACAATATCAGTAACTTTTTTTAACTAATAGCTTTTCTTTTAATTTGTTTTTAATTTTTAATGTTTTTTATCGTTTTTTCTATTTACGTGTGGGATGCATCCTTCTATGCATGTATAAGTTCAAGTTCAAGTTATAGATATTGTTTATATAAATTCAATTTTTCTATTTAAAAGTTTATCCCAACAACTTTTTCTCTTTTCTCTTTTAACTCGTTTGGCAACTCTCATTTTCATCAGAGTTTATATACAGTTTATATATATATATATAAATATATATATTTTAAATAATTTTCCATCAATTATGGAGTATATTTATATATATATTTTTTTTATATATTTATGGATAATTCGATCAATTTAATTTAATTTCATAGTTTTATTGCTGAAACTGAGTCCACGATTCCTTTTTTTTTTGTTTTGAGGGGATCAAATGAACCAAGCTTCTATCTCATATTCTTCTATATATACATATGTATATGGGAACATTTAGTATAGTTTAAGTATAGTATACCATTTAAGCAAGGTAAATTTAAAAGTAAAACTAATTATATATTTATTCACATCTGTTTACTATATCATAGCCGATAGCCCTCAGATTCCATTCCATATTCAGAATATTTATGCTACTTTCTCTAACGAACAACTTTTCTGTTCTGCCATCTTTTTTACTCGAATCAGTAATAATAATTTCTTTCACGAAATCTAAATAACATTTGACTATAAAAATATCACATTACATAGCTCTCAATTCTCAATTTCTCTTTTTTTAACAGTTTCACACGGGAAACCTAGCAATTAGAAGCTTAACGTGTTTCGTGAATCGATATCCAAATTGATTTTCCAGTGAAATTTTTGTTGACTTGTGGCCAGATTGCGCATACGCCGCGTTTGCCAGCTTCGTGTTTGCTTTTGCTTGGGTGTGTGTGTGTGTTTGTTTATAAAACTGTGGGCTGCTGTTTTAATTTACACATCATTAGCTAGACTTTTTGCCTTCATTAAGATTTATAGAAAAGTTGCCTGTGTCTATGTGTGTGTGTGTGTGTGTGTGTTTGTGCTGTGTGCTTCTGCTTGAGGTTTTTTGTTTTTGCATTCTAAGCTCGTAATGAGTTTCACCGCAACATTGCGGCAGCTGGCAAAAGTTAAGTGCGTGCTGCGTTTGCGGCCAGGCCAAATGAACAGCCAGAGAGAGAGAGAGAGAGAGAGAGAGAGAGAAGAAAATGCAAAGATGCCGAGCCACAAAACATTTTGGCATCAAAAGAAACTAGGCATACATGCAGCAGCAGGAGCAGTCGCAGCATCAGCAACTGCACCCGCACTTGCACTTTTTTCTTTGCTTAAACAAAAGCCCCGCAAAAAATACACCCCGAGCGGGTCTTCGTCTCGCTTGGCAGCTGTAAGCGAAACTTTTTGATTTGCTGTGGGGAAAAATGGAAACTTTTTGGGGATGCGCTTCAATTTCGGTTGCCTTGCAATCAGGCAGGAAGAAGGCAGCGTCGACGCCAAACGCCGCAAGTCAGGCGGAAATAGAGCAGCATATAGAAAGAGAGAGGGAGAGCGGGAGAGAGAGAGATAGGTTGCTAGGGGTAGAGCTGCAGCACAATGCACCCGAGACAATGGCGCACGCACTTTGCCCGACCAAGTTTTGCCCAGGCACAATACCCTGTAGACACAAGTATGGGGTAGCTACGGCTAGAGCGCAAAGAAATTCTAATTTAATAGAGTTGAAACTCAAAAAAATCACAGAGTAACTGCTAGTCGAGACAACACCTTAGTCTTGGAAATGTCATGACTATGCCAGATTTGAATGCAGCTCGCAAAGAACTGAAGCCTGGTAGATTTGCAATGCGAGATTCGAGATTGCGACGACTAGTCACAAAATTCAATTTGGCTGCAGCTTAAGTTCAACTCTGTGAAAAGTACATGCTAAGTAAGCTCAAAGCGCAAGACAAAAAAAAAAAAAAAAAAAACTTTCGATAGACACTTTTGACGCTACGAGCTACAAAAAAGCCAATAAGTTCAATATTTTGCTTTTAGAATTTCGGCAGGAGTTGGCAAAAGGTTCACAAAAAGTTGTTTTTTCGCTTCGTGCCGCAAAGTCGCTGGCAAAGTTTTAAGTTCTTGCCACAATTCGAGGCATTTGCTCGGCTCGAAGGTTCCTTCTTTTTTTTGTCTCAATATAAATGTATATAAATCATGAAACATGGCACGATATGGCAGGTACTTGTGCTCTATGCGGAACTAAGTTTCAAATCGAAATAATATTGCATAAATTTGTGGTTCTCGGCTTGCTGCAAAATTCTTGTTTTATTCGGTTTAGCTGCGGCTTTGTCTGGTCTCTGGTCTCTGGCCTTTGTTTGGCTTTTTTGAGATTCGTTTTGCCTCAACGCATATTAATTTTGCAAATGTCTTTTGCAACAAAAGGGGCAATTGCAATAAGCTCCATGAATGCAGTTCAATTTACTTGGGGGGAAGTAGAAAAAGCACAGTGGAGCGAATTGAAAGCTTAATTCATATAATTATATGAGATGGGGGAAAGATAGAGAAAGAGAGAAAAATATATGTTGAAGACTTGTAGAAGCATTAGAAATTAGGATCAGGAAGTAAAGCTGCAGAGGATGACTTAAGGCAAATCAATTTCAATAAAATATTGAAATAAAATCTTAACTATAAGCTGATAAAAGACTTGGTTAAATTTAAAAAATAAACGATTTGGAATATAGTTGCCATGATTAATAACTGAAAATGAAATTAAATAACAGAATCATGGCTTTTAAGCAGAATTAAACAGAATACGGAATTCCAAAAGCCAA
Source organism: Drosophila gaucha (assembly GCA_035045545.1). Taxonomy (NCBI): domain Eukaryota; kingdom Metazoa; phylum Arthropoda; class Insecta; order Diptera; family Drosophilidae; genus Drosophila; species Drosophila gaucha. The sequence goes on from JAWNOY010000286.1 coordinate 1,818,924, forward strand.
ATAGTATATGAAAGATCTCAATCAGAGCCTTAGCTATATAGAAAACCAAGCTTAAGAACCTAATCTTAAGATTTTAACTTCAAATAAAGCTTAGCTCAAGAATATATGAAACTAGGCTCTCAATCTGAACCTTAGCTTGTGCTTATAGAAAACCAAATTTAAGATTATAAACTCAAGATTGGAACTTTGAATCATTCGACAAATGAAAGATTTTAAAGCTTAGCTTAAGAATATGTGAAACTAGAAACAAATGAATAAATATCAAGATAAGGACTTGTTTCAAGACATAAAGGGAAGCCGCTAAACATAAATCAATATTTGTGTACCCTAAAAAAACAAATATATGTTTATTCATATCATATTCATAAAAGAAAACATCTTCAACTACATAGAGTATATATATATATATTATATATATTGCTCAATTCATATAACCATATCCATCTGTTCGTATGTCTATATATGATTTGAGTTTGAATCAATTTCGCACAAATATTTATTTTTACTGCATCTATTATATATTTTGGAATCAAGCAAATGGAACGATTGTAACATATAGCTCTCACAGGATTGATCAATTTTTAGAGCCTGAATATTGCTTCTGTGTATTTAAACCCACATTTGTATAAAAACTTAGTCCATTCCTATAGTTCTATCTGATTTAAAGGCAAATAATTAAAGTTTTTAATTATGAAAATATCTCATATTCATTTCACATTGTTAAAGTTCTCTCTGCTTCACTGTGCCGCATCGTCTTTTGTGCTTCGCGTGTTTTGTATTAAATAACATATTCATGGAAGAAATATCTTCAACTAAATAGAGTATATATATATATATAAATATAGTTTGATTAGCATATCCGTATGTTTACATCTACGCAAACTTAAACTAATTTTGCACATAGGTTTTTTTTTACTGCATTCAATTAGTATATCGGAATCAATTAGTAAATCGGACGGTTATAGCTCTCAAAGCTTGAGCGACTTAAAAAATTGTTTTAGTATAGAAAACTTTTTGTTCTGTGAAATTAGACAATATTTTGCATATGAACTTAGTCCATCCCTTTAGTTCTATCTGATTTAAAGGCAAATAATTAAAGATTTTGATTATATTCATTTCATGTTGGTAAAGTTCTCTCTTTTCCACTGTGGCGCATCGTCTTTTGTGCTTCGCGTTTTTTGTATTAAATAACATTTTAGACAATTGCACACACACACACACACACTCGCAACAGGGATGGAGTGTGGGTTGTGGGTGTAGCTGCAGGCAAAAAGCATTGCAAGAATTGGCCAAAGCAAATGTCTAAACCATAAAAGCAAAGCGAAAAGAATTGGCCAAAAAAGCGAGAAATAAATGCAACAAGCTGCCAGTTGAGGGTCGAGGGCATATTAAAGTTTTTCGTATTCATCGTTCGAGAATGATCACAAAATGAAAATTAATTATGTAAATGGTAACAAAATGCTATTAAATTAAGCGAACAATAGTCAACATTCGCAAATTGTTAATCATTTTCATTCTTATACTTGTTACATAATTCATATTTAATTAAACGTGCAAAGCATTTTAACAACAAACTGATTTTTTCATATTTTATTCTGAAAACAATTGCTGCCAGACTCTATTTAATGCAATCCAGCAAATGTCCTCGACTTGAAGAGAGGGGGAGGGGAAGTTTGGTTATGCCATTGATTTTCAGCTGATTTTAATTAAGCAGTCGCATAATAAGCGCACATTTTTAATATCAACAACAATTAAAACAACACGCATAAATACACAGAACGACATTAAATTACGATTAAAAATTATTTGTAATGCTATTGTATGAATACCCCTTAAAGAAGGAGCGAAAGACAGTACTAAAACTAAAAAATTTCATTTCTGTTTATTGAAACTCTATATCATTAAAGATTCAGTATAAAAGACCTGAACACAGAGTTAAGAAATTATAAAATCATTTCATATGAGAACGAATCCAAGCATATTTTGGAAATATAATGAAAACCATTATGAAACAATAATAATAAAAAACATATTTTTATCGAAAACACACACTTACGATGCTTTGATATTCACCCAAGCGTGTCTTTCGTATAGATATCTATATGAACTCAGAGATGAGAGCAGCTAGCACTATGCAAATTTGGAATCTAAGTTCAGGACAGATTATAAAGACAAAATGTAGGCAGTTCATATGAAAAATGTCAAAGAGTATATCGGAAAGATAATAAACAATGTAAGGAAATTATAATATGGAAACATATACATTTTAAACAAAAAAATAAAGAGATAATGTTACATATATTTGGATCTATATTGTTAAAAAAATGAATCTTTTAACTGATCTTAAGAGCTTACACATATTTTACTTATAACCGTCTATATGAACTCAGAGATTAGAAAAGCTAGCGTCATCAAATTTGGTGCACACATTTAAGGTACAGAATTAAGTAAAAATATATTTAAATTATATAATAACAAGCCCAGGTGTATCTGGGAATTATAATGATATTAAATAAAAACCAAAAACGTATTTATTTGGTACAAAAAAAATCAAAACAAAATTTATTGATTCAGAAATTAAAACAACTAGCTTCATCAACGAGGAATATCTGGGAAATATCAAGAAATATACTATATAATATATTGTAAATATATAGATAAAAGATGTATACTTTTAGAATTTACTACCAAAGAACAAATAATACTCATAAATCTAGAAAAAAATATTTTGCTTCTAAAAGTATTGCTTCAAATGCTTTATTTGAAGCTAATATCATTTGACGATGACTTATGAGGTCTTTATCTCTTAGGTTTTGGCTTACTTTAGTTACAGGGTATCTACCAGCCGATCACTTTCTCACTCTTCTCGCTATCACAAAACACAAACAATGGTTAAATACTGCTTGACAAATTTTGCTGGAATTGATCGAAACAAAAAAGAAAACAGAAAACAAAAAACTGAAGAGTGAAGAAAAGTTTGATTTAAATTTAATTTATATTCGCGTTTTTATTTGTTTATGTTATTAAATTAAAATCAATTTAATTACCATATTCTGGCAAAGTTGTATAAAGCACACACACACTCACTAACATATTTAATTTCATTATGAAAATGAGATTAGGAGCTCTATAAGCTGCCAATAATCTATATGTTATATATATTCACAAATACGAAGAGTCGTTTAATTAGACTAGAATTCGGCTTAAAAAAAAGTTGTCTGCATGCATTATATTATAAATAAATATGTTGTCATTTAAATTATAATTTAAATGTGTTTGTATTTAATGAGAGATGTTCATGCGGGGCAAAAAGCAATTTGGTATATTGAAAAAATTCATAATAATTTAATATGTAATTAAGTAGTAAACTATGGACTAGATAGAATAAGATTTGGATTGGTTTGTAGTATGATATGTAAGCTTAAACAATTGGATGGTCAGGCACAGGCTTTTGTTATTGTTTTTTAAATAATATTATGTTTATGTTTTTGGTAATATTTTTTAAATAATATTATGACATATTTTTATAATTAAATTTAATTTTTGAATACCCTTGCAGAGCAAATACGTCGAGCTATCTCTCAGTTTCCCTGTGAAGTAGTTTCTCATTTTCAAGGAAAGCTTGTTTAAAATTTAATATGTGTGTATTCTTTTCTTGCAGTGTGCATTTCGACTTGTGATGGATCGGTTTCCTTTATAATATAGAGTAGATAATGGATGTTAAAAGCAAATAAATTGAGTTTATGGAGTTTTTTAAAAAAAAATGGTTCTTACCATATATTCTTCTAGAAGCATTTGATCAAAAAAAAGATTTTATATAGAATTTGACATACTTTTTCAATATATCTAAATAATTTTTAACTATAGCAAAGCTATATATGCTTTTAGTATCAGACTATCTATAAGATTTAGCTGTTGGTATGAACTGACTGACATTTTTGGTACTACAAATTGTTTTGTATGCTGGAAATATCTTAAGCAATTTCTAGAAAACAGATTTTAATTTATCATTTTTAGAAACTTTCATAAGAGTAATCCGCGTAGCTCCAGATTTTTGCATAAAATTTTGTATGGTTTCTTTAAGATACCAAAAAGAAATGAAGAAAGAAAAGTTTTACATGATTTTATTATCTACTATCCTTATGCAGATTAAAATTACCTATCGAAAACTGAGTTTAAATATGAAAAGACTTAATTGTCTTTTTTTCAAAAAATCCTTCTATATATACTCTCACCAAGAATATTATATTATTTGTATAATTTATGCATATTAAATATAAATTATTTTTGGAGAAATTATATAGAGAGAGAATTCTTGAAAATTAAATAAAATAAATCGCTATAAAACTTCCATTTTTTAAATATATCTGCAAGGGTATATCATCTTCGGTCCACCGAAGCAAATATTTATTATAATTTATATAATCCTTATTATATTCCATGTTCAGGCAGCTCTCAAAACAGTATTTGAACATGCTTTCTCTATATGTTTCACATATATATATATATATATGTATGTTATATGACATGCTGTTGTTGTTGTTGTTGTGTGGTATGTGTTATATACATGGGCGTGGCTGGGAGAGGGTGACTTGACTCCGCTTATAGCTCATGTAAGCTCGTCTCACTAATTGTGACAAGCGGCGCCAATTTGTTGAAATTTTGGCTTACCGGCAAAGTCGTTGTCGTTGGAGTTGTTGTTGTCGCTGTTGTTGGAGTTGTTGTTGTTGTTGTTGTATGTGTTGTTGTTGTTGTTGCAGTTGTTGTTGTTGTTGCTGCTGTTGAAGTGGATTCCGCGGCATCCGGTTGACCATTTTGCATTCCTGGCGCTGCTGTTGCTGCTGTTGCCTCTGTCGCTGGAATGTTGCAATGTCAAAAATTTGCATGGCTTTTAAAAAAAATAAGTGAATTTACATGACGCACCATTTGTGGCAGCCACAGCCTCATCCGTTGCAAGGTTAAGCAGCTGCGAAGCGTCCTGCGTTTCCTTTGGCTCCTCAGCTGGTTGCTCCTGCACCTGCAATTGCTGCTCCTCTACCTCCTCCTCGTCGTCCTCCTCCGTCTCCTCGTCAATGCGCGCTGCAATGTCGCCATTCTTTGTGCTTGCCGCAGTGGGCGTGGCCGTTGGTGGGGCATTGCCATTCTTCAAGATGCCCACCAAAGGCGCCCCGTTGCCCGGCTTCTTATCCTCCTGCGGCAGCTGCCGAAACAGACAAAGCCAGTTGCATCATATACATATATCTCACACGCACACGCACACACACACACGCTCAGTTACAGTTACAGCATATTGCACTTACCGCCTTGTAGCTGTACGTTGGCAGCGTGTTGCCTGCTTTCATGGCTGTCGCTGCGGCACCACCTTTGACACCTGGCGATTCGTGCATTTTGGTTGCCTGCTCCTTGGACCAAATAATGTCCTCGTCCGTTTCGCGTTCGAGACGCTTCTTGTAGGCCAAATGGCTGCGATATACCTCGAGCAGGCAGCACACAACAATGATGACAAACACGCTGGTCAGCGTTATGAACAGCACCTGGGTGGAGTCCTCCTTTTTGTCCACATCATAAACGAATTTCGAAATGTAGGGTACACGCTGCGGCGGCTCCTCGACCCATGGCTCCGGTATCTGCGGATCAAGGGAAAGGTCATTAGCTGTCTACCTTCCCTACCAAACCCTACTCTACCCTACCCTTCCCCTCGACTTACCATGCTCACATTGACCATCGGCTCCTGTGTGGGCTGTTCGCTCACATCGAATTTGGCATTGCATTGGGCGCTGCGTAGGCCTTGTGGATTAATGACCGTTATGTTGTCTACGCCGGATTTGGTGAACAGCATATATTCCTCGAGTGGCTTCATAATGTGCCCATTCACCTGTATATAGATGTCTGCGAATATAACGTTTGAAATTTTCATTAGTATTGGTCATTAATTCTAATTGAAATGCAAATGAGTTTCAAGTTGCGACTCCAACTGGGGGTCAAGGAGGAAGTCTCGAATCGGATTTCAAAATTGGAGTCTGCAAAGCATTAGGTCAAAGTTCAAGTCGAGGGCTGAATCATTCGTGCATGTTGAATGCCTGCCCGAAATGAGCAATAAAATTTTTAATACCCAAACTTAAATGCCAGCTCTGTGTGTGTGTGTTTACACTGCTCTACAAAATTGTTTAACAAGCAGCTTACGTTTACTCTTGCATTACGTTTAAGTATCTATTTAAAGTCATTAATAATAAATCATAATTTGCTATCAACTTCATAAATTTGTTTGCTGCGGCTCCACATTGAATTATTTGCAATGCAGCAAAAAAAATCAATTGAAATATATAATTCCATAATGATAAAGAATAATAACAAAAAATGATAATTGGTCTTGGAAGAGAGACGAAGTTTTAATACACTAACTTTTAAGAAGATGATTTATAATATATATTTATAAAAGAAATTTATTTTTTTTCTTAAGTTTTTTTTTTAATTTAGATGGATTGTTGCTATAGAAACTATATAATATAGCAGTCCTTGGAGTTTTTTTTGGTTTTTTTTTCTTTTCAAAATTTGTATATTTTTTATTAACTAGTTTTCTGTTACCTTTAGTGGCAACTTAATTTAGTTTTACATTGGAAAAAAAAAATATTTGTTATATACAAATATTGAACAAGTTTTATATATATATATTGAAGCTTATAAGCCTTGAGCTTAGAAAATGTTTTGCGAAATATATCAAAATATTCTTATACAATTTTGCATTCAAGCTATAAATTATATGGCTGCTGTATAATATATTAAACAGATTTTGAAGCAAATATCATATAACATCTATAGTAAATGGAATTTTAAGAAAAAGAAAAGCAGATTGATAAATAAATACAGATCTAGAATATATATTATAGTAAAATACATTTTAAGATAACGAAAAGCATATTGAGAAATAAAAGATTTTGTTATGATTACAGATCTAGAAAATATATTATAGTAAAAGAAATTTTAAGATAAGGAAAAACATATTGAGAAAAATAGATTTAGCTACTATTGCAGCTGAAAAATATATTTTTTATATATATATATTCATACACTTAAAAATCTCTCTTCACAAAATGACAATACCTTTCCATACCAATACCTTTTCGGAATGCGCAAAAAAATATAATAATATATTTATTTAATTTAACCATAAATTAACTGATTGAAAGAGATTTTAATGCCATGCTGAACAGAAATAAAATTTGTATTATTCCGCATACAAATAAATCAAACAATTTAATATAAGTATGTTATTTAATACGCGGCCTATTATAAAACAAGCTACCATTGTGCTAAAGGCTTTCAATTTGAATATGCGATATTCTCATTAATTGAAAATTATATTCATTTTGAAGCCAATTTAAATTCAACTATCAAAAAGTGAGTTCAATTTTTTTTGTGATTTTGTGCAGAAAAACTTCAATTGATATTATGGACATTTGAGCAGGTTGGGAAGGACAAACTTTTCCAATCTGAATTTTGGCTAACAGTGTCTGCAGTAGGTTGGGGGCGTGGCCCTCTTTATGGCCATTGGCAAACTAACGCGCATCGATGGCGCTTTAATGGGGCACGTTTAACAGCTGCAGCATGTGCTGCTGCATGCATTACACGTGTGGCTGCGACGGGGAAGGTTGGGGGAGGAGGCGTGGTTAGCGTTAAGCTAACAGCTGAGAGCGAGAGCTCAGCATTTTAATCAAAGTGCTGGCCGCTGCGGTTGCCTGTTGTGAAAGCAGCAGCAGCAACAATTTAAATATGAGCCACAGTAAATCTTGAGCGCAAAAACTGACAAAATTTATGGCAACGGCCACGGAAATGACTTTTTATGGCAGCGAATAAATTTAATTTTTGGTCAACAAAGTGCTGCAGTTGAACCCCGATCCCCCGAACTCCCCTCCCTCGCCCCCTCTTTAGCTCCTGTTTCTGTTCATAAACTTGCAGCAACACGCTGCAGCCGCTGGGCGTGGCACTTGATGAGACCGCATAGTAGCAACAACAATAACAAGTACTTGAGTATGTCAGAAAAAAATAAACAATGGCAGCGGACTAGTTAAGAGAGACTGGCAGATACCCTGTAGCTCTCTCTCTCTCTGGTATATGAAATATGACTTTCTTTGAAATTTCTTATATGAAGTTTATAGTTTTATTTTGGGTTTTAAGATCAACAACCTTATGTATAAGTATACTAAAGACAGTCGGAGACAAGGAGATACCCTGTCGCTGTCTCGGATATATGATATATGAGTGTATATATTTGAAATTTCCTAAGAATCCGAGTTTGCTATATGATGTTTATAATCTCTTTAAGTTTCTAAGATTAACTACCTTACACAGATGACCATACAGTCAAGGCAAGAGGAATACATATATCAAGTTAAATATATATATTAAATAATCGCATATGCTTGCTACATATCAAACTACTTCTATATATCTACATATTGGGTCGTTCACTAAGTAATATCGTTTTTTAGTGCAACTCAAACACGATTATTTTTTATTTTATAAAACATTTTATGAAATTCTGTATCCTCCATTTTGATCTAATACTTTTTGCCATCTTTCGGGCAAGAGATTGATTTCAAGCTCATAAAATTTTTGATCCTTGCTGGCAAATAACTGGTTCAAGTGGTTTTTGACGTCCTGATTTGAGGTGAAGGTTGGACCATGTACATCTTCTCCGTAAACATCGCATAATTTTGAACTGCATTTTTGCCCTTTTGATAGAAAAACAGTAAAATATGCCGAAAATGTTGTTTTTGATCTTCCATCTTCGATAGGGCACCAAATGAAAACTATTTCACAAAATCCAACAAAATTTTGTACAAATGAGCTTTACTATATCAGCTGTTAAAATTAAAAAATTTAAAGAGGTTAAGCGCGAAGTTGGCTGCGAAAAAATTCGATAAGATCAGCTGTTGTCATGAAACGAAATTACTTAGTGAGCGACCCAATATATATCCATATTTTATACCCTATATCTATATATTCTACATTCAGAGAGACTTCTACCGTCCCTTACTTACACCCCACATTATACCCCATTCGACTTGCCCTGCTTACAGGGTATAATTAATGGCAAGGCGAGCACAATTTATGACTCCTGACTCTGACTTGGCATTGGCCCCAAAGGACACCCCCTAGTTTACAACCCACTCTTATACTCACTTGACAGGCAACCGCTGTAGCTTTTAAAGATAGCAAAGCGTGAATCCGTCGTATTAATACCGCCGATCTGTGCCCGATTAGCGCCCTCATCCAGGCTGGTGGTCAACACGCGAGCTGCGAAGTCCGTTAAAGGCACCTGCTCCCGATCAATGTAGAGCATCGCCTGGGTGCCATTGCGTTCATAGTAGATCGAGTGGCGAGCGCTATTGAGGAAATTGCGATCGATGCGTGCACCCACCGTGTGGCCACGTTCGCGATCCTCCTCGAACTGCAGATAGCCGTCCGAGGTGATGGCCAGCAGTAGATAATAGCTGCGCTCTGCTGCTGTCTGCAGCAGCAGCATAATGCGATTCGCCCGCCTCAAATCGAACGAGGAGAAGGCTAGTTGGAGTCGCACATAGTTGACGCTTCCCGAGCTGGGCAGCTCAAATTTGCGCTGCAGCGTGGACTCCCCACTGAAATCGGCGCCCTTCTCCACCGAACAGAACTCGCCCAGGAAGCTCGTGTGCTCACAGTCGCAAGTGGACATCTGCTCGGCGAAATGCTCCTTGCAAATGCCGCCGTTCTTGCACGGCTCGGCATCGCACTTGATCTGGCAATTGGGTAAAACTCCTTCCAGAGCTGAAACGGGAATATTATGATATAGCATGCAGTGTAGTTAGGTGTTACGGTTTAGTAAACTGCTTTGTGTATAATTTGTAATCCTTTATAAGCCACATTTCATTCTATCATCTTAGCAGCTGCGATGAGGACTGTACGTCAATCAGCAATCAGTTTGTTTCTTAATCAATCAGCCAGTCAGTTCAATCAGTCAGTTTAAATAAATGTATATGTGGAAATGTAAACTTGAGCAATTTTTTTCTGCTGTCTTTATAATATAATTTATAATCAGTCAGTCAATCAATCAGCCAATCATTCAGTCTGGGACTTCTCTACTACATAACTTTTATCTATATATAGTAAAGTTAAGCCACATCAGGGTTTTACCTTCTCAAGTCAATCATCAATCAGTCAGTCAATCAATCAGTTAGTCAATCAATCAGTTAGTCAGGTAATCAGTCAAAAATAGTAGTACACAGTATAATACAATAGTAAACATAAGTAAGGTAAGACGAAATGAAAATGCTGGCTATGCGTCATTCAGTCAATCAGTCAATCATCCTAACTGACTGGCGCAGTCAGCTGGGACAGCTACACATCATGCTACTTTCAACAGTTTTGTGTGCGAATCAAGCATCAATCAGTCAATCTATCAATCAGTATGTATCCTCAATCACATGTATCTAGAAAGGAGCATGCATCAGTCAGTATGTGTAGTCAATCATATTTACAGAAAGCAGCATTCTAACTTCTATAGTTCTGTCTGTGAGTTCATCATCAATCAATCATTCAATCAATCAGTATGTATAGTCAATCATATGTATATAGAAAGTAGCATGACATCTTTTACAGTCCGGTCTCCGAGACCATCATCAATCAATCATTCAATCAATCTGTATGTACAGTCAATCATATATGAAGAAAGCACCATGCTAACTTCTAAAGTTCTGTTTATGACTTAATCATCAATCAATCAATTTGTATAGTCACTCATATATACATATATAGAAAGTAGTGTGCTAATTCTACAGTTTGGTCTGTGGATCAATCAATCAATCAGTCAGTACATATAGATGCATATAGTTTAGAGAGCAATGCTGAACAGTTTCTTGGTTTTGTGGCTACCCTCTAACCAGTTACTTAATCGTATCAATGTCGGGACACAATTTTCGCGGCAAGTGCATATGTGTGTGTGTGTGTGTGTGTGTATGAGTGTGGTCGCATAAATCATACGGCTTGTAGCCAGCGGCATTTTGGCCTATCGCATTGGCATTAATCTTGGCACACCAAGTGGAGCCTGGCCTCGGCTTAACAGGCGCAGCACTCTACGGAAATTGCCTGCATATTAAGTTGCACAAAGTGAAGAGAAGTGGGGACTAACTGGCAGCCCAAAATGGATTTAGGCAGTGTGTGTGTGTGTGTGTGTATGTGGTTGGCTTGGACCACAAAATTGCACTCAGTGAAAATTGATTTATACTCGGTACTTACTGGGCGCTATATTCCTTTCATTGATTTCCGCCAAGTCGATCAACTGGGCGCCAATTTTGAGGCCGCGCACACAACCGATATAGCCTTCGAGTGTTGGTGCATCCACATTTGGTCGCAGCAAATTTGCCGGATCGTAGCCGCCGACATGGAATTGAAAGTACTCGGTGGGCGGGGCGGGCGGACGATGGGGCGACAGCACCTCTGCAAATAAACAAAATCAAAATGAGCGGGGGCTAGCGCAAATCGGGAGCGTTGGGCCACAAATCGAATCCCATCCGTAAGCCCAATATTTGCGGAAATGAGGCATTTTAGATTGTGCCGGCATTCCATAGCCTAAGTTTGTTTAATTGAAACGTTTCGACATGGCTATCTCTGCCTGGCCTGGTCATAATGTCAGTTAACGCATTTAATTACATAAGTGCGTATGTCTTATATTTGGTTGAATTGACCAAATAGTCGAACATATTCACATTTGCAATTTGCGACCTTAGTAGCTCTCTGCTAATTATGATTGATTTTTGGGAATCGGGCTGGGCTCGATTGATTGATTTACCATTTTGGCAAAATTCTCGTAAATTGCGAAATTGGAAAGCCAGCCAGCTAGGTATTTGACCAGACTGCAAAATTCTGCCTGTCTGGTTGCATTAATTAAAGCAGCTCTTTAAGTGCTCTTCAATCCAATTCGAACTGTTCAAGTGCTGCAATTGTGCCTAAAAAACATTTGCCAATTGCATTCAGTTTGATTTATAGCTAATTTCGTATTGCCTTAAGCTAATTTCAACTTTATTGGATTGGAGTGTTAAGTATTCATTTTAATAAGCTCTTCTTCATTGCAACAGGAAGTGTTGAAGTGATTTGTGATATAAATATTGACGTTTAGATATTTGATTAGAATAACAATTTTTATACTTCTGTTCGCAGTTGTTATTTTAGTTTTCAATATTTCAGTTGTCAAAATCGGTTTGTTATCGGTTTGAAAATATTAAAATTCATAGCTAAGATTAAGTAGAGATATAATTGTAGTTAAAATAAATATATATTTAATATTTATCCGTTTCCATTCTCTACATTCCTCTGATAGTCAACGTGAACTTATCAAGTGATGATATTCGACTAACATTAGTTATCGTAATCAGGGATGGTGCGTTTATGTTTATGGGCTTGGCCTACTACAATGTGTACCATATTTTTATACCCTGGACACATTAAAAATGGAAAATCAGGGTACATTGGCTATCTTAAAAGTATGCAACAGGCAAAAGGGAACGTGGCAGAACCCATAAAGTATGTGTGTCTATAGGTATAAACGCGTCGATCTCAGCACCTATAAGAGCTAGAGACTTGAAATTTTACACGAAAGGTTTTGTACACAGCGCGCATAGCGGTTTTCTTTCAGATATTCGGTAACTTTTTCTGTTATCATGATATCGATTAAAAATGGTATCGCAATTAAGTGTTTTGAGCATATTTTCTACATCTTTTAAGCTACATTTACCAAACTTTGTATATAGCTTTTTGTATATAAAATATAATTTCGGTTTTTTTATGTTTTGCATACCGCCTACAAATTCAACATAACCAATTTATTTGAAGCTCAGTTAGAAATATAGCCACAATTTAAAAGTTTTTCTTACTTTTTTAGGTAACATGGCTTGTTCAATAAAATAAAAAGATTCAATGCTGAAAATTTGATCAAAATCCGTTAAGTAACACAGAAGTTATTAAAGAAAACATTTTGTAGATCGGCAAAAGTAGGACGCTGCAAGCGACAAGCGGTCTATACGTGTGCACACATACATTGAAGTGAGTGCAGCCTTTGCAATGAGAGAGTTTAGCGTTGCGGTAGAGACGGTGGCTTGCAGCGAAGGTTCAAATCACGCTTCGAATGAAATTTGTTTTTCAATAATGTAAATTTTTTTTACAATAATATTATCTGTTTGCATATGTGTAAAACTAAAACTCAAACCAAGGTTAAAGAGATCTTGTATCGGGAAGTCCCGACTTGAGCGTTTTTACCTGTTTTTGTAAAAAGCAGGGACCGTAAATAATGATTATTTTTATTTTTTTAATCAAAAAAATCACACACTTGCAATGGACCTATTACAAAATGGTAACCACCTATATATATAATTTTGTTCAATCTCAGCATTTCCGTTATGATTTATAAATTTATGATTTTTTACGATATTCTTCAATGATAATCATTATTTTTGAGTAATTAATATAACTTAAAACATAATTATTATTTTTGATCAAAAAAAAAATAAAAATCAAAAATAATGATTAAAAATGATTTTTATTTTTTTCGCTCAAAATAAAACTCAACATCAATCGACGGCTTTTTTGTTAGACTTTTCATCAATATTATTTCAGATCCTTGTAGATAGGTGACAAAAATTTATTTACCCTTGCAAAAAGGGGGAGTGGCAAATTTAATCAATAATATGTGATTTTTATAATATAACAATTTCGAGTCGATAACGGTAAATCCAAATTTGAAGCTTCTATAGATTTATCAAAACTCTCAAATTTTTATGTTGGACAGCAATTTTCAAGCACTTTAGCCTCTAGATTGATTTCGCATCTGAATTTGTTTCATATTATACAAATATGATGTATTTCTACATCCGATTTGTATTTGTAAACAAAATATTCAAATCGCTGCGAGATATAAAAAATGATTTAAATATAATTGACATTCAATGTTTATTAAAAGCTAATCCAATGGACATGCGAGCGAGCGTGTGTGTGCGTGTATGTGTGACTGTATTTTTTTTGAAACCGTTTTCCGCATCAACAATTCAGTTTCTGTTTCAGTTTTATTAACATATGCTGCTCACAAATTTCAAACAACTATAAAGCAGCTGAATGTTTTTTATGCCAGAGTGAAAAGTTTTGCCATTTCAATTGCTTTCATAAAGTCAGTTTTATTCTATTTTTGTTTGTTTTTTCTGTTATTTTTTGTCTATTTTATAGAGTTGAATAGGCACACACGAATACCCAGGCGCGTGTGTGTGGGTGAATTAAAAAAAAAGGAAACATTTCAAGTGCATATAATTTGGCGATTGGAGATTTTCACTCTCTCTGAGTTTGTGCAAATTTTTGGCATTTTTGCAACTTTACTTGCTAAACTATTTTAAAATTTTCATGCTGCGCTTGGCGGCGCATAAAAAACGCTCACAGCACAAGGTGGGGGCTGCCAGGGGCAATATATATATATATACTTTTTTTTGGGGGGCTGCCGCTAAGGCATTGTTGGTTCAATAACCAGAAAGGATACCAAACAATTGCTGGATAGACGCTAGGCAACCGCCTGTCAATGCAGGGCCATGTGAAGGTTTACGGCGGTGGCGGTGGCGCTGGTGGCGGCGGCGGCGGTGGCGGCGATGGCACAATTCTCTACTATGGTTGCGCCGGGCCCATCAGCGAGTGGACGCAGCGCGTTGCCAGTCTGCAGCCGACAATCGACCAGAGCGTTGCCACCATGTACGGCCGACTGCCGGGCACAAATAATCCAAATAGCGGTGCGGCCGGTGGTGCCGGCCTCGGCCAGGGCCATGACCGTATCAAAATAGGCTTCTGCACGGATCTGGACAAATCGGTGTTGGTTAACAACTTCGAGAAACGCGGCTGGCATCAGGTGAACGGCGACGACGATTGGCATTTCTATTGGGCCGGCGTGCAGACGTGCCGGAATATCTTCAGCGTGGACAGTGGCTATCGCATGCACGACAATCAGATGATCAATCATTTTCCCAATCACTACGAGCTGTCGCGCAAGGATTTGCTGGTTAAGAACATCAAACGCTATCGCAAGGATCTCGAGCGCGATGGCAATCCGTTGGCCGAGAAAACCGAATCGAACAATTCGAGTGGGACGCGCTATCTCTACTTGGATTTTGTGCCCACGACTTTTGTGCTGCCCGCGGACTACAATATGTTTGTGGAGGAGTATCGTAAATTTCCGTTGAGCACCTGGATCATGAAGCCGTGTGGCAAATCGCAAGGAGCGGGCATTTTTCTCATCAACAAACTGAGCAAGCTCAAGAAATGGTCGAGGGAGGCCAAGGGACCATTTCATCCACAGATTGCCAAGGAATCGTATGTCATCTCGCGCTATATAGATAATCCGCTCCTGATTGGCGGCAAGAAGTTCGATTTACGTCTATATGTGCTGGTTGCCTCGTTCCGGCCTTTAAAAGCATATCTATTCAAGCAGGGCTTTTGTCGCTTTTGCACCGTTAAGTACGATACGAGTGTTACGGAACTGGATAATATGTACGTCCATCTGACCAATGTGAGTGTCCAGAAACATGGCGGCGAGTACAATACGCTGCATGGCGGCAAATGGTCCGTGCAAAATCTGGCGCTCTATCTGGAAGGGACGCGGGGGAAGGAGGTGACGGATCGTCTGTTTGGTGCCATCTCCTGGCTAATTGTTCACTCCTTGCGGGCCGTGGCGCCTGTCATGGCCAGCGATCGACATTGCTTCGAGTGCTATGGCTATGATATTATCATCGATAATGCACTGAAGCCCTGGCTGGTGGAGGTGAATGCCTCACCTTCGCTCACCTCGACCACGGTCAACGATCGCATACTCAAATACAAGCTAATTGATAATATATTGTCGGTGGTGCTGCCGCCGGATGGTGTGCCGGATGTCCGCTGGAACAAGGTGCCCAGCTCGGATGCTATGGGCAACTTCGAACTCCTCATCGATGAGGAGCTCGCCGCCCACGACGATGCGCAAAATAACAGCAACAGCTCATCGCATGCCAAATCCTCGAGGCTCAGCAGCCGCTGGAAGTGACGAAAGTAAACGGGAGTCGAGCCCCGTCGCTTGACTCATTTGTGAGCTAGTTGTTGCTTTTATTCTTATTGTTATTGTTTCGGTTGTTAATAAAATTAAACTCTAAGCCAGTAATGGAAACCAATGTATTGGGATTGCAAAAAAAAGAGTATTTGAGCTGGGCAAAGTGGTGCGAGTGAGTGTTGAAAGATTGTTTTAGGCGCTCAAAATAATGCTAACCGAACAACGATGTAACCGCGCTGATAAATCAATGGCAAAATTGATTTTTGTTAAATTAAATATTGAACAAATTAAAAATCTCTTAAAACGTGTTTTAAAAAAACAGGAAAGATAGGCTAAGCTTAACGTATTCGTCAATTGATGGGTATCTAAATGTAAAATTGTAGAAGATCCAGTGTATAGCGATTTGCCACGCCCCCTTTTTGCAAGGCTTAATACATTTTTAGGTCGAAGGTAGCTTTGTCACCCCTGTACAAAGGATCTGAAATAATATTGATGAAAAATCTCACAAAATAGCCGTCGACTGCTGTTGAGTTTTATTTTGAGAGAAAAAAAAAAATCATTTTTATTTTTTTATTTTTTTTGATCAAAAATAATAATTATGTTTTAAGCTATATTAATTACTCAAAAATAATAATTATCATTGAAGAAAAACAAAATTAAAATTTAATCATTAACATGTGATTTTTATAATATAACTTATAATGATTACGGACCCTGCTCTCAACCTTTCAATGGAAACTTGGCTTTTAAGATGCTTACTCTTCTTAAGGATTCTAGTTTTGCGTTGTGATCTGTATAACAATCAATATATGTTATTTGCATTCTCTGCATTATTACTAAAAGCTTACACTGAGGAAATTATTTGTTTGTTAAAATGTATTTACAGTTGTGTCTGGATATAGTGAACTAATTATTGCTAGGTCTGTTTACAGTACACTTCAAAATACACTTTGTGCATATAAGTTCAAGTACTGCATGTATAAATTTGAGTGTTCACTATATAGGGTGTTTACTAGAGATGGGATCGGGAAAGAAATTCGTTCCCGACCCATCCCGCCCCGAAATAATTTTTCCGCCCGGTTAGGTTCTTTGACTCTATGCAAACTAGTTGTTGAGTTAAGAAAACTGTAATTAACAAGAAAAGATCGCTCTAGTAGTGAGAGGTTGATTACGAGATATTATAAGCCCTGAGCTGATCTGCTGTCTGAATCATTTTGGGTTTTTATACATAAAATCATATGTAGATTGACATACATAAAGGAATGAAGGAAGAGAGGAGGAAGTATTCAAAATTGAAAATAATCTCTAGCTCAATTCGAGAAAATGCTTCAGGAATTCGAGGTCTCTAGTTGACCTAGCTCAACTTGCTCCATCGTGGACTTGGTCGCAACTGAATGAATTCATAAACAATACCTAAATTGTGGAGCTTCTATATGCTCTCAACATATTAGCAACATCTTTTCTACATTGGACTATTATATCATAGCTTCTAAATTAAATTAAATTAAACTTTTATATGGACAGAAATATATGTCTAGATAGGTAAATATGTAATAATATTTAATATTAGTAAATATGTACCAAAACTAAGTTAATATACAGACATAAAAGACTATATCTGAGGTAACTATTTAAAATATAATAACTTTCCAACTTTCCCAAATGTTTTTTGAGACATTTTCACTTTCATTCCTGTACCAAGTACCAATATTTTTCTCTCATTGTAAGTTACTTAAGCAATTGGACTACGGGTATATTTCTCCAATCTCTGTAAATTTAGTTATATATTCATTCACTTACCCTTCTCTGGATTGCTCCAGGGTTTGTTCGCATACTCATCCAGCAGCAACGTTCCTCGATCGATGCTGACGCTGCGCTGATTGACATGCATACGTGTCTCCTGCTCGCCTCTGATAATTGCCACCTGAATGCTCTTCAAATTAACCATCAAGGTCTCATCGAGCAGCGTCAGATTTACAATCTCATCTCCATAGTTGTAGAGGAAGACAATCTCGCGCGCCTGACTAATGTACAGGTGTATAAAGTTGTTGTAGTGATCGTTGGCATAGAGCACCAGAGAGTTTGTGTCGTAGGTGCGCAAATTGATCAAAAGATTCTGACTCAAGATGCCCTTCAGCATCTCGCGTTCGCCTTCGATGCCATGCAGCAAGATAGCAGGCGTCGCTCCAACACTCAAATAGTTGCGCATGAGAAAGGATTCTCGGTTGATGAATGTCAGCGCCTTCTCATTGATGTCTGTAAAGATATAGATATAGATATAGATATAGATATAGATATAGATATAGATATAGATATAGATTTAGATATAGATTTAGATATAGATATAGATATAGATATAGATATAGATATAGATATAGATATAGATATAGATATAGATATAGATATAGATATAGATATAGATATAGATATAGATATAGATATAGATATAGATATAGATATAGATATAGATATAGATATAGATATAGATATAGATATAGATATAGATATAGATATAGATATAGATATAGATATAGATATAGATATAGATATAGATATAGATATAGATATAGATATAGATATAGATATAGATATAGATATAGATATAGATATAGATATAGATATAGATATAGATATAGATATAGATATAGATATAGATATAGATATAGATATAGATATAGATATAGATATAGATATAGATATAGATATAGATATAGATATAGATATAGATATAGATATAGATATAGATATAGATATAGATATAGATATAGATATAGATATAGATAAAGATAAAGATAAAGTATATATAGCTCTACTTACTCGTCTCACAGAACTCGCCAATGTGCGCCCAGGGATTGTTGCAGACGCATTTAAAGCTGCTCCACAGCTCCTTGCACTGGGCGCCATTGCGACAGGGCGACGGCACACAGGACGGCTTGCAGTCCTTGATAATCTCTGAGAGATGCACCGACATATAGCTATAGATGTCGAGTATTTCGCCATTGACCACGAGGCCACGGAAACAGCCAATGAGGCCCGCCTTCACGGACAGCTTCTTCAGCAGGTCACTGTGGAGTAAAATATTACTTGAGGATTAGCTGATATTAAGGAGAGAGCTGGTCATAACTATTCAATAAGCTGGTCAAAGCGCAAGCAAAAAAAAAATATTCTTTGTCAACTGAGCTGACTTTATGCAAATGAACTGTGTTGACGTAGTCACGACGCCTTTGGCTTTTAACAATTTGCCACGTCTTGGGAAAATCGAAGCAGACGACCGGTACTAAAACACCAATCGGACTTTAAGTTGGGGTAAGAGTTTTCTCTACCTCGATGTCGTCCACTTTTGGCATCTTATTTTCCTTCTTATTTTGAAGGTTGATGTACTTTTACCTCTTAACTGCTTGGCATACACTTAACAAGTTAGAGTTGTTGGAATTTGCAGTTATCTTCTTCATTTCTTATAAAAAAATTGATATTCATTGAAAATCATGAATTTCGCTTAAATTTCTATAAATATTTTATCTCTTATAGATGAATTAAAGTTTTGTTTTACTTAGTTCAAGAACTTATTGAGTTTGGGCATTAAAAAATTTGTTTTAAGCTTATTTTCGTTTCATTCTTTTCTCTCTTTTAAACATTTGAAGTTTTGAAGATACTATTGAATTTATCTTAATTATCTATTATACATTTTTATTAGATAAAACGAAAGAAGTAAAACTTTCCATGAAATTTCTAGAAATTCTAGAATATCGCTTAAATTATATATAAATAAATATATATATATTTATTAAATTTCCCTAAGATTTCTTAAATGTTCCAAACTATATTTTTCTTTTAATTGTATATTTAATACATTTTCCTTAGATTAATTTATTTAAGATTTTATTAAATTTTCCTTACAATTTCTTGAAAATATCGAATATCGCTTAAATGTCCCAAATTACAATTTTCTTTGAATTGTTTTAATATATAAATAAATTTAATAAATTTTCCTTGGATTAATTTAAATATATATATTTATTAAATTTTTCTTCGAAATTCTAGAAAATCAAGAACATCACTAAAATTTTCTGAAATTATAAATTTTTTAGAATTATATATTCATTATATTTATATTTATTCAATTTAAATAAATATATTTTTTGAAATAATATTTCTATTCAATTAAACAAGGCTTTCATCTAATGCTCTTTACTTCATATAAGTCTGAAGTGTTTCTCATTAGCTTAAAATTTTCTGTCCGCTTTCCAACTTTTCCACTTTCTTCTCTCAGTATATGATTAAGATTACATTTTTACCACACAAAAAGATAGAGTATTTCAACATCCTTCTCAGTTCTCTTCCCCACACTCTAGCAAACATTTACTCTTTCTTTCCCTCACTTTTTTTTTTGATTTGAGCATTTTGCAAGTTTCGTTCACTTTCAACTTTATTTTTTTTCCTGTTTTGCGCTCAGCGAATCCTTACCCTTGCTTTCCCCGCCCCCGGCCTGTCTTTGCTTTTCCCCTTTGTAGCCAACAATGAATTGGCCAATAAAATCTCAAGTGTAAGCTTTTGAAAATTAAAGTGGCGGAAATGTCTTGTTTATAAGCGTGCAGCGGCAACTCCTCCGCCAGCAGCAACAACAACAACAACAAAAGTTGCTCAAAAAAATGTCTTTCTAAATTATGTAAATTTCATTACAAGTCGCCGCAGTCGACATCTCGTGAATGTTGTCTGCGCGCAAAGCTCTAAGTAAAATTAAAATTCTTGTTTTAAATAAAAGAAATTCCCAACTTTCAACTCGCATTGGGGGTTTCTTCAAGTTTTTGTTATACCCTGGCAAATGTGCGATAAAAAGGGGTTTGATGTTTTTGGAGAGATCTTGTTATAAGAATATAGAAGACATATAGATCTATTCATAGAGTATAATCACTCTTATGTACATCACAGAAGAAGCTTTAAGGATGCTCTTTCTGTTCCTTTAGTATAGAAGTTAGAAGTGAGGTTATAGAATCTTTAATATAGAATATAGAAAGTCACTTATCAATATCTATACTTCTATATATCCATATATATTGAATACATTATCTCACCTTATATATCTACATATATAAATATCTATATACATATATAATCCTTTCATGTTGAATATAGACAATTCAATGTCAATCGTAAAAGAAGATAGAAATTCTTATTAAATTATGGAAAAAAATAAAAAAAAAATTTATTTAGTCAAAGTTTTCTTTTACTCATATTTTCAGAGTTATATTCTGTAATATATATAATAAATACTAAAATTTAAAATAAATAATAATATATATGGTATATAGAATATTATAAAGCAGTTTCAGCCTTCATATTTGCTAAATGATCATATAATTATATATAGTTAGCCTCTAACAAAATTCCCTATGAACTTAGACAATAAACATACAATTTATTAAATATAAAAAAATTTAATAAAATGTGTGTATAAATATAAAAAATAAAAAAATTAATATAAAAAATATTTATTAAAATTTCTGTTTAAATCAAAATATATATAACCAAAAGTCATCTGTATATTTCATTTGCTATTCATGTAAATTAATATCTAAGTAGAAAAAGTTTAGTCTTTAGCCTATGCTCTTATTTTCTTATAACTTAAATTAAGTAACATTATTAAGAGTGCAACAAAAATTGAATTGAATTGCATATTCAAATTGTATATCTGCATAGGGTATCCTATAAGTTGACCCACTCAGACCACTTGCTCAATTTCACTTTCTTTTCGTTTTTGTTGCAATTTCTTTTCACTTTGTCGCCGCTTTTGCTTGTAATTGTTTGCTAAGTTGTGTAATTGTTCTTTAAGCGCCAAAAACTTATTGAATAATGTCGAACGATTCGGCCGGCGGGCAATAAAATGAGCGAGTGTTGCGTGTCCTTTACCTAATTGCAATCAGCAGCTTTTCAGCTCTGCAAAGCTATTAAGTCATTAGTTTTGAGTTTTGTTTTTTTTTTTCAACTTGCAACATGTGCGGCATTTGGTGTGCATGTGCATGTGGCACATGTTAATTTTTATATATATTTTATTTTTTGTTGCACACTTTTGAGCTCTCAACGTCAACAGCAGCAGGCAGACAGGCGAGGCGAGACGGGCAATGCGCATACGACGCGTGCAACGCGCTGCTGTGTGGAGGTTGTAAAATGAAATTTAGCGTTTTGCCTTGCAAATGATGTGCCGTGCGACTGGCTGACACTTGGCTAAAAGGATTTGCACGCTGGCTGGCGGCCAAAAAAGAGAGAGAAAAAAAAAGAGATTGCACAAAATTAACGGCAATAAAATGAAAGAAATTTGACAGCCTATAGAGTGCGAGAGAGAGAGAGAGATGTGAAGGACTATGTTCAGGCGGAAATCCTATTAACGTTGCAAACGCGCAAAGTGCGAAGCAATTAAGAATTTATTTAACACCGTCACAAGCAATTAAGCACTTTTCATTCATTCATGGTAGCGCTGCGACACACACACACACGCACACACACACGCACACACACCAGCACAACACGACGAGACAGCGGACAGTGACACATTTTCCCCAATGGCAACCGCTGCCTGTTGTCCTGTTGTTTCCTGCCGTTGGCGAAGGCCCAAAAATAATTCGCATATTTGGCACGCCAGTTGTCTGTGTGTGTGTATTTTTTGCATGGCAGGGCGGGGGCGTGGCATCTGCTGCATCCGTCGGGCAATCGATGGCCATGCAAATGATCAACAGGACACTCGCGGTGGCAGCTGCCGTTTCTAAATAACATGACACGCAGCACAGCTGACACAAAAACAGCCGATTACAACCATCATTAGCGCAACTTCTCATTACAGTCAGCTGACTGACTATTTAACAAGCAGCACATGCATGGCTTATTAGAAGAAGAGAATAATAGATTCAACATTTTTTAAAATAAAGACAATTTATGTAGAAAACTCTACTCTGCTAACTGAGCTGAAAAGAGACTTTGATTTAACTGTAACTAAATAAAATTCATCATATTTCAAAAGGCAATTCCATCCGTCTTCTCTGCATTTAAGAAACATTTTTAAAGATATTTAATATACAAACATAGCTTGAATTATGCAGCGTTCTTGGGCCTACGCTATATGCCTTATATACGGCCGATGTGCCTACCGCAAGGGTAATAATTGGGTTGGTCGAGGACCATGTCCTAGCATTATTCTAGCTACGGAAGTAGTTTTGAGGAGTGGTCTATAAAATGGAACATAGGCATAAACAGCAGTAAATGTGCTAATGTTCCATTTGCTACGAGAAAACTGTCTTGTGGAGGCATTACTATGTTAGTTTCCACACTTACTTAAAGATGGCGTCGCTGTAGGCAGCCAGAAATAAGCTGTCCCTGTACGGAAAAGTCACCATCTACAAGTCGATACTAAGTGCCATATGGAAATATGCATTTTAAATTTACGGTGTTGCGACAGAAACTAATTTAAGTAAAATTAGAGTAGCCTAATCGAAGATTTTAAGAAAAATATGTAACGCAACCTGGTACATGCACAACACGGACATTGAAAGAGATCTTAGGTTACTTAAAGTAGCAGATTTTATGCAACAACAAGCATTGAACTATATACAACGCCTTGGGGGTCACCCTAACGCATTAGGCAGACGTCTGATTAAAAAGGCAAGGAAGAAAAGACTTAAGAGGTGCCATCCATTGGATCTCCCTACCAGAGTCAATTACTAATATAGTATTTATAAATACACACACATGTATATAATTAACATTAACACAGTATTTGTATATCTCAAATATTTTTCTTTTGTCTCTAATGTATAACTAGATTAAGTTGCCACTAAAGGTAGCAGAAAGCTTGATAATAAGAAATATATAAATATATAAAAAATGTAAAAAAAAAATATGAAAATAGATTAAGTTGCCACAAAAGGTAGCAGAAAACTAATTAAAAAAACTATACAAATTAAAAAAAAAAATTTAACTATAACTTAGCTTATCCTCTTGTGCTTATTGTAATTTTGTGTTAATTATTATAAGGTGATGTCCGTAAATTGTCTTTCTCTAATTAAATAATTTTGTATTTTTTGTATTATAAATATAAATAAATAGTGTTATTTGTGTTCTAAAAACCTAAAAATGTTTTTGTTTCGAATTGTAATAATTTTTATAAAATTCACTAAATAGGATTTGAACTTTTGCTGAATATCAAATAAAATTATTTTATCTGGGAATGTTAAATAAGCTTACTTACGTTCATTAAAGGTTGTTCGAATCATGAATGAACGTCTTCAAAAAACTAAGATTAGGGAACACTTAATGTTTTTCTACACTCATTTTTACACTCAAATTCTTATTCAATTTTAGAATTTAAACGCAAAAATATGAAATAAAAGGAAAATCCGAATTTTGCTAAAAATTCTATCGACGACTTCTTTCTCTTCATTTAAACAGCACGATATTCGATAGTCGCTATACGAACAACATAAATTATAACTCAATTACAAAGTTCTATTAAGTAATATCTGTATCCGTTGACTCTTCTATAAAATTCTTCAGTGTTTGTGTTAGTGTTAAGTGTATTTTTGTATGTTGTATATAACTAGTGTTTCTGTGTTTCTCCTGTATCCGAACCGGGGGTCCCCTTGATTTGCCAGGCTGACTGCCTAGCCACTGGACCACACCCGGCTCCAAATGTTACTGAACGAATATCCTATATGAATTGAGAGAAATGTCAAAATATTTTTTAAAATGTTTTTATTTAAATTCACTGAGTGGGATTTGAACCCAGAACTTTGTGACTAGTAAGCCAGCATTTAGTTCACTGATCCACGAAACCCAAACTTTCAAAATTTTAGATATTTTTTTTAGGATTTTACAGATTAAAGTTGATTGGAGTTATCTGTTGTTAAAAGAATAAATAATATTTTAAAAATTTTTGAAAATATCAAGAAATAGTATTATCAACTTGTTAGATTCGAAGAACTTTTTTGGAAAATTTGGTGAGTCCAGCTCAAAAAAGGTGCGATATATGCTTAAGTTACTGAACTTTGATATTGATCTTAAACGATTTCATTGCAAACGAATAGCTTATCGATTATGTGAAGCAAATTGGAACTGCGAAAGCTAGACGGATGGATAGACGGATGGACAGGGATCAATTAACTCGTGGACTGTTTCTTCTGAAGGTCAAGTCTAAGTTTCCTCTGTTTGTTACCTGTATTTTAACGAAACTAACATGAATTCCCATTTTCAAGGAGCATGGGGAATAATAGGCGAATGAGCGAATGTCTTCTCATAAATATAGTTATCTTAATATTGGTAAATCGAAAGCTTAGAATTGATATATTGACTGAAATATAACACTTTATAATTAAATAAAAAAATAAGGATGTTAATTTCCATGTTTAGTTATCTATATGTTCAGAGCAATATTATAATATATAAATATATGGCAATTTTCTTCTCGCACTTGAAGCTCTACTCAATTAATTAGTTCAAAGGAACTGTAATAAGATCAATAAAGCAGTTTTAATGTAAATTGTTATACATCATATTGGCCAGAGTCTGTCTCACAGGGGATTAATTGAAAGCCCATCAGCTGTCTCACTCTATCGCTCTCTCTCTCGCCTCTCTCTTGCGACTTTAATGTGTCCCATTAAGGTAAAGTCTCGTCCTGTCTGCGTCAATATGTTGATTAACTCATTTATTTATGAGCTCGCACTGATTCCGCTTAATGGCTTACACTGCAGTAGCAGCAGCAGCAGCAGCCTTGTCGCTGGCCTTATAAGACTCAAGTACAACCATATTTGTATACCCTGTAAGCGGCATGTTAACGAGCGCTGTTCAATTCCCCGAACATGCTCCAAAAATATAACTATTTGCATGTCTGATGCCCTTTGGGCTTTTGGTCCGCATTCCAGTTGATTTTGCATTAAGTATTTATGTGTAAATATATTTTGTATTTATTTTTCGTATTTTGCTGTAAAATGTTTTGGTACACACAAATACTCATTAATAAAACAGTTTGCTTTCTAAATGTGGGGTATTTTTGGCTTTTATTTATAGTTAAATGTTAATTATTTAAAAGCATTTAAAAATATTTGTGGCTTGATTCGTTTTAATGTCAAAACTGTTGACAAATAGTGGAAAATGTTGCAAATAAAAAGCTTTCAAGTTCCTATTAAATATGCTGCAGAAATTCTAGCCTTTATAGATCTTGAAAGAAATATATTTCAGCTTTGAATTTAACTTTGTCTGAGAAATAAATTTTTTACTTTCCAAATCTCAAAGCACTTACAGAGTATGTAATAGTCGAGTCTTTTTAGAAGACTTCTATCTACAATTCCCAGACGTCATTTACACTTTTTTTTCACGCTTTTCAATTAGCTTTTAAATTTAATAAAATTTATAAAAAATATTTTTATTTATTTGCAACTCTTTTGCTTAAACCCTGAGGCTTATAGAGAGTATGTTCTGGTCGAGACTCTTAGGCAAGTTTCTTGCTAGTTGTTTTTTATTGTACTCCATGTAGTCGGTCTTGTAATTCTCGTGTGTGTTTTTTGCTGTAGCCATTTCTCTGTATTTCTTTTTGGAGAAATAAATTGAACTCCATAATTGGCCGACTGAAAGCAGCTCGGGCGCTTGGCTGTATTGGGGTCTATATAAAGCGCAGCACTTTACCGTTAATTACTCTGCGTGTTTACCGCTCATCGAAATTTTATGAATGGTTCCCGGGTCGGTGGCTCTTGTGGGTTTGAGGTTAAGTGCAAATGTGTACACATTTTCTGCTTATTATACCCTGAACCCATTGAAAATGGGAATTCAGGGTATAATGGTTTTGTGACAATGTATGTAACAGGCAGAAGGAGGCGTGGCAGACCCCATAAAGTATATATATTCTTGATCAGGACGACGAGCTGAGTCGATCTAGCCATGTCCGTCTGTCCGTCTGTCCGTCCGTCCGTCTGTCCGTCTGTCCGTCTGTCCGTCTGTCCGTCTGTCCGTCCGTATGAACGCAGTGATCTCGTAAACCACAAAAGCTAGAGACTTGAGATTTTAGATATATATTCTTGTATACCATACGCAGTACAAGTTTATTTTTTTTTTTCGATAACTCATCCCATTTCCTTATTATCGATAACAATCGATATTTTGACTTTGTTTTTAAGCTATAACTTATAGACCATGATAGCTAGAGATACCAAATTGACTACGTAAGTTGCTGTGATGTAAATATAGATAATAATTTTTTTAAATTTTGGATACCTCCCCCCATTAGCCCCATAAGTGGAAAAAACGTATTTCAAATACTAGAGAGTTGGGATTTTGTATATATACACCTCTAGATGTCAATATTATGTCCTGAAAATTTCATTAAGAAAGTAGGTCTAGAACCGAAGTTATCTAACAATGAATTTCTCATAATGCTGCCCAGAATGCAGCTCAAGCGCAGCCGCTAAATTATGTACGCAGTAAGCGGCGCGCTTGCTTGTGTATGTATATGTGTGCGTGTGTGTGTGCGCGCAGTGGGTAATTTGTACCGGTAAAAGATGTAAGCTAGATTGTTTAAAACACCGTCTCGGACTTGGTTCAGGGGATCTCGTAGTCGGGCAGACCCGACTAGAGCATTCTTACTTGTTTTTTATATCTCTTTCTTTCGGTTTTTTTTTTTCATTTTCAATTTGATTTTGCACATTTTTAATAATTAAACACACACTCATACACTCACACAAACACACACACACACACTTGAAATGTTACTCTCGGCTTGTTAAGTGCGCCAGACCAAAAATCTCCTCCTTTCCCTACATTCTATCTATGAGTGTGCACAACTGTCACTGTGTGTGTGTCTGTGTGTGTGTGTTTGCGGGCAAAAAAAAACTTTATAAATTATGCCAATCAAGCATAAGCGCGTTTTAAGTGCGCCAACTGCCAAAGGGGGAAAACGCGTCGCTACTCAAAATGGGGTAAAAAACGCGCGCGAGTTGCGCGCGAGTTGTGGGCGACTTTTAACGCGCGCCGCCGCCGCCAGCCCTCCCGGCCATGGCTTGATTATTGATAATGACTTTGAAATGAATTTCCAGCGGGAAGTTAATTTAATTATGGCAATTCTTTTGATGCGAGTACTTTGCGGATAAAAACAGCATCCACAGCATATCTATGTGGTGCAAATGGTTGGCGGTGCGACAGAGCTGCCTTGGCAGCAGCACAAGTGGATAACGGAATTAAAAATGTAATATTAACAATGTTTTGATTAATGATTTACACATTATATCTAAATTGGATATAAATATATATATCTATATATAAAGTATGTGGACATTGAATTGAGTTGAGTAAAGTTTTAATGAACAAACATTCTGGGAAATTGGCTTAAATTGAAATACATTGGGCTGTTTGCATTAAACAGTTCTGAAAGTGGTTTTCAATGTAAGCCATGAAATTTAATGTTGGCCAAAGCAGCTTAAATACACAGAAATGTGCATGTGTATGTTAAAAATAGATATAATATGAACAATTAAGGGACAGTTATTCGAGTAAAATATACATGTATATATTTCACAGGACAACAGGGTTTAGTAACCAACCAAGAATCAGGCTAGATTATGAAGGCCTTTCACGAGTTAAGTTCGAATCTAAGACCGGAATAGCTTTAACATAAAGTAGTATGACTAATTTAAGGACCTGTAAAGAGTCCTTAAGTATTTAATAACACTTAAATTAAAACTAGCAGCATTTAAAATTTTGAGCATTGAGCTAAGCACTCTCACACTAGACATAAAGTCCTGGGTTCGAACCCCACTCAGTGAATTTAAATAAAAAAATTTGACGTTTCTCTCAGTTCAAATAGGATATTCGATCAGTAACTTTTGGAGCCGGGTGTGGTCCAGTGCCTAGGCAGTAAGCCTGGCAAATCAAGGGACCCCTGGTTCGGATACAGGAGAAACACAGAAACACTAGTTATATACAACATACAAAAATACACTTAACACTAACACTAAAGATTTTTATAGAAGAGACTACGGATACAGATACTACTTAATAGAACTTTGTAATTAGTTATAATTTAAGTTGTTTGTATAGCGACTATCGAATATCGTGCTGTTTAAATGAAGACAGGAGAAGTCGTCGATAGAATTTTTACCAAAATCCAAATTTCTTTTATTTTATATCTCGTTTAAAATCTAAAATTGAATAAGAATATAAGTTTTAAACTGAGTGTAAAAGACAAAATGTTCCCCAATCTCAGTATTTTGACGACATTCATCGATCCACTCAGTGAATTTAAATTTAAAAAAATACAGAAAATATTTAGATGTTTTTCTCAGTTTCATTGAGTAAGATTTGGAGACGCATGTGGCCTGGCATGTCAGGAGACAACCAGGTTCGAATATGTTTTTTTTTTTCAAATTCAAGAATTAATATAGAAATTTAAAGAAAATTGTAATAAGTATAAGTTAATATATAATAAAATAATATAAATTTATATATAATAAAGTAATTTAAATTAAGAATAGTTTATATATAATAATTATATATTATATATTATAATAGTATGAAAATTGTGATTTTTTTTCGAAATCAAAATTTGTTTTGTTGCGTTTGAAAAACAATATTCCATTTTCAATGGGTTTAGGGTATAAAAATTTAAAAAAAAACGGATACTATATTTTTTAAATTCAAGAACGTATATAGAAATTAAAAAATTAAATTTTAAAAGTTGTTATTATTATAAACTGATATATAATAATATCATTAAAATATAAATATAATAAAATAAAAAATATAAATATATATATCAAATAAAGATTGCGATCAAAAATCAAATTTCGGATAAGCATTTTAAAGAAAGACTTCATATTATTATGGGTTAAAAGCCAAAGTCAACCTAACTAAAAAAAGTTCTAGAGAATTTAAGTTAGCTTTCGATACTCTTTTAAACCTAAAAAATATAGAGACTATTGTGAATTAAATTCTATATTTGTAAACTAAATTCATTCCAAAAAGCAGTTTATATATATTTACTTAGCTTTAACTCAAAATACACTGTAGCATAGTTAACTGGTTTCTAAGATAATCACTAAGCACTGCCCTTAAATAAGTCTTGTCTGTGCAACACTCGTCAGCATAAAGAGAGACAGTTAGTTGGCCCCTGGGCTATGCTGTGGCCGTCTTTGAGTGTCTTTGATGACCGAGGGGGCTGCTGGGCTAGCTGACTATGGCGGGCTTGTCCATTTAGTCGCGCGTTTATAATTAAAACGTAATTGCCGCAATAAATTGCACAGACCGCAATGGCCAATGGCCAAAGTGAAGCAAATGGTGACCATTTGAGAGCATTCGCGAGTTTTTGCACTGCGGTTATTATTACAGCTGCTGCGTTGCAAGCAGCAATAAAAACGATTGGGAATGCCAGTGGCCCATTCCAGGGCTGATTACATTTAAAAACTTCGCCCCACCCCCTTTCGCACACGATATCAAAAGCTTTACTCACAATGTGGCGCCGCCAATGTACATACTGCCCTCGAATGGGCCAAATTCCTCCTCGGGCAGCAGGTCGAGCATCTGGTAATCGGTGTTTATCATGAAGCGCACATGATATTGATTATAGTCTATCCATATTTTATGCCATTCGCCGCCATTTAACCTGAAAGCAATTCGAAATTGATATATCATTGGGTTTGGCTAGTTGATGTATTGTATGACTAGTATTCGAGTATTTGAGTTTTAGGATTGGTATTAGAAGGTATTGCCTGGATTAAGTATTTTTACATCAATTAAAATTATTTTTTCTAATTGATGGTTTTTAGAATTTATGATAGTCAATTGAAAAGAGGGAAATTGGTATCTAATCGATATATCTTTGGGCTTGGCTAAAAGCAAGGAAAATGTGTATCTCATCGATATATCTTTGGGGTTTGACAAATAAATATATCGTATGACTAGCTAGTATTATATGGGACTGCATGGTTAAAGTATTTTTCTATCACATATAATCTTTCATCTAGTTAAAGGTCTGAAATATAAGGTATTGTATGACTACCTCATGTGAGATGGTATTGTCTGGATTAAGTATTTTTACTTCAATTAAAAATATTTTATCTAATTGAAGACTGAAATCCATGGTTGTTAGAATTTATGATCATCAAATGAAAAGTTTTTAAAATAGGAAAAGAGGGAAATGGGTATCTAATCGACATATCTTTGGGCTTAGCTAAAAGAGAGGGAAATGTTTATCTCATCATTATTGACTAATAAATGTATTGTATAACTAGCTAGTATTATATGGGATTGCCTGCTTAAAGAATTTTTCTATCACTTATAAATCTTTTATCTAATTGAAGACTGAAATTGATGGTAGTTAGAGTTTATGAAGGTCAAATAAAAACTTTTTAAAATTGAAATGAAGTTGAAATTTCCGAAAATGGGCATAGGGTATAGGGCATTGCTCGTTTGAAGGATTTTGCTATCAATTAAAAATCTAATTGAATGCCTATATTATATGAATGAAAGTATTATTACAATAAATGTATAGTTTTTCCAAAAGATAGAAATGAGTTTCTTATCGATGTATTATTCGGTTTGGCTAATAAATGTATTGTATGACTAGCTAGTATTATATGGGATTGCCTGGTTAAATGACTTTGCTATTACTTATAAATCTTTTATCTAATTAAAGGCCTGTGATACATGGTATTTTATGACTAGTTAGTATGAGATGGATTTGTCTGTTTGAAGGACTTTTTTATTAATTATAAATCTTTTATCTATTTGAAGGCCTGAGATATATGATATTCTATAACTCGTGTTAGATGGCTTTGTCTGATTGAAAAAAATTTTCAATCAATTAAAAATGATTTATCTAATTAAATGCCTATAATATATGAAAGGAAAAGCTATGTAATGATTAGCAGAAGAAGTATATTTCTACAAATGATAAAACTGTTATCTTACTGAAAACTGATTCGATGGAGAATTCATATCAAATCAAAATTATCAAAGAATGAGCTAATAATTTTGAGCAGTGAGCTAAGCACTCTCGCACTAGACATGAAGTCCTGGGTTCGAACCCCACTCAGTGAATTTAAATAAAAAAGTTTGACGTTTCTCTCAGTTCAAATAGGATATTCGATCAGTAACATTTGGAGCCGGGTGTGGTCCAGTGCCTAGGCAGTCAGCCTGGCAAATCAAGGGACCCCTGGTTCGGATACAGGAGAAACACAGAAACACTAGTTATATACAACATACAAAAATACACTTAACACTAAAGATTTTTATAGAAGAGACTACGGATACAGATACTACTTAATAGAACATTGCAATTAAGTTATAATTTAAGTTGTTTGTATAGCGACTATCGAATATCGTGCTGTTTAAATGAAGACAGAAGTCGTCGATAGAATTTTTACCAAAATCCGAATTTCTTTTATTTTATATCACGTTTGAAATCTAAAATTTAGTAAGAATATAAGTGTTAAACCGAGTGTAAAAGACAAAATGTTCCCCAATTAGAAAAAGACAAAATGTTCGCCAATATCAGTTTTTGACAACATTCATCGATCCACTCAGTGAATTTAAACTTAAAAAAATACAGAAAATATTTAGATGTTTCGCTCAGTTTCATTAAGTAAGATTTGAGGACGCATGTGGCCTAGTCAGTGGCTTGGAATTAGGCCTGGCATGTCAGGAGACAACCGGATTCGAATATAGGTTTTTTTTTTTAAATTCAAGAATTTATATAGAAATTTAAAGAAAAAAAGAAAATAATATATAATATAATAATATAAATTTATATATAATAAAGTAATATAAAATAATAATAGTTTATATATAATAATAATAGTTTATATATTAATATAATATGAAAATTGTGATTTTGCGTTTGTAAAACAAAATCCCATTTTCAATGGGTTCAGGAAAAAAATATTCATAGAATTTCTTAAAAAGAATGAGCTAAAAATTCCTTAGTCCTATAATATAATCCCGTTTCTCACGAAGGAATTTTTCCAAAGTCAACTGCT
This sequence comes from Drosophila gaucha, assembly GCA_035045545.1. NCBI lineage: Eukaryota > Metazoa > Arthropoda > Insecta > Diptera > Drosophilidae > Drosophila > Drosophila gaucha. The sequence continues at coordinate 1,852,011 of JAWNOY010000286.1, forward strand.
TAATACACTCAACATGTTCTAACAGCTTAGACTCTAATTTCATCATCAATCAGTCATTCAGTGAGACGTTTAATTAGTTAGTCAGGGCAGATTTATATAGGTATATAGAAGCGATCTATTTTGGTAGACTCACCTGCGATGCGAGTTAATCACCAGCTCCCGTGTTGTGCCCGTGCTTAGAGTGAAATTGAACGTCAGCTGGTAGTCGCCAGTCAGGGCAACCATGAAGGAAGGATAATGCGCCCGAATGGGCGGCTGGAACAGCAGAATGGCCTTTTCGCCTGTCGTGCGGAAAGAGAAGGCAATATCGCCCTTGCGCCAGCCGGGCACCTCGATATACGACTGCGATGTGGTAAAGGTGACCACATACTTTTGTGTATCTATATGTGTATGTGTGTGTGAGAGTGAGAGAGAGAGTGAGTGTGTATGCATTATCTGACCATGCCCAGCAACTCACTTGTCTCCACGCATTCGAGTGGACCCAGCGTGATGCGGCCCTGTGCCTCGTCGTCGAGGTCCTTCTGCTGCAGGAAGTACATGTTGGTGATGCCCAAACTGTGCGGTTCCTGGTAGTAGCCCTCATCCGAATTCCATTTGTTCTCCTTCACATCGCAGTTGCATGATTGATTCGGGTCCACGCACGTCTTGTTGACGGAGCACGGGCAAGCGCCTCTGCCAGCCGAATCACGTAACGGTTTAGGGTATTCCAAAAAAAAAGAAAATAGGCAAAAAATATTACACAAAAAAAAAGAACTCACTAGCCTAGCATACATTTGCATGCATTGTCGACAGAGCTGACGGCAATTTGACGAGTCCACTTTGAATGAAATTTGAGGGACTGACCACTTGGCCCAAGCTAGATTTCTTTACGCTGCATATCAAGCGGGCATATTGCGTGCTAGACGGCATTTGTGACATGCTAATTGCTTGAAGAGCAGCTCAGCTTTAAGAGCTTTAACCTTGCTATAAAAAAGTTCTAAAACTGTATTTTTAGTGACTTGTTTTTGAGTCTGCAATGGATGTGCCACATCCGTCTCCGCTTTGGCTGCACTGTAAGCTAGTCAGTGCCTGTGCGGAGGAGCAGAGCAACAAACAAACAAACGATGCTGTCAAATTTTGAATGAGTAAAGACCAAACTACGATCCAATGATGGATGGCCCAATGGGTTGCCTGGCCACAAACGCACACGTCAAACCGAAAAAAAAAAAATTAAAACAAACAAATAAGAATGAAAGACTGAAAGCTAGCTCGGTTTTTTAGCTCACGTTATACCCATTAAAAATGCGTATAGCAGTGTGTATACATATAGTATATAGATTTGATGTGAAGGTATGTATAGGAAGTATGAATAGATTTACAATAATCTATTGCTTATAGTTCCTCTTATCATCTTTCTAGTGATTGTTTTTCTCTGTCTTGTTAAAGTTAAATGAATTACGTATGGCATGTAGCCTCCCCTATATGGAACGCTAAGAAAGTAGGTTTTATTTCCATGAAAAGCATTATCCATTTTAATAAACATGGATTTTTAAAGTGTACTTTGAAGAGCTCCACTGAAAAAGCTAGAAACGTAATACTGAATTTTACAGTGTACTCATCAAAATCAATTTATATTTGTAAGTCTTCTTGAAAATTTACTTAAAATTTGTATAGGTACACATTTGAGTGTCATTTGTATGCTCTTAAAATTTCAGAAAGATCTGATAAGAAATACTCCAGATATTTAAGAATGAGTGCAGTAGGTATAAGAAATATATAGAAGAAGAGCTCGTATATATGTTTATGTATATGTATATGTATATGTATATGTATATGTATATGTATATGTATATGTATATGTATATGTATATGTATATGTATATGTATATGTATATGTATATGTATATGTATATGTATATGTATATGTATATGTATATGTATATGTATATGTATATGTATATGTATATGTATATGTATATGTATATGTATATGTATATGTATATGTATATGTATATGTATATGTATATGTATATGTATATGTATATGTATATGTATATGTATATGTATATGTATATGTATAAGTAAACATATGTAAATTTATACAGGATATCTGCTAGTCAATCAGTCTACAGCACTCCAACTTAGTTTTTTGTTTGCTTCGCCTTTGGTCAGACTGTAGCTGGACAGTATAAGCACACACTCACTCACACACACGCACACATTCTCGCACGCACACACTCACAATTTGTTGCTTTGGAATTGTGCTAAAACGCATTTTGATATTTCTGACTGTAGCCAAGCAGAAAGCCATTCGTTCAAAGCAGTTGCACACAAAAAAATAAAAAGAGTGTGGAATCGAGTGCTGTTTAGGCTCTAGAATTGATTTAGTGAAAGCGGAAATTAGTGACGCAGACCGAAACGGAGCAAAAACAGCAACGGGAAAAAAACGGGAGGGGGGAAAAGTCGAGTTAAAATTGCTGGCAGCAGCTGTTGCCTCCTTTCGCTGCGCATGATGTATTGTCAAAGTCCTTTGGGACAGCCAACCTGGCCTCGCCCCCACCCCCCGCCCCACGCCCTTTTGCCCTTCTATCTTTCATCTGTTTGAGCTTTGGCAGCGGCGCAAAGAAATTAGGCGTAAAGACTAAATTTGTGCAGAAAGCCATTCATTTTAAAAAGGCAGCCATAAGAAAAATTACCCAGCAAAAGTTGAAAAAGAGTTGTTCAACAATATGGCGGCAGTACACACACACTCACACGCATACACCAATACACAGATAGAGCTATACATGAGGGAGGCGCAGTCATAAACCTTATTAGCGCTGAGCCGGAAACATATTTGCCCGACATAAATACAACTCAGCCTTTTATGCCCACACACACACACGCACACACAAGTGAGTACATGTGTATGTGTATTGATTTGCCTTTGTGTGAGTGTGTGTGTGTGTTTATGCTTGGCTCTTGTTTTGCACTTTTGCAATTTTGTATTTTGTTTCATATGTTTCTGCGTTAGTATTGCCATAAATTTTTTTGTGCCTCTTTAATATATAATTCCCAATGCGCCGGGCATAATGGCTGGATTGTTCAGTTGGCACTAATAAGGGTTGTTGATGTACAAATTAACGATAATCAAAAATAATAAGAAGAATAATATTTATTTATGATCATAAAGTAAAAATGATATTGATAACGTCAATAATAGCAATAATTTGGTTTATATTAATAATCGTAATGACAAGCGGTAATTATTATGATAATGTTAATGGAAAAGATAAGGAGACCGATGAAAACAATGATAATGATATTGACAATAATTCTTAAGGCTACGATACTATTGATAATGATAATGACAAGACTAATGATAATGCTAATAACTCTAATAAAATTTAAAAAAATTACTAGGTTGTCAGTGATAATAATTATTGTATAATAATGATATTGATAATGATGATAGCGCAAAAAAATAATGATAATGATAATACCAATGCCAATTCCAATGCTAATGCTAATTCTAAGTCTGAAGCTAATACCAATGATACTTATAATGATCAGCAATAGCTAATACTAATTCTCAATGATAATATTTATACTAATGATATTGATAATGATGATAACGCAAAAAAATACCGATAATGATAATCCTAATACCAATTCCAATGCTAATGCTAATGCTAAGTCTAATGCTAACACCAATGGTACTTATAATGATCAGCAATTGCTAATACTAATGCTATTATGATAATAATAATGCTAATGAAAAACTATAATATAATAAGTCAAAAGTTATTTGAGTTAGGAAAAGAATAAGAAGAGAGAAATTTTGTTGAAATTACCTTTCAATCTTTAACTTACAGAATAAACTTATTTTATCTAACACTAAAAAAGGGTACTTTGGGTACGACTATTAAAAACTTTGCTTTCTGCTTATGCAACATTCGCTTGGGTTTTCAGCGTCATAAAATGTTATGCTCCAATGAATTGAAACAAATGCTACATACATATAACTTAGCCAAGGGGTTGGAGGTGGTGGCGAAGTTTTAGGAGTGGGTCGGGGCGTAGGCGTGGCAATGGTCAAGCTGCGCTAAGAAGTAGGCAACAGTTTAGTGCGTGCCCATATGAAAAATCAAATTTGAAGAGCTAAGCCAACAGCAGGCGGTCACTCGATGCTGGCCAACAGCAGGCCGAACAGCATGACAAATTACGCAACTGACACACACGCACACACACAGACACATACACAAACACTTGCACAATTGATGCACGAGCCTAAGGCATAAAGATGACAATTGTAGACTTGGCTTGAGAGTTGAACCCTGGCTGCAGTTGCAGTTGTTGTTGCAGCTGACACAAATGTACGCAAATCGAAGCATTATGAAAGCAAGTGTGTGTGTGTGTGTGTGTGTGTGTGAGGCTTGTGGGTTGCCTTCCCGTGTGAATAAATATGTCAGTTAGCATTAAGTGTAGGCCCAGGCGCCTATATTATGCATGTTCGAGCAATTAATTTAAGTTTCGTTTACATTTGAAATGAAGGGGGGTGGGGGAGGGGGAGGAGACTCAAGAGGGCGTAGGCTCTACTATCAACTGCCCAACTGCTGTTTGATATGAAGGATTTATACTGTTGGATTACCGCACGTGCACACGGAGCGGGCGAGCGAGCTATCCACTGGAGCAGAACGGGCCATACAATGCACAGCGGCAGACCAACAAGTTAAGCAAATAGACTGCAACATTAATTGTGTGGCATGCGGTGCACCAAGCAGGCCAACGAGCCACCAACAGTAGGAGGCGTGGCAGGAGACAGAGCGCATTTGTGTATAGAACTGAACGTAGGCCGAGCTGCCACAGTGTGTTTAGGGAAAAATATATTGGTTTTGATTTCAGATTGAGGCAAAGTTAGTTTTGAGTAGAAAATTTTATAAAAAATATAGGTAATATTTATAATGAACTCAAAAGATCATGATATGGATATATTCTGTTCAAAAATTATCATATTTAACGCATTTTCTTAATTCTTATAGTAAGAATCGATGCGATTTATGAAGAATTATAGGTTAAATTAAAAAAGATTGCAAAAGATCTAGATATATTCAATCAGACTTCAATCAAGCAATATACAAAAAAAGAAAAGAAATTTCTTGTTTTGCATTTAAATCATATTCAAAAATTATCACATTTAACCCACTTTCTTAATTCTTATAATAAGAATCGATGGGATTGATGAAGAATTACAGGTTAAATTAAAAAAAGATTACAAAAGATCTAGATATATTCAATCAGACTTCAATCAAGCAATATACAAAAAAAAACATAAATTTCTTGTTTTGCATTTCAAAAATTTTCCAAAATTACCATATTAAATCCACTGTACCCACTATATTTTATAAAAGTTGGTATAACATAAATTATTGCAGGGCAAATTTCAATTTATTTAAAATTATTTAAAAAAAAGTCATTTTTTCTATTACAAATTTCTATATAAGCCCCAACTTTAATAACAATCGATCGGATATATGAAGAATTATAGGTAATAATAATATAACCGAGTACAAAAGTTTATGATAGTCAAAAATGATCATATTTAACCCACTTTCATAATTCTTATAATAACAATCGATCGGATTTATGAAGAATTATAGATAATAATAATAATGATCACAAAAGATCTTGATATACATATTCTATCGAGCAATGTACAAAAAAAAAATCCATAAGTTTCTTGTTTTGCATTTCAAAATTTTTTAAAAATAACCATATTTTACCCACTGTACCCACTATATTTTATAAAAGTAGGTATAAGAAGAAATTATTGCAAATTTCAATTTTTTTTTAATTTTCTAAAATTAAGTTCATTTTTTCAATCACAAATTTCTGTATATATCCAACTTTAATAACAATCGATCAAATATATGAAGATATATATATATATATATATATATATAGTGTATATATATGTATATATAATAATAATATAACCGAATAAAAGAGGTCATGATAATGATATATTATGAATAAAAGTTACCCAATTTTACCCACTGTACATTAAATTTTATAAAAGTATCTCATTAATAGACCCATTCACAGAAATGAATGCAAAATTTTAAAAAATTTTAAATAAATTTAGACATTAATCTATTTTCTTCGAAATTTTTCCAATTTGCCCCACTGTGCACAGCACATGCACGTTAATCACAAAATGCCACGCAATGACATTTTGAGTTGAACTGGGAAGAATTCGCTTACCTCTTGACATTGCCGAGAAAGTCGACAGTGAGATTCTTGGCCGAGGATGTGAACCAAGTGGACGAGTGTAGTTCCAGCTGGGCACGATAGCAATCGTATTTGATGTACTGTGTGCAGTACAGTGAATGCGAGATGAGCTCCTGTAGCATGTGAGGCGAGAACTCTCTGTAGCGTATATTAAAGCTGAAGTCTGATTCGCGAGCCGATCTCACGTCCACCTGGCTGGGTAAATTATGTTCGACAATTGTTTTCGTGGCATTCTCCAAGCTCTGAAAGTCGCACTTGACGTGGGCGGGCGGAAAGACCCCGTTGCCATCGATGTCAATCAGATAGACGTCGGATTTCGTGAAGCCCAACAAGGCCAACTCCTCGCAAGTCTTGCGATATTTGGTAAAGTGACAATTCTTGCCAATGTAGCCCGTGTGCTTGCAGTCGCAGGTGACGCGGTCGTCCTTCACAAAGCACTTGCCGCCATGTTCGCAGGTATTGGGTCGCTTGCAGGGATCTATGTAGTTGCAGTTGTCGAGGGCGACTTCGCCCACAACTCGCTCCGTTTTGACCACGTGGCGGGGCTCAATCAAGTGGCCATTGATCTCGATGTCACGAATGCAGCCGACCAGGCCCATGGCCGCCGACTTGAGGCTGCTGCCAATGATGAGTTTGTCGCCAATGTTGAAGGTCAGCCCGAACATTTGACTCAGCGTGTGGCGATAGTCCACGGTGAAACGAATCTCGCCGTGCTTGTAGTCCAGCTCGACGCTGTGCCAGGATGTGGCACGATTGATTTTAATCGTGGTCGAGTGGGTTACATTGTTGTTGACATCGGGCACCAGATCGAAGCTCAGCTTGTCTGAGCTTAAGCGTATCTGTGTGCGGGTGTGTGTGCGGGTGTGTGTGCGGGTGTGTGTTGGTTAGCCAGCGACAGCCATTTTGTAATTTCCGTTAGTTTTACATTTCCGGCGCACGTTTTATCGACAGCAGCCGGGCCGCAGTTGTCATCGACAGATGTTGCACGTTGCACGCAGGTGATAGCCCCCAGCATTAGCGTGTTGCCAAATATTAGTTTTGTCATCGCAGCACACACACGTCGAGAGAGATACGAGAAAAATACAAAACTCTGTTAGCATTAGAAGTTCAAACTGCAAAATAAATCAAAATTGCCAAATGCCCACAAAATCCACAACGTGCTGTTCACACACACACACACACGACACACTCGACTCTCTCCCTCTCTCTTTCTGACCAACTTACTCACGCACATATTTCAATTTTGGAAATGCCTTTGTGCATTAGCATCGCTTAAATCATATTACGCATACGCCACGTTGTCGAGCTGCGGATTTGCACTGAATGCATCAAAACGCGGCATCCAAACCGAATGCGGGCTTGTTAAATTGTTAGCCAACAACAAAATCGAATGCAAGTGGGCGCCAACTGTGGGCGTGGCAGTTGGCTGGTGCCATTTATGACACGCCCAATTCCCATTAGAATTAATATGATGCTGGCTGTCTCCCTCTCTGTCTCTCTCTCTCTTTGCTGTTTATGTGGCGCAATATAATTTCGTTTAATTTATGTGCGCATTGCTTAATTTAAGCCCTGGCATTAGGCATTTACCCTAATGTTTAAGAGTCTGCCACGCTTCTAATAGCATAATTTTTAATATCCATTGCAATGGCTTAATATATATTTGTGTGTGTTGTCAGTGGGAATTATAGAAAGTTGACAAGAAGTGTTTAGAGCATAACGGCAGATATATACGATATTACAAAATGTTTTCAAGTATATTCTCAATTTGTCCATCAGTCTATATATTGACATAAAACTTTGCAAGAATTTTTCCTAATACTGAAAACAGTATTCTGGATTGGAATACTACAGCTTATAAGGCTTGCTCTCAAAATTTTTGTATGAAATACTTTTTTGTTTAGCATCATATTTTGACCAAATGTGGATTATACCATGTACTCGACTTATTCTGCATAACTCATAGCTATTCTTGACTACTATATCTACAGTTAATTTAGAAAAAATCTGTGGAAAATTGAGTTTTTATTTGAAAAGTTAGTCTGGTTTTGAAGATATGTTAATAAAACTTTATATATATGATATCTGCCTTGTTTTACGTTTGTGATGAAAATTTAAGCCCAATTGCAGCACTTACTGTATTTATAGTTCTTGTTAAACTACTATATCTAGAGTTCGTATTTCAAAAATTTATGGATAATTTAATTTTTATATGAAAAGTTAGTCTGGTTTCTAAGACACTTTATAAAAACATAATATTATTGATATCTGCTTTTTTTTTGCATTGTCTTACAAAATCTAACCCCCGCTTGTTCTATGAACTGTATTTATAGTTCTTATTAAAGAACTTTTTCTAGAACTCATATGCAAAATATCAATAGAAATTTGAATGATATTATGAAAAGTCATTCTAGATTTAAAGATATTTTAATAAAACTTAATATTCATGATCATTTTAGTCTAGTTGGTCTACTAACTGCATTTATAGTTCTTGTTAAACTACTATATCTAGAGTTCATGTGGGAAATATCTATAAATATTATATGAACATTTATTTCGGTTTCTTAGATATTTAAAAGAACTTAATATTTATGATATTTGCCATGTTTAATTTTTGTAAAGAAAAAAAAACTTAGTTGGCTTACGAACTATATTTATAGTTTTTGTTAAATAAAAAAAAAATTTTAAAAACTATTTGTTAAGCAATATTTGGATTACACTTGCTTCATGTTTCTCACATAAAAACATATTATTGACATTATTGAAGCACTTTATCTGAAGCTCTATATGAAGATATTAAAAAAGAAGCAGCTTTTATATGAAAACTATAAGATTTTAAGCATGATTTTCATACAAAATCCGTTCCCGTGGGCAGACACGATTTTTTCTTACATTTTCATACAAAACGTCTCTCGCAGGCGGACAAAACCCTTTTTTTTAATAGATCATAATTTAGTTTAATTTCAAAATTTGGAAAAAGACAAGTTTGAAGATTTTTTCAAAGTATATAGCTCCTTACCCACAGAAGTCAACAACAGTGAAATTAATATTACTAATCAAAGTGATATTGAACTAATCGACTCAGATGAAGAGGTTATTGAACATTCAATTCTTTGACATCTCCCGCAGGCGGACAAAAATACTGGAACCGTGGCTGTCCGTCCACGGGAGCTTTGACTGTATGTATATATATACATAAATTTATAAATCTATTGAATCTAAACTCAGTTTTTGTTTAGAAGGATTGTATATGTTGAAAATATTTTCTGTTTGGTGTTCTATATATATTCAAGTTATACTTTAGAAACATATTTTTGAATAAGAGAATAATGTCAATTAGATATTATTTTTTATTATAATGTTCTATATTGGATTTAAACAAGTTTCCTGCTACTTTCTCAACTTTATCTAGTTTTACATGACTAGATATTATGTTGTTTAAAACAAGCTAAAAGTGTCAGAGCTGAGTTAAAGAGAAAGAGTTAAAAAAGGGCTAAGCATACTTATATTTATACTAAGATCATATATATACATACTTATATATATATATATATTTATATAAACTCCAGCTTAAAGGCAAGTCATTTCTATTTTTCTTCTTGTCTTCAATTGTATTATACAAATCCACGACAGCTTTCACATTCATAAAGCAAAGTATTATGTTTTTCTTGTTTTCTCCACAAACTAAAGACAGCATGTATATTGCCTCTGTGTGTGTGTGTGTGTGTGTGTGTGTGTGTGAGATTGCACTTATTTTATATTTATTTGGTTTTATTTGCCCGCGCTCTACTTATTGTGAATTGCGCTTTTGCGCTTTTGCGTCTGTCGCGTTTATGCAAACTGCCAAATACTAAAATTTTATTGCATATTTCATTAGACTTTTGGCAGCGTGTTATATTTTAAAGCAAACACAACACACCCACACACTCGCAGACACACTCTTCCATTTACTGACAATATTTCAAATGGTTTTTTGTTGCTGTTGGTATTTGACTATTTCGACCATTTGCGCAACTGTCAATAAATTCGATTTTCGATTTGTGATTCGCGTTTCGCGATTTGCGATTTGCGATTTGCGATTTGCTATATGCTATATGGGTTATTTATTTTTTGTTTTGCCTGCATATCGCTCCTCTGTCAATTTTGCGAGTTGACACTTGCCGTTGCCTGGCAGAATTTATGAGTTTGCCAAAAACGCGCAGGTGGTAATTTTGTGGCCAGAGCGACAAACAGTTAATAAATAAATAAATTGCCAGCTAACTGATGCGTTCTTCAAATATGAATGCACACTTTAATAAACGCATATGTGTGTGTATGTGCATGTGTAAGCAAACAGCAATTGTTTGTCTGTAAATTATCGAAAATCTTTATATTATTATTAAAATTTTTGGCTATTGCAGTTGTGCAATCAATTTCGTATTAATTTTGCCAGCAAACATAAATCGTTCGGCAATTTCAATAAGCCAAAAAGCCAAATGGAAAATTATACAGCTTTGCAAACTTAAATATTCATTTGCTATTACAACATTTTACGAGATGGTAGAGCAATTTGTTTTTCCAACAGCAGCAAATGCCCCCCTCTCAAGGAATTTCTATTGACATTTGAGTTTATTTTCGGGAGGTCTTTTGCAATCAAAAGCAAGAAAGTCAACAATAAAATGCAAATAAATATTGCAGCTGCACACACACACACATGTGCATTTCTATTGTATGTGTGTTTGTTTGTTTTTGTTTATATGTTTATTCCCTTAGTGAATTTCCAAAATGTCAAGTAACCAAATAAACGTTCGAGGCCAGGACGTTTGTTTGTTTAAATATAGATAAATGCCAGTGACATTTATACAAACACACACACACTCACACATACACACACATCAGTTGCATAATCAGACCGTCTATGTATGTATTGTGTGGCAAGTAGCTTCAAGTGAGAGAGAGCATTAAGCTGTTGAGGGCGTTCGCTTTGGCCAGCAATTGAGCCACTTTTCTATGCGTTGGGCTTGCGCAATTTCGATTGCGCAATCATAATAAATATGCATCATATTCCTACTGTTCAAATTGTTGCACCAAAGTCATAAATCTATTCGAGAATGAATAAAAGCTAGGAAGGACATGCAATTCTGAGGCTCAAGTGAGACAGACAGGTTGACAGAAAGAGACAGAGAGAGAGGGAGGGAGAAGGCAATAAAGAAATTGCTCAAAATTATTAGCAAGTGTAAAGATTGGGCGGGATTAAAGTGGCCGTTTCTCTCATAGAGAAATATATAGAAAAAATATTAAAAGTGAAAGAGCGAAAGACAGAGAATGAAAGAGAGAGAGAGATGGATAGAAATAGAGTGTAGAGAACAGAGGGAATAGAGGTAGGGATTTGAAGAAAGACAGAGATAGAGTGAGGAATTTTTTGAAGTAGTAAGAGAAAGAGATATTGAGAGTATAGGGAACGAAATAATGAGAAAAAGAAGAAGAAATAATGAAAAAGAAGAACGAAAATTAAAAAAATCGAGAAAGAAAAAGCATTAAAAATGAGAAAGATAATGAAGAATGAAGAATGAAGATTTAAAGGTACTGCGATAGAGATAAAGAGATCAAGATATAGAGCTAATGAATAGATTAGGTTCTAAAGAAAGTAAAATGTAATATGTAGAGGTATTTAAAGAGAGTATTCAAAGGTTATGGAGACATAAAGAGAGAGATAGAGTGGAAAAAACCGACCTGAACTCTAGTTATATATATTTTTCTTACATTCTTTCCCTTACTTGTTTATCATTCCCATATGAAATCTCGTCTAATGCTTTTTATGTTTCACAACTTGATGCTTTTCTCTGGAGGAGAAATTGTTTTGGGGAATGCAGCTGCTGCAATTTTGCATGCTTAGCTTGTTCACACGCCCACGCACACACACAATACCATTCACACACACTCCACACACTCCACACACACACACACACTCGTCGTATGTACATTTGATTTGCATTCCGCTTGGCCCCAAAACAAGGTTTGCTAAGTCGTCTTAAGCACACGCTGCACATAACTGTCGACGTCGACGTCAAAGTCCAGTACACACATAGACTGAGAGAGTGTGTGTGTGTGTGTGCATTTCATAAGCTGGCTGGAATATATATGCTTGAATGCTTCAACGCACACTTACCTCCCAGAAGCCATTTCCGGCGCTGGTCGTGACGTCACTGTAGGCCAACACAGCGCCTGGGCGGCTGCTGCGGAAATCGAATTTAATATTAAATTCTTGGGCATGATTTATGGGCCACCAAATGTGTGATGTCGCAAAGGGATAGGTGATGGGTATGACATTCACTTCGTTCTCAAAGAATTCGGCCTCCAGGACACCTGCAACGAGCAAAATGTTAACTCTCAAATTCTTGGCACACAGTGGGAAGAAATAAACAGAGAAATGTAAAAGGGAATGTGGACTTTTAGATACCCTACTAGATTGGAAAGCAATCTATTGTTATACATATATCATGTGTATATACTTTCACGAACAGTTCACACTAATACATAACTCTCACTTCCCAATTAATTCGCTTGATGTCTCTAAGACAGTTGCAAATAAAAACAACATAAAATAAAAAAAAATGTGTATATACTATATATACTAGAGATGGAATCGGGAAAGAAATTCGTTCCCGACCCATCCCGTCCCGAAATAATTTTTGATTTTCCCACGCGATTGTCCCGACAAATTTTTCATTTTTCCTGCGGGTCATGACATTTCCCGAAATTTTTTTCAACACTTACAACTCTTATGGTAGATAAAATTTTTTACTTAAAAAAAATTTTCTTAAGATGTTCTTCTCCAAGATGTGTTCTTCATTCTTCCAAAATTCTACTAGAAGTAGAATACACCCTCTCACTTGTTGTCGAAGATGTTGGAACATCAAGTACTTGCCTAGCAAGCATTTGTAACAAAGACAATTATTGCAATGATTTATATTAGAATGAATTTCCTCGTCTATATGATTCTTCGTTTCTTTGATAAATTCAAGCAATTTTATCTATTAATAATTTTCTATAATATTTTAATATTTATTTATAAGATTTTCTATAATAATTTTGTTATCGGGACCCGCGGGAATTTCGGGATCAAGCACTTATCCCGACCGCCCCGGACTTTTTCATAATCTTTCGCATCCCGTGCCATTTTTTCGATCCCGACGTCCATCTCTAATATATACTATATTTTTGTATATTTAATTTAAATGTTTTGAGAATTTCCACATGTTCACAAATCAACGGACAAAATGTTTGTAGCCTTTGGTAGAGTATATGAAACAAATCTCAGCTGGCTTTTCATTGTATCCGTGACTCACATATTAAATTCCAGGCATAGCCCACCTCTGCTTTGGCTCTTACTCACCGTGATAGTGAACCTTGGGATTGCCGCGCTGCAGTTCGTAGAGTATGGAAATGTCATTGTAGTAGACGTACTTCAGGCTGCCCACGAAATTGTTGTGCGAGATGAGGCCCTTCTTCTTGTTCAGCTCGGGTCCGCCACCAAAATAGATTTCCGGATCGAACAACAGATTCCCACTGGCTGTTGCCGGCAGCTCCAAAATCTTTTGCTGATGATCGAGTATTATGCGCACAGTGCGCTGTTCATGCAGTATAGTCAGATTGTGCCAATAGCCACGCGTTAGGTCATCCGTCAGTATTGTGGACATCACATTGTCGCCAAAGTCCATTTCCACATGTATCGATTGATTCTTAATAGCGGCTGCTATATACTGGTGCTTGAGTGATTCCCCGCTGGCATAAAACAGCGCCGAGTCATCGAAGTTGGTGCGGAATATCATGCTGATTCGAATTGTATTCGAGTGCACGCGGTCCTTCCAGTCGTAGATGCGATAGGCGACATAGCTGGCGCCGCGAAGAGTTATAATTGTGGCAGCTGAAAGAGAGGGAGGGAGAGAGAGGTAGATGAAATTTGAGAAAGACTTTGTTAAGATTGCAAGTAATATAGAGAACAATCTAGTTAAGTGTTATTATAACTCATTTAGGTTAAGACATGCAATGAGTGCTGATACAGCTGCTCGGCTAGAAGATACCCAGTAGATAAGTGAGAAACATATATATATACAGTTTGAGAAAGATTTTGTGCGCAAGTAGCAGAGAGAATTATCGGGCTATAAAGATAGAGAAAAATCATTTAAATGTTAATACAACTCGACTAGAGGACACCCTGCTCTGCAAGTTCAATTGCAAAAAATATAGTTGATTACAGTTTGTCGACTTAAAGCTACCCAGTTGCTTATAGCAAAATGGAGGAAGATATATTGCGACTTGGAGACTTTCCTTTTTTAATGGAAAAATACATATTGAACTTGGATATATTTCTTTTTTAATGGAAAAATAAATATTGAGACTTGGAGATAATCCTTTGTAAAGATATATTGCAAATTGAAATGGGCGCACATATCGAGTTCGCTTCAGATATTCGATAACTTTTCCCATTTCGATGATATCGATTAAAAACGTTATCTAGATTCTGTATTTTTACCATGTCTTTTGCATTTTTTAAGCAAAAGTCAATAAATTTTGCATTTACCTTCTTGGGAATTAAATACAGTATTGGTTTTTTTTTCTTATGGCTAACGGCTCCAAATTTTACAAAATCAATTTAATTAAAATTCAGTATCAAACATACCCCTAATTTAATTTTTTTTTTACTTTTTCAGGTAGTGTTGCATGTTCAATAAAATAAAAGGATTCAATGCTGAAAATTTCATCAAAATCCGTTAAGTAACACAGAAGCTAACATTTTGTCCACCGGCAAAAGCCATAGGCATCAGCGGCAAGCGCAACCATTTGCTCTATACGCGTCGCGGTAGAGACGATGGTTTGCAAGCGAGGAGTCGCAGGTTCAATTCCCGCTCTGAACAAAAGTTCAGGGGATCTCGTAGTCGGATAATCCCGACTAGAGCGTTCTTACTTGTTCTACATGCTTCCTGGACATATACTCTGACTCCGTTTACTGTCCTCCTCCTGCTCTCTTCCTCAGACTCATACTCCTCTCCTCCCACTGCTCTTCTCCTCCCCCTCCTGCTCTCTTTCTCGTAAATAGCCGCCTGCTAAATGCGCTACTTTCCATTTTATATTGTATTTGAGAAATTTTCTTATTTATAAGAATATATTCTACTCAAATACAGTTCAAGCAAAGCCAATGTGATCAGCAAAAGTTCTCTCCTAACTCAGTTCAAATAGGATATTCGATCAGTAACATTTGGAGCCGGGTGTGGTCCAGTGGCTAGGCAGTCAGCCTGGCAAATCAAGGGGACCCCTGGTTCGGATACAGGAGAAACACAGATACACTAGTTATATACAACATACAAAAATACACTTAACACTATCACAAACACTGAAGAATTTTATAGAAGAGTCAACGGATACAGATATTACTTAATAGAACTTTGTAATTGAGTTATAATTTAAGTTGTTCGTATAGCGACTATCGAATATCGTGCTGTTTAAATGAAGAGAGAGAGAAGTCGTCGATAGAATTTTTTTTATCAAAAATTAAAATTTTTCTTTTTTTTTATATTTTTGCGATTAAAATCTAAAATTTTATGAGTGTAGAACAATACAAAATGTTCCCAAATATTTATTCATGATGCAAACAACCTTTAATGAACGTAAGCATATTGAACATTCCGAGCCAAAATTGACACTTAACGGTTTTTTTCTCACTTAGTTTTTAGGTGATTAAGGTTCAAATCCGATTCAGTGAATTTTATAAAAATTATTATAAACATTTTAAGGTTTTTAGAACACAAATTGGAGTTGATTTACATACTAAATCTTAAAGTGTTCTTCTCTCAGCTCGAATTGTAAGTTCAGGAAGCAGAGTACAGATACACATACATGGCTCTCGCATAAGTTCTCTATATTTTCTTATTTCAATACTTTTTCGCCTCAAAATTTTATAAAAATGCACGAAGAGGCAGATCTTGGCTATCTATACGAATCCGTAATAGAAATACTTACTAGATTATTTAATTGTGGGATTAGTATAGAGTGTAAGTCTTTCTAACATATTTTCAAAGCAGTTTATATGCATATGCTGCATACTCCATTTGAAAACTTTTCTTTTTTATACCCTGAACCCATTGAAAATGGGAATTCAGGGTATATTGGTTTTGTGACAATAACAGGCAGAAGGAGGCGTGGCAGACCCCATAAAGTATATATATTCTTGATCAGGATGACGAGCTGAGTCGATATAGCCATGTCCGTCTGTCCGTCCGTATGGACGCAGTGATCTCATAAACCACAAAAGCTAGAGATTTGAAATTTTAGATATATATTCTTGTATACCATACGCAGTACAAGTTTATTTTTTTTCTCGATAACTCATCCGATTTCCATATTATCGATAACAATCGATATTTTGACTTTGTTTTTAAGCTATAACTTTAAGACTATAATAGCTCCCATGTCCCATGTCCCATGGGAGCTATAGGATATAGTCATGCGATCCGGATGATTCCAAAATATACAATGGCTTCAAACAGAAAGACGCCTATGTGCAAAATTTCAGTTCTGTAGCTTTAATAGTCCAGGAGATTGCGTTGAAGAAGAAGCAGCAGCAGTTGTAGTAGAGTCCGACGCACTGCATCAGAATTCCTGGCATGTTCCATGTCCGTTGCAGAAGTGCAGCAGCTCATTAAACTGTAGCCGACTGCTTAATGCGCTAGTTTCCATTTTATATTGTATTTCAGAAATCGTATTAAATATAAGAATATATTTTACTCAAATACAGTTCAAGCAAAGCCTATGTGATCAGCAAAAGTTCTCTCCTAACTCAGTTCAAATAGGATATTCGATCAGTAACATTTGGAGCCGGGTGTGGTCCAGTGGCTAGGCAGTAAGTCTAGCAAATCAAGGGGACCCCCGGTTCGGATACAGGAGAAACACAGAAACACTAGTAATATACAACATACAAAAATACACTTAACACTAACACAAACACTGAAGAATTTTATAGAAGAGTCAACGGATACAGATATTACTTAATAGAACTTTGTAATTGAGTTATAATTTAAGTTGTTCGTATAGCGACTATCGAATATCGTGCTGTTTAAATGAAGAGAGAGAGAAGTCGTCGATAGAATTTTTTTTATCAAAAATTAAAATTTTTCTTTTTTTTATATTTTTGCGATTAAAATCTAAAATTTTATGAGTGTAGAACAATACAAAATGTTCCCAAATATTTATTCATGATGCAAACAACCTTTAATGAACGTAAGCATATTGAACATTCCGAGCCAAAATTGACACTTAACGGTTTTTTTCTCACTTAGTTTTTAGGTGATTAAGGTTCAAATCCGATTCAGTGAATTTTATAAAAATTATTATAAACATTTTAAGGTTTTTAGAACACAAATTGGAGTTGATTTACATACTAAATCTTAAAGTGTTCTTCTCTCAGCTCGAATTGTAAGTTCAGGAAGCAGAGTACAGATACACATACATGGCTCTCGCATAAGTTCTCTATATTTTCTTATTTCAATACTTTTTCGCCTCAAAATTTTATAAAAATGCACGAAGAGGCAGATCTTGGCTATCTATACGAATCCGTAATAGAAATACTTACTAGAGTATTTAATTGTGGGATTAGTATAGAGTGTAAGTCTTTCTAACATATTTTCAAAACAGATTATATGCATATGCTGCATACTCCATTTGAAAACTTTTCTTTTTTTATACCCTGAACCCATTGAAAATGGGAATTCAGGGTATAATGGTTTTGTGACAATAACAGGCAGAAGGAGGCGTGGCAGACCCCATAAAGTATGTATATTCTTAATCAGGATGACGAGCTGAGTCGATATACCATGTCCGTCTGTCCGTCCGTATGAACGCAGTGATCTCATAAACCACAGAAGCTAGAGATTTGAAATTTTAGATATATATTCTTGTATACCATACGCAGTACAAGTTTATTTTTTTTCTCGATAACTCGTCCAATTTCCATATTATCGATAACAATCGATATTTTGACTTTGTTTTTAAGCTATAACTTTAAGACCATAATAGCTTCCATGTCCCATGTCCCATGGGAGCTATAGGATATAGTCATGCGATCCGGATGATTCCAAAATATACAATGGCTTCAAACAGAAAGACGCCTATGTGCAAAATTTCAGTTCTGTAGCTTTAATAGTCCAGGAAATTGCGTTGAAGAAGAAGCAGCAGCAGCTGTGGTAGAGTCCGACGCACTGCATCAGAATTCCTGGCATATCCTTTGCAGAAGTGCAGCAGCTTTTGCCAGCAGAGTGATTAAACTGTTGGCGACTGCTAAATACGCTACTTTCCATTTTGTGTTACATTCGAAAAATTGTATTAAATTTAAAAATATTTTTCACAAAAATACAGCTCAAGCAAAGCCTATGTGATCAGCAAAAGTTCTCTCCTAACTCAGTTCAAATAGGATATTCGATCAGCATGCTTTGGGGCCGGGTGTGGTCCAGTGGCTAGGCAGTCAGCCTGGCAAATGAGGGGACCCCTGGTTCGGATACAGGAGAAACACAGATACACTAGTTATATACAACATACAAAAATACACTTAACACTAACACTAAAGATTTTTATAGAAGAGACTACGGATACAGATATTACTTAATAGAACTTAGTAATTGAGTTATAATTTAAGTTGTTCGTATAGCGACTATCGAATATCGTGCTGTTTAAATGAAGAGAGAGAGAGAAGTCGTCGATAGAATTTTTACCAAAATTCGAATTTTTTTTTCATTTTATATTTTTGAGTTTAAATTCTAAAATTGAATAATATGAGTGTGCTTGTGATATCAAACGAATTTTTTTTGGTTAAGGAATTGAACTTTTTATAGCAAAATGAAGACAGTAGACTTGTGAAACAACGCATACTCCACTAAATGTAAGCAAATACTTAAAAAAGATTTTTTTTTGCAAATGTAGCTATTCTCATTCATAGGTAGAGGTACCCAGACCCAAATATAATCAGCTGCATTAATTACAAAAAGCATTTATATTGAATGAGAAAAAATTAAAACTCCATTTAATAGCTTATTTCCTTAAGATGCAGCGAGGCTACACCTTAAGTTAACATATTCTGTTATAGTGTATATCGCACGCTGATAGAGTATAAATATAAAATATAACCTCAAAAAAAACTTAATTTAAATCAATATTTTATCATCATAAATTTTTATGTATATAAGACAAGTAAGAAAAATAGACTAAGATATAAGATATAAGTCTTAGTCTGCTTTCGTGAGGTATCACTTGTGTATTTTAATGCAATTGTAGTTTTTCTAATATCAGAACTAGATATCAGGTGTTTCAAAGAAGTTTAATAGGTGCGAGAGATGGACCGTAATCATTATAAGTTATATTATAAAAATCACATTTTAATGATTATTTTTGAGTAATTAATATAACTTAAAACATAATTATTATTTTTAATCAAAAAAAAATTAAAAATGATTAAAATTATTTTTTTTTGCACAAAAGACAACTCAACATCAGTCCACGGCTATTTTGTGAGACTTTTCATCAATATCATTTCAGGTCCTTGTAGAGGGGTGACAAAGCTACCTCCGACCTAAAAATTTAATTACCCTTGCAAGAAGGGGCGTGGCAAATCGCTATACACTGTATATTCTACAATTTTACATTTAAAGACCCAACAATTAAATTGAATTTACTAAATTAATATACTGTGGAATTCCTAGGTATATATAAAATAAGCATTTATATATTTACGGCACTCAGAATTTTTCCTAAGAAAAGAAGAGCATTATTATCGTACTATATTTTCTACATGGTCAACGTTGAGGACTTTTTATTTTATTCTCTATAAACTCTATATTTACTATATCTATTCTTCGTTCTATGCTTTGCTCCTTATTATTTTCTTGCTCTATTCTTCCGCATTCCTTCATTTCCTAATGCCAATCACACCGATTTCTTTAAGCATTCTCACATATTGGTAGGTAAATTGTTTTGGACACTAAACCCTTTTTAAACTTTTGCACTTTCTCACTTAATTCGGCTGTTGGCATATTTGCAGTTGTCTGCCATTTGCCGGGTTTCGCAGCTTACCGCAAAAAGCCCAAGCAAATTTAAACAACTTTTCTGTTGCAATTTTTACTTGTTTTTTTTTTTTTTGTTTTTCTGTCGCCTGTTTGTGTTTCAGTGTTGTCGGCATTGTCCTTGCTGCATTATCTGCATGGCGGACAACAACAAAAAAGCAGAAACAAAAACGTCGAGTGCCGGCACGGAAATAGATTATATTGTTTGGACCATGACTGTGCTGGCCTCCAGGCGTTTATGCCCGCCTACACACACACACACGCACACACCTTCAGTGCGAGAGTGCAAATCGTGTAGAGAATGGTTTTTTTTTGTGTTTGGCTGGTTTTGCACCGCAGTGACAGCAAAATGCCTGGCGAGCTTATCTCTGACACATTTTCGCGCCCACACACGTGAGAGGCGGCCGGCCACGCCCAGTCGATAACGCAATGCAGGCATATACTTTATAATTTTTATGTTTGCGGTAGAATTTGGCGCAAAAAAAGAAGAGGAGGAACAGTGGAATCCCCAGGCTCATTTAGAGCAATCCACAGCTGACCACAGCGACGGTCCGCTTGGGTTTGCCGCGGCGGGTGCCGAAATCCCGGCAAACTTCGAGCAGTCGCAGACCCTTGAGCACATGACCGAAACAAATCCGTTTCAGCGGCTTCACCGCCAGCGTCCTAAAGCTAATCGTATAGAGGAGCAGGCCGTGCGGAAAACGTTGTCGGTGATCCCACGAATAGGACAGCACGCCCTTGGTTCGCCTCGCATCCAACGGCGATGGATGATCATGATGGTTGCGCAGAGCTTCGCGAGATGGCGGCACCACTTGACCCTCCATCCAGAGGTCGGGGAAGATGCGCGTGAATCTGTGTGCCTGGACACCGGACTCGGTGACCAGGCGCACAAATTCAACCACAACTTCCGGGCTGACCTCCGTGTAGAGTTGAATGGAAATGCGACCTAGGCGCTGGCTCGGCAGCACGGCCAGATCGAAGTAGATAATCGGACGCAGCAGCTCCATGGGCGAGTGTACGGGCATCTTGGCCAATGGCAATGGCATATAGGAGCTATATTTATTGACTAGTTCATCCGAATAATTGTGATGTTCAATGGACGGAGCTGGACGCCAGGGACTAAACGTATCAACTTTCGACTTGACGCTCAGCAGACGGCAGCCCAAGCGAGTGTTGGCATTGATAATCAGGGCTGCATCCTCCTTGAACTTGTAGTTGTTTCGTCGAGGCACACGAAAGTCGGTATTAAAGCTATCCACACAGCCTTGTACCCTGTGAATTTCGTTCATGCGACGCAGCAGCGACAGATTGTTGCGAATTATATTCTGCTTGAGGGCCAGTCCTCTGTACAGGTGCTTGAAGTCCATCAGATTGCTATGATTAGTCATCTGCAATCGGGTACTCAGCGTCGACTTGATGGTCTTTAATATATTACGATCCATTCGTCTGCGATGCAGATCTCTTAACGTATCAAAGACTTGCACTTGCCGTGCCTCACTCGCCGTGCTGCTCCCGCCGTGAACTTCGTGGACCAGCTGCTTGAACTCGTCGTAGGTGGGCTGACGACGGTCGGGCAGCTTCCGATCGATCTGCTCCTCATGCCGCATCAATTCGCTGGCCAATTGATGCGCTCGCATTCGCCTGGCTGTGGACGAGCGCGCATTCACAACAAACCCCGAGTTCGTTGATTGGCGTAAGTTATTTGTATTCATCTTAACAATTTGCGAACGATTCAATTAAAACATACAACAACATAACGAGAGTTCTCTCCATGCGTAGTTGATACTGGAGATGGGATCGGAAAAGAAATTCGTTACCGACCCATCCCGTCCCGAAATAATTTTTGGTTTTCCCGCCCGATTGTCCCGACAATTTTTCATTTTTCCCGCGGCTTCCGACATTTCCCGAAATTTTTTTCAACATTTAGAACTCTTATAATAGATAATATTTTTTACTTAAAAATAATATTTTCTCAAAATTTTCTTCTCTAAGATGTGTTCTCCTTTCTTTCAAAATTCTACTAGAAGTAGAATACACCCTCTCACTCATTGTCGAAGATGTTGGAACATCAAGAACTTACCCAGCAAGCATTTGTAACAAAACAATTCATTGCATTGTTGTCAAAATAATAAAATATTTGAAATTAAATTTAAGAGGAGTTATATTAGAATTAATTTCCTCGTCAATATCATTCTTCTGTTCTTTGATAAATAGAAGCAATTTTATCGAATAATAATTTTTTGTATTGGGACCCGTGGGAATTTCGGGATCAAGCACTTATCCCAAACTTCCCGGACTATTTCACAAGCTGAAGAATAGAGGTGCCGAAATGTATTAAGGGGACATACTTTAAACAGGAATAGTTTAGCTGTCTTCCTTCTTATATCCTTAATAACTAGGTTACTATACCCTGTACCATTCGAGTGTGGGTAAGCTGAATATAGTAAAGACATCTTCAAATGGTAAAGGAGAAAGTCTTTTAAGCAGGAATTGGTAAAGTTTCTATATCCTCTCATAACTAGTTAATAACTCATATACCCTGTACCCTTCGAGTGTGGGTAAAAGGGTATGCTGAATGTAAACAAAGACTTCTTCAAATGCTAAAAGAAAAAGTACTTCAATCTAGAGTTTCTCATTGCTCATTTATCTCCTTAACATATATGTTGCTATACCCTGCAGCTTTCGTGTTGGATTAAAAGGGTATGCAAAAATATGGTAAGAGAATACGTCCTTTAAGCTGGAATCGATGTAGCCTCTACCTCCTCTCTTATCTCTTTAATAACCGATTTTTTATACCCTGTATTTTTCGAGTATGCTTGAAAGGGTATGCTGAATATAAGTAGAGACATCTTCAAATGGTAAAGGAGAAGGTCTTTTAAGCAGGAATTTACTCCCTTTCAAATCAGAAAACAGTTATTTATTTAATCTGAATATTTATTTATATTATTTTTAAATCTGAATACTTGATCAGAATACTAAAGAGAAAGATTCCTAGGTTCCATTTTCCTTAGTCACATATAGAACCCATATACTTGAATGATATAGTAAAAGGACTAGGATACTATTTTTTCTCTTACAACTCAATTTGTATACCCTGCACACACTGCAAGTGGGTAAAATGGATGCACTGACTATAAGAAAATGTAGCCAGACTGACTATATAGAGTATCAAGTTAAAGCTACTTGATGAAGAGTTGCTTAGCCTTTTATACCCTGTATTAAGTGCAAGTGGATTAACTGGGTATATTAGACTTGGCACAGTATATGTTGAAGACATATTCGATAGGTGATCAGGCTAAGAGAATGAATTCTTAGCCTTTTCTTCTTATATAATTCATAGATATCTTAACGCATAACCAACCCATAAAGGTGTCAAAAATGGATGCCATAAAAAGTATATATTCTTCAGCAAGAAGTTCAACTAAATTGCAGAATATAAAAGCTAGATATACCCATGATTCCCTCTCTCAAAGTTGAGTACAATATTATTTTCTTATTAAAAATCAGACAACTTATAGCATTACAGGGTATCTGTCATGGGCCTCCTCCACATCTAACTTAAAATCAGCTTGTAATACGCAGAATTTAAAAGCTAGATATACCCATGTTTCCCCTGCAGAAAGTCCATTTTCCTTATTATTTTCTTATTAAAAATCAGACAACTTAAAGCATTACAGGGTATCTGTCATGGGCCTCCTCCATATCTAACTTAAAATCAGCTTGTAATACGCAGAATATAAAAGCTAGATATACCCATGATTCCCTCTCTCAAAGTTGAGTACAATATTATTTTCTTATTAAAAATCAGACAACTTATAGCATTACAGGGTATCTGTCATGGGCCTCCTCCACATCTAACTTAAAATCAGTTTGTAATACGCAGAATATAAAAGCTAGATATACCCATGTTTCCCCTGCTGAAAGTCCATTTTCCTTATTATTTTCTTATTCAAAATCAGACAACTTATATTATTACAGGGTATCTGTCATGGGTCTCCTCCACATCTACATTAAAATCAGCTTGTAATACGCAGAATTTAAAAGCTAGATATACCCATGTTTCCCCTGCAGAAAGTCCATTTTCCTTATTATTTTCTTATTAAAAATCAGACAACTTAAAGCATTACAGGGTATCTGTCATGGGCCTCCTCCATATCTAACTTAAAATCAGCTTGTAATACGCAGAATATAAAAGCTAGATATACCCATGATTCCCTCTCTCAAAGTTGAGTACAATATTATTTTCTTATTAAAAATCAGACAACTTATAGCATTACAGGGTATCTGTCATGGGCCTCCTCCACATCAGCTTGTAGAACGCTTAAAGCAACATTTACAGCTTGAATGTTTTGCTGCGTTTGTCTGCTGCCGAGTCGACTGTCAGCCAGCTGACAGCTGAACCAAAGTTGAGTTGAATGGAGCGTTGGGCAAACCACGTTTGACAGCACCGCCGCACCACCAAACAGGCTGCTGCTGCTGCTACTGATTCCAGTGTACAGTTGGACGAACAGGAAAAAAGTCCAAAATCTGGCAGTCTGTTTCGGAGAATTTTCATGGCTCGGCTAATGATTTTCACGCTGTTCACATTCCGTTGACACTTGAACATTGAGAGAGCAGAGCGGTCCTTGGAGTGTTGCCTGTACAGGCAGACCGACAGACAGACAGACGGACAGACAGTGGGTTGTCACTTTAGTTATTGCATTACAGGAACCGTCTGCGTTTGATTATGTTGCACGTTCATGTTTCTACCTACGGGCACAGCTGTGCCCCAAACGCAACGCTTTTAATGGCCCCGACACTGTTTCCGTTGCAGCAGCAGCAGCAGCAGCAAGAACAACCGAAATGTTGACAACTGCAACATGCAACTAACGACAACCGGTCGGTGGGTCGAGCCCGGAGTCTCGTAGACTACATCTGTGCAATTTGCTAGCACTTGGCATCTCTCTCACTCTCTCTCTCTCTCTCCCACACACACTGTGTCTGGTTGTAATTGTGATCGGTGGCAGCGACTGTAAATGCTCGACAAACTCGCACGTCACGGCGCCATTTGTCCTTGACAGACGCCATTTAGAGAGCGTATTTCCAAAATGGCTGCCACATGCCGTTAGCCCTGCCAGAAATTGTGCAATTTGCAGCTGTCCATTGCCTCAATTTCGAGTGTTCGCGCTTTCATTAGAGTTCCTTTTTTGGCAATGCAGTGTTAGAAGAGCTCAAGAGGGGTATATTGGTTATTAAGGGAGAAAGGAAGCCAGAGTGGAAATCTCACAATGAACAATGTCATCTATATACATCTATTTATATTTGTAGCTATGTGTTCCTATTATACACTTGTTCTTCTATGGGAAAGAGAGAGAGAGAGAGAGAGAGAGAGAAAGAGAGACGGAGAGAGGGGAATGTCTATTGGTTTCATATATCCATAAGGTAACATATGCATATATCTATATATGTATATCTATATATTTACATATGCATACTCATGAGAGAGGAAGATAGACTGGGTTTAGAGAACAATATACAGCTATATTACAATATCTTGAAAAACTACGTTTAAAAATGTGTAAATTAGTTGATTGAGATAGAGAGAATACTTTCCGGTTATAATATATATTGATTGTAGTGCTGATATTAAATAAAGTCTAAAATCTAAATTGTTTTGATATATCCATGAGCTGATTGCATAATTACGTCAATCTATATATCTATCTTCCTCAAATATAATAATATATATAATAATATAACATGCATATATTATATATATTTTATATTATTTTTAATATATATAATAAATTATTAACATATTTTCCAATGGTCCAAAACTTTTCAGACTACCAATGTATATCTTTCAAACAGGTTGCAAAAAAACTTTCCACAAAAACCATCGAATTATTTTGCCAGCTATTTTTCAACTCTCCTATATTGCCCGAACAGAGTATTAAGCAGTTGATTTCACTTTTCTTGCTTGTTTTTACAATCATTCGCATGGATTTTTATATTTAGCTATTGTTGTTGCTTTTGCTTTTGTTGATGCAATATTTGCATTTAAATTCGAGCTAAAAGTCGAAAGTGTGGCTAAGCAGCTTATTGTAATACTCTTCTAATATCAATCAAAAAGTGCATAAAAGTATTTAATTTAAGTTTGTAAACATAAATTGAGCAAAGCTTTGATAAAGTTAAGGTATTAGAATTTGTGAAGTTTTGTTATTTTGAAATTTTCGGCTACTAATAAAAAAGTTGTTCAAGTGAATCAGACATTAAATGTGTATAGAACTAGTTTGTAATGTATGTTATAATCAACCATATGTATATATTATATATAAAATTGATCGAAAGAGTCTTGAAAATTAAGCCTTGGCTCATATAATGAAGTATATGAAACTCTTCATAGACTCAGATTTTTGTTATTCAGTTCAATTTCATATAAAAATATATCTAAAAAAAAATAATAATATTAAATAATACTAAATAAGATAAATAATAATAAATAAAAATAAATAATTATAAATAATATTAATTAAAAATACTAAAGTAAATAATAAAAAATAAAAATAATTAGTTATAAATAATAATAAATAGCAGCAAATAAAAATAATTAACTAAAAATAAAATTATATGAAATATTAATAATAATATATAATAATAAAAAATAATAATAAATAAATAAAAAATAATAAAAGTAAATAATAAACAATAATAAATAATAAAAAATAAAAATAAGTAAATAATAATATATATTTCTAAATAATAACATGCAAAAATAAAAGAAGTGTCAGAGCTAGTTCAATAAATACCCGAATAGTTTGTTCAAAAATATTTAATCCTTGAGCTTAAAGGGTATTTTAGTGTTCAGCTTTGCCTAATCTGCATACTCTAATGTCCACAAAAAATTACA
Organism: Drosophila gaucha; assembly: GCA_035045545.1. Taxonomy (NCBI): domain Eukaryota; kingdom Metazoa; phylum Arthropoda; class Insecta; order Diptera; family Drosophilidae; genus Drosophila; species Drosophila gaucha. Next base: position 1,879,230 of record JAWNOY010000286.1, read on the forward strand.
TAAACGTGCTGCTCAATTTTTAATGGCTTTGGCATTTTTAATGGGCTCGCGTGACTTAATTGGAATTATGCCGGCATGGAATTGGCTTTATGTCATTAACTAAATGCCTGCCAAACGGCCAAATGACAGCGGGTGGAGGGTCGAGCAATGTAGATGTGTGTGTGTCTGTGTGTAGGGTATGTGGGTAAGTGTGACAAAGGCCAGTTAGTTATATTTGAAGCTCAACAAACTAATTTTGCGCACATTTTGCCCGGCAGTCAAAAAGTCAAACACTATTTTGCATAATTTATGGTCAGGTCATTAGCGTGTTTAGAAACTGCAGCCACGGGCGAGACGAACAGACGGACAATTGGACGGACGGTGGCCCGGGGGGCCGACGGTTAACCGCAAGCAAACAAACATAGTTTATAATTAAAACAAAATGGCGCTGGCAGCAGGCCCCAATGCTGCCACATTGTCCGACCAGAGATAGAGAGAGAGAGAGAGAGTGAGAGAGAGAGGGACAGGCACTCACACTCACTGAGAGAAAAAATGCTGTTCAAAATGCTAAAATTCTTAAAAGCAACAAAATTTGGTTATTAAATATTCCTCAATTAAATATTAAACAAGGCATTGAATAAAGACGGTTCTAAAACGAAATAGATTAGCTTTAATTAGAAAATTATAATAATAAACTAAGCCTTGAAACTTGGTAAGAGCCCTAAGTTAACCATCATCTTCAACATAAATGGTTTAGTTGGGAAGGGAAAACTTTTGAGTCTGACCTAGATAAAAAAACACATAACTTAGACATATTGTGACTGGAGTTTCAAAATCAAGCATAAATGGCTCTAATTTATAAATTTAAAAGTTTAATTCTTTTACTAGCATTAAAAAATTTCATAAGATTCAAGATGTCATGAATATAGTTTTAAAATATAGTTAAACAGCTTCAGAAAGCGAACCTCAAATCAGAGAGAGCTGGATCGAAGTCTAAACTTATAAACTTACACCACATACTATTTTTCTTGAGCCAACAGTTCGTAATATGAACTACTATATAGAAGACTTAAGGATTAAAAGAAGCTCAAATTACTTTGTTCAATTCTAAAACCATTTACGTTGTAAACTTATAAATATTTCAGCAATATGAATACTTGATATACAGACTACTAAATTGAGGAAATTATTAGGAATTTCGTTCTTGGTCTAAGAGTTACAACCGTATTTGGATTTACTTCACGTTTGAATCTAATTTCAGCAGTTCATAGTACAATATTTCCTCCGACTGGTTAAGCTTTACGCATATCCAGCATTCATACTTATACTCCTACTCTTAATTCCATTCATGCTTATACTTCTTAAATATATACTCCTACTTAAAATCCTACTTCACCTTTAACTTTTACTTTTACTTATACTCCCAGTATTGCCCTTGTCCAAAACTTACTTACTGCTTTTTTCATACTCCTATTTTTTTTACTCCTACTTTTTTTCCTCCTACTTCTATTCATTCTTATACTCTTATTTATATTGATATTCATACTCCTCATCCACCTCTTCATACTCCTACTCATACTCCTGCGCATACTTCTACTCCTACTCCTACTTATACTCCTACTTATACTTATACTTATTAATTATACGTACTCCTACTCTTACTCCTACTTATACTTATACTTATACTCCTACATATACTCCTACTTATACTAATACTCCTACATCTACTCCTACATATAATTAAACTTATACTCATACTCCTACTTCTACTCCTACTTATACTCCCACTTGTACTCCTACTTTTACTCCTACTTATACTTGTACTTATACTCCTACGCATACTCTTACTCCTACTCCTACTTATACTCCTACTTGCACTCCTACTTATACTCCTACTTATACTCCCACTTATACTCCTACTTATACTTATACTTATACTCATACTCCTACATCTACTCCTACTTATACTCCTACATATACTTACACTTATACTCATACTCCTACTCATACTCCTATTCATACTCCCACTTATACTCTTACTTATACTTACACTCATATTTTTAGTCATACTCCTGCTCATACTTATACTTATACTCATACTCCCACTTATTCTCCTAATTATACTCCTACTTGCACTGCTACTCATACTCCCAATTAAGCTCCTTCTTATACTTATACTCATACTCCTACTTATACTTATACTAAAACTCCTACTCATGTTCTATTCCTACTCCTAATCATATTCACACTCCATCTCCTACTTCTACTCCTACTTATATTCACACTCGCAACTCCTACTCCTTTTTCTTGACTTACTTACTTGATAGTCCCACTCTTACTTATAATCCTTCTCATTTTGCTTCTCATACTTCTACTTCCACTTCTACACTTTCTCATTGTTCTAGTCTTACTTGTAATCCGACTCCTATTCCTGCTCCTACTCATATTGATACTCCTACTTATAGCACTACTCATTCTGCTACTCATACTCCCATTCCTATTCATACTTTTCCACCAGCTCCTCCTTAAAATCTTACTCATACTCATACTTACTCATACATACCCTCCCCCTACCATTCCCCATTAAAATCCTAGTCAATACTCACTGTAGATGTCACAGTGCTCGCCCTCGTAGTGGGTGCCAAAGCAGTCGCAGGAGATCCCCGCATAATGGTTGATGCAGCGGGAGCCGACAAAGCAGAGATTGTGATTCGAGGAGTCGCACATATCGGAGCAGCCCTCGTTGACGTTCTCGTGCTTTGTGGCCACCAGCGGGGCAATTGGCAGCAGATCGGATGCCGCTTTGCCAGAGCTGAGGACCACGTTGCGAATGCAGCCGACAAACGATTCGGTGATATATTTAACGCCATGCAGCTTCTCCTCGGACGAGAGGCCTGCGAATATGAATTTTCGAATTAGAATTTCACTTTTTGAGTGGAAAGGGGCTTAAAGTTCGGTTGGTCAACACACACACACACACACACACACACACACACATTCACAGAAGATTAATTAACGAGAGCAAAATATTTGAAAGCGGATTTTAGTTTTTGGCTGGCCTAAAAAAATATATATATATAAACACACACACGCACACATGCATATATGTATATATTGTGTACAGTACAAAAACATTTTGTTTACAGCTGAAAAGTTTTGATGGGTGCGCTTTAAATATTGTTTAATTAAAAAAGTTGCTGGCCCAAATGAGTTGATGTTTTTAACAGTATTTATGTTTGGGCCAACTGGACAGCAAAATTACACGAAAAATTAATTGGAAATTTTATCAGCATTTTTATTTATACGAAATTTATCTATAACCCTATTTGATTTTGTAATTAATTTCAGCAAAAGCTGCTTTTGAGCGCTCAACTAGTTTTTTTCTTTTTTCCCCCACAAATATTTTTGTTTGAACTGCTCAAAACAATTTATAAAAAATTTCCTTTACCAAAATTTTTCAATTGTTAAAGCCAGACTAGAGACTAGCTTTGCAGCACCTACTCTCCTACTCCCCCACCTCCTTTGCAGTGCAATCAATGACGCATTCTGTGAGCACTGCACGAGTTCGTCAAGAGTTTTTCAGCTTTTGAGAATGTCAAATAATTAAATTTTCACATGGCATACAAAAGCGACTCTCAAAGTCACACACACACATATACAAACACCTGCAAAATTCATACTATATTCAATAGCAAATGAGCAAGTGCATGTGTGTTGTATGTGTGTGTGTCAGAGAGTCGTCTATCGAATGCCAAATTCGATTTTCAATTTTCATTTTTAGATTTCCCATATCAAAAGTTTTGTTTTGTTAACTTGCGTATACCCTATGCGAAGTTTATAGGCTAAACAGAGATATATCGAGATATAGATATAGAGTAGATATATAGTATATGTAAAAGCTTATATAACCTCGAGCGATTATCTCAGGTCTATAGCTATGCCTGTTTGTCTATCTATCTATTTGCGTATGTATCAAGCAGGATATACCTCGATCTATCATATAAAAAATGGGCTAACAAGTTGTATAAGTAAAATCTATTAGTTTTTGAATATACCTTGGAATCAATCTCTTGCCCGACAGATGTCAAGAATTTTTGATTCTTCAAGAGTATCAAAATTAGTGTTGTTTCTATGAATGTCAATTAGATTCTTAACTATTTTCATCAAATTTGTTATAAGATAAGTATTTTTCTTACTGTAAGAGCTTATCTAGGAATTAGATATTAGAATTGGTTAATCTATAAAATTTCCGACCTAACAAAAAATCAATGAATTTTTGTGTTTAAAAACGAGTTTCTATTAACCTTCTATCTTCTTTTAGACGTTAAAGTCGTATAAATATATAAGATAAGGTTTAAAGATATTTCCGACCCATTAACTATTAATTTGTATAAATATATATATATATATATATATATATATATATATATATATATATATATATATAGTCCAATCCGGATAATTCGCCCCTTGCTAAATCGTAAATCTCAATAATTCGTAAAAATGTTGTCCTCGTTCGATAAATCGAATTCCTGTGTAATTCGTACAACGTGATACCCTTGCCATTTCGAATAATCGGGATTCAACTGTATATATAAATAAAAAATAACAAAAAAATCTGATTAGATTAATTTTCCCAAAATTGGTAACAGGATACTGCTCGTAATTGTTAATATGTAAATAAATAAATAATATATATATATATATATATATATATATATATATATATATATATCTATTTAAAAAAAATAAATATATTAAAAATAAATTACATTTCTATTTCTTGTCTTCTCTCATCTGCACGTTAAGATCGTAAATATATGAAACATTATTATCTTTTAAATTCCTACTATATATCATATATAGCAGGAAGCGATTGATAATGATTATATTATGTTTTATTTAAAAACAAAAATAGTTTAACTACCTTCGCCAATCTCAATTTTCTAAAAAGTTACGAACTCTTAAATAAATAGTAAATACCTTTTAATACCACTTTTAGCCATATCATAGAAAAAGCTGAAGCCTAAGCTTGCCTAAAATTGATTATCATATATGCTTATGTATATATATATTTAAGCATGCCAGGGTATTTAAGCTTCGTATTTTTTTTTTAAAGTCAGCTCTAACTCGCCTTTTTCAACTTTGCATGTTTCAATTGTTGCCGCAAAATCGTTCCATAGATGCAGGCGCTGGCTTTAAAAGGTGGGCTGCAAGCAGACAGCTAGCTGAATTTGTAGGCAAACACAGACACACAACACACACACACACACACACAGACAGCATATACACACAATTGATTTGGTTCTCACCTCCGACCAGCACCACCGATGGCAAATTCGTGGAGACGCCGTAGTTGTACTCGTGATTCAGACCTTTCAGATAGACCTCCTCCTGACTATTGTCGACGCGTGCAATTAATCTTGCCCCATGGACATCGATGCGCACCTGTGCAGCGAAAGAGAGACAGATATGTTATATATGTATATGTACATATATAGTATATATATAGTGGGATGTGAAGGATATGGTGCATAAAACCAATAAACCAGCTAGCTAGCTGCCTGCTGTTTGTTTGGGGGCGTGGCAGTCGCGAGAGCGCAACACACACACACACACATAGACAAATGATAAAAATTTATGAATTTATGCGTTTTGGCTCAGAGTTGAAGTTGCAAGCGTTGGGCGATAAATTGTTGTTGTTGTTGTTTGTTGCGCATGAAAAATCTACGAAAATGAATTGCAACTGCTGTGCGCACATTGCAGGGATCAGCTGAAATTCATTAGGAATTTGCGTGTTATTTATGAGTGTATGAGTATATGTGTGTATGTGTGTGTGTGTGTGCTGGCAGCTGGCTGGGTGTGATTAGTAGTGGATATGTTTGTTTTAAATATGAAAACACGCAACACGATCTGAATGCTACTGCTGTTCATTATTATGATGATGATGATGATGATGGCCGTGTGTTATTGATGATGATGCTGGCTGCTTGGACCAAATGGCTGGGTCCTTAAAACATTTCTAGCTCCTCGCCACGTCCGTTAGGTGAGTTAACAAAAGTTGTGCGTTCATAAATCAAGCTGCTTGCTTTGTTATAAAACTTTGATAAAGCGTTTTACACCAACAACAACAACACACACACACGCACACACATACACACTTTGCAATCTTACTAATTGCTAAATGAACATATGCTGCATGCTAATAGGCAAAAATCTATCAAGGCGACTAGTTGAAATACACTAACTCTGTGGCTGATAAGGGAAGATTGTTAGGAAATTTTTGAAATGTCTGAAAATTAAGGAAATATATGATGTCATTTATTAGCTAAGAATTTATAGTTCACATTAACAATTTATACACAAAAAGTGAGTTAAGCTATTTCTAGAATTTCTAGAATATCCTTTGACTAAAATATGTTTTCTTTTTATATGTTATACATTTTTTATGCGCAATCTGTTAGTCTGTGTTTCGTAAAAACTAAGCTAAATGTTAGTTTATAGTTTTATACAGGCTTTTGCCAAAGTTTTTTTGCTAACTCTAATAAAAATCAGCTTTAAGTAATTCAAAAATGTGGTTTTGCTTATGCAGTCGCGTTTGGATATATAGATAACTTCCTATGTATATATTTGGATATATTTGGATAACATCCTATGTAGTGAACATCTCGATATAGTAAACACCCAAATTTTTACACTTTTCTACTGAAGCCATTGACAGTTTCGTTAAAGCTATCGCATAAGCTGAGTACAACAATGCTGATTATGCTGGGTATACAAGCACTGCTTAGTCTACGCGAAAAAGCGGTTCAAAAGTCACTTTGTAAACTCAAAAAGCAAACATCATTTTACTAATTTGTTCAATAAACATACAATTATGTTTTCCTACAAATTTATTTTAATGATCTCTAGAATTTATAGACACAAAGTGTCTGTTTTGTGCAACAATTTTAACCCTTTCATAATGAACAACATTAAATACTGTGAACTGGCCTTGCAATAATTAGTTCACTATATCCAGACACAACTGTATATTAATTTGAGCTGAATAAACATAGCCTAAATCGAAGATATGCTTTTGCTGTAGCTTAACTCAAGGAGAAGACGAATTAAGTAGCTGTGTACCTTTTAGTTAGTTGCAAACGGCTTTGAAATACTCGTCCACGTTTTAAAAATTAAGGAAAAGTATTCATATGTATTGTTCTTAATGTCTGAATAGATTTTTGAGTAGTCTACCTTAAATATTTAAAAAAAAAATAATTTAACTCATGGAATTTCTTTTTTTGTATTATTATTTTTCTAGTTATTTGCAACTATCTTTTACTAAATGAAGCGAATTAGTTGATAGAATTCAGCGTTTTATTTACGAACTCAGTCTTGTTCGAACCCTATTTCTGACTTGTGTGACAACGCAAGGCTCCTAACTAGTAAGTCAAGGATATAACTTTTCTAGAGTATACCATATGTCCCATACTAGTTTATATACATCCCAAACTTCAAGTATTTTACAACAATTGGAGAGCAATAACTTGCCTTTATCTGAACAGACGAATAGATTCTTGACTATATAATCGAACGGACCTTCGAAAAGATAAACGGACTATGGGAAGGTCGTTAAACAGCTTATGAAAACGCTTTAAAAGCAACTTAAGCTGCAGCTGGGGGGTTTTTTGTCAATTCTATTATATATGGTACAGTCGAAACCCGATATTTCGAAATGCCAAGAGATCACATTTACGAATTACACAGGAATTCGATTAACCGAGAGTGAATTATTAACGAAATTTTACAACAATTTTATGAATTATTGTGGTTTCCGATTTAGAGTATGACGAATTATCGGGATTCGAATGTATAACAATTTTTCACTTTAAGAACAACCGAAGAAATTAATATCTGCTAAAAAAGAAAAGAATTATTGTATTATTTTTTTATTATTATTTTCATTTTAGCAAAATTCTTTACATCTGCTAAAACCAGGAAAAGATTTCAAAATGAGACCAATCCAATTTAAGAGTTACAGAAAAAAGTTCAATGTAATTTAACAGCTGCAGGGAAATGTTCTTAAATTAAATGGATCTCATTTAGGAATCTTAGCTACGTTTAAACAAATGTTATGAATTTAATAAAAACGAATAAAACTATTTATCTTTCTATATTACTTGCTTGATTTTCTAATCTGTTCTAAAATATGTTTTTTTTTTTTTAAATTTCCACATAGTTTAGGTAACCTCTTTAGCAATTTTCGCATGTCATTTCCATATGACAAGCCAGATAACACAGTTAATATGCTCACTAATTAGAGCGCAAAAGCTTCAGCCACAGCAATTACAGAAACAGGAGTGAGAACCTGAAACTTCAACTGCACTCGGTAAGCAGAGCAGAAATAAAACCTTGAAAGCTCAGGGAAATCGCAACAGTTGCAGCTCAAAGAGCTTGCAGCTGGCAACTGCAATTGGAGCTGGTTGGCAGCTAGTTAGAGATGCTTGCTGTCCCACTCACCATAACACTGTGCCATTCGTCTCGATTTAGGCTCTCGCCCACAGTGACACTCGTTGAATGCTTGCCAAAGACGTGTACAACCTTCAGCTGGCCCTTCTCGACAATCACATAGAGTGCATAGGGCTCCAAATTAATGCGATCCGGATTCTTAACATTGTGATAGACGAGCAGGCCGTGCGGCAGCCGAGTGCGAAACTGAAATGAAATCTCACGGCAAAGTCTGCAAAAAAAAGAAGAAAGAGAGAACAATTTATATAGTTTACTTTTTACAAATTGCGAACAACAAGAGCAGAGATAACAGTAAAGTTAGTTTTCAGTATTTGATGTGACTGCTTGCAATATTTTTTTTATCTTAATTCAATATGCAAATGCTGGATGTTTACACAAATTGAAGCTTAAACAAAACTTGTCTCTCAACTAGGCCAAGACGAGCAGAAAATCAAATTTCAAACAGTTTCAGCTTACAGCACTTAATTGCCAAAGCATTTAGGTCACAAAAATATTTTAAAGTTTACGACATGTTTGCTAATTGCATCTGCAACACTTTACAACCGAGTCTTTAACCCACTAAGAGAAGTATTTTAATTAAATGAAAATTTTCACTTGACAAAATATGTTGAAGAATTGGATAAAGTCGAAAACGTGTATTATTCTATAGAATTTTTCATAGTATATTATATAGAGTAGAGTATTTTTTTCTATTTCATAATTAAATTTAAAATTTTTTTATAATCTATCTTGCTATTTCCATTTATCTGACATTTTTTAGTCTTCTTTCATATTTTTTTTTTAAACTTTTGGAATATTTCTTTATAGAACTACTGAATTACCTAAGAAACTTGTTGATTATAGCTCTTTCCCTACAGAAGAAGCTTTCTTTTCCAGATTTTCCACTACTCAATGAACCTACGTTCATAGTTTCTTCTACATGAGTATATACACTGCTTGCCATTTGTATGGGACACCCCCTTAATCCTGTTTTCATTCGCCCACTGCTCCCAAGCCAAATATGCTAAAGACCTAATTTAAATTTTAGATTTAAGCTTATTTCATTATTTATTATTATTCAAAAGCTATATCTGATGACTTGTGCTCAACTATCATTCGAACGCTATCGAGCAATAATACAGTCAATTCTATAAAGAAATGCATTATTGTTCTTTAACAACAAAGAAATTATGTATTAATAAAATAATGTTGATAAGTTTTTCCTCAAACACAGCAAAAATAGTAACAAGTATTTTGATTTTAATATTTTGATTCTTTTTAAAAAATAATTGCTTTAATTTAAGTTATTCAGTGAATATTTGGTAAAATTTTGTTTTTAAATAATATGCTCAGTGAAAATTTTTGAGCCAAAACCCGAGAGCAAGAAAATATCTCGTAGAGAAGTTGAAGTTGCCGAATCACAAATGCAGTTGAACATAAATATACTATATAAATATACTATATACGGGATATTAGCTTTACCCCAGCGGGCAAAAAATAATAACGCTTTATTAAACTAAAGTATTTATTCCTAATTTCAAGTCTCTAGCTTCCATAGCAATATACACCTTTTCACTTCTTGAGCGAGCATAGAAACTATACTTTTTTTTTTTAAAGGAAGATACATTTAAATATACTTATTAATATTTCAAAGTATAAAACATGTTTTTGTGGTCTGATAACTCGTTGTAAAAGGGTATTATTAGAGCGGAGATTAGATAATCTAAATCTAAACTAAACAGTTGTTATTTTTTCAAATTGTTATTTATTTCAAATTGTAAAATGATATCGTATCAGTTGCTGCTGCTCTTGGCTATCCTTAACAGCTGTGAGTTTAAGGTATGTCTAAACAAATTGCAACTGTGCTGCTAATCGGGAAACTTCTTCAGCGTTTGTGGACCTACATATGAACTGTTAGAAGGTAGCTCATACAGCGAAGATGAAAGTAAAGTAAAGGTGAATTTTGGAATTATGAGGGTGGGTCGTAATAAAGTTGGCTTGACATTAAATACGATTTGGACAACATAACTATAGTAGAATATCGATTAACGGATACTCTAAACAATTATAATAATAAGAACTTCTTGTTAGATCGAGCTAAATATCTTGCACAGTATCAGCGGCAATGAAAGAGACTAAAAGCGTTTGCCCTTTAGCTTGTCAAAGACCCCTTTTATAGATCAGAACAAATTGTTCGATGACATTGTATATATCCTGCGATAAAAGATTGTTTGAATTTTTCAAGCTGCTAAGTCAAATACTTGCGATGGCCCAAAAACATTTACAAATTCGAAATGTGCAATGGAAGTCTTCCGGAAATACTTGCCGAAGGCATCTACAAGAAGTGGAGCTTGTATTTAAGTGCCAATGTAAAAACAAAGTTAATCTAATGAAAGAAAATACAATAAACTAGAGGGAAGAGCTAAAATTCAGAGTCTGAAGAAACCAAAACAATTCTAAGTCGTCCGATGCGGATGACTCCGAGATATATATACAATGACTATAGCTTTTAAACTCTGGGAGGAGTTTGCGTTGATCCAGACAGATAGACGGACGGGCGGAAGGACGGACGAACGGACGGACGGGCAAACGAACGGACGGACGGAGGGACGGACGGACGGACAGACGGATGGAGGGACAGACGGACGGACGGACGGACAAACGGAAGGATGGACAGACGGCAGGACGGACAGACGGAAGGACGGACAGACGGACGGACGGACGGACGGAAGGACGGACGGACGGAAGGACTGACGGACGGAAGGACGGACGGAAGGACGGACGGAAGGACGGACGGACGGAAGGACGGACGGAAGGACGGACGGACGGACGGAAGGACGGACGGAAGGACGAACGAACGGACGGAAGGACGGACGGACGGAAGGACGGACGGACGGACGGAAGGACGGACGGACGGAAGGACGGACGGACGGAAGGACGGACGGACGGAAGGACGGACGGACGGATGAGCGGACGGACGGACGGGCAGACGGACGGATGTGTCTATATGAACTCAGCTCATCGTACTGATCAAGAAAATATATACTTTATATAGTCGGAGATATTTCCTTCTAAGCGTTGCAAGCTTTTGTTTTGTTTTCCTGGGCAGCAAATATTTATTATTATTCCTACATTTATTTTTCTATACTTTTTGTTTAATCCTTTAATCAAAACTTTGTTTTGAAACGAAATTTGCATTCCCATCGTCACAAAAAGGAATTACGCCAACTTTATCTATCGCTACAAAACCACACGAGTAAAATGGAAAAACGACAAATACTGAAGATAAATTAAACAATAGATGTTTATATATTGACACGTGTGTCCAATTATAAAACATTTTGTTGGCGTGTGAAAACTTAGTATGTTAGTTTATTGCTAAGTTTATTAACAGAGTTGCTATATTAGAGCTGTGCATGAATGGAAGATTAAACACTTGTTTCTATAAAAGGTCAATTGGAAGTGCTACATTTACATTTAAGTTGTTCTAAACAATAGATAAACTGCCAATTTTCAGAAAGCACGCAAAACAGTTTTTGCAATAAACTAAATATTTTAAATAATTTATTAAAATAAAATAATTTCTATAGATTTTTGCTCACTTTGTTGACAAAGTTATCTAGATTTGAAGCTATTTCGATTTTTACACCATGAGCCCATTGAAAATGGATAAATAAATGTATGTAATAGCCAGATGGAGGTATGGCAGACCCCATAAAGTATATACAGTAAAAGATCCCGTGGGCGGACAGCCACGGTTTCAGTATTTTTGTCCGCCTGCGAGAGATGTCAAGGAATTGGCTGTGGAATAATCTCTTGATCTGAATCGCATAGTTCAATTTCACTTTAATTAGTAATATTAATTTCAATGTTGTTGTTTTCTGTGGGTAAAGAGCTATCTACTTTTAAAAAATCTTTAAAATTGTATTTTCAAAATTTTGAAATTAAACTTAATTATAATCTATTAAAAAGAGTTTTTTATCCGTTTGTTTAAAAATGTTAAAAAAAATTGTGTCCGCTTCCGGCCGGGGGAGCGTCCGCCCACGGGAACGGATTTTGTATGAAAATCATGCTAAAAATCTTAGGACTATAAAATTCCTCCAGCTACGGTAGATGTTTGCCTGCGGGAGCTGTCCGCGACTAGAGGTTTCACTGTATATTCTTGATCAGGACGCTGAGTTAAATCGATCTAGCTATGTCGCATTGATTTAGGAGGCTATAATAGTTAAAGATTTGAAATTTGAAATATATTTTCTTGTATACGCATTACAAGTTTATTTTATTTCTCGATAACTCAGTCTGTTTCTCTTTTATCGATAAAAATCGATATTAGTTTTTAAGCCAGAACTTAAAGACTTATATAAGCTAGAGACACCAGATTTACAATTTAGAGTTCTGTGATGAAAATAGCTTATAAATACTTCAGATTTAAGATACCTTTCCCATTACCTTCAAAACTGTAAAAAACTTCAGCTGACATAAAATTCACAAAAAATTACTTTAAAAGTTTTTCTGTATTAAAACGCATATCTTCTCTCTACTCTTCTCATTTTCAATGGGTTTTCGGGTATAAAAAACTGGTTTTCGACCAAAAAAATTGTTGGCTTTCTGGTGTTAAGGCACACATCAAACACATTTTGAGCTGAAAGGCGAACAATCTGGCAAATGACGCGCGAATCGCGGCTGTCGCTGTCTGTCTCTCCCACTCTCTCTCTCTCTCTCCCTCACTCTCATGAAATATGCAAAAGACTTCAAAAATGCTGCCCAACCAAATTGAGGTAAGTGTGTCGAGCGTGCCGTCAATATGCTGGCTGGACGATTTGGACTCGTGGGCCAGTCAGGTAGGCAGCCCGGTAGGCAGCCGCCCACTCACCTTAATTGAAATGTCTGTATGATGTCGCCGTCCATTTGGATGAACGTGTTGTTTTTGGCAAACATGAAGGTCTTGCCCTGCCCCGTTTCCGCAAACGTCAACTCTGGGCCGCGCTGCTCGATGGGCACGGGCGTCGTGCCGCCCACCATCCATCCGCCATTGTAGCCAGCGGGCAGCTGTGCCGGGCTCTGCGTGTAGCTGGCCAGCGATGATTCCGTGGTGCTTGGCTCTCGCGTGGTTGACAGCAAAAATGGCGGCAAAGTATCTGCGGGGCAGTTGGTTCTATAAACTTTTCTTTTACTTTTCTTTCAATGGCTTACGTGGTCCGCCAATGCAGTGGAAGAGGCACTCCGGCTCGGTGCTGAAGCGGTTGTGGGGATTACCGTCGCAACCACCCCAAATGAAGGTGGTGCATTCGCCGGTGGTTGGCTCGTAGCGCCACTTGTAGATGTACTGCTTGCACGGACCGGGATCACCTGGTCCGGTGCATTTCTCGTATTGCTTCTCCTTGGGCGCCTGCATCAAGGCAGAGTTGTTGCCGCTGCTGCCGCTTCCGCTGCTACCTGTGCTGCTGCTGCTGCCACCACCTGCATTGCTGGCCAAGGAGCCGCTGTTGCCGCTATTGCTGCTGCCGCTCTGCTCGTTGTTTGATTGGCCGCCCGCACCACCGCTAGGCTGGCTCGAACCACTATTGGCTGCACCGCTGCTGCTGTTGCTGCCGCCGGCGCCCAGGCCAGCGCCCAGGGCAGGTAAATTGGCATTGCCAGCGGCGTTGCCCTCACTTAAGCTAGCAACAATTGTGCCGTTAGAGAGGCTTAAGCCAGCCGCGGGGCACAGGTAGCTCAGCAGCAGAGGCAGCAGCAGCAGGTGCTTGCCACATTGCATCATCTTGCAAGACTTGACTGTGAAGGTGCGTAGGTGTTGCAATCGACTGCAAGAAAGAAGACAAATATATATTGAAAGTATTTACAATTTATGAAAATTTTTTTTTGAGCGTGTGGGTTTTGCCATGCAGAGGGTTTATGATTTTTATCCGGGTTCTAGCTCTAACAACTATAATATAATAGGAAAAGTTTTCAAATGGAGTATTGTTAGAAAGACTTACACTCTATACTAATCCCACAATTAAATACTCCTGGAAGTATTTCGATTACGGATTAGTATAGATTATCAAGATGTGTTTTTTTGTGCATTTTTATAAAATTTAGAGGCGAAAAAGTATTGAAATAAGAAAATAAAGAACTTATGCGGGAGCCATGTATGTGTATCGTATCTGTACTCTGCTTCCTGAACTTACAATTCGAGCTGAGAGAAGAACACTTTAAGATTTATGTAAATCAACTCTAATTTGACTTAACTGCGTATTATAAATATAAATAAATAGTGTTATTTGTGTTCTAAAAACCTTAAAATGTTTTTTTTTTCGAATTGTAATAACTTTTATAAAATTCACTAAATCAGATTTGAACCTTACGTTCATTAAAGGTTGTTCGAATCATGAATGAATGTAGTCAAAAACAGAGTTTGGGGAATATTTAGTACTTTATTCTACACTCATATTCTTATTAAATTTTAGATTTTAAACGCAAAAATATAAAATAAAAGATAAAGTCGATTTTTCGGGAAAAATTCTATCGACGACTTCTCTCTCTTCATTTAAACAGCACGATATTCGATAGTCGCTATACGAACAACTTAAATTATAACTCAATTACTAAGTTCTATTAAGTAATATCTGTATCCGTTGACTCTTCTATAAAATTCTTCAGTGTTTGTGTTAGTGTTAAGTGTATTTTTGTATGTTGTACATAACTAGTGTATCTGTGTTTCTCCTGTATCCGAACCGGGGGTCCCCTTGATTTGCCAGACTTAGTGCCTAGCCACTGGACCACACCCGGCCCCAAAGCATGCTGATCGAATATCCTATTTGAACTGAGTTAGGAGAGAACTTTTGCTGATCACATAGGCTTTGCTTGAACTGTATTTGAGTAAAATATATTCTTATATTTAATACGATTTCTCAAATACAATATAAAATGGAAACTAGCGCATTAAGCAGTCGGCTACAGTTTAATGAGCTGCTGCACTTCTGCAACGGATATGGAACATGCCAGGAATTCTGATGCAGTGCGTCGGACTCTACTACAACTGCTGCTGCTTCTTCTGAAGAACTGAAATTTTGCACATAGGCGTCCTTCTGTTTGAAGCCATTGTATATTTTGGAATCATCCGGATCGCATGACTATATCCTATAGCTCCCATGGGACATGGGACATGGGAGCTATTATGATCTTAAAGTTATAGCTTAAAAACAAAGTCAAAATATCGATTGTTATCGATAATATGGAAATCGGATGAGTTATCGAGAAAAAAAATAAACTTGTACTGCGTATGGTATTCAAGAATATATATCTAAAATCTCAAATCTCTAGCTTAGCGGAATGAAAGACGGACAGACGGACATGGCTTGATCGACTCAGCTCGTCATCCTGATCAAGAATATATATACTTTATGGGGTCTGCCACGCCTCCTTCTGCCTGTTATTGTCACAAAACCATTATACCCTGAATTCCCATTTTCAATGGGTTCAGGGTATAAAAAAAGAAAAATTTTCAAATGGAGTATGCAGCATATGCATATAAACTGCTTTGAAAATATGTTAGAAAGACTTGCACTCTACACTAATCCCACAATTAAATACTCTAGTAAGTATTTCTATTACGGATTTGTATAGATAGGCAAGATTTGCCTCTTCGTGCATTTTTATAAAATTTTGAGACGAAAAAGTATTGAAATAAGAAAATATAGAGAACTTATGCGAGAGCCATGTATGTGTACCTGTACTCTGCTTCCTGAACTTACAATTCGAGCTAAGAGAAGAACACTTTAAGATTTAGTATGTAAATCAACTCTAATTTGTGTTCTAAAAACCTTAAAATGTTTTTTTTCGAATCATAATAATTTTTATAAAATTCACTAAATTGGATTTGAACCTTAATCACCTAAAAACTAAGTGAGAAAAAAACCGTTAAGTGTCAATTTTGGCTCGGAATGTTCAATATGCTTACGTTCATTAAAGGTTGTTCGAATCATGAATAAATATAGTCAAAATACTGATATTTGGGAACATTTTGTATTGTTCTACACTCATATTATTAAATTTTAGATTTTAAACGCAAAAATATAAAATAAAAGAAAAATTCGAATTTTGGTAAAAATTCTATCGACGACTTCTCCTTCTTCATTTAAACAGCACGATATTCGATAGTCGCTATACAAACAACTTAAATTATAACTCAATTACTAAGTTCTATTAAGTAATATCTGTATCCGTAGTTTCTTCTATAAAAATCTTTAGTGTTAGTGTTAAGTGTATTTTTGTATGTTGTATATAACTAGTGTATCTGTGTTTCTCCTGTATCCGAACCAGGGGTCACCTCATTTGCCAGGCTGACTGCCTAGCCACTGGACCACACCCGGCTCCAAATGTTACTGATCGAATATCCTATTTGAACTGAGTTAGGAGAGAACTTTTGCTGATCACATAGGCTTTGCTTGAACTGTATTTGAGTAAAATATATTCTTATATTTAATACGATTTCTCAAATACAATATAAAATGGAAACTAGCGCATTAAGCAGTCGGCTACAGTTTAATGAGCTGCTGCACTTCTGCAACGGACATGGAACATGCCAGGAATTCTGATGCAGTGCGTCGGACTCTACTACAACTGCTGCTGCTTCTTCTGAAGAACTGAAATTTTGCACATAGGCGTCTTTCTGTTTGAAGCCATTGTATATTTTGGAATCATCCGGATCGCATGACTATATCCTATAGCTCCCATGGGACAGATTGGTTTCAAGAAATCTTTTAGTGGGAAAATTTAGATGTTATTAAAGTCAGAGATTTGAAAGGTGGACCATATACTTGTGTATCTCAGCTTCATACAAAAACAAGTAAGAACGCTCTAGTCGGGTCTGACCGACTACAAGATCCCCTGAACCAAGTCCGAGGCGGTGTTTTAAACAATCTAGCTTACATATTTTATCTGTACATATTACCTTCTGCGCGCGCACACACACACACACACACATATATATGTACATACACAAGCACGCGCACCGCTTACTGCGTATATGATTTACCGGCTGCGCTTGGTCAGCATTCTGGGCAGCATTACGAAAAATTGATTGTTTAATAACTTCGGTTCTAGATCTACTTTCCTAATGAAAATTTCAGGACATAATATTGACACCAAAAGGTGTATATATGCGAAATCCCAACTCCATAGTATTTGACGTTTTTTCCACTTATGGGGCTAATGGGGGGAGGTATCCAAAATTTAAAAAATTAATTATCTGTATTTACATCACAGAAAAGAAAAGTTATCAAATGGAGTATGCAGCATATTCATGTAAACTGCTTTGAAAATATGTTAGAAAGACTTGCACTCTATACTAATCCCACAATTAAATACTCTAGTAATACTCTAGTATAGATATCCAAGATCTGCCTCTTCGTGCATTTTTATAAAATTTTGAGGCGAAAAAGTATTGAAATAAGAAAATAAAAAGATCTGTACTCTGCTTAATGAACTTACAATTCGAGCTGACAGAAGAACACTTTAAGATTTAGTATGTAAATCAACTCTAATTTGTGTTCTAAAAACCTTAAAATGCTTTTTTTTTCGAATCATAATAATTTTTATAAAATTCACTAAATTGGATTTGAACCTTAATCACATAAAAACTAAGTGAGAAAAAACCGTTAAGTGTCAATTTTGGCTCGGAATGTTCAATATGCTTAAGTTCATTAAAGGTTGTTCGAATCATGAATAAATATCCTCAAAATACTGATATTTGGGAACATTTTGTCTTGTTCTACACTCATTAAATTTTAGATTTTAAACGCAAAAATATAAAATAAAAGAAAAATTCGAATTTTGGTAAAAATTCTATCGACGACTTCTCCTTCTTCATTTAAACAGCACGATATTCGATAGTCGCTATACGAACAACTTAAATTATAACTCAATTGCTAAGTTCTATTAAGTAATATCTGTATACGTTGACTCTTCTATAAAATTCTTCAGTGTTTGTGTTAAGTGTATTTTTGTATGTTGTATATAACTAGTGTTTCTGTGTTTCTCCTGTATCCGAACCAGGGGTCCCCTCATTTGCCAGGCTGACTGCCTAGCCACTGGACCACACCCGGCCCCAAAGCATGCTGATCGAATATTCTATTTGAAGCTCTTGAAATAATTATTATAAAATAAATATCTGCCAGCTTTTCTAATCTTCAGCATTTGCAGCCAAAGTCTTCCTTAAATATCATTTAGCTGTCATTTTTTTCTCGCATAATTAATAAACGTGCTGTCTCTCCTCCTATTCCCCTTCCTCTCATTAGTTTTTCTGCAAGTCCCAGCCCTAATAAGTGTGCTACGGGCAAAAAATGAAGTTGTCTGCTGTTATATATACTCGCTCGTCTGTGCCTCGTGCTCATTAGATTTGTGGTAATTGTACTATAAATTCACTGAGGCAATTTACTGGCTCGTCACAGCAGCCGCACAAAGAAGCTATCACAGCTTATGATTTCAGCTACTTGTTACCCACTGTGTGTGTGTGTGTGTATGTGTGTGTGTGTGTGTGCTGAAGCAGTTTACTATTGTCATGGCGCACTATAAATCCCATTTACATCATCATGCTCATCATCATCAGTCAATGTCTGGCTGAGAAAATGAAGCGACGTTGCATTTCTTGCTGGCATTTAACGAAAACGAACTTCCGCCGGAAATGTGACAACACACACACACACATATACACTGCGTGTGTTTAAGCTGAGCTGATTTACAAGTAGCTTATCGTCGTGGAAAAAACTGTCAAAAATTCAAAAATAATGATCCGAAGGAGCTTGAACTAAATGCCCAAAAGTCTGGCAACGACGAGGTGTCAAGCGGAAATGGTAAAGAGGAAAAAAGGCGGGGCAAAAGGATATTAAGTTGCTTGGCCAAAAAGTTGAAAGAGTTTTGCATAACGATACTTTCATAAGCATTTTTTAATTGCGGCTTTAGCTGCTGTCCATTTCCAGCCATGAAAAATGAGCATTCCCAAACTTCATGCAAATTAATAAACCTCAGAGGAAGAGGGAGAGAGTGTGAGAGCGAGATAGCTAGAGCTCGTCAAGAGTTATTGATGCAGCACGTACACTTTTCCAATGCATACTCAAAAAACTTTGCTCGCTCGCTGATTTGGGTCAACGAAGCGCGAAAGTTTACCTAACTTTGGGTTTCCTGCCTCGCTGTGTCGTCGTGCATATGTGTGTGGGATTTGCCTAAAGTGCATTAATGCCACAACACGTAGCCGGAACGCTAAAGATAACAGCCGCTACCTGCGAGGGCTCCCTCTTGGCCACACGAGACCCGATAAGTAAGCTGCAGCTGCAGGTGTGCGCTTCAGGTAAACGGCACCCCAAAGCATTGCACATGAAAAATCACGAGCGGGCGCGCTTGGGGTGGTCAGGCAATGCACAAAAAAAGGATAAGGTAAGGGGTTACCTGTTAGCGTATAAAAGGGGTGGCAGGAGGCACATCCTTACACATTCAGTCAGCAATCGTCATGGAAGCAACAACTGCCAAAACCGCCTACGCTTTGTTCCTGCATCGCACTGAGCTGCAGCGCCGCAAGCTGCACTTCGCCAAGATGTCGCAGACAAAGATTTGGTTGACCAGCGAGCTAATTGCCAAGGTGAAACAGCGCATGGACACCTGCAGCTACGAGGATCTGCAGATACTGGTCAGAGAGCAACAGTTCAAGCGGCTGCTCGAACAGAAGCTCCAGCATCGGGCCAAGCAGCTCAAAGCCATCGCCAAGCAGAATCGTAAGCTGAAGCTGAAGCGTCTACAGTGAAGCCCAACAGAGACTACAGTGAATCATCTAACTATTATTTAGTTCAACTAACGACAAACAAGAAATTCAATTTCTTGTGATCAAACCTGACAAGTTATTTTGTATATAAGTAACGACTTTTGTAACTTTAAGAAAAACATTATATATCAGTATTATAATAAGATTTTATTTAAAATATATTTCTATAAAACTAAAATTGAACCATTTGAGTATTTTCCTTCAATATTTTTAACTTTCAGATTATATTTAGATCTTTAACTGATCTGAACCACATATTTTGATCTCTCAAAAAATCAATTCTTTTTTTAAATATATTTTTATTTCGAATTTTTTGGTTCCAAAAATGACCGTATTATTACAAACACATTAGGTTTCGAACCCTATATCTGATGAGCTATGTGCTGGTCTACTATAATGTAGCTACACATACAAAGTTGTGTATATACGAGCCCTGACCACTATTAATTCGTACGCCATGTTTTTTTTTTGGAGTTTGTGCAATGTTTAACATATGTACGATATTTTCTATGTCACTTCAGATAATTAATGTAAACATATTTTTTCTGAAAGATCATTTTATTACGTAGTACGCAGTACGTCTAACAACAACAAAAATAGCAAAATTCAATTTTCCAAATAACTCACTTAATTTATAACAAAAATGTGACCACTATTATTTGATTTACTATTTTACTAAAAAACAATGAATTTATAATTTTTCTCTACTTTATATTGAGTAACATCACCTTTGACCTTGGACCTTTAAGCCACATTATCAACGTGTTGGCATTGTTTTAATTAAATTTTGACATTGATGACAGAATCCCAAATATCATGCAAATTCATTTTTAATTCAGAAAAGTTTCTTTGAAGTTACTTTCTTAGCTTTCTTTTCATTGTATTCCATATATGTTCAATTGAGCTATGATCTGTACTACTTGATGGTCAATCGAGGACTTCAATTTCGTAATATTCCTGCCAATTTTTAGTGCACTTGACAGTGTGAGATGATGAAATGTGAATTCACTATAGACTGCGAGTCTTGCAAATTTTTTTTCAATATATAAAAATATATTTTTCAGTTTTGACTGTCCCCTTAGTGAAATGAAGTTTTCCTATTTGTTTGCCAGGCATAGATCCCCACACCAACTTGGCAGTCCTTTTAAAGTATTAAGAATGACTTTTCTTCAAGAATCACCCACACTCAGATCACATTTAGCTTCATCGATAATTATGATAGAGTTTCATTGCCTTTAAGTCCAAGTCCAAGTCAAACGCTTTGCCTTAGCCTTCGAGAAAGTTAAACAATTGCATTTGTTACATAGGTTATCATAATACATACTTTATAGAATCGATATGCAATACTTCTCAACTGCAGTCGGGTCTATTCTCGTTTAACACCTATTCAATTTTGTTTGACCTCTCAGAGGCCACATTTCTTACAGATTGTCGACGATAAGTCTTCACTAATATGGCTAGAGCTCGTTTTCCGCAAGCTGTTAGTACAGATTTTCGGCCTCTAATGCCTATTATGCTATCGACATTTCCATTTTTCCTAAAACAGGTTATAATTCCTTGAACTGATGACTTTGACAGACTTAACTCTTTGGCAACTTTACCAAATTTCCTAGATTTATAATAGTCAATAATTAAAGTTCTTATTTCTCATCGCTTATTGCCATCGCTACCTAAGCTTGACTAATTTCAAGCAATAAGATTTTTTCCTATTGTGCATTGTATTACTGTTTACAGATTACACCTAGATACTAATTATATTAGTTTGTTTTAATATTTTTTATCATCCTTCAATTCGAAACTTAGCCAATGCACCGTACGAATTAATATTGGTCACATTTCTGTTATCAGTTAAGTGTTATATTTGGAAAACTGAATTTTGTTTTATTGTTGTTGTTGGACGTCAGCAAACTTAAGCATATATAAATTTAAGAGAATAAAATTATTTTTCAGAAAATAATATATATTTATATGATTTATCTGAACTAACATGGAAACATATCGTATGTTAAATATTGCACAAACTTCCAAAAACAATTAGCGAATTAATAGTGGTCAGGGCTGATGTTACAACTATGTATCTGTAGCTACATTATGATATAGTTCCAATAGGATTGTCAAATTATTTGCTTTTAGACTTTGTAGACAAGTACATAACTCATCAGATAAAGGATTGGAACTTCGAATCCTAATGAGTTTAGTTCCTACGAATACGATCAATTTTTAAACCAAAAAGTTCGAAATGAAGAGAAAAATATTTAAAAAAAAAAAATAATTTTTTTAAAGAGCAAATTATGTGGTTTGATGTATCAAAAGCAAATGAACAAACAGTTCAGATGAGTTTAAGATCTAAATATAATCTGAAAGTTAAAAATATTGAAGAAAAATACTCAAATGGTTCAATTTTAGTTTTTTAGAAATATATTTGAAATAAAATCTTATTATAATACTGATATATAATGTTTTTCTTAAAGTTACAAAAGTCGTTACTTATATACAAAATAACTTGTCAGGTTTGATCACAAGAAATTGAATTTCTTGTTTGTCGTTAGTTGAACTAAATAATAGTTAGATGATTCACTGTAGTCTCTGTTGGGCTTCACTGTAGACGCTTCAGCTTCAGTTTACGATTCTGCTTGGCGATGGCTTTGAGCTGCTTGGCCCGATGCTGGAGCTTCTGTTCGAGCAGCCGCTTGAACTGTTGCTCTCTGACCAGTATCTGCAGATCCTCGTAGCTGCAGGTGTCCATGCGCTGTTTCAACTTGGCAATTAGCTCGCTGGTCAACCAAATCTTTGTCTGCGACATCTTGGCGAAGTGCAGCTTGCGGCGCTGCAGCTCAGTGCGATGCAGGAACAAAGCGTAGGCGGTTTTGGCAGTTGTTGCTTCCATGACGATTGCTGACTGAATGTGTAAGGATGTGCCTCCTGCCACCCCTTTTATACGCTAACAGGTAACCCCTTACCTTATCCTTTTTTTGTGCATTGCCTGACCACCCCAAGCGCGCCCTCTCGTGATTTTTCATGTGCAATGCTTTGGGGTGCCGTTTACCTGAAGCGCACACCTGCAGCTGCAGGGTATAAAGTAGAATGACCAGGATAAGACCCTTTTATAATTTGAAGTGTTTATTATTTAATAGCGCAGCCAGCTTTATGTCTAAGATAATAAAATAAATCTGCGCGGTAGAAAACAGTTAATTTTTCAGTCAGGCTAGTTCTTTTACAATCGATGGTGTCAGTTCAACGGATTCCATATGGATTCCAAAATGGTTTGGGTTTCACAAGGACTGATCAATTCATACAAACGAATTGTACAGCTGTGTTCATAATAATAGAAACGCGGTTGAGTTTCATGAAGATGGTTGAATATTTAATGATAAATGTAAAACATCGACATGAAATAAGGATAATAAGAATCTTAACATATATTTTAGAATAGCTAAAGCAACTTTAGCTATACATTTTTGTTATTTTCCCAAAAGGACTTAAGGAAACAATGTTTGACTGCTCATTCAAAAAGGAACAGCTACTTAAAAATTAAAAATTTGGAAAAATTTTAGTTAACCTGAACTTAAATATTTTTATTTTATTTAATAATATTTTTTTATTTACTATAGTGTGGCAAGGATTAAGAAATATATGTGTTTGTATGTATTTACTACAGTTATAAATTAGCTATTGAATAACTTCAGTTTTACACTGATAGGCATATATATTTTGACATATCGAAGTCTCAGTTTCTTTATTATAGGGAAATTTTAATTAATTTTTTATAGGTAGTTATAATGTATAAACAGTTTTTAATTTTAATATTGCATATTTATTTTTTAAATAAAACTTATAATAGATAAATTCATGGATGGCATAAGTATTTTGACAGCATTTTGTTTGACCACTAAATGAATATAATATATTTTATAAATTAAATTTCAATTAAAAAATATGAAAAAAATATATCTTACTGTGGTATATATGTCTTTTAGAGGTGATTCAGAAATTAATTTACAGGTTTAGATTTATTATCTTAATATCCTAATAAATCAAATATCTTCATATACAAGCATAAGCATAAGAACTAGTCTACATTTTGGGAGAATCTTTGGAGGTGTTTAAAACCGGAAATCAAAATGGTTTATGGATGGATAGACTTACAGAAGATTCCTGACTAGATCAATGCAGCTTATCATCCTGTTAAAGAATATGAAGAGTAAACCTCTTTCTCATTCTGTAGTAGAGATGGGCGTCGGGATCGGGATTTTCGGGAATCCCGCCGGTCCAGAAACATTTTTCGGGATCGGGCGGGATGGGAAAAGTCCGGGACGGTTGGGATAAGTGCTTGATCCCGAAATTCCCTCGGGTCCCGATAAGAAAATTATTAATAGATAAAATTGCTTGTATTTTGAGAAAATATTATTTTTAAGTAAAAAATTTTACCTATCATAAGAGTTCTAAATGTTGAAGAAAAATTTCAGGAAATGTCGGTACCCGCAGGAAAAATGAAAAATTTGTCGGGACAATCGGGCGGGAAAATCAACAATTATTTCGGGACGGGATGGGTAGGGAACGCATTTCTTTCCCGATCCCATCTCTATTCTGTAGCATACTTTTCATACAAAAACACTGAAATCTCATAGTTTCAGGCTATGATAATAAAGTTATAATTAAATCTCACTCTTCATAATATCATCAATATATCTTTATGCAAAATTAATAATGCTAATAATAAGGGCTCAAGTAACTTATATATATTTTTGTATGCATATTATATTGCATCTTAAAAACAAATTAAATGTTGAGAGTTGCGTGCGCGTTGCTTCGTGGTTTCAAAACTTTTGCCTTACATTTCGCCCAGCTCAGTGAGTATGCAAAACGTTTTAAGTTATGCGCGTGTGTGTCCCACAACACACACACACACACACACACACGCATAAGAACTGCAGTAATAACAGCTATAACAACAGAAACAGCTCGAAGGCACCGCCCACGCCCCCCACTAAATTGCACGTTTTAAGGCAGGCGTTGACGCCTTTGCTTGGCAACAAAAAAAGAAGATGAAGAAAGTACGCGGAAAAGTTGTGGAAAAACGAAAAGCGAGTGAGGAGAAAAGGGCAAAGGAAAACTGAGAAGCCAAAAGCGAAAGGCGAAGGCGAAGGCGAATGCGAACAA
Source organism: Drosophila gaucha (assembly GCA_035045545.1). Taxonomy (NCBI): domain Eukaryota; kingdom Metazoa; phylum Arthropoda; class Insecta; order Diptera; family Drosophilidae; genus Drosophila; species Drosophila gaucha. The sequence goes on from JAWNOY010000286.1 coordinate 1,904,656, forward strand.
ATGAAAGCAAGTGAAGTCAAATTAAATTAAATGACAGATGTCTGACATTTTGATGGTGTGTGTGAGTCTGTATGTGAGTGTGTAATATAAACACATGCAAATAATACACACACACACACACACAGGCAGCGGGTGTCAGGCAACATGCACATGGACTTGCCCTCCAAGAACGCGGCTCAAGTGGCGTGGCCTCTCATTGTGTTGCAGTTGCAATTGTTGTTGCTGTTGTTGTAGTTGCAGCATGTCTCCAAAGTGTTGCCCGCGTAAGCGTAATGAATTAAAATAACTTGATTGCTTCAAATTGAACGAATTGTTGTCACAGAGAGCGAGAGAGAGAGGGAGAGCGAAGTCTCGAGAGTCAGAGTCTCGCTTTGGTCTGCCACTTGGCTGACAGCTCTAAGAGAACTCAGCGGAAACTGCAGCAGCTACGTGACTGTATATGTGTGCGTGTGCGTGCATGTATAAATATTTACTGAAATTTGTATATTAAGTGACGTCGAAAGCGGCGCCAGTTGCTGCTGCTGCTGTTGCTGTTGCTGCCATTGTTGTTGTAGTTGTTAGCAATGGCATCAGTAGCGTGAACTCATTCACACACACACCAATAAACCACATCTGTGTATGTGTGTGTATGTGTGTGTGCTATAATAGAAGTTACGCTGCATGAATGAACGCCACTAACTGTGTGTGTGGGCGTGGCAAGAGGGAGGTACAGAGGAAAGAAAGACAGACAGAGCAGATCGTTAAAGAAATATCGTCTCTACAGGCATATAGAGCAACAGTATGCATTGACTAAGAAGAATATTTGTATATCTGACAGGCTAAAGTTTAAATATTTTATAGAAAATGAAATTACTGTCTTAAGGGCTGACATGGATTGATTATAAATTACTTTTAAGGCAAATTCACATCGGAGTTTTATTGAAGCATCTATGCCCATTTGAAGACTTCTAAGTCTAGTCTTTTAGTCTTCTTCTTCACACTTCTTATTCCATATAATGCAATCCCTATTGCTAGCTGGGAACTCGTCTTTAAAAAACATATGAGAGTGTAGCTTAGCTAAAAATAATAGCTTGAATAAGTTTTCTATTACTGCCTTTCCCTCAATAAATCAAAATCGGCTGCGTAATACTCGTTCACGGTCCAAAGACAGATAAATTGATTGCCTTGGTATATCATTCATAGGTCTATCTGTAAAATATATCCAGCAAAACTTGTTAAATCCATGTTTAAAACTATGGTAGATACAAATAAAAATATAAAACACAAATAGTATAAAATAAAAATAAGTATAGATTCCCAACTCCAAGTCTTAGACTTCAAAAAGGCATTTACAGAAAAACAGATATAGTATTTTCCGATTTGCCACAATAAAGTAGGCGCATTCAAAAAATCTTAACACCTTTTAAGAAGGGGGATATTTATACAGTCCAATCTCGATAATTCGACTCCCGCTAAATAAGTGAAAGTGCTTTAGATGACTGTGCTTGGGCAAGAGATACACTGCAGTCTTCGCCAAGCTATTGGCTTAAGTTTTCAGCCATTCAAAAACTTGATTAAAAAGCTAATCTTAGCACTCCTTATATTAATTATAATATAATATATACAATATTCTAATATATTTATTAAATTTAAACACATTTCACATTTTAATAAAAATTATCCCAAAAATCCCATATACAGTCGTAAAAAATGCAGTCACCTTGAAAAAAATTAGTTTTAATTCCTGTGTGAATCGTGAAGAATATAATCCCCTTGCCCTTTCAAATTATCGGGATTCGACTGTAGTAAATATTTCAAATATCAAGGCCAGCAAAACGAATATTGCATAAAACCATTATACGCCTTTAGTTTCGTATTTAGTATACCCTTGCCTATACCAAATTTAGGTCTAATTACACAAAGCTGATATTCAAGCTCAAGAAAAAACCAGATACTACTGGAGCTGTGTGATATAGTAGTCCGATCGGCATGATTTCCACATATAAAATGTTTGCAGAAAAAGAAGCTTAGTGCAAAATTTCAGAAGTGATGAATTTTCTAAGTTTCGAACTAGTTTCAATTTTTTCAAGCCAATTGAAGTAAAATTCAAATTCCAAATTAAAATGAAATTTTTAATATAATATAAATAATAAATTTTGTTTATTTTTAGCTTGTGTTTAGCTAAGATATGGCTACAATTTTAAACTAGATTACAGTTTTAAAAGACATTAGAAGATAATTTTTTTAGATTTAAAGCTCAGACTTAGGCAAAGATACACAAAAAATATTGGCATCGTTGTTAGCATCTACTGCACTGCTAATTATGTGAACACAGTTATATATTTACCAAAAAACATCTCTTGTAAACATAATTAGAATGATCTAATCAATATCTATTGAAGTATATAATTGAAGTTATATAATTCTCTTAAGATCTACGATATTTTAGACCAATTGGCATTAATGTTTTTTGATTTGAAGAAAATTAAATATAGAAATCAATGTGCAATAATAGTTTAGCTAATGTATATAAAAATAGAAAAAAATTGTTATAAATAATAAATACTTTTAACTTATCTATAAGCAAGTGTAGCTGAGATTCATTTTTACCAAGTATATGCTAAGACAATATGGGACTAGTTCGCTTGTTCCTGCTTAGCCACTTCTATAGAGAAGTTTATTTCCCAATTCATAGACCTACGCTTACATAAATATTATGTGCTTTCATCTCATTCAGATTGCACTTATTGCAGCTTCACTGTGTGCACACAAATGATGTTGCTTAAACTAAATTAAATGATTTTCAAGCACTTAAAAAATATGATTTAATAGCATTTACTTTTGCCGTCGCTCGCTTTCAAAGGCACAAAACTGTTCCATTAAATTAAACAATAAATGTTTAAATTATGCCAAAACTTGATGCAAGTCACAAGCACACACACACACAGAGACAGACACACACATGGGATAGTCAGAAGTTAGAATATAGTTTACACGGATCGCTGAGCTCGACTTTTGTGCTGTGTATTGGCATCTCGCTCGCACTCTCACATGTTTGCTCATTCATTTGTTATTGCATAAATAATTATTGTTTAATTTGCTTGCCTACTTGCTGGAGTGCAATACATAAGGACTTTGTAATGAAGCTGTTTGTTTGCCCGACTGACAGACAGACTGACAGTGCAATGGCCCAGACAGCAGACGAGAGCAAGCGAGAGGAAGAGTGTGGGAGAGAGGGAGAGGGAGAATGGGAGCTGCTGCTGCAAACGAATTATGCAAATTCTGTTGAGCAGTTTTTAATGTGGCTGGCGTGCCAAGCATTTTAATGCAGCTGACTATATTACGGTTATTATATACATATATATATATATATATATATCTTGTTTATAAGCATAAATAATTATACACTTGCCTTAAACGGGCTGGCAGCACGTTTCATGTCATAACTTGGCCATTGACTGGGCCCAGTTGCAGCAGCTTCTATATATCTTTACACACACACACACACAGAAAGCAATCTTGTAATTGCTTTGCACTTCTTCACAATATTTGTATATTTATTTATGGCTTGCAACTAACAAATATATAACAATTGTATTTGTTTATGCACTGGCAAAATACTTTGAACAAACATTTATTGAATTTCACTTTTATTTACTTTAAGTTTATTTAATGAACATTCAAAAGTAATTTCACAGACATCTTTATGAATGTTGGCTTTTCATTGAATTTACATTTTTATTACATATATATTTATCTACCTTTTATTTGTATATATATATTTCCATCTACTTATGCTACAATAGTTCGCGAAGTTAAAAGAGTGTTTTGAGTTGGTCTATATGAACGCAAGGAAGACTTGAAATTTACAGCATTTAATAATGTGTACCATAATTTTGGATACGCCCACTGGGGCATGGCTAGTTGAGTAATAATATATCTTTAAGGACATGAATTTGGAATACATACTTATCTATCCAACCCTTAAATACAGAAAAAAAAAGTATTTTATATAGCTACGCCCATTCCTCAAAATATCAACAAAATCTTTGTTTTCACTTCTACTGAGAACGTAGCAAATCGGAAAATACTATAAAGTATTTGGAATAAGTCGTTAGACTTGAAATTTGAATTACTTATCATACATATTTTGAGATATTTTTTTTTTTTATTATTTTTGTTCTTTATTTGCAACTGTCGTATGAGGACATCAAGCGAATTAGTTGATAATTAATCGTTTTATATACGAAGTAAGTAGGGTTCAAACCCTATTTCTGATAACTTATGTGCCTACACATACCCCACTGGTATATATGATAGATAGATAAATAGATTAGATTTTTGATAAAGTATTTGATTAGGAGTGTGGCAAACCGGTAAAAATTGTACCATTTCTTTGCTAGAGACTCAACATTTTATAAGTAAGTAACTCTTGAACTTCTCTACAGATTGACTGAAAGTTATATATATATAATTATTAATTTAAAATTGTCCGCCTTTAGGAGCGTGGGAAATTGGGAAAAAGAGCTAATTCTTTAATTGAACTTAGCTCTTTTTTGACCGTAGACGAGTATTGTGCTGACGGTTGCTCCCGACTTTCAGCTAAATGTTAGCTTTTTATAGTATTTGTATTTTTATATATTTTTAAGCACACAATTTTAAAATTTTTTAATTATTTTATATATTTTTTTTTATTACTAAAATATATATATTTTTTTCCAGATACATTTTTTAAAATTTTTTTCTTTCTACTATTTTTAGTTTTTTTATTTTTAAGTTTTTATTTTATTGTTGTTAATTTTTTGAGTAATATATATATTTATGTATTTTTTGTTTAAGCAAATTTTTATTCTTTTTGTTTTAAATTAATTCATAATATTTTAAGCCAATTTTATATAGATATACATATATGTATAGATCTATATATATTTTATATATTATTATTTTGAATTAAATCATAATATTTTTATCTTATATATATATTCTTATAATTTTATATATGTTGACTTTTTGGTGTTTTTTTAAATTTTCAATTAAAAATTTGCAGCTTTTTAATTTATGCACACAAGCTGTAAAACTATCTATTAATTGGCTTTATTTACATTTTCGGTATTTGCATTAAAACATTTTGGAATTTCCTTTTGAGTTGTGCGCCAAAAAGCTTTCACTTTACTGTAATGTATATTTATAAATATGTGTGAATAAATATTTATATATATTTGATTTTTATTAGCTGAAAAATTGTAATTTATTTGCATATTTTGGAGCTAATTTTCACATGACAAACGAAATTCCGTTTTAATTTTCACTTTTTATTATTTTGCACGTTTATATTTTTTCTATATAGATATTTGTGAATATATGTTAATTCAATTGAATATGTTTATATATATGTATTTGTTAGTTTTATATTTATTTATATTAAGTGACTGCAAATGGTTTAATTACTTGTAATTTATATAAATTAAAGTGTATGGAAAATTGGGTTTTAGTTTATCCTGTTTGAACTGTTTAACTGATGATATGCCAGCTTATTAATTTAAGTCACTTCCTGTGCCCCACAGATATGATATATGTGTGTGTGTGTTTAACACACTAAGACGCTTAAATCATTATAGCGCGGCACAGAAAAAGGAAACTTGTGCAAGCACACACGTAGACGTCGAGCACGCAGCCGGGATACACATACAAAAAGGGGGCTGGGGGTGTTGAGGGGTCGTGCCCAAAATGAGGTCAAAGTGTGCACACGCTCTGGCATGCACGAGTGTGTGTGTGTGTGTGTGTGTGTGTGTGTGTGTGTGTGTGTGTGTGTGTGTTTGGGAGCTTCAAGGATATGCCGTTGCAGTAGTATTGCGTTTTATATTTTCACTATTTTATTTTTCTGCTGACGCAGCCTATGTAAATGTGTGCGTGCGTGTGTGTGTGTGTGTATCCTGCGGCTGATGAATCAACTTTTGCCTTTTACTCAAGTCACGAAACACAAACGAAACGAAATCAAACCGAAAAACAGAGCCAAAGTCGAGGCTTACGTTTGCGTGAAAATCAGACACAATTGAGCACTGTCAATGTTTTCCTTTGCTTTCCCTTTTCTTTTCTTTTTTTGGGTCTCTCAGACACACAGGACACGGATCCTTTTGCTCATAAGGTCGCTTGATTAAACGAGTCGAGCCTGGCCTGGCCAACGTGACGTATACGCAATGTCTGCAGCTGTTGCTGTCACAGTCGCAGTCGCAGTCGCTGCTTCATTGAATCCTTTGAGGCGGCATTGAACCTTTTAGTGCTAATTGCTTGTCGAGGATAACGAGCACTGCTTTTCACGACTCTTTTCTCTTATTTCTCTCGCTTTTAGGTATTTGCATTTAATCCACTTGCTTTGACCTACGCGGCGCGACTAAAGCCAGCGAAAATGTTTAGCTTAAAGCGTAGCAGCAGCGACGGCGGCAGCGACGCCGCCGGCGACGTCAGCGACATAGCTAGTTAGCGTGCCAAGCAGCAACAATACAACAACAATAACAACAACAACACGCATACACACCCACAATTTCCATGCTCAAGTTCCATTTATATATGGAGACAACGCTACTTTGTGGTCTCACACACACGCATACACTGCGTATGGGTGATATTTGGACTTGGGCTGCGGCTTAGCCATTAAACTGTGTGTGCACACACATTATTAGCTTTAGGTACTACGTCTGGACTTGGGTCACTGCTACGATTAACCGTAATAGGCGTCAATTGGAAAATTGCCACTGATATCTGCGGCGGAGCCAAAGTCTGAGACACATAGCGAGAGGTTACTGATGGATATATACATATAATATATATATATATATATGCCATGCATATGAGCTTGATTGCGTATTTATAGAGCGCTTAAGTCTGACTGACAGTCAATCCCACAGGCAAGGTGCTTATATAGCTTATATTTAACTACATTCAGTTAGCATATATGCCTAAGAGCTACAGCTTTATCTGAAAATTTCTGTGAGTTTTACTTCAGTTTTAAACTAACTAAGCTAAACTATGTTTTAAATTTGAAGCATAAGCCAAGCGCTTTATAGTTTTATATTAACTAAATTATTTATATTTAAAAACATTTTTGCACCTTTGCATGTTTCAAAGTTGTTTAATCAAATTTGTTAAAATGTAGAAAAATTAGTTTTAAGCTAATTCAAACTAAAACGGAAAACTAACACGAAATATTTGTATTTTCAGGTAGGAATTCTCTATAAAATAGACAAAGGTAAGTGCATACAAAATTTTAACTATCTAGCTCTTACGCTTTGCGTTATACGCTTAGTTTCAGTCAGTCAATCAGTCAATCAAATAACTATATTAAGCTTTTATATAACAAATAAGATATTTAAGCAAATTCGGCTATAAATTGATGTTAAATAACCTATAACTAAAGAGTTTCCAATAAAAGTTACTCACTATTTATTCTTTTTCAGTCACTCAATCAGTCAATCAAATAACTATATAAATCTTTGATAGATCAAATTAGATATTTAAGTGAATTTTGCTTTAAATTGATGTTAAAAAATTTATTACTAAAGAGATTCCAATATACGTTAGTCACATTTACTCTACTTCAGTCAGTCAATCAGTCAATCAATAGACTATATAATGCTTTTATACACCAAAAATGATATTAAGACAAATTTTGCGAGAAATTGATGTTAGATAAACTATTTCTGAACACTTTTCAATACTACTTACTAACTATTTACTCTATTTTCTGTGTTTTCAATCAGTCAATCACATAACTTTATAAAGCAATTATACCAAAACCGCGTTACTTCAATGTTTTTTGAGAGTAATATATTCTTTAAATTCTAATTTTAAACACTTCTGAGCACTATTTACATATTATTATATGAACGCATTCTTTCAGACAGTCAGTCAATCAATCAATTGATTGACTAACTCAGTTTTATCTAGACTTAGAGACTATAAAGAGTTTTGAACGAAGTAAAACTCCTTAAGGAGTTCTGAGATAAAAACAATGTTAGGCATACTACTTTTGAACCCATTTCCACTCTACCTATTCATTTTCATATCTGTGATATTCTGATGTCAGTTAAGCAAATTACTGATTAGCTACTTAATTTCCATATCAACTTTTATCTTCGGTCAGTCAATCACTCATTGAAATGTCTAACTCAATTAGACCTAAGTCAAGAGCATTGCGTGTGCTCTGAGCGAAATAAATGTAAGGTTAACTACTTTTCAACACAAGTCATATGTTTCCTTACCTGTAGTCAATTAATCAGTCAATCAACTGACTGACCAAATATGGATTAAGAGACTTAAGTGAACTTTAAGGGAAATAAACATTATATAAACTACTTTTCAATACTGTTCAACACTAGTTATTCATTTCTATATGTACTAACTTTGTTGTCAGTCAATCAATCAGTCAATCAAATGACTAACTTAGTCAATCAGACATATGTTATAATAAAAGTTAGATAAACTACATTTCAATAACCCAATATTGACACACTTTCATATGTGCGTTCCATCAATCAATCAATCAAATGACTGACTGCCTTAGTTATTTATAAACTAAAAGAGTTAAGCGAACTTTAAGATGAATAGTCTTCTAGTAATTACTTTAACATACAATTTCTTCGAGTGTATATTATCTGCAAGATATCACAATGTTTTATGACTCTGATACTCTAACAAAAGGCAGCGTAACTCCCTGTCGCTTTTCGGTTAACTGCGCTCAACTTTTGTGATTTATTTGGCACCGGCTTCAGCCTTATGTAAATATTTGATGACATTTGTGTGGCTTTTCTCGTTTCTGCCTCTTTCATTTCTCTGCGTGTAGCTCATTGAAAATTCAATTTATTTTTGCAGCCGGGCAAAGCGTTGAGGGAAACACACAAAAATAAGAAAGATACGAATTTGCATTACTTTTGGCATTGATTTTGTTTTGTTTTGCCCCTTTGGCCAGTGGGCGTGGCGGGGGTGGGGGCGCGGTGTCAGCTGCGGTTCTTTTCGCTTAGAACTTTAGTAATTCGTGGCGCAATTGTCTTAATTCGAAAATTGCAGCTCCGCAGCTGTCGGCAAATTGCGGCTATGCACGAGCACGCATCTGGCAATGATAAAACGTCGTATCTGTGGCTCAATCTGTGAATCTATCTGCAGTTGTTGTAGCTGTAAATGTATCTGGCAAAGCAAAATTTGTTTCGCTCATCAATTTGGCTTGGCTTTCGCTGTGAACCATGTGACAGGCGCTTGACGCTTGACCTTTGACCCTGAGCCCGGCCGGCTTGCGTGCCCCAGACCAATAAAATGCCCGCTGCATAAGTCATTCAACGCATCAAAATCCAACAATTTGTTGTCTTAATTGATATTTAACATTTTACTGTTATTATTATTAACGTTATTAGTTAATTGCATTTAATGTTTTTTATTTGTTTTTCTTTTGTATTCAAAATAAATATGCGAATGTGTTTGCTATATAAAAATATTTTGATTTTGCGTTGCCTTTGTGTCATGTGACTGAAACCGCAAAGAGCGCTCTCTGAAATAGGCAGCCATTAAACCAGTTAGCGATTGCATTTGCGTACAACAACAACAACAACAATTGGAATAACAGCAATAACAACCACAGCTCAGACAGACTGGCAGCATCCGAGCTGAGATCACGTGCGGTTTGTTTGCCTCACAAGCTGCGGCTGTCAGTCTTTACTTGAATTTATAAATAATAACAAAACGCAATGTGAAAGCAGGCAAAAAGGTCGACTAGCAGATACCTCTTGAAACAAGCTGTGGGCAGGGGAAATCTTTCTTTTAAAAAATGTGATAGCTGGAAAATAGATTATTTCATTTCATTTTAAACTTAAGTAAAATGGGTATCTTCCAGTCAATCATCTTAGTTGATTTTTCATAACATTTTCGACAATTTGTGTTTCTTTAAGCAACGATTTCTATAAAAAATGCAGTTGATGTCATATTTAATAGCGAAAAGAAGCAATATAGGGTAGCTTATAGTCGATCATATTCATAATTAATAAAGCCAACTCATATTATGTATATTTACCAAGATATATAACTTAAATTGAGTTAAATTCATTTTTAAAGCTGCAATCAAGCCATATAGAGTATGGTCTAGTAGATCAACTGAAATTGTTTGTCTGACTTCTAAAGCTAACATATTTTATGCTTATTTCAGCATCATTGTAAGCTGAAATTATGGCCAAATAATTTGTTGCAGCTAAAAAAGGTATATAGGGTATCTTTCAGTATATCATTTTTAGCTAATTTCTTAAAATCCTGTAAATGTTGTTCTTTATGTTGGTTTTTTCATCAGAAAATCAATAAGGAAGCATTCTTTTCATACATTCTTAAAGCCGAAACGAGAAAAATAGGATATCTCTTAGTCAATCATCTTATCTTATATATGATACATGTTTCTTTTAGTTTAATTGTTGAAATGTGTGCTGATTTATTCAGCATTTGCTATTGAGAATACGTAATCAATTTGTTAAGTGAAAAAAATAAATAGGGTATCTTTAAGTCCATCATATTAACTATGTTTTAGGCTTGAAACTAATTCATGTTGTTGTTTTATTATTACCAGATTAATTAAGTTTTATATCTGTTTGTTTATAACAAAGTTGATAACTTGCAAATTAGGGTATTCTCTAGTCGATCAGCTTAGCTCATGTGCCAGAAACGGAAAGTCAACTTAGCTTGTTGTCTTATGCTCTATATGAGCTTAGCATCAATTTGTATTAAATATGCAATTAAGTAGGAATATTTTCCATTCATAAATTTGTAAGGGTTGTCAACAAGGTGTATAGGGTATATTTGAGTCGAGGAACTCGGCTGTTTTGTGTAAATATTTTGACTGAAATAGAGCTTATGCTTATTTTGGCCAGTTTGTTGACTTCTACTTCGGTTTACACTGTCAATTCTCGACTTCTACAATGCTCTAACAAATTGTTCACGCAATTAGTTGAGCTTCAGTTCGCATGAATATAGATATATATTATATATATATATATATATATATAGTATATATATACAAATCGTGGAATTGTAATTTAATTGGATGTTTTTTCCCTCCACTTGATTTGCAATTTCATTTGAATAATCAGCAAATTTAGCACGTGGCTGCCATTATTATTAGTCAATAGTATTTATTATTGTTTATTAGTAATTGTTGACAGTGAGACAGCTGAGCTAATTGGAAGGGAGACTCGATTGTTGACTTGGAAATATGTAAATTATGCTACAATTCATAGCTGAACACTTTTCACTTGCCTCAATTGCTGTAAATACTTAAACGAACTTCTCTTTGCTAATGAAATTGTGTGCAGAGCCAAGCAATTAGCAAACGTGATTGATATTAAATTGATATGGCTTTTCATTAAAATTTCAAATTGCATTTTGCCAATTGCCAAATTAAATGAAACACAATTATGCAAGATTCGATATTCAATGGAAAATTCATTGAAAACATGATTTATTTATGAATATTTTATTAAGCCTGAAGACATGTCCTGGCTAAAGTCATGCAGCGCTTTTCCTTAAGACTTTCTCTAATGAAAATTAGATATTGCCATGGATTTTGTTTGATTTTGCTTGAGTATAGATTAGAGATGTGCGTCGGGATCGGGATTTCGGGAACGGTCGGGATAAGTGCTAGTTCCCGCGGGTCCCGATAAGAAAATTATTAATAGATAAAATTGCTTGTATTTATCAAAGAACTGAAGAATGATATTGACGAGGAAATTAATTCTAATATAAATCCTGTTAAATTTAAGAGAAGTTCAAATATTTTATTATTTTGACAACAATGCAATGAATTGTCATTGTTACAAATGCTTGCTGGGTAAGTTCTTGATGTTCCAACATCTACTTCTAGTAGAATTTTGGAAAAAATGTGAACATTATTTTTAAGTAAAAAATTTTATCTATCATTCTAAATGTTAAAAAAAAATTTGGGGAAATGTCGGGACCCGCGGGAAAAATGAAAAATTTGTCGGGACAATCGGGCGGGTAAATCAAAAATTATTTCGGGACGGGATGGGTCGGGAACGAATTTCTTTCCCGATCCCATCTCTAGTATAGATATATAGATATAGATAGTGCCATACCTACATGACATGCCTGAAGATATGTCCTGTCTGTTGTCATGCAGCGCCTATCCTTAAAGACTTTTGCTCAAAGATATTGCCATGTTTTGTGCTTGATTTTGATTAAATATATAGATATAGATAATCCTAGCTTGCTGCTGTCTTTGAGTCTGAGATTTTCATTTTACTACATATAATATATACACCAATTTTCTAGATCCTTTGTTTACTTCGCTCACCATTTTAATCAAGTCAGCTGATAGCAACAAGCAACACAGTTCTTTGGCTACATTTTGTTGCCAACTGTGACGCAATATTCCCATGTTTTCGGATAAATCATGTATAAACAACAATATTCTTAATTGCCTGCTTCGGCATTTGTTTGTTAACAAGTAAGAAAATTAAGCTCAGGAAAACGACTAGTAGTTGCTCTGCTTCTGTTGAGGAGCACAGAAAATTTATTTTTATAATAATAAAAAAATTTCGAAATTTTTTAATGTAAAAATTTCATTGAATTTTGTACTATGAAAAATTGTGAATTATATAAAAAAAGTTCTGTATTATGGAAAATTCTGAATTATTAAATATTTGTTTTAGACTGATAAGTTTTAGTATTCAATTCATTCATAAATAAATTGATTTTAAATAGAAGAAATCTAAATCGTACTATATATTATCTATATATTTATGAGAGATCCTAAAACAAATGTACTTATAAGATAAATCATGTTTACTAAGCAATTGGAAATTTTCATAAAACAGCGTAGAGAAAAGGAGAGTAAAAACTGATTCTTAAAAATGTATATATATATATATATATATATATATATATATATATATATATATATATATATATTTTACTTTTCTTTTTATTTGCAACTGTTTTTTATGACATAAAACTAATTTTTTGGCTATAGAAATGATTGTATTATGACGAAATAAACTCAGTAGCGTTCGAACCCTTAATCTGACAACGCAGGACCAGCTGGTGTACGAAGGCTGCATTGAAATATAGAAGCTCCAAAAATGTATGACTAAAAGTTTTAATTATAACAATTAAAAAGCTGAAATATTCATAAAACATCCGAATATCTCATAGAAAAATGATTGATACCCTTGCAAATCAGGGTATATGCATTTTAGTCAGAAGTTTGCAACTAGTTTGCTAGTTCAAGTAGTATAAATAGACTTCATCTGCTTAACGAGCTGAGTGAGTACAGAAATGCCCAGACTCCCTCTAACTGAACCAACTCTCAGTTTTAACGCTGAATTTCTGCACAAATGCTGATTTTTACTGTAATATATATATATATATATATATATATATATATATATATATATATATCTCGGAAACATCCCAAGCATCTAGTTCTTAACTCTTTTTGGCATATTTTGTTTTATATAAAATTTTGTATTATACTTTAAACCTTTCATAGCTCCTTGTTGTATGTAAAAAAATATTTTAAAATTTCAATAAGCATTCTAAATGTATTATAATTTTTTATAAAATGTATAAAATGTAATATTAAATGTATTCTATTTATTTATTTTAATGTAAATTCCAAAAAGTATGTAGCTTTTTTCCTTTTCTAAATACGACTAAAAGTAAGTCTGAGAGGCACTTAGAACTCGATATTTTGGAAATACAATTGTTGAACCCAAACTTAGTGTAAGAATTTGTCTTTCAATTGAATTCTAATACCCAATTTTGCACAGTGTACCCACACAGTAGTCAGCGTATTAGAAAAAAACGTCTTTAGAGTAAATTTACCCAATTTTTTATATTGCCTTTTTGTCGGCTCTTCTAATCTTGGGCATTATCTACAAGGCAAATAGTCTCCACTGTTCTAGGCGTCATTGACAGAGCTTTTCTCATTATCAAATGCAGCCAAATAGTTTAAGCAAATATCTAATTGTTGTTAGCCTCGCTAGGGGAGGGGGCAGACTCCGATAGAGGAAGCTGAATTTGTCAGTTACTATTTGCGCTCTCACAGCTGCTATAAACAATTAGAGAGCTCTTGCATAATCCCTATACTAGATGTATTAAAATATGAATTTACAATGCAATCACTCACATTTTATGGCATACTATAATATATATATATAGTCGTTTAAATTGTTGCAGTCATTCAAACTTTATGGTCAGAAAAAAAAAAAACAAAAAGAAAAAAATACTAGTCCCACAATCAATCAATTGATCTGTGTTTGGAATGAACTGAACTAATCTATTTACCTGCCTGAGTAGTTGTCGTAATTCACACTTGAGATAGGAAAGTAGAAGACTTACCTTAGGGCCAAGTTGATCAATATCCGTTAGAAGAATTTACAATGCTATCTACACACAATAAATTTAATTGCACTTAATTATAAATTTATCAATTAAATTTATGACTCGACACTTGATTAAACAGATAGGGCACAGCGCACAGATTTAGCTCTAGATATATAGAGAGAGATATATATATATATACGTATATATAACACTGCCTTATTTGGGCTTTAAATTAACACTTCCGCAACGCTTGAGCTGCCGGTTGATTCATGCTGCTCACTTGAAAGATCACGACAAATCTGGACACGATATATATATGGTCGACTTAAGTGGCATCAATTTGGCACACATCGAACACCGCAAACTGCTTCTTCTTCTTCTCTTTCTTTTCTTTTGTTTTGAGGCGCCACACTGACCGAACCGCACGATCCAGCTGCACAAGTCCAACTGAATGAAACTGAACTGTCAGACTGATAAGACCTCGCACTCGATCTACACACACACACACACACGCACACACACTGAGAATCGAGTGAGAGAGCGGTTAGAGAAATGTTCATGTCGATAAAAAAAAACACAAAAATATTGCATGCGATAAAAATTAAACTAGCATGCGATCTTAGATGATCTCAACTGATGTTGAGTAATATAGTATAATAAAAATTTAAAGTCAAACAAAGAAAAGACGAAACTATATCAATTAAAACAATTTTTTAGAAAAACATAAAATAAAAAAATTTTTAATTTTTTTTCTTGAAATTTTTTTTTGATTCTGTTTATAAAAGTTTTTTTTTGTTATTATTTGGCTTTTGATTTGCAATTGTTGTATGAGTACATAAAGCGAATTAGTTGATAATTGATCGTATTATATACGAAGTCAGTAAGGTTCGAACCCTATTTGTGATAACTTATGTGCCTACGCATACCCTGGTCTAAGTAGGCTACATAAAATACATAAATACTATATTTTTTATTTTTTAAATTTTTATTTTTATAATTTTTTTTTTTTTAAATAATTTTTTATTTTATTTTTTTATTTTTATGCTGTTTTTGTCTAAGACTCTATAGCGCATTTATATCTTGATCTTAACTAATGTTGGTGCTGCACGCCAGAATACAAAAGTAATATTAAAATAAATTCTGATATTTGAAAAGACCTTAGTAGTCATGACATTCAGCCCGGGTTCGAACCCCGCTTAGTAATTTTTAAAGAAAATATTTTTTGAAAAATCTTAAGGCTTTTTGCTATCTCAGTTCATATATGATGTTCGTTAAGTTTATTTAGCGCCGGATGTGGCCCAGTGGCTAGGCATTAAGCCTGGTAAGTCAGGAGGCACCCGGGTTTCGAATACAAGGCACACCGGACGGGATACAGAGTTTTATTTAAGTTAAGTTAAGTTTGTATACCGTATATCGTATATCGTCCTCTTTATGATGTTTGTTAAGAGAAGTATATTATTTATAAATATATTTTTTCGTTTTGAATATAAAGTTGAATGAACATAGAAAATTCTTCGTTTTCTTTAAAAGTAAAAATGGTCCAAAGCCTCAAACAACAAAAGGAAAATATTTACTAGTAAAGGTTTCCCTATCTCAGTTTTTAGGCGACATTCATCCATGGTTCGAATCCCGTCCAGTGAACTTAAGCATAAAATAACATTCCGAACTAAAATCGACTTTTGGATGTTTTCTTCTCAATCAGTTTTTAGAGGATATTCAATCAAGTCATGGTTCGAACCCCATTCAGTAAATTACAAAATTTTATAATTTGTAAGAAAAACATTTTAAGATGACATTCATCACGGGTTCGCACCCAATTCTGCGAATAAAATAAAAAAAATAATTATATTCTGAAAAAAACTTATATTTAAGTGTTTTTTCTCTAAGTTCATATAGGATATACGTTAACGATTAAGATCAACAAAAAATTAGTTTTATAGTAATGTTTAAAATAATATTTAGTTATGTAAGAGATAAGAGATAGGAGATTAGTTATGTAAGATCAATAGGTTCTATACTTTAAATAAAAATAAAAACAAGTCAGTAAAAAAAACTAGTTCATTTAATTTAAAATGTTCACAGAGACAGAGACATTCACTGAAAGTCGAATGATTTATCCATAGGGTTTGAGCGGGAACTACAGACCTGGCTGATGGCTGTCTGTGTCTAGAACGAATTTGTAATAAGCTTTGTTGAGCTGCTCGAGGAAGACAAAGGCCAACACCGTGTGCGGAACAACGCGACAGATGTAGGGCGTAAAGCCCTTCCACAATGAGAAGAAACCCTCGTTCTTGATCACCCTCATGAGGACGTCCAGGGTGCCGCTGTACTCGTTCTTGCCATCCGTGATCTTCATGTTCTGTATGCGCGTCTTGGCCATGTCCAGGGGCATGGATGTAATGGTGGTCAGGAGACCGGAGCACATGCTCGATGCGAGGTGAAGGCCGAAGCCTTCGTTCAAGTACCGCTTGAACATGAGCTTGAACTGGGAGTACGATGCCAACTGAGCCATGTTGACGACCATGGCTCGAGCCACCGTGGGCAGACAGCCGCGCCACAGCGCGAACAGACCCTCCTCTCGCGTAATCCTGACCACTGCGTCAGCCACGTTCTTATAGTTCCGTCGCTGATCCTCGGGCAATCGATTGTCGGTCATCATGCGGATGAGCGCGATCTCCGACGGATTGCCAACCATGGCGCCACAAGCGCCAGCGAACATGCCCATCAGCATGCTGGCCACGATGCTGGGCGACTTCCTGAAATGATTCTGATAGGTCTCCACCTCCATCTGATAGATACCCATGCGCACTGTGGTGTAGGTCGCCTGCCTCATCAGCCCCGCGCTCAGCCCGTTGTAGAAGGCGAACAGACCTTCGGACTTGAAGATCTTGGCTATGCAGTCAAAGGAGCTGCTATACTCCGACTTCCCCGCCGTCCCCGCCACCTGCATGCGCGTCTTCACGAAGTCCAGCGGCTGGACTATGCACGAGCCCAACATGCCAGCTGTGCCGCCGAGCACATACTTCATATAATTGGGTATGGATTTGCTGTCCGCTTTGAACACGACCATCGCGACCGAGGATCGAATAGTGTTAAATATTGCAAATTTCCTTAGTACTTATATGTATGTGTATGTGTGTGTGTTCATTTAACTCGACAGTGTACATAGACAAAGTGTTTTGTTAGGCTCTCAAAATACATATTCAAAGCCTTCTGCGAAGTAGAGTCTATCGATTGTAGAAAATTCATTAGAGGATGTGGTGCAAGGCAGAGCCGTCATGTAATAGAGGTAGAGGAATCTGAAGAGTTAGGATTGTCTGTTATGAATCTATAAACGAAGTCTTAAGCACTTCATTCGAAAGGAAAGTCAAAGTCTCAGAAAACCAAGCAACTCTTTATAAAGAAAAGATAGAAAGAGAGCGAGCGGAGCAATCAAGGACTTTTCTAGATAAGATCTTATAGATATTAGGTTATAAATGACATCTAAATGGAAATTAACTATCAAAAGCAATCAAAGTACTATATACCTTATATGCTATATATACTTATCAAAAACACACTTTTTATTAACACAAGTTTCCCAATTCCATCTCATCATCCCATCTTACTAAGTTTTAAGATCGTTAGAAGAGAAAAAAAATAGACTTTCCCAATTAAATCAGATATAGCAAGAAATGTGTCAAAAGAAATGAATCGTAACAAAAAAAAACTTTAACCGATGATCACTAGCTTAGATACAGGAGTAGGATAAAGGATTATATATTAAGATCATTTTTAAAGAGCATTCAAGTTCCAGAGAATTAGCACTGCCAGCTCTATGGCAGATTAAAACTTTCTTAGAGAGAAGAGGCTAAGACTCTTCAATGCCAGAGTATTGAGCTCCTGGAAGCCTCAAACTGGAACTAATGTCATGTGAGAACCTATTCTTATATCATATAGAACTTATATCAAATGGGACTTATGTCATTTGGTTTTATTATCATATGGGTTTAATAACATATATGCTTAATATTTTATGGAACTAATATTATATGGAACTAACATTAAATTGAACTAATACTATATGAGACTTATACATATGGAACTCGTATAACTATAGGATTTATATTATATGGAACTTATATTAAATGGAACTTATATAATATGGAATTTATATCATATAGGTCTAATATCATATGGAAGCAATGTTTCATAAGAATACTTTCATATGGGACTTGTAACATATGATTACTTATATCATATCGGACTTATATCTTATGGCACTTATACATATAGAACATATATTGTACATATAGGACTAATATTATATGGGACTTATATCAAATGGGACTTATATAATATTTAACTTATACCATATGGAACTTATATTATATTGGATCTATGCATATGGAACCTATATTATATGGAACTTATATCACATGGAACTTATATCATATTAGTTTTGTATCAGATGAGAGCAATGTTATGTGGGAATAGTTTTATATGGGAACTAATATCATATGTTACTTGTTTCATATCGGACTTATATCATATGTGACTTATAGTATATGAGACTTATACATATAGGAGTCATACATATACAACTTATACATATAGAGCTCATATCATGTGGGACTTATATCACATGCGACTCATGCATATTGAACTTATATCATCTGGGTCTTATATCATATTGGACTTATACCATATGGGACTTATATTATATTGGACTTATGCATATGGAACTTATATCATATGGAACTTATATTATATGGAACTTATATCATATTGGTCTAAAATCAGATGGGAGCAATGTTATATAAGCATAGTATTATATGGGACTATTATCATATGTTACTTATATCATATTCATCTTATATTTTATGGGACTTATAGTCTATGTTACTTATAGTCTATGAGACTTATACATTAGGACTCATATCATGTGGGACTTATATCATATTCAGATACTAGAAGACTTCAAAGCCTTTTGAATCAGCTACTCGACTTTGATCGTATCTTTGATCTACCCAAGTTCCCTCAATAAGTAGGTTTCTTTTGGGTCTCCTAATTGATTTGCCTTGCGTATTTGGGTTTGTGCAGCATTGAATTTAATTGTGGCAGTTAACGCTGGCCAACACCAACACAACAGATCAATTAACGTGGCCATATAATTTTCCGCACATGTTGGTTAATTATTGAACTTTGCGACCGCTCCTCCCCCGCCCTCTTATCTAACCTCACAAATTAACAAAGCCCAGTCGAATGGCTCATTATCTGAAAAGCGTTCGAATTCGCAATTAGAAGAAGGTTCAAACCACAAACACTTTACACAACAACAACAACAAGAAAAAACTGGAGCAAGGTGGGTGGGCGGCTGCGAAGGGGGCGTGGCTGTCATTAGACAGCGCCAAAAAAGTTGGTGTTGTCAGCAAAATGGGAAAATATGTACTTGCAAATAGCATATTGGCAACTCATTGCGGGCTAATTAAGAACTCATGCGGCGGCAAGTAACACGCAACAACAACAACAACAACAACAACTTGCAACGTTGTTGATTTTCGCGTGGATCAAACAAAAATCGCAGACAGCAGTCGAAAATGTCGACTAATTAGTGGCAAATGGTTTGTGTATCGGCTACAAGTAATCAAATCAATTGCCTACTCTTAGGCAGCAAGCAACAACAATTCCAATTAGACAACAGTTAGGGAGAGGAGTTGGGGTGGGTTAAGTGTAGTGTTGCCTACTTTTGTTGAGCAAAAAAAGCTAGATCAAGGAAAACGAGACGCAAAAAAAGAGACGAAAAAGCTGAGAAAAAAGCTTAAAGCAAATTTTGTAAGATTTGTAGGAAAATTGATTGAATTCCGGAATTTTTCTGCAAAAATTTTTTTGATAACCAAAAAAAAGGACCTTACTTGAGAAAGATCTTTGATTTCTTGCTAGGACTTCAATAATGAAGACATATTATTTAATAACCTTTTTTTTTTGTTCACTACAAAAAACTTTACTGAAATTTTCACCTTTTTGTAATCAATTTTATAAGAAATTATGCAAATATTAAGTCAAATTAAAAACAACTGAATCGGTTTTTTAAAAAGCTATATTTTCCGCTACCCGCTGTTTGGAATTTTTCCCGGAATTGGACTGTCAAAAAAGCCAGATTTGAATGGAAAAAAAGCTGATTTGGCAACACTGGTTAAGTGTGCCAACAACAACAAAGAGCAATTCGAACTGCCAATTATAACAAATGGTTTGTGTCACAGCTAAAAAAGGACTTAATTGCATACTCCTAGGCAGAGTTTGAAAACAAGTCAAGTTAGACAAATTTGATGCTATTATATAAATAAGTTATCTAGCATATGGTAAGATGTGATTTTAATATATATATATATAATAACAAATAAGATTCGAATTTCGAACAAGGACAACAGCAAATAATGGTTTGTGTACTGGGTAAACGCGTGCAGAATCAACTGCATTCACTTAGGCAGCATTTTAAAACAAATCAAAAGTGCTTAACGATTAGGTGGGGTGGGGTGCTGGAAATCAAGTAAAAGTAGGCTAACAGCAACAAGCAACAACTGTAACAACTGCCAATTGTGAAAATTGTAAATAAATATTTGAGCAAATGACAACGAGCCGGCTTAAACTACTTGCGTCTATAAATCAGATCATATCGGCAGCTGGTTTTGCGGTCAACAGGCGACAGCAGCCCTACAAGCGTGGCAAGGAAAAACGCGAAGTGAAAAACTGAAACACAAAAAAAAGAAGAAGAAATACAGCGAGAAAAATGTTGACAACAAGATCTGTCTGCTTGATAAAGGATGTGCGAGGGAGAGAGCTTCAGTGGAAGAAGCGGCAAACACAGGGAAAACCGCAGAGCTGAGCCAAAGCTGTAGCTAAAAAGCAAAATGACAATAACAGCTGCAATTCCAGAGAGCGGCAGAGCGAGAGAGAGGGAGAGCGAAGAGGGGGACAGCGTGTGAGCGACAAAAAGCGACTGCAAAAGTACACACACACACAAAAAAACCGAGGCATTAAGTGGCGAACCGTTAAGAAGTCATTGGGTAGACTAAAACCTGAAAACAGCAATAAAGCGACGCCGGCGTCGACGTCGACTTCAACTTCAACGGCAGCGTCACGAAAAACTTAATGCGGCAATTGCTGAAGTAAACAGAGCAAACTATGGGAGAGTATGTAGAAGAAGAAGAAGTAAGAGAGTGAGAGCAGCACGCAGTTAGAGAGTAAAAGTTGACAGCGAGAGCGCAGCGAAAGCTAAATCAACAGTGCAGGCCACACAAATAGTAACAAGTTTACTAAACAAAACTAATCATATTTTTCTGTTACAAGTAAAAAAAATTCTTTTTCATAAATAATTAAATGAATAATTTTATTTGGTTTTCCACAGCTGTATTCATCAAACATCATGTAAATGTCAAAATATGCATATGTATTTAAATTTATGTAGCTGCTGTCATCAAATACAAATACATGCAGAGCCTCTAATAGAACAACAAAAGCTGTTAAATGTGTGTCAATCCGGTCCGGTTTTCCGTTTTGTCTAGTTCCACTGTAAAGCCTGCTGATGATGCTGCCAAAAAGACGAGAAAAAAACTAGCTGGAACGCACAATGCAGTAAACAGTTATTGTTAAACAATAAATCAAAAGCTAAAAAAAAATACACGAACAAAATTCTAAACTAAAGACTCTAGCCACAAACTTGAGATCATTGACGCGCGCACTCTCCCGCTCCGGCTTCGGCTCCGGCGCGTTCTCTTTCGAGCTGAGACATTTTCGAACTTGTTTTTCGAACAAGAAAGCTGCGGCTCGCACAGCAGCTGCAGCCGAAAACTTTGGTCATTCGTCAGTGAACCGTCGGCGCTTAACGATCTGATCGCGGCTCTCGTTAACAATTCGCAGCGTAGCGTCTTCTTCTTCGCCGAAGAACGAACGTTTTACAAGCAACAACAAAAAAGATATAGAAAAGCGTAGCTCTCTGCATTTTGTTTGTCTACGCGTGTGCGTGTTTTTTGTGCCAGTGTGCGTGTTTCCATTTGCATTTTCGGCCTTAATTTTGGGCTTTTTCGCCTTTGCGTCTTTTCCACACTTTTTCGCTCCAAATTGACGCGACGTCGCTTTGCACTGTTGCGTTTTTTCGTGCAGTTCCGTTCCGTTCCGTTCGCCTTTAAAAATAGCCTTTAAATCAATTACCAAGCGCTGTTGTCGTTCTTAATGCCGCGCGTGCTTTGATACAAAAAAAAAAAGTGCAGCGAAATTTCACTCGAAAAGTGCTCGAAAAAAAGTGTTCAAAAATAAATAAAAAAAAAGAAGAAAAGAAAGAAAAAACGGCACAAGTTCTGTTTGCCATGTTATTAACATTGTGTTCATAATTCCACTGTATGCACAAAATACAAAATACAAGCTCAAATAGAAAGCAACAAATTTCCACAGCACCAACAACAATAGCAACAGCATTCAACATAAACTAGCGGAATAACACAAGAAACTTAAATAAAAGAGGTATGTAAATGCATACATATATTAATGCATGTGATCAAATGGAACTAGAACTGGGAACTACAGTGAGCACTCAAAAATAAGTATTGAGTAAATTTATAAAAAGGGACAAAAAGAAACAAATATTTCTAAAATTCTTGAATAAATAAACAATATTAGGAAAATATCTTAAAAAATATTTTTAAAAATTTCTTGAATGAATATTATATTTGAAAAATAAAAAAAAATATTTTAAAAGTTGTTGAAATAATAAAAATGTTTAAAAATATATTAACAAAATTACTTGAGAAAATATTACATTTGAAAAATATAAATAAATATTTCAAAAACTTCTTGGATAAAAAAAATTATTTTTAAAAATATAAATAAAGATTATTGAATGATTATTATATTTGAAAAAAGTATTTCAAAAGTTTCTTGAATGAATGAAAATATTTAAAGAAATATAAATAAAATTTCTTGAATGATTATTATATTTGAAAAATATAAAAAAAAATATTTCTAAAATTTCTAAAATGATTAACACTATTAGAAAAATATTTTTTCTTTTAATTTTTTGTTAAAAGTAAACAAGTATGATTTTGCTCTTATTTTTGAGTTTTAATTACTTTTAAATATGCTTTTATATGGGAAGAAGAAAGTTGTTTCAAAATAAAGATGTTTCTTCTATAATAATATAAATGTACAATATAAATATACATAAGTTTTCGGACTAGGAAGACTATACTGTAAAAAATTTAAATCCCAAAAACCTTTTTATCTTCGCTCAAAAAAAAAACATATGTCAAGAAAATATTTCTTAATGTCTTATTCAAATAGAGTTTAACTACAACTCTAACGTGCCACTTAGCGAGCATTGACTGTAGCTGGACTGCATAACTGTTTGATTATTTAATTGACAAGCGGCGCTACAGGAAGAACCTGTAAGAGAACCAGCTCCACCTAAAGTCTTTTCATAATTGTCAATTCTCTAGTTTGAGATCTTCATTTTCCCTCATTTTCCATTTTTCGCTGTTTAATATATTCCATTTGGAAACATTTCTTTTTGATCTCGTCTCTGATGACGATTTGCATATCGCATTCATTCAGTCCGTGAGTATCATAATTTCCAAAATGAATACCCAGTTGGAGTTCGTTTGTTCGAATCGATTTTCATATTGTGGTCGCTTGGAACTGAAAAGTATAGAAAAAAAAAAAAAAACAGAAAAATAACACTTGCTGCACGATTGAACTTTAAGCCGCATTCTTTGCTGTCTGCGGGCCGCCTCGATTGGACGTCGAGGTTGAAGCCAAAAGCTGGCCAATTTTTTCCTGAGCAGAGGCTGCGACTGCGACTGCGACTCCTCACTCTTCGTGGGAACTCTTTGCACTAGTCTGCGTCTGGCATTTGCCTCTGCGGCACACATTTTTTTGTTTTTCTCTTTGAGTTGGCTAGTTAGTTTAAGCCTAGACGAAACTGGCTTTTAGAACAGGAATTTCCACTCCTACAACAGCAGAGAGCGCGGCTTATTGACATTTTCGCGAATACCCTAGGCGAGGGTATGGGAAAAGGAGCTAGAAGAAGTTCTGGCTCTATAGAATTATATGTAGCAAAGGGTGTTTAAAGTCGGTCTAGAAATGCATAATGGATTGGAGCAGAAATTGATTTGATGAAGCTTTGAAAAGTATTTAAAGAAGGTCAAGAAATGGACAAAAGATTGGAGCTGATATTGATCTTAGGAAGCTTTGAAGAGCATTCTATGTATATATTAAAAAAAAAATATATATATATATAAAATGTATCTCAAATACATACAAATGTTACCTTATTAGGTAAGGGTATTTAAACTTCGTTTAGTCTACTTTTATCATAATCAATTAATGAAATGTTATTAGACTCATTTTGGAATTAAAGTTTTAACTACTTTACTTTGACTATATAGAAAATTTGACCAAATTTTAAACACATTTTTGTTAGGGTATTAAATATTCGAATTTATTTATTTTTTTTTTAAATTTTTTAAATTTGACTTAAAATTCTTCATTACAGTCACAGAAATAGGTACAAACTTTGTCAACAGCTCAGCTAGGGTATTTACTATTCATCATAAACTGTACTATATACTTTGATACTTTGACTGCATAGAAAATAATACCCAATACATATTTGTTAGGGTATCTAATTTTCGGACTTAATTCTTTTCATATTTACTTTTTATGTTTTCTATTTTTGATCAAAAAGTTTGTTTTTACGCACAGAGAAGTAAACAATTTCTATCAACATCTCAGTTAGGGTATTTACTATTCATCATACCCTCAACTCCCTCCCATTGCAAAACAAATTTAAATTATTTTAAATTTGAAATTTAATATTCTTTGATTTTTAATCGTCAACAATTAATCTACGAAACTAGAACTAAATGGAAAATGAAATGAAGAAAAACTAAAAATAAACTAAAAATGAAAATAAAAACTAAAAAATAAATACGTAAAGTTAGACGAAGATTTCGGGTCCATAGATCGTGACCTTTGCGGAGTACAAGGCTCGCGGCTTGGGCGGCGTGCTGGGCGCTTTGACAGTAGGCGTGGCTTTCGAGCTGGAGTTGGCACTGGAATTGGAGTTGGAACTAGAACTGGAACTGGAACTGGAACTAGTGTTCTTGCGGCGTCGCATGCTGCGCAGCTCATCGCGCAGCTGCTCCTTGTAGACGAGCTCCCGCTTGCAGGCCTGCAGCTCCTCGACGCTGCAGTGCTTCAGCTGCCGTATCGTGCGCGAGACGAGGCCGTCGATGATGTGCATCTTGCAGCGGGAGAGGCGCGTCGGCTCCGCATGCCGGCGCGTCAGCTCGCTCTGATACTGGAACAGCAAGTAGCCGACAGTGGGACGAGCGCCTCGAAGATGATTGTGATTCTTTTGGCTTTCCATAATGCGATTGGCTCGTGCGACTGTGACAGCGACTGCGACTGTGACTGCTTGGCAGCTTCAGCTGTGAATGATGTCCTGTTGTACTTTACCAGGATTATTTATATGTGTGGCGTGCAGAGGTGCCTTTGCTACCTGTTTGCCTTTGACCTGTCCGGCTAATTACCTGTTGTTCAAAAATCTGTGGCTGCTTCGTTTTCGTTAGTCGGGGCAAAACCCAATTTTGCGTCTCTTACAACATTTTGTTACATTTCTCGACAGCAAACGCTAAGCTATGCATGTGTGTGTGCGTGTGTGTGCGGGTGTGTGTGGGTTGCATTTGATTTGTTTATGGCTTGACCTTTGCTTAAATATATGCCGTGGCTCGGCGTTAGAAATTCACGGCTTCAAAAATACACAGAAGTGAGAAATAAAAGTGAAAGCAATTGTATTGAGCAACCAGCATATACCCTGTATATATGTATTAGCTCGTTGTAAACTTTAAAATTGAACACATTTCCTTTTAAGGCAAATATTTTTGGCATATCTTATGCCTATGCTTGGAATCAGCGGGAATGTGCATGGGACTTGGAGTAATATGTTCTAGAAACATATAGAAATTTGATAGGAAAGTAGAACAGATATCCTATTAAGATCTTGGCTTGAAATTGGCTATGCTCTTATATTTGAAATATACATTGAAATATGTTTAAGAATTTAGATCTAAAAATCAAGAAAAATTTTATTTTTAGTGTTGAGATGCTGAGAATTAGTTTCGATAAATTGCAATGGTGATATTG
Source organism: Drosophila gaucha (assembly GCA_035045545.1). Taxonomy (NCBI): domain Eukaryota; kingdom Metazoa; phylum Arthropoda; class Insecta; order Diptera; family Drosophilidae; genus Drosophila; species Drosophila gaucha. The sequence goes on from JAWNOY010000286.1 coordinate 1,931,182, forward strand.
GATCTGTTGTTCACGTTGAGTTTTTGGATTAAGAGAGAAAGAGAGAGAGAAGAATTGAGTTAATTAACAAGACTGCTTCATTATTTAGTATTTTTTAAAACATCAAAGCTTTAGTAACCTAAAATGTTTTGTTAAATCTAATATTATATAGATTGTTTAAGAAAGTATTGATACTAATTGTGTCCAGCTTCCTAAAATGTCTTGAAACCACGTTTTTTTGTTGCTTTTTTTCCTTTAAAAATTATATATATTTCACCAAAATAAATAGCTTACTTTATTGCAATAAGTGAAAGTAATAATTTCTAGTTATATCCCTTCACATATTCTGATTATATGCACTAAAATATATTATACTAATACTGTTTACCTTTCTAAAATATCCTGAAACTTTGTTTTTGTTTTGTTTTTTCCTTTTAAAAATAATATATTTCACTATTTCTAGTTATACCCCTTGACATATTCTGATTATATATTTTACATTAGTTTTTACCTTTAGTTGGTTTTTAAATGCCTGTAAAAACTTTAAAAATGTATGAAATTATCTAAATTTTTAGAAATAAATTCTTTAGCTATATTTGTAAAAGGAACTCATAATATAGTATTCAAATTGTATAAGATAGTTTTAGTTCTAAATAATTTAAATGCCAATGTATCCACTTTGGCGCGTTCTATTTAGTGTACTTTGCAACACTGCTTTATGAGTCCGGAAGGGGAATCCTAAGCTTTAGCATTTGCTACGAACTTGAGACAACTATTTCGTTCACAAAGAAAAGCAATTTAGGTTGATTAGCAGTATTTTCGTATATACTTAATTTAGGCCAACTTTTATTTCCTTCTTCTAAACTACTTGTGCGCCTCTGGATTTTTCGCCTTTGGCCTAATAAATGTGCTTGAATTTTCACAGAAAAAAAATGTATTCGCATCGCGCTTGACCCTCGCTCTAAGGATATAAAGAGTGCTTCTTAAATATTTATTTATGAGCGAGAATTTATAAATGAAGTCCGAGCATTGGCCGTCTGATCCAGGCCCAGATAAAAAGTACCTTTGCGCATAATTATCATTTTCACTTAATTTAATTGAGCTGTGGATTGCCGCCTGCTCTAAATGCGCATTTCAACTAAGTTCCAGCTTAATTATGTTAAAATGTTTGCCGAAATAATAATAAAATGTGAAGAAAACGAAATGAAAAGTGAAAATTCCTGCTGCTTCCATTGTTTATCTTTCACTTCAAGCGCCAAGCGTTGCGACTTGTCAAAATTCTTTTCAAATATGCTCAGCTGCATTAAGTCTGCAACAACAACAACAGCAACAGCAACAACATGAGCAACTTTAACCGTAACAACAATAACAATTATAACAATGTATATAGCCCACATATTAAGCACTTCCAAGTGAAAGTTTAGCTAGGGCGCCAGAGCTTTAAATATATTTTATTTTGAATGCGCTTCAGCTGAAGGCATTTCAGTTTTTTAATCAATTTGAATGCATTTTGCCATAAAAATTACTTTTTTTTTAAAGAAAAGTAATTTTTAAAGTAAAAATTTAGATTTTTAGGATGAATCTTATTCATTGCGAATTACACAGAAATTGGATTTATCGAGAAGTTATTAACGTGTTTTTATTTTACGAATTATTGAGGAATTCTATTTGGCGGGGGACGAATTACCGGAACTCAACTGTACAATATATATTTCGATTTTAAGACTGTCAATTGAACGACAAACTGTTGAACTTTTTTTTCTTAGAATTCTATTTATAGGATATTATAATATAAATGTATAATATTTGAGAAAAAATAGTAGAAATTTTACATTAACAGCTACAAAAATGAAAAAAAATTCTTCAAAAAATTCCCTTTGCTCTCAATAAATCTGGGTTTTTATAAATATTCAATGCTTTCTCAATTGTTCATCTAAATAATTTGTGACAATATCATTTTAATATGTTCTTAAAAAATACTTTTTAATAACTAAGCATAAAAATTTTATATGTATTTTTTGTAGCTCTTAAAGATATTTGCACATAGCTTCTAAAATTTCTGAAAAATTTAATATGGCTGGACTATTTTATATTTATTTATATAAGTTAACTGCATAAATAATAACGAAATATTTATTTAGAGTTACATTTGTGTCTTTAAGCAACAATTTAGATCCTCAATTCCTCTATTTTTGAGATGTATTTTTATCTCAAAAATGTATTATACAATTTTTGTAATAACAAAAATAGATAGAGTTCTTAAAGTCATTTTTAGAAATATATCTTTAAGCAAGTATTTATATCCTTAATTCATCAATAAAGATACATCTCTAACAATTTCTTATAAGAGATGTATATTTAAGCAACAATTTAAATGAATCAAGGATCTTTATTGTTGCTAAAAGATACATCTAAAAGTTTCTTATAAACTCTATCTATTTTTGTTATTTTGTTAGATGGATTGAGAATCTAAATTGTTGCTTAATTACATCTAATTATTCCTTATTCATCTAAATTAAATACAGATCTGTTAAAATTTCTTTAAAAATCTATTTAATTTCGTAATGTTTTTATATTTTGCTTTTATTATATATTTATTATTATTCTTATATATTATTATATATCATTTCCAATAATCCAACTAAAACATTTGCAATTATTTTATATAATATTATTAGTATTTTTATTATTATTATTATTATATATGATATTATTATACCATATTATTTCTTTGTAATTATGAACCTAAAGATATGCCTTATATACCTTATATCAACTTTTAAACAACCAAGTTTTTTCTATGAAGTTTTCAGATCTGTTTATAAAATAATATAAATATTTCTATGTAATTTAGAGTATTTCAATTTCGGCAATTGTAAACGCACGCATTCCCCTTCAATTGCTTATGCTAATGGACTCTCTCCCTTGTTGAAGCTCGTATGTATGTACAAATACATCTATTATAAGGCTGCTCTGCTTTTTGGTGCTAAATGCAAAGCGCTCGAGGCGCACACAAATAAAAAGCGATGAATGACCCACAAAGCGCAGACAAATCCCCAATAATGTAAATGAAAATCCATGAAAATCTGTGCAGCTGCAGGCGAGACGTTGCCTAATCAACAATCATTTTTTGTTGTTGACTTGATTATAATTGTGATTGTCTGATCAAATAAATTTTGGATGCACAAGTCCCGCCGCTGCCATTGAGCTGAGTTTAGAGCGCGTTGAATTGGAAGCTGTCTGCGAGCTGTCAAGAGCAGCAGCTTGCCTCTGGCTTTGACCTTTTGCTACCTGGGCAAACGTAGCGTGTGCGCCTCGCTTGTGACGGGCAACGCCGGGCAACCGAGGCTCATAAAACGCTGATGCGTCGCATTTGCCTAAGCCGGCGCGTGGTCTTTCCCAAGTTCTTAATCCTGGCTGCAAAATCCTTTTGTTTTTCCTCCACTTTCCCGCTACTGGACGCAATTATAAAAGGATTATGACCTGACCAAATGCGACTCACAGTCTCTGCTCGCTCTGCCCTCTGCCCGCTGACCTCTGCCCTCTGCCCTCTGCCGTCAGCCACTTGCACATTTCATTATGAGGCCAAAACTTAATGAATTACCTGGAAGTTGTTAAGTGCAACGAGGGCAACAGGAATTTTCGACCAATATTCTGTGCAAGTTCTCGAACATTTCTCTTGACTGCAGCAGCTATGCTAATGACTCGAAAGAAAATGTGACACATGGAAACAGACGTGAAAATGTCACCACAAAACGAACATACAAAGAAGTTGTGACAAATGAAGCAAAGGGAGAGAGAGGGAAAGAGCATAGACTAAGTTTAACATATGTAAAATAAGTACAGTAAACGCCCGTTAGGAGAGCACTTTACTCAAGTCTTAGATTACAGAAAATTCTTTTCAGAAATGTTGTTTTAAATTAAATTTGGAGTCTGTATGAATACATATATATATAGATTAATATACTATTTATATTTTGTCAAGTTTTTAAAGAGTTAACAAATTACATATAAAAACTTTATTACTGTTTTTATTTATATTAAAACAGTCTTCAGTCCTTAAATCGAACTTGTGGATAGCTTACAGTGAAAAACTTAAAGCTGTGAAATACAAATTTTCTTTATGATTTGTTTTAATTGCTTTTGAAATATAGATTTCATATGAAAACTGATCTGAAATGAATGAATCTGAATGAAAAAATATATCTATAGATATATTATATATATATAACATATGATAAATAAATATATGATTTGATGTATTGTAATATATTATTACAGATTATGTATAGATAATTATTAGTATAGAAGTTTTCTTCCAAAAACCAAAAGTTATCTGTATGCTTCCTATGCTATTTCTATAAATTAATATCTAAGAAGAAAATGTTTAACTTTTAGTCTATATTCTAATGTTCTAGTAACATTGTTACATTATTAGATAACTGATATTTTAAGTAATCTTTCGTATTCTAACAGATGGTTATAAACAAACATTTAGAATCCATAATTACAAATGTGAAAAAAGAAACTTGGGGGCACATATTTTATAACAAAGAACTTGCTTTATAGAATTTTGTTACTCAAACATAATTAGAAACTATATATACAGTTGAATCCCGATAATCAAAATGGGATCACATTTTTTACGAATTACACAGGAACGAACTTTTTTCAAGGGGTCAGCATTTTTAAAGAATTTTAGAAGGCTTGCTGAATATATAGTTCTATCCATTTTTATGATATAGTATTGTACATAAAATATATGTATAGGAATACAAATTTTCGTTGCTTCTCTTAGTCAAGCTATACTATATATGGTTTATCTTATATCTCCTTCAAATCTTTCTTGTATTGCTGAGATTTCAAACTCCCATTTCTAGTAGCTTCTACTTAGACTATGCTTTACAATATATACTTTATCTTTTCTCTCCTTCAAATCTTTCTTGTGTTCCCGATATTCAAACCTCCCATTTATCGTAGCTTCTGCTTAGTGTCTGCTTTACCTCCTTTCTCGCTCAACTCCCTCTTTTATTGGTGACATTCGAAATGGGCAGTTGAACGTACTCCCCTACCAGAGCTCGCTTTCTGGACAGGTTCGTTCATGCTCGGCTGCATTCACAGCTGCTGTGTTTGCATATGGACACATTTACTGCGAGAGATGATGTACACTTTATGGCTGGTAAGCCAAACGGTTAGTTAGCATCCAAAGTGGATTAGGCCGGATTAAGCCACGAAATATTTTGGCACAAATATTTACAGTTGCCTGACCTCTGCCCGACAGCCGGCGCTTGGGCACCCAGGTACGTCCACAGGTAGACCAGGCAGGTAGCTTAGTTCGACCACATATAAGCCAAGCTCAGCGCTGCAATGTCAACACTTGGTCAACAGGCAGCAACAGAGCAACAACAGCAACAAAGCCACTTTCAAAATGGAGCAAGAGAAGCAATTGAAGCCCACTGTCTCATATCATTTGTTCCTCTACCGTGAGGAGCTCTCCAGGCGCAATGCTCGCCAGATTCGATTGTCCCGTACCAAAATCGACCTCACGGACGAGCTCATCTCGAAGACGGTGCGAAATATCAAGACCTGCAGCATGGATGACCTGAAGGCGGTCAATCGGGAGCTGCTCTTCAAGCGAAAACTGCGTAACAAAGTTGCCAAACTGCGCAAAAGTGCTAAACAGCAACAATCTTAAGAAGGAGAGAAGAGAGGAGAGAGAAGAGAGAAGGAGACGGCTTAGCCAAAGGAAAATATTGTAAATAAAAAGATTTTTTGTAAATAAATCAAGATACTAAATTGAAAACGCTTTCGAAAACTTGTCAATTTTATGGTCTATTCATAGAAAGAGAGAGAGAGAGAGAAAGAAGAAAAAAAGCTGGTAGCTGAATCAGCAAATGCCGCACAAAGGCAAAATGTAAACTTCTCAGATTTTAGAGACTTGGCCAAAAACGTAAAACGAAAAAAAAAGTCGTTTGCATTGAACAAAAGTAAATGGCTAAAGAGCTGAGCAAAAATGAATTTTGAAAAGCAGACGATAAGAAGGGGAATGGGAGGGTTTATATAGTCCCGCATATAGTCCCCTCTGCTGGTCAACCAGTTGCAAATATATATATGTATAGCTTTTTGGTGGTCAACAACTTAATTAGAAATTGCAAATGCAATTAAAAAGCGCAACGCAACAAAATTTAATCAAATTTAAATATATAAAATATATATATAGATATATATATTGGTATATATCTATATATGTATCTAAAAGCGAGTGCTTGTAGCGAAACAAGTTCGCTGCATAAATTAAACGTAGCCAAAGCCAAAGCCAAAGCGAGCAGCAGCTGAAGAGAGCGCAAAGATCAGAGTTGATTTAAGCCCACTGCAAAACAAGAAAAGTGAAGTTAACAAAGTTCAGACGAATAGCTAATGCACTTACAGCTGAAGAAATCTAGTTTAACTTGCTTAAATTAAGCCAAAAGCTATAGAAAAAGTAAGTTTTAAGAGATAGGTGGACTGCTTTTTGCTTTGCCAACTCAAACTCTGCATCAATAGGTTATTCTACGTTATTCTAATAAAATAATCTATAAAACATATTTATATAACATACTATGATAAATGTAGGCAATGTTGACCTTAGAAGACGATTAAAGATTACAAATACTTGGTGGTTCGAACCCGTTTAGTTCAAGAACTCTTTGTAGCCTTTCACATATATCAATCAAAATGTTTATATAAATAAACAAGAGTTGAAACTAAAGATATCTAAGCTTTAAGAAACATTTAATTTGTTCAGCTATAGAGTATACAAATAATGTAATAAAAAAGTTCAGAATTCGAACCCGCTCGGTAAAATATAGTCTATAAAACATATTTATGTTTCATATCAAAATGAAAGAAGAAAATTGGTTTTAGTGAGACGATTAAAAATTGCAAAACAAATTCTAACCCGTTTAGTTAAAGAACTCTTTGTAGCCTTTTACATATACCAACAAAAATATATGTATATATGAACAAAGAGGTAAAACCTAAGATTACCTTTAAGAAACATATAATTTGTTCAGCTATTGAGTATATAAAACATGCAATAAACAAGTTTATAGTTTAAACCCGCTCTTTAATAAAATACTTCATAAAACATATATCTACAATATATCATATCAAGATGAAAGAACTAAAATTACTTTTACTGAGACGATTAAAGATTTCAAAAAACTTCATGGTTCAAACTCGTTTACTTAAAGAATTCTTTGCTGTCATTCACATATATCAACAAAAACCTATTTTTAAATGGGAATAATGAGTAAAAACTAAAGTAAAAAAAAACTTTATGGAATTTGTATTATCAAATGTATTAAGAAACTTCGTAGTTTAAGCCCGTTCGGTAGTTAAATTACTCTATAAAACATATATCATAGCATGATGAATGTAGATCCAAAGTGAGATATTTTAAGATTGCAAAAATCGTCTAGATTCTAATCCGTTAAGTCAAAGAATTCTTCGCAGCTTTTCACATAAATCAACAAGAATCTATGTTTGGGAAAAATGAGTAAAAGCTACAGATTACCTTTGCGCAACTATATATGCTTAAAGTAATTTGTATTATCAAATAATGTATTAAGAAACTTCTCAGTTCAAACCCGTCGGTAGTCAAACTACTTTATAGAAAACATTTACATATCATACCATGATGAATGTAGGGCCTAAGTGAGATATTTAAAGATTGCCAAGATCGTCGTGGTTCTAACCCGTTAAGTTAAGGAATTCTTCATAGATCAACAAAAATGTATGTATGTAAGAAAACCAACTACCTTCACTCAATAACAGATGCTTTAAGAATTTGTGACTATCCTCAGCTGTAGAGTATACAAATAAAAGTTAGCAACTAACAACAAAGTCACGATATAAATAAAGAGCAGTCAACGTTAACAGCGAGCTGGGCAAAATTTATAACGTGACATTGTTAAATTTATTGTGGCCAAAATGTTGTAATAAAACTTGAGCTTCCAACACAAACGGCATTTGGGCCAAAAGCGTCTGGCGCCAGCGTTTAAAAGTAATTGCAAATATCTTGCCCGATTCAATAATTGACTCGATTATATATGTGTATACAGACACTAGAGATGCTTGAGCTGCTTGTTGAACTTGTTTGTGACCCCAGGGCACACAAAGCAAACAAGTAAAGAACTTTTGCTGGACCTTTAATTAATCTTTATGATTTTATTCAAAGGCATTTTATTTGTTTTTGATTGATTCCGCAATTGGACGTCTCTCAACGCCTAAATCCGGCCGTAAGCCATGTATTTATATATCATTAAATGCTTTGTTTTCATTTCATGGCATTATAAAAGTCAGACAGCCGACGACCCGCCTTCGGTATCGAAGTATTGAAGGACAGTTTGGCTTAGAGCTGTTCTGCTTGACAAATGGGCTAAACGCAAAAATAACAACAAAATCATCAAATCACGACTTGAGCGCCTTTGATTGACATGCAGCAAGCCACAACAACAACAACAGCAATAGCAATCGATAACAAATACAAGAGCTAGAGCTATGGCAACAACTGATTGTTCATAATTAAAGCTAAAAAGGCCCGCGGCAACAACAAAAATTTTCGCAATGATTCTGTGGGCCGACTTCGCGTCGCGTCGCGTCGCAGCAAATGGCAAATGGCAAAGATCTAAGCGGCCAGCAAATTATCTCAAACCACTAACAGTACATACAGCTAGATATATATAGATATATATATATATAAAGAGAAATATATATAAGTACACTTGCAGAAAAACTTGATTCTAATCAACTTAGAGTTTTGTTCTGCAAAACGTGTTTTGCTTTGCATTTGACTTAGCGGAAATAAGATAATCAAATTTATTCCTTATATTTTTGTTCTGGAACTGTAGTTCCAGAGCTAAAGTATGAAGAATAACTTTTAAATAAGTCAAATAATACTTATTACAAGTTTTTTACATACTTAAAAAATTTAATCTTTTAAGTTTTTATATTTGCTGAGAACTCTTGTTACTAGAGCAAAAGACATCTGAAATAATTTACTTTTCCGCTAAGATTAACATTTTTTATAAATAATCTGCAAAGCTCTTATTCAATTGCTTCTATGAAAATTTCAAAAATTCAACTACCTAAAAAACGTTCTTAAATTTAAGTCTGGAATGAACCCCATCCGACTAAAATCCACAAAAAATCTCCCTTTGCTATGTATCAAATGTTCGCTCAAAAATAAATTTTCATTTCAGCTAGATACATACCAGTTTTCTAAATAGAAAATCTAGCAGTTTTCTCTCAGTGTAAAGCAAGAATTTGGTTACTTGAAATAATTGTTCTTAGATTAAAGTTTTTTTAAGGTTGAGGAATTTTGATAGCACGAAAATTAATTCTCAAATAATAATTTCGTTTTCAGCTAGGCATACAGACGATTATTGTAAGCGATATAACATGTACTAGCTCTTTTTTCTCAGTGTAAGGCTTTCCAGTGCGAAGAAAAGAACTTTTTCAATTAAGAATTTACTTTATATCTAGCTAAAGAGAACATATGTATCTTCTATTTGTTTTGTACGAAAAACTTGATATATTTTCTCTAATTGTAAACAATGTGTATCTAAATATTTAGTATATGAACATTAATACCAATTACCTCTAATAAGAATATCGTTCTCTAGCAATCATAGACAACAATTGTATCTGAATTTGTGTACCAAAAACTTGACATCTTTTTTCTCAGTGTATATATGTATCTCAGTATTTACTATGGGAACATTGCTACTAATTACCTTAAATAAGAATATCGCTCTCAAATTATCATAGACAACAATTGTATCTCAATTTGTGTACCAAAAACTTGACATCTTTTCTCTCAGTGTATATTATTTGTATCTAAGCGTTAAGGTACAATGTAATTAAGTACTTTCAGTAAGAATTTCGTTCTCAGTCAATTTTAAACAACACTTGCATATCTATTATACAAAACTTGACACCTTTTCTCTCAGTGTATAAGATTTAATAATAGGTTTTTAGGTACATTAAGTACCTAAAATAAGAATTCCGTTCTCAGCCAATTTTTAAAATACTTTAATCTTATTTTGTGTACAGAAAACTCAATCTCTTTTCTCTTAGTGTACATACAAAGTAGTATATTCAGCAAATACGTGCAACAGTTACACAGCCGACCCGCATGTCACGCCCCGTAAAGCAGCAGCAGCAGCAGCAGCAAGAGCAACAGCAGTTGCCACCGAGGCAAAGCGACGACTGCTTATTAACGCATAATTAGCATATTTAGTCTGGCAAGATTGCGATCCCAAGCTGTCGCACAGGTCTATAAACCTACAACTGCCCCACACTCTGGTTGTCTGCAAAGCAACCTGTGCGCCGCCTCGTTGACATTGCCTGCAATTTGTCGATTTGTCACACAATTTCAACTTGATACGAATTCAGTTCTCCTACGCCCACTACCCTAACATTTCCTCAACTCAAACTCCTTCGCTCTACCTTTGTCTGCGTCTTCTATTCGGTTTCCATTCTGAGAGCGGCAACAACGTCCGTTCGTGGTCATTGCGAGTTAAGCCTCATTTAGTTACAGCACTCTATTACTTGAACGAATTGCCAAAACAAGGTGCGGATAATGCCCAACTGGGGAATACTCTATAAGCAGTTGCAAATGGGTTAAGTATTTGGTTGTAATTAGGCAAAAAAGTCTTTTCTGTATTTCTTTCTGTGCTTGTAGAATAAGTTTTCGGGTGTATATATACTCGTAAAGACAGAGAATATTGAATAGAATAATATTTATAATATAATCACAAATTCCTTTTATACTTGTAGAAGTTCTCTACTTTGAATATACTCGTAATGACACAAAAACATTGAATATAATAATATTTATAATATAATCACAAATCTCTTTCTATATTTGGACTAGTTAAGTTAAATAGGTATCCAATTAGGCATATTTGTATCAGGTAAGACTTTTGTAGCTCTAGTACTTAGAATCTTCGAAGCAATCCCAAAACACTTAGGCTGTATATCGATATTTATCGAATATATCTGAATGTATAAAAATGTTGGTGAATTAGCAAACTGTCAATCATTCAAAGGCAGATAATTGAGGCTAAGCAACTATATTTATCGATTATAAATCATAACAAATTGACATTACATTATATAATCGATAATTATTGATTTTGTAACAAACAAGAATAATTATCGATAGCTTGATAACAATAAGAGCGCTTGCTCTTATATTTTCTATGCCAGCTCTGATATTTTCGCTATATGCTCAAATATTGATGATTTATTTATCGATTGTAGCATGATTAATGTTATCGATAAATATTTGCTCTCAAAGCTATGTTAAAGCATTTTAGTATATTTACTTATTATGTTGGTAACTTTCTTCTGCCTGTTACATGCTTATACACAATATGTGTATACCCCATTTTTACATATTTAAGAGGTATATGGTATAACAAGCGAGCAAGCGACCTGCCGCCCACCTTCCAGTTGTTGTTGTTGTTGTCGATGTGGTGTCTGTTACTGTTGTACTGCTTGTGCCATTCACTTTATGAACATTTCAGTTGCCAACGACAGCAACAACAAAAACAACAACATCGACAACAACAACAACAATTGTCGCTTTGACATTTAACTACAATTACTTTTTAGTGGTCTTTCATTGGTTCGCGTGGCTGCGACATTTTGGTCTGTCTACCTTCGCCCCCTCCTATGCCACGCCCCTCCGCTGCTGTCCATATCGAAACTTGTTATAATTGAAATATGCACAACATTTTTTCTCTACAAGGTGTTTGCAGGCAATTAAATTGAAAATGATTTCTTGTGCAGCCAAACAGCTGATCAGACCCTAAAAAAACACACAGAGCTTACCAATAAATCAAGGCGAATGCAAACTGTATCTGCGTCTGGCACTACGTCTGATGGCCATGAATAATGCGTACTTGCATACAACATCGCCAATTTGGTCATAATTGCACTCGCAGAGAGAGAGAGAGAGAGAGAGAGAGAGAGAGAGAGAGAGAGCGCGAGAGAGAGGGGAAAAGCACAGCGTCCACAGGGCGCGTAGCTTGTGGTATTTTAGTTGTGGTCTCCACCTGAACTTCGTGCGGCTTGTCGCTGTGGTGCTGTGTGGTTGTGCTACGAACTGCTACAACAAAAAAGAGTGTACTCAGTTGTGGGGCAAACGGCAAAAGGCTTTAAGGTGTGGCCAACCACTTTTAATACCCTTAAAGTGGGTATTACATATAGGTAATGTAGACAAGTCGAGAAGTGCTTAAAGTATGTGAAGAATGTGCAAAGGGAGAGAAAGAGGGAGAAGAAATATGTCAGACAACATTGGAGACTAGGAATATAAAGAAGGAAGGGCAGGATTGGAGACTGGGAATATGAAGAATGTAAAGGAGAGGGGGAAGAATATGGCAGACAGGATTAATGACTAAAAATATAAAGAGTAGAAATATAAAGTAGAAAGGACGGAATTGGTGACTAAGAATATAGAAAAGGAAGGACAGCATTGGAGACTAGGAATATGAAGAATGTGGAAGGGAGGGAGGAAGAATATGTCAAACAAGATTGAAAACTAGGAATATGAAGAAGGAAGGATAGGATTGGAGACTAGGAATATAAAGAATGTAGAAGATAGCGAGGAGAAATATGTCAAACAGGATTGGAGACTAGGAATGTAAACATGGAAGGACAGGATTGGAGACTACGAATATAAAGAATGTAAAGGGGAGGAAGGAAGAATATATCAGATAGCATTGAAGACTATTAATATAAAGAAGAAAGGGATGGACTGGAGACTAGGAATTTAAATAACGAAGGAAAGTATTGAGAACTAGGAATAGGAAAATAATGTGGAAGGGAGGAAGGAGAAATATTTCAGACAGAATATTAGACTAGAAATATGTTGAAGGTAGGGCAGGATTGGAGAAAAAAGACAGCAAAAAGCAACTGGGTTTGAATGAAAAACGAATGACTTCATATAATATAAATATTAATATTAATCTAAACCTATACCAAAAAAAAAAAACAAGACAAAACGAACGTTAAGGTATTTTTCTTTAAAGAAGTTTTTGTTTTATAAAAATTACTGTTGATGAGGAGCTATACTAGCTATAAAGTCTAGCTTAGGCTCCAAATATAGAAAATATATAAAGTAACAAGATTATATTCATAAATTCTTGAAAGTGGAAAAGCTGCTTCAATAAAGAAATATAGTTGAAACCACATTAGTTATACTTGAATCTTTCAGTTGTGATCAAGCCTGAAAAGTATCATAGCTATATGATCTTCTGTATGTGAACTAGCCTCTAATAAATTTGTTAAGGCATTGTATATATCAGTCATAGAAGTATTTGTTAGGCTGGTAAAAGTAATTATCTTTTTGCTGTCAGTTTTAACTTGGAGATAAGCTGAAAAACTTTTTTTACCTTTTCTTTTAATTGAAAGCAGAATCAAAATTTAATTGATCTTATATATCTAAGTCATATAAATCACATACCATACAGCAAGATATTTAGATTACTATATCTTATATACCTCACTTATATAATTATATATGCTATAAATATATAGTTGCTAGAGTATTCGATTTGCAGCAAACTTTATCAACATTTTCTTCATCTTGTTTTTGCCGCCCACAGTTTTTGGGAGGGGGGCTGCTGTGGGCGTGGGCCTTTGTCGTTGTTGGCCACAAATGCCGATTGCTCCGACTCCGAGCTGTGAATGTGGTGCTGGATAACTGGCTTACTTCACTGATGTTGCAGTGGTTGTTGTTGCACCGCCTGTTCATAGCTTTGGCATTTACAATATTTAATCATATTTGCACGAGGGCGGGCTAAAATGTCGCCCTATGCCAAGGCGTTTGCAGAAACAGGCACAACTTATGGATATTTAATGCCAGGCGCTGCTTGCGGCCTGTTTGACTCGGCAGCAGGCGGCATGTGGCATGCAACATGCGGCAGGCAGCAGGCGGCATGCGGCATGCGGCAACTACAGGCTGCAATTTAAAGCGTTTTCATTTTTTATGCATGCATTGCATGGCGTTTGTAGCTCATTTGCATGCGCTGTTGTTGTTGTTGTTGTTGTTATTGCTGCTGCTGCTGCTGCTGCTGCTGCTGCCGGCGTCTGTAATGCAATTTGCTGCAAAATGAAACCGAACAAACCAAGCGCTGAGCATTTGGCAGCATTAAATTTAATTTTATTAAAAAACTTTCTGCAAGCCACATGTGTGTGTGTGTGTGTGTGTGTGTGTGTGTGTGTTGCCTGGGAATTGTACAATTGACAACATGAGCGAGTTGCTGCTGCTGCCTGCTGGTTGCTGTTGTCGCTGTCGTTGTCGCCGCATGTTGTTGACGTGTCTGCTGCTGCCGTATGTTGCTGCAGTTGCTGCTGCTGCTGCTGCCGCCACTCGCTTCTTGTTTTATTGTCGCCCAGTGCGGGCGTGTTGAGCTTCGCTGCTTGCTTTGATGACAAAATGACGCTCGATAAAGTTTTCAGTTTTCAGTTTTCTGGCAACGAGACAGAAATTGGTAACAATTACGAATACTTCTACTTTTCCTGTGGCTTGCACTTTTCCAAGGGAATATTGGCATTGTTCGAAAATGTTCTAGCTATACGCTCTCATGAGTGCAAGTTATTTGGCAGATATTAAAATAGACTTGAAACTTGGAATATATTCACGTCTTTATATATTTTAGATAGAGTAGCTAAGTGTATTGAGGGCAAGAAAGATTGAGAAATACCCGATATTCAGCTCTCACAATTAGCAATAATTGATATACATATATTCTAGAGACACAGTTTTTAGTCACTGTACCAATGTACCAATATGCTACTGTACCATAATTCTACAGTACCACTATTCAACTTTACTATTCTACTGAACCACTATTCTGCTGTACCAATGTACCAATGAATCACTGCACCAATGTACCACTGTACTAATGTTTCACTTTACCAATTTTCAACTGTAGCAATGTATCACCATACCAATTTACAAATGAATCTTTGTACCTATGAGAATTTGTACCAATGTACCTTTGTACCAATGTACCATTTTACCACACTAGCAATGTAAATTTGTTCCACTATTCAACTGTACCAACGTACCTCAATGTACGTTTGAACCACTGTACCAATTACCACTATTTCATTGAACCAATGCACCAATGTACTACTGTACTACTATTCCACTGAACCAATGTACTTATTTTCCAATGTACCTATGTGCCTTTGTACGAATGTAGCTTTGTATCAATGAACCTATATACCATTGTACCACAGTACCAATCTACCTTTGATTTTCAACTGCACCAGCGCACCACTATACCAATGTACCTTTGAACCAATGTACCAATTTCCACTATTCCATTGAAAAAATGTACAAATGTACTACTGTACTATTATTCCACTGAAGCAATGTACCTATGAACCGATGTACCTTTGTTGCTTTGTATTACTGCTTCTGGCCTCGTTCAATTTTCTCAAAGTTACAATTTCTCAACCACTCAACCACTTTTCTGGACTTCCTGTCACAACCCACACTAAACGTAGTTCCAGTTTGAAAGCAACTATACTACTATATCAACTATCTACAATCCTCAACTATCAATAATCTGTATTTAAATAACAGCTTGCCTTACTCTTGTTCTCTTGTTCAGATTCCATTTTCGCAGAGTATTGCTCAGTCAGCTTAATCCGACTTGCCTGTGACCTCTTCTGTTTGCTCTGCACGTGCAGTGTTATCGTTATCGTTATCGCCTCTCATCGACTGAGCTGCTCCCTCGTGCCACCAACCTCTCTCGCTTTTATTTTTGCATATTCATTTGAGCCAAGCCAAGGACTGCATCGAATGTCGCCAGCGAACGGCAAACAGAAAAAAACGATATCGCAGCGGTTCTTCTCATCATCATTTGCATATGTTACAGTTTATTTATTGTGGCTGTGGCTGTGGCTTCTTCTTGTTGTTGTTTTTGTGTTGCTGTCGCATTTTTCGCGCCGCATTACAACACCGAATATAACTCATACGCAGCGTTAACCTGCTAGGCATTGTTGTCGTATTTATAGCCGTTACGTGAGACTCACTTTTTATGTGACAATTGCTTTTTGTTTGGTATACATATTTTCTGTATCTTATTATTTCTGGCAGCTCGCTGCTTTGGTTATAATTTTGATTGTTCCCTTGTAATTTATGCCTATAAATTGTGCAAGAAATTTCGGGTGCAAAACATTTATTAACCAGCTTGCCGCAAATGACTCACGCTGTAATGGAAGACATTTTTTTTCATGCCTGTAGAGGAAACCTCGCAAGTGCAGCTCAGAGCTTTTTGTGTGGGCTGAGTATGTGGGAAACTTTAAGTAATTGGAATGTCATTAGTAGAGTGATTTTTATCGTGATTGATTGCTCAGCTTAGAAGGCGAACTATCGATAATATATGTATCGATAACTGCAGATAGTTATGTAGATAATTACAAACTAAATATTTAATAGTTTTTAGACAGCTTCATTCTATTACTTTAACTTAATTTTGCATATTAATATGTAATACTTTAATTTTACATACTTCGATAACAGTTATCGATATTTATCAATACTGAAATTGAATCGATAGTATATAGAAATCATATGCTATAATACAAAGCTATATTTTTGATGAGCTGGAAGCTATTGACAACAATTTTTTAAAAAAGTTATCGGTATCATATGAAACGATAGCAACTGTAACAATGCCAGCTACAGTTGAACTCTCGAGTAATGCAAGAAATCTAAACTTCTACGAATGATTATTATCATAGTCAATCAATTTGTAAAATACTTAAAAATGTTGTTATCGATATGACATTTATCGATTAAAGTGTAAACACATCACCTGCCATATAATTATATTCAATATTCTCTCTTATATCAAGTTAATTTTGATAACACTTTCTTAATAGTTTTTTAATCACTCCCTTGTCATATCTTATACATAGTTTATAAACAGCCCTCGCTTGCTTGCGCTTTGTGTGCGGTTGCAATATGCAAAGAATAATTGAATAGGTTTTGCCTTCTGTTTTGCCTGCTCGCTTCTGCCTTTGTCGTTATTGGTCAACAATGGCCGAGTCCGTAAGAATATCATTTTCGCATTTTGATGTCCGATTACAAAGACCCAAACAACAACAGCAACAACAGCAGCAACAGCAGCAGCAACAGCAAGTGCGATAACTAGAGCAGCAAAGCATGGCAGCAACAATGCAAAGGTACAAAAGGCAGCAGCAGCTATTATGACAGCAAATCGCCAAGACAAGAGCAATTTGTTGCATACACTCACAGATACACACAGATATACAGATACATAGATACATAGATACAAATGTTGCTGGAAGACAACTCAATGGACGCTGGCAAAGCAAAGTTGTCGGCTATGAAAAATGGATCTGCTCCAGAAGATTTCTGTAATCTCGTTCGTCACACTTGGCCGCTCAAGTACGAATTTATGAAGCCCCATCAGAGCTGTCCCACTGGAGCAATGGACCCGGCTACAGCCAGGGCTAACTAGTTGCAGCAACAACAAGAAGAAGAACAATCCAAAGTCTAAGCTCAAAAGTTTTATTAACTTGTAATGTTTGCTGCTCGATCTCGATGCACTTTGCCAAGAAATGCACTCAAGAATGTAACGCGCGACTGGTCAAAGTGTGAGCTTAACTATATATCTAACTATAATACACTCAGCGAACAGACTTCAATTAAGCACAAGGTCGAAATATCTTCAAGAAATGGTGCAATTTTTAGTAAAATTTATTCTAAATAAAAGACTTAAATGCAACTTATTGAAGATATGTTATTCATACATATATTCAATATTTTCACTCTTGTTTTAAGCATGCAAATTTTCCTCATGCATCTCCTTAAATTAAATTGAAGAAGCTCAAGTGATCAGTCAAATATATAGTACAAAAGTTAATTCAAAATTTTTTTATAAACATTGTACATTTTATATATATTTTATATATTTTATGTATCAACATAAATGTGATATTTTTTCAATCTTTTTATTGACCTTATTCATTTTTCACTTAAGAATATTCAAAATCAAGCTTGACAGGAACTTTGAGTAAGAACGGAGCTTAAGATCAGATTGAGTCATACTTCAAAGTAGTACAGCATTTATCTTTATATTTCTATCTCATAGATGGTAGACTATACAATCTGTGAAATAGAATCTATCTTTGAAGTAAAATACAACTGAATGCAAGTTTTTCTGTACATCTTATTAAATAATGAATATTCCTTTACATCGTACAGTATTTTTTTAAATCATCAAGAACATGTATTCATATTAAAATATACTTAAGTGTTTTGTATCCAAGTGTATCTGTATCTTATAGATACTATATTGTTGCATCCATCTTTCTCTGTCTTTGTTTATTTTTCGATCTTTGTGTCTTTGACGCTCTTTGGCTCTTTCTCTCTATCTCTCTTGCTCTTTCTCTATCTCTATCTCTTTCTCTTTACCTCTCTATCTCTCTCTCTCTTTCTCTCTATCTTTCTCTCTCTTTCTCTTAACCTCTCTCTCTGTTTTGCTCTTTCTCTCGCTCTTTCTTTCTTTCTCTTTTGCTCTTTCTATTTTGCTCTTTCTCTCTTGCTCTATATCTCTCTCTCACTCTTTATCTCTCATACTCTCTCTCTCTCTGTCTCTCTCTCTCTCTCTCTCTCTTTCCCTCTCTCTCTGTCTCTCTCTCTCTCTTTTTCCCTCTCTCTTTGTTTCTTTCTCTCTCTCTCTCTCTCTCTCTCTCTCTCTCTCTAATTCTCCCTCTCTTGTTCTCTCTCTCTCTCTCTCTCTCTATCTCTCTCTCTCTCTTTCTTTCGCTCACTCTCTCTCTCTCTCTCTCTTTATTTTTCAGACTTTCTCTCATTCCCCCACTCTCTCAATCTCTCTGTCTTTCCCACTCTCTCTGTCTCACTTTCTTTTTCTCCTTTCGCTTTCTTTCTAACTCTATCTCTCTCTGTGTCTCTCTCTCTCTCCTACTGTCTCTGTTCCTTGCCATCTATTTGCTTGCTAGGGCTATCTGATCCATTCATATTCGAATATGCCTTCCTCTCTTTCCCTCTCTGCATCTGAGCCAACGCAAATTCTGATCTATTCCCATTAAAGTTTAGTAAAACCTTTTTCTTCGAGTGTATCGTTCAGTGTATCTAACAGATATCAGAGCATATGTAGCTGCTGCATGTGTTGCAAGCTTTAAAAGGTTGTTGCAGCCATTGTCTCTGGCGCGCTCTCAGTTTAAGGCATTGTTTTAGCAGGTGAATTAGATGAATCGGTGAATTACAGATTGTGCCGCAACTCATTTGCATGGCTGGGCGTCTCGAGTTTGCGGCTTGCGAAATCGAAATCCCCAGCCAAATGACTCTGGCAAAATCGGCAAAATGGGCGTTGACTCGACCGAGCAAATGTCGAAAGATATTCATACAATTATTATGACGATGTCGTCGCATTTCGTTGGGCGTAATGAACTTTTGCGAAAAATATTCCATTCGCCTTTGTCTTGGGCACAAGTGTTTTCGTATTTCTTTTATATTTTTGGAAAGGGTTGCCGTCTTATCGGCCTGCTTACATCTGGCCAAAGACCCGCCATAGTTACCTTTTATTTTTCTTTTTTTTTTGGGGGGACCTTTTTGTTTTTGCGCCATTTAATGGCAAACCCTGCCATTGCAATTTTTGGCATTTCCACACACACACACACGCACACATTTTTCAATTAATTAAATGAAAAATGGTTTTCTTGTTGCGCCCGTTTTACAATTGACGTAAAATATAATTAAAATTGCGCATACGCAAAGGGGGCAAGGGCAGTTTGAAGGGTAGATAACAATAAAAATAAAAATACAGCCAGACATACAGTCTCCCTGTTGAAATATGTGTGTCAGTGAGAGAACTCTGTCTTCCCTCTCTCTCCCTCTCGCTTGCTGTATTGGGATGCGACGCATTCAATCAATGGATTGCAGAACAAAATGCACTTTTATTGCATTTAACAACAAATTGAAAAGCCAACAACAAACAAGCAGCATATAAAATCAATGCGAGAATAATCTAACGAACAATTGTCGCAGCTGCTGTTAGTTCTTTGAATGCTCTTTCTGAACAGTAAAGTATTCAATATAATATTTATATATACAGATTTTTATAAAAAAAGTATTGCAAAGCTTTAATGAAAGAGCTTATTGTATTTTCTTTTATTTTTTAAAAATTATTTTTTTAATCTTGAGAATGATTTTTTGCTGCAAAACTGATAAAGAAGACAGTAAACTTCTTCATTCTTGAACATTTGTCAACTGTTTTTAAAGAATTTTATATATTTATAAAAAAAAGTGTTTGTGTAAATGAAAAATTTTAATATTAATCAAATTTACTTAAAGCATTTACTTAAGAAAAATTTAAAAATATTTATTTTTATTTTATCAATTTGCTTAACTCATGATTGATTGATAAGTCTAAGATGTGATTTGATCTGTAAAAAAAGTTGAATTTTTTTTTAGTTTTAATTTTAATGAGGATGCTCTCAGTGCTGCTTATTGCACTATAATCATCCTATAAATAAATAAATAAATAGAAATGTATATTATCTTTGTTCAGACTACAATTCGAATTTCAATTAGAATTCGACTCCAATTAGGAGTAAATACATGGTTCTGGAAATTTTCTTAAAATTTATTAAGCATTTATAACATATTATATGAGCTATCTTACTTTATAATATATTATAATATATTCTTGTTGCTTCACTGCAGTTTTGAAATTCATAGATTCCACCTTTGATAAGAGTAGAAAATTGTCTTAAGTTAATTCAGAAAAATTCCTGCAAGTATTTTAAGCTTCATTTAAAACCTAGTTCTTCTTTTTAGTAATCAACAAATACAAAAATAAATAATTAAAACGCATATTTGTTATCTAATCAAATGAAGTTTAAACCCAGAAAAGTAATAGAAACTTTCTGAAGAGAACCAAAAACGATTTAAATTCCAAATAAAAATTTCTAAAGCAATTTCTTCTCAATATTAACTATGATATTTACTGATATTATAGATCTTGGGCTTCTTTATTTGCATTGTTTTAGATGAGCTAATCAAAGCGCATATTCAACCATAAATAGCATCATTTGCTTTATTAACTAATGAACCCAGGAACAGGTTCTGTTCTTTGCATCTAATTTGCTAAATCGAGAGAAGTTCGTTGATTCGCTGTCTACACGATCATTTAGCTGCTTCTTCTTCCACTTGATTATGGTTGGGTTTTATGGCCGATTGCTGCCATTAACTGACATTAAGAGACATTTACATTTCTGCGCAAACCGTTGATGGGGCTTTATGTATGTCTGTCTGCATGTATGTCTGCATGTAACGATGGTCATTTCATTTGCATAGCTACCAAAAGCTGAACAATTCAGAGATCTGGCAGAAACTGCATGGGGTCTATATGAATATATCAAAGCTCATGCATAAACCGATCAAATGGTAAAACCATGTTAGGGCATTTGAATGCCGCAACACAAAAGAAATGCGCATTGCCATGTAACCATGTAAATGTAATAATAAATATTTGTTGGCTTTTGTAGTGCAGGCGTTTTTTTCTGTTTTTTTTTACATATCAGTACCCTGTATTTATAGGGATTGTTTAAATTAGAGGGTATATTGCAGATTTTCGAGAACTTGTGACGAACTGTAGGGCAGAAATGGAATATTGTAGAGTTGAAGTTGGAGTTGGAGAGTTATAAAGAGAAGTTTGTGTTTTGAAAGAGCTTGTATGTAAATTTTGGAGTAATAGGAAATGATATATAATATTCTTAAACAAATACCTTTATCTCAGGTACTTTAAGAGCTAAATACTTAAAGCACATACTATGCTCTATCAGGAGCTCTAAGAGATAAATGGTATGTAGGTTCTTAGAGTCCTAAGAGCTAAATACCATGGTATGTAGGTTCTATCACGGACTCTAAGAGCTACATACTTGAAGATTGGTACTTGAAGCAGGGTGTGTAGGTTGTATCAGGGGCTGAAGAGCTTAATACTTGAATCATAGTATGTAAGTTCTATCAGGAACTCTAAGAGTTTAATACTTGAAGCATGGTATGTAGCTTCTATTAAGTCATAAGTAGAAAAAAAAGTATAAGAAAGCCATGATGAAATTTATCTTAAAGTCCTGAAATAGTATAGCAATTACAAAGTTATTTGAAACTTAAAATGTTCATATTTCCATGCTTAGATAACAATAATCTCACATTAATAAAATCATATTACATTACATATTACAGGGTAACTGCAAGTCGTGCACTTTCAACTACGCCTTCGCTTTGCTTGTATTGCTGCAAAATTCGCTTGTTGCATTCTGCGGCTGTCAACATTTGCTGCCTCTCTCTCTCTCTCTCTCACTCCCTCTCTCTCTGTCTGTCTGTCCTCTGTCCCACTCTCTTTCTCTTTTTTTGTCTGGCTGTCCCTTTCGCTGTTTGTTGATTGTTTTTTGCATTTAATTTTGCATTACTTTTGTTGCGATGTTGCAGTTTTGATTTCTGCTGCCAGCAGGCTACAAAAAAAATTAAGGGCGTGTCTCGCCCTGCTTTTCGAATGTATTTTGTCAGTCGCTTTGCTTATTCATGCAAACTTTTGTATGTTAGCTTTGTACACTTTTTATTTCTGCTCCCCGCTTTCACTGCATGTTAAAAGACAGCAAGAGAGAGAGAGAGAGAGGGAGAGAAAAAAGTGCAACAAATGTTTTAATGGTCCCATTTGGCCGCCCACCCACAGGGCAGGCAGCTGGCCAAAAATTGTGGAGCTGTGGCCATTTGGCCAGCGGGTTGCCTCTCTTTCACCTGTCCAAACGATCGCAACCAAATGCAGCATCAAGCTCATTATGAGCACAATTATAAACATGATGCTGCTGCTTGATTTCTGTAGACGAAAGCGCAAAATTTTCCTAATGAAGGCGGCAAATGCAACTGTAGTATATGGCCATGGCCAGCTGTAAATGTTGTTGCTTTTAGCTGTTGACTTTTATGATTTCCATTGCATAGCATTATTATGGACAGCAAATAGAAAACATGGCCAGGCAAAACGAGAAAATCAATAGAAAATCCCCCTGCCAGCAAAACTTACAAGCTGAAAATGAACTGAGACGGACAGGTGAGACGGACGGACAGGTGAGCTGATGGCACTATGGTGATCTATGTGCGTATGCCATAAATCGTAACAATAACAAACACGGACACTCGGCCAGACAACTCTCAGACAAAAGCAGAGCCAAAGCAGCAGCTGCCGCAGAAGCTGAAGCTGAAGCTGAAGCTGAAGCCAAAGCTGCAGCTCGACATGGACGAGCGATTTCACTTGACAGCCAGACCACACTCTATGCAGTGAGTTGGCAGAGAGAAGCGAGCAGAGGTGCCAGATAAGCAAAGTGTCTGACTACACAACTGTCCGAGTGTGCATTTCCCCTGGAGGCTGCTCGCCTTTTACAGGCGAAGAAAAAGTATATTCTACATTCTAGCATTGGCTTTAGATGTGCTGTAGCTAAGCTGGAATCAATACAAAATACTGAATAAAGAAAAGAGCTAAAAGATGTATAATGCTTTAAAGTAGCGTAAAATAGCTGCTCTTTATATAAATAAGACAAAAAGTAAATGAAAACAGAAATTGTATGCTTTGCTTAAGACAAATTTGTTCTACAAAATAATAATTAAAGTATTTGCACGATTGAGATAATTCATCAGATATTTTCAAGCTAGTTATTAACTTGAAGACTTTTTATGCCTATTTCGAGCATTTGTGGTTAATATGTTGTAGATCGAATTTGTCTTAAGCTAAGAATAAAACTTCTAATTTCATTTACTTTTTATTTTATTTATATAAAGATAAGCACTTTTACGCTTGTATAAAAAAATTAGAAAACTTAAAAAGGAAACTGAAAAATTGTTGATAAACAAGTCTCTCTCTTAAGCATTTTTGTTCTCTAATTGAAACTCCTTTAAACTAGGAAAAAATGCTTTACTTGGGCAAATATTTCAACTTTTAAAAAACAATGAATTGAGAAATTATAGAAAAAAGTTAAACATTTTTGTGTAACAACTCTTTAGTTGGTTAGCTAATTGAAAGTTATTTGCTAAGCTTCAGCATATTTGAAAATTTCAAAAATAGCGAATTCAGAAAAAAGAAAAAGTTCAAAAAATTGCTGTTAAACAATTTTTAAATAACCTAATGTTTGTTTTCTAAGTAAATTTTATTTGAACTCGAAAAGAACTCCTTTCTCTGAAAAACAATAAATCAAGAAATTAAATAAAATAGTTGGAAAACTTCTGTTAAACAATTCTTAAACAACTGCAGCTATGTATTCTAATTAAAATTCATTTAAACTAGGAAGAATTCTAGAATGTTTAATATCTCAACTGGAGAAAGAGATAATCCCATTTTCAATGGGTTCAGGGTATAAAAGCAACTTACTTAAAATAAGCGAAAAAAAAACTTTTTATCTTAAATAATTATTGAAAATACTTTGGAAAATACTAGAAAAAATCTAAATTTTTATCTAATCAGATTTTTTATACTTTAATTTACTTACAGAAAAAGTTTTTATGCTTAAATAAAACGAGAAATTTGCTCAATTGAAGTAAAGAAAATACTTTCAGAATTGTCTGTAAGTCTTCTATTTTTAATGAGACTAGAAAAAATAATTTTTATTGTATATAATAACATACGAATAAAAAATATATTTATTACAAAGAATCAGCTTGCTTACATTAAGCGCAAAATATCTTAAAAACTAAGCTGAAAATATTAAAAAAAAAGTATTTTATATTCAGAACTATTCTTGAAACTAAGAATTTCATTAAATTTCATGCAGCTTAGCAAAATTCAAACTTAACAACTTTTGCTTTGAGTAGAACAATTTTTATTGTTATTGCTGTTTTTTTTTCTAAGTGTATGCATCAATGGACCGTGTTTACTGTACGCTCTGTCCGCTGTCAATTTGGAATTGTTGTGTGCAACATGAGAAATGCGGAGCTGCTCAATGTTATCTGTGGGGATAGCCATTGCTTCGGCAAATGCCATTTATTTGATATTACAACGCTCGAGTGCCGCACACTCAGCTTCCTCTTGAAATATTGTCGCACACACACACACACACGCACGCAATACACACACAACTCATAAAAAGCCCATTTATAACTGTTAACTTGTACAAAAGTATTTACAGGCGATTTAGCCGCTCACCGAATTACAACCAGCTCACAATTGCAATTGTTTATTTGTGTTTTGTGTGGCTCCACTCAACCACCCAACCGCCCAACCACCCGCTTGTCCCAGCCGGCAATAAAAGTGTATTGTTGTTGTTTGTTTGTTAGCTATTATTGTTGCTATTATTACAGTTTGCTTGCTGTTGTTTTTGTTGCTTAGCAGCTGCTGCTGACACGCACAAAAATTTCCAATGCACAAAAACTCAAGTGCGAATAATATCCCTACACAAATATATATATAGTCGATTTATCACAGCGAGAAAAATGGGCTGCCTTTGTTCTATGGCTGAATGGGTTTTCGCTGGCAAAGGTCGAGCCGAGTGTTAACTGACATTCGGTCACGGGCACAGTCAGGTGCCAACTACAGTGAACACTACAAATGAAAGCACACAGAGCGTACATTAGAAAGGTTTCAACAAAAAAACATTCTCTAATTACTTTCAATTAAATAGTCACAGCGAAAAGATTCTGATATTAAAATGATTGTAACTTTCTGTAAGAAAGCTGAAAAAAGAGCTCGAGAGCTGTTTACCATTTACTTGAAGGCCTTTTCGAAAAAAAGTTCCTAGAAAGGTAGCAAGCAGTCGTCCGTCCGACTTTCACAACTCTAAACTGTTTTTCTTTTTAAATTGCATGCTGCATGTCCGATAGAGACAGCGAGCTGACATGAGAATCGCATAGAGCGGCGGCCATTCACCGCAACACAAAAAACTGTCACGCGGCTTGTGTTTGTTTTAGACTTTGCAATGATTACAAAAACTATCAACACAAAAACAAATGTACAAAAAATCATCTATAATATTTGCATTATGTTTTATCTGCTGTCGCACAGGTCGTACGGCTATTTTTTCGTCTCATTTTTTATAGCCTGCGGAAAAGGGTATATTCATTTTGGTCAGATGTTTGTAACGCAAAGGTCTTGATCTGCTTAACAAGCTGAGTTCATGTTGATATGTCCTTCCGTCCGTCAGTATGCGTCCGTCTTCCTCGATCTCGAACTCCTTAAATATTCTTAATGCTTTTTTGACCATTTACCTGTCCAAGTAAACAATGAATATATATGCTTGATCAGCATAACAAACTGAGTTCAAATTGCATCCATCCGTATATCTGTTTGTCTGTCCGTATATCGGTCAGTCCGAATCTCCGTCCGGTCATCCGTCCGCCAGTATATTCATCCATTCGTCCGTATGTCCATCCGTCCGTCCGTATGTCCGTCCTTCCGTCCGTCTTCCTCGAAGGAACTCCTCCCAGAATCTTAGTCTTATTTTACCCCCACCAACATCTCCAACTATACAAAGGATATAGCTGCTTGATCAGCATGACAAGCTGAGTTCATGTATGATATGTCCCTCCTACCGTCTGCCTGTCTGTCCGCCTGTCCGTCTTTATCGAAGGAAGTCCTCTCAGATCTTAAAGTTTTTTTGACCACCAACATCTCCAATTATACAGGGGGTATATATAGTTGATCTGCAAGATAAGCTGAGTCCCTATAACTGTCACTCAGTCTATATGTCCGACTGTCCTTCCGTCCGTCCTTCACTTTCTCCGACCGTCCTTCCGTCCGTCCGTCTGTATGTCGTCCGCCCGTCCGAAGAAAGTCTTCTTAAATCTTAAAGCTTATTTGACCACCAACATCTCCAAATGTACAAGGAATCTGTAAGACAAGCTGAGTCCGTCTCTCCTTATGTCCGACCGTCCGTATATCTATCCGTCAGTCCGTCTGTGAGTATGTCCTTCCGTCCGTATGTCCAACCCTCCTTCCGTCTTTCTCGAAGGAACTCCTCCCAAAACCTTAGTCTTATTTTGACCACCAACATCTCCAACTATACAAAGAATATATATGCTTGATCAGCATGACAAGCTGAGTTCATATAAACATGTCAATCCATCCGTCCGCATGTCCGTCCGTCTGGATTAACGCCAACTCCTCCCAGAGTTTTACTGCAGGTATTAAATATGTCGGATTATCCGGATCGGAATACTATATAATATAGTTACCATATGAATTGGAAACTTATTTTTGCTTGAGCTTGAATATCGATTTTGAATTTGCCAGGGTATATGAGCTTCGGCACTGCCGTACTTAACCCAGCTCTCTAGTTTTATGCATTTAATATGTTTGGAGTTTTGAAAGCATTAAATTGATGTCACCCTGCTGGCCATTGTTGACTTTTATGCGTTTGACGCTGTCAGCGCAATATTCCATATTGATTTTTGAATTTTAAATAATAAATTATAGTTTAATTCTATTGTTTTTTTCACTTTTGTTTCTTTGCAGCATTTAAAGGCCAAAACAATCGATAGGTAAGCAGTTTTTCTCTACTCTTTTGTGTACCCTAGTTTTGGGTTCTGTGCTGCTTATTAAAAAGTTGGCAGGCACTTTAAAAATGGAAAATGGGAAATGGAAAATGGAAAACCGCATGCACACACGATGCTGCAGCATATTTTTAGCTTCTTGGCGGCGTTTTTTTCTTCCTTTTTCTCCAGAATTGGGACAACAAGACGCATAAATAACCAACATGCCAACAGATAGATAGAGAGTAGCACAGAAAGCAAGAAAAGCTAAACGAAACTGGGAAAACTCGGCAGACAGCAGCACTTAGAATAGCAAACAAACAGGCGACAAAGTCTGAGACGGGATTAGTTGGAGGAGGGGGTGGGGCTAAAGGTATTGCAACTAAATACAAATGCGCCTGTGCCAAGATGAGAGGCAAAGCGAAGCCTCCCCTGCAATACCCCTCGGACGTTGGCATTGGGCAAAAAGAAAGCGCCGCAACGCCTGGCAAAACAGTTACCGGTTCTGAGACAAGCGGACAGGTTTACTTTTCCGTTGGGTACGCTATGTGTGTGTGTGTGTGTGTGTGACAAATCAAGCGAGAAAAAAGCCCGTGCGAGAACCGCTCGAAACGTCAATGGCCAGCAGAGCAGCTGGAATTGCCGACTAACCGACTGCAACCACTAAAAAGTACTTGCTAGAGATGAGTGCGTGACAGATTGCGGTTACGATACGATAGCTAATTGACTGAATTCATGTACCATAACAAATAGTTGTCAGGCGAACTATGAAGCGAATATAATCGATATTTGTGAGAACTATTAAAGCTATCGATAGGTTATCGATAAATTGCTAACAATCGATTGAATATAATCGATAAGTGATATACCTATCTAGATTATGAGATATATATTCTAGGCTTCTAAGAGATATTATTATCAGTATAAAAGCGTCTTATGATCTGGTAGATTAAAATCGATATATTTCAAAAGTATCGATACGATACATATATGTATATATGATACATATATCATATATACCATGATTATAGGCTATAGTCAGGCTTTAAAGCACACTTGTTATCAGCATGAAGTCCTCTTATTACTTAATAAAAACGGTAACTTAGTATATAATATCATATTTATATTATAATCGATAAGTTCGATATACCTATAATGATTATGAGCTATATTATAGCATTTAATTAAACATTTTTACCAGCATGAATACGCACGAACTCATTAAAACCGATAATTTGACTACTATCGGTAGAATATAATCGATAGGCATCAAATACGATATATCATGAGTAGGCTTTATAGCAACATTATAAGATTCGCTTATCACATGGTAGCTTAACTGTATGAATGTAATTGATATGTAAGATATAGCTATCATTATTTTCACCAGTATGGACTTATCACTTAAATCAATAAAATCGATAAATTTGATAAGTAATCGAACCACTATATCGATATGCATCAAACACCATTTGTTATAGTTACAGGCTTTATAACAATATTGTTATCAACATAAGGTTCTCTTATCGCATGGTAGATTAAAATCGGTAATTTGCCAACAAGTTGTACCATATGCTGTATCATGAGTATGGGCTACATTGTACATTAAAAGCAAAGACTTTATCGGTTAGATGATAAGAAAATACTCTCAATCGATTATATGATCTGAGTCTGTATATGATCTATAGCTACTCTATCAATAAGCAAAACTCTAGTCCAGCTGTTGCGACTATATAATTTTAGCTCATATATGATCTCTTATAAGCGATATTCTATACACACATATGAAATCATATATGTATATGTTTTGTGTACGTTTGTAGAGCTTTTTAATCTTCAACAAACATATACTATTACTATTTGGTCTTTAGCTATACGAAGAGAACTCTATCTTTAAATAACTGCTACTTTATGAATTCCTCCCTAATATATTAATATTAATAATATTTAATATTTTTTTTTTATATTTTTCAAAATTATATTTTATGTATTTATAAAATTAGATTATTCAAATAAATATATGTATATTAAATTGTTTTAATTTTAAAATTTCTATAAGCTTATATTTTCGTGCTAAATTTGTCTGCCTTTCGTGTCACGCACGACGCGCTCTCCACTCTATCAGTCGCTGCCTAATGGCTGCAGGAAATTGAAAAACTTGCCAGTTGCGGCTGTTGTTCTTGTTGCTGTTGTTGTTGCATTTTCTTTGCAGTGAACAACGTCTGCCCAAAAAGTCGCCATTCCCCTCGGTGCATGTTGACGGTGTCAGAAGCCAAACACTTGGCTTGTTTTTCGTTCACACCAATCGAAGCAGCAGGAGCAGCAGCAGCCGTAGCAGCAGTCTCTCTTTGATGATTTATGCGCCTTTATTGCATATCGCTTAAACTTGGACTTAAACTTAAACTGCGGAGCAACTAATCCATCTTAAACTGGATGCTGTTTGGTCTTGGAGTCTGTTGCCTGCTGCAGCTTTTGTTGCTTCTGCTGCTGCTGCTTCAGCTGTTGCCGCTGCATGTTGCGCTCGAGTATGTCTCGATATTGGCGTTCGCGATTTAGTGCACTGCGCTGCTGATAGCTGGGCGCCTCGAGCTGCCATTGGCAATGCTTCAGCCAAATCAATTCGTTGGTCAGCTGCAGCTTGGTGCTGGCGACGCGCATCAGGCGACGGCAGCGCTTCGGGCGCCTCAACTCCTGTCGGTGCAAGTAGAGTGCATAGCCCAGGGACTCCAGGATTCTGTTCTGTCCAAACTCTGACATTGTCTCGTAATTTATCAATTACAAAATTCACTTTGCAAATTCAACAGATTGAAACACTTTCGTTGCGTGTCCTCGACCAAATGATGCAATCTCTGCCAGAGCATTCACAATTTAAAGGGTGACAGGTAGAATGAAGGCAGACTTTCTGCAGGTAGAAAATAGCTATAGCTGTAATACATAGATAATTCAGGTCAGATCTGACTTATATTCTAAATACATATGCATTTGACCTGCTCTCTTCTGAACTGAATACATAAATGTATATATATCACTCTCAATATTATATAATATACATTTCAGCTACCTTTTTAGCAGTCTCGAGGCTTATTATGGAAAAAGAAAACATTTTTCCTGTTTGCTAATTATATGTTATATGACTTGAGTTTGCAAAAGATGTTAAGTCAAATTAAAGCAGCACGCAAAATAGATCTAGAAAATTCCTTTTGGCAACATTTTTCATTAAGAATTGCTGTTATTTTCAAAAAAAAAATTTTAACTAGAAACCTTACATTTTCTTCAACAGAATTTGCAAACAAGTAACGCTATAGTATATATTTATATATATATTTAGTCTGTGCCATATGCTTGGATCACAATTTTCATATCTTATGTATCTTCCCTGAGCTATAGAAAGAAACTTTTCTGTATGTTTCTAGTTTGTTAGATATTGGACTAGCTTATCAAAATGAACTTTTCTGATCTAGTATAAGAAACAATATTCTAGTATTTAGACTAGTATTTAAACTATAGGTTATTTTACTAGAACAGTAGAGTTCATTTTGTTAAGCTAGTTCAAAATTTAATATACTAACACAACAGCATTTTATATATAATCAAGTATATGGATTATATAATTAATATTATAATAATATTAATATTAATTATATAATAATATAAGTATATATTAGTATACAAGTGTGTTTATTATCAAGTATATTAAATATTACACTAACATATCAAAATAAAGTTTCTTTGACTAACACAGAAAAGTTCATATCAAAAAATACATAATTTTTTTCAATATAAGTTCATAATATATAATTTGAACTAGTTGTTTAAAGTCGAAGAAATCTTGTGAAGAATTTTCTTATATTCTATATACTATAAATTTCATGGAGTAAGTTCAGCTCTGAAAAAGATTTAGTTTCTTAGGAACTAAGTAAATTTCTGCATATATTTTGAAATATTCTATATATTTATGAAAATGAATATTGAGCTGCAAATATTTAAAACAGGTTAAATTCTAGCTAAAAAAACATTTTTGAAAATAGCCAATTTTCTCATCAAATAAGTTCAAGTTAAATATGTATAAAGTCTTTGCTCTTTTTTGGAGATATCATAATTACTTTTCATTATTTATTTCTTTAGTTTAAAATCGTCAACTCAATACTGGCCAAGTCATGCAAACTTTGTTTAGGTAAAAATGTATGGCCTTATAGAGTTATTGTAATTTCTGTCTACAAAAACATAAATTTTGTATAAACAGTATATTTTTATAGAATTTTTCTTTGTAATTAAAATAAATTTGTATAGATTTTATTATTATTTTCTTTTTGTCATTTTACTAGTTAGCTGCAATTCCCTTTGGAAAATGTTAGTTTTAGAATGAAAAGGAAATTATCAGAGAATTTTCTTTAACATGCTTTCAAATTCTTAGCCCTAAGATAAATAAATAAATACTTTCAAATTAGAAACGCTTCTTATTATAATTAATGTATAAACTAATTGCTAAGGCAACTTGACTCTAAAAAATGTTAGCTTCAGCTTGGAATTAGACATTTTTATAGAACATTTCCGTTTCTGGCTTTCTTCAACCTTCCCCGCCCCCCGCTCTCATGAGCTCATCTAATTGGCTGGATAATCAAGTTTATATATTCCTCTATATATCAGCTGGCTGCGAACCCTTAAGCCTTTATAATCCAATCCACTGTTTTACAATAAGCATAGACAAATCTATGGCTAGCGGGAAAAACTAGTGCTCTTTAGCTTTTTTTTTTATTTAGCTGCTGCTGCCCCGTGGCTGCTGCTGTTGCCATTTGCAAATGCGCTTTGCATGTTGCTGCTAATTGGCAACAGTTGTCGATGGAAGAGTTTTTCTTGCCGCTTTTGGTTCTAGCCTCGTTTTCGTTTAGGTTTTCGTTACGTTTGGACGTGGATTGCATGATTAATGAACGCCGTTATGCTTTTACGAGCAGAGCGGCAGCTGCCATGTAATTTGAGCGCATGCGCCGCTGCCTCTGCCTCAGCCTGGGTCTGGG
Organism: Drosophila gaucha; assembly: GCA_035045545.1. Taxonomy (NCBI): domain Eukaryota; kingdom Metazoa; phylum Arthropoda; class Insecta; order Diptera; family Drosophilidae; genus Drosophila; species Drosophila gaucha. The sequence goes on from JAWNOY010000286.1 coordinate 1,963,747, forward strand.
CCTAAACCTGAGCTCTTGCATAAGTCGGTGCTGTTTGTTGTAGTTGTTGTTGTTGCTGTTTGTGCTGGCAGCACCTCCATAAAACTGCGCGCAAGAAACAATAAAACACCAGCAAATTAGAAATTACCTTTTATGTGCAATACGAGGCAAACAAACACACACGCAACGCGCAGAGAGTGAAAAAAAATGGTAACAAATTTACACACAATGCGCACTTGGTCAAAGAGGAGACGCGGACGGTCGGGGGGGCGGGGCTGGCCTGCTGGCAGTGCGTGCATTACGTCAGCAGCAGACGCCTCATTAAGGCAGAGCAGCGCTTCGCTACGTAAATCGGAACTATATATACTATATATATATATCCATGTGCGAGGCGGAAATTAAAGTGCCCCTAATGGGCGCTCGTCGTGCGCAGTTAAAGTTGAAAGATGCAAAAGATACAAAGATACAAATGTATCTGCAAGCGAGCAGTTTCAATTGATGGCCAAGCTCTTGCCAGATCTTCAGCTAATTAAGCCTGGACTCACACATATATACTATATATGAATTGTAAAAAGAAGAATGAGAGAAAGAGAGAGAGAGAGAGCTGAAGTAAATCCGTAAAACTTGTACTGCAAAAGTCAGCTGATGCTCAAAACTTTTGTCAGCTGCTGTTGCATTACAATTTTATATCCGACAATACGCAAAAATATAACTGGCAGACGCCCTCCGCTTCCGCTCCGCCCCGCCCTCCCGCTTCGGACTAGTAAAAAGTTTTTCGGGTCTGGTACGAAAAATTGTATTTTTCGTAACAAAACAGGAACAAAATTGCAACTAAAAAAGTACATGAAAACAACTACAACTGGCCACCCACATCAAAATGCACATAAATAATAAAAATAACCAAGCGAAGGACCAGCAACAGGAACCGACACACAACCAGACAACCAGGAATGGTTTGGCATGGAATGAAATGGAATCGAATGGTGCATCATCGTCATCATCATCATCAACAACAACAACAATATCAAAGCGAAAAGGCTTTTGTTTCGACAACTGTTAATAGTAAAAATAAAAATAAAAGTTGTTCTGCTAAAATTATGAAATTAATTTTCCAAAATTTTAATTATGCAACACTGGCTGCAACATGCAAATTGAACGGAACATCAAAAGTTGCCACCAGTCACCAATTGCAACTATGTATGTGGCTTATGTAGAGAGCAGTGCAGCGGATAAGGGTTTCCTATACAGGGTATATAGGCTTGGGTATGAAGTATGTAACACAGAGATGAAGGAAGTCTATGAGGAGTTAGACCAAAGGAAAGATAAGGTATAGAGTATCTACCTACACAGCTTTCCTAGTTCTTGTTTCTGTAAATATGAATCTTTCAGTTTTTCTTAGGAATTGTTTCACTATATCATATATTAAAGGAACTATACCAAAAATTTAGGTTTCTGCTTGAAAAATGTTTTGATCGAGTTTCAATAAATATTTTTATTTATTTATTTTTTATTTTATTTATTTTTTTTAATAGCTATTTACTTAAAGTTTCTAATATTAAATAACTAGCATGTCAAAAGAAACAAAATATATAATTTTCTATATGTCCTTTTATAAGTAAGCAATGTCTTTTCAATGGTGAACTACTATATTATATAGCTACTATAGTAGTAGTCAGTTGAAACTTAAGTTGCGCTATGAAAAATTTTGTTATTCAACTTGCATCAACTTTAGATAAAGTATTTTTATAAAAAACTCTTTTGCTTAACAAAATATATAAGGTTTACTTTACATATTCAAATTTGTATATATCTTCCACTTATATAAACCAAATCTTAGCAATATCGTACAAGAATATCATTATTAGATTTATAAGAAGAATGGTCAGAAAAGAAATTTTACTTTTTCTTCAAAATAGCTAAGCAAAAGTCTGCAAAGATGAGCTTTACTTAAACGCATCAGTTAACTATATATTATACATATATAAGTCGACTATCTACAAAGCATTCAATCTTCGGTGTTTCGTTCCTTTAAGTTTTTCTTTGCTCTGCCTCAGAGCACATTGATGCATTTAGTTTTTGAGGTTCTGTTTCTGTTTCTATTTTAGTTTTTGTTTCAGTTTCTAGTTGAGAGTCGGCCACAGTGGCTGCCATTAAAGTGTACGCACGCACACTGTTATGCGTGCTTAATACACACACACACACACATGTGCGTGCCGTGGGAATCGTTGTGGACGGGCTTTGGCTACCGCTGCTCAACTTTGATTAGAGTTAAGCCCTAAATTAGTTGCCTCTGTTGGACATTTGCTGTGGACCCTTTGGGTTCGCAGTCGACGGTTTGTGTACCTATTGTTTGTGGGGCATAATAATCAAGTCATGAAGTTTGCAACGCACACACACACACGCACACTTACGCACTTATATAAACATTAATCGTAAATTCTTAATTAGCAAGTGGAGATGACTTGATTTGTTATCGAGCACGAAACAATTTTTGTGTGATAATAAGAATTGTTTAGCATGGCTATAAGAATTATACTTATGCGAGTTATTCTGGCTATATATTTAATAATTAGTATTAGATAGAGAGTTGTATGAGAATTAGTAGTTTATAGTTGCAGTTAAAGCTGGGTGTTAGCCTTGAGAGTAGCAAAATAGAAAATAAAATAATAGGTACATATATAAAAAATATTATATATTTAAAAAAAATTTTTATGAAATACAAAACTATATATAATATAATAAACATATTTAATAAAAAAATTAAAAATAAAATATTTTAATAATACATAATGAAATAAAAAATATTTTATAAAAAATATATATAAAATAAAATCATAATTAATTAATAGATACAATATAATAAATAATAAGAAATGTATAAAAAATATATTAAAAATAAAAATTAGTTAAAATGAATAAATATTAAAAATTAAAATTAAATAATAAAATAAATATAAATTAAAATGCAAAAAAAATAAAATAATAAAAAAAATAATTAAGATAATTAATAGAAAAATTAAAAATATTTAGATACAACAAAATGTGATAAAATAATATAAAGTAAAATATAACATATTTATATAACAAAATATATATAATATAAAATAATAAAATACATTTAAGTAATAATAAAATAATAATAATAAACATAAAAAAAACAATGAAAAATATTTGAATAAAGAAATATAAAATGAAAATAAAAAAACATAAAATAAAAATGTAATACAAAATAAATATGAAATAAAGATAATACAAAATAGTTTAATAGAAACATTTTTATGTTCGATCAAAATTAAGTTAAACAACAAATGGACTTTCTGTATGCTCTTAACATCATTTTCAGCCATAGTTCATAGATATAGTAGTTATATCATAGAGAAGTATAGTAGTTATGTAGTAGGAATAATTTATAGCTTGTTTCCTAACTGTCATTAAAAGTAATATTTATGTCTAGTTTGAGTGAAACTAAGAGAGCGAGTGACCTTCAAGCAGAAAGACAGTCGCATATGAAACTCAGCTTTAAATAGTGATTAAGATATAAAATTATTATATATATACTAGTTCTTCTCGAACCAGGTCCAAGACTTTTTTCGCATATATGTAAAAAGTGAGCAAGATATTATTATGTTATATATATATTCTCATAGATTTCTGCTTGCAAACTATTTACAATAAGCCTTTGGCATATGTATACATATAGTAATATATATATATCAATGCTTAAAAGTGCATTCAATATTCGTTGATTTCCTTAGCATCCCTGGTTGTCTTTACATTGTCCGCGCAGGCAAAGGCCAAAGAGCCAAAGGGGCGTTATTAATGTTCCACACGCTCTTGAAACAATCCAAGTGTTAATCGTTTTGATTCAGCCAGCTGACAGGCGAACAAGCACGATAACAACAAATACAACAACAACAGTTTTTGGCTTAAAGGAAACGGGAAATAACAATACGATAAGTTGGCTCTGGAACTTATTAGCGCAGAGTTTAATAGGCTCAATTAATGTCAACTGCGTCGCCTTAGGGCCAAGTGAAATTTTCGCTTTTGTTTCGCTTCTTTTTTTTTGCCGAAAGGCGAAACGAAAGTTTTTTTTTGTGCTGCGTTGCGAACAACTTTTCGAATTGAACATTTGTCCAAATGCATAAAAATTAATTAACAAGTCTCAGCTGCTCGCAGCTGAAGAATAAGAATTATTAGAGAAGTGAGCAAAGAAAATCAAACAGAAGCTGAACCTGAAGCTGAAGAATTTTTTAATTGGCTTCTCAAGCAGATTTGTTGTTGTTGTTGTTGTTCGCACATTTAAGCCTAATTAACTTTCTACTTAGCGCTCAGTTTTCTTACACTAAAATGCATCTTCAGCAGCTCAGTCTGTGCCTTTTGCATTGTTTGTTTGCTGTTGTTGCTGTTGCTGTTGTTGCTGTTGCACTGCGTCAACTTCTAATTTCATTTGATGCCTTTGCGTCCGCTTTGATGCCACGGCCAAGCGTTGAATGCTGCTTTTCAAAAGGTGAAAAGTAGGTGAATGTTAAGCAGCAGCCAGCAGCAACAACAACATTGTTGCTTTAGAGTGTACAAAAACAAAAGAGTGAAGAAAAAAACGACACGAAGAACAATGACGAAAAGTAAACAACATTTAGCGCAAATGCTCAAAAACAACGCATACAACAACTAGCGAAAACAAAAACAACAAAACATGCAAAAGGGTTACACAGCCAACAACAACTACAAGCAACAACAACAACAACAGTCGCGAGAAACAAAAGACAAACACAAAAAGCATATCAACTTGAAATGTTACACCCAAAGCCCACTCGTAAAGCTACTTCGTAAACCCCCTTTCATAAGACCCCTCTATTGCTGCTGCTGCTGTTGTTGTTGTTACTGCTGCTGCTGCTGTTGATGGCGCTGATAACTTGGCTGTATGTAAAGTCTGTTGCCTTTGCCTTTGTCGCCTTCGTTTGCTGCTTCTTCTGTTTCGCCCTCACCGGAAGCGCATATTAAGCGTTTTTAATTTCCAGTTTCGCACAACTTCAAATTGTTTGCCAACAAAAAACTGTTGCTGCCGCAATGGAAAGTGTTGCTGCTGTTGCAATACATTTGGCACATGTGTATTTCATACTACAAGGTTAGCCTAGAGAGATGTAGTTGAAATTGTTGATGAATACTAATGATCTCAAGGATTTTCCAAATCTTAGTTCGCTTGAAGTCTAGAATAGGGTTTTTAGGCTTAGCTCAAATGAATTCACAATTGTTCTTCAAGGTTTTTTTTTGTTTTTGTCAAGATTTGTATATTGCCTTCAATATATCTGTTGGGGATTAAGATATTGTGACCTGCTTATAAGCAAGCAGATCTCTTGAGCAAAATGCTACAGACAAAGCTGGGGCTTAAACCTCGCATAGACAAAATATAAAGTTTAAGTTTGAATATACACCTACACACTCTCTTTTTACGCGGTCTTTTTATACACGAGTTTTAATTGCACGCTTTTCTATGGAATGTATTTGCATATTTGCATACATCAAGAGTACATTGAATGTAACTCAGAATATAATAATAGTAGGGGTATTCAAGCTAAAATATAAATGTTTTTTAGTAGATATGTATATAAATATATATGTAGATTTAGATATAGTATAGTATATAGTATCGAAACGGCAAATGAATCACATTTTTTACGAATTATGGAGGTTTTCGATTTAGCGTTGGACGAATTATAAGGAGTCGACTGTACATGGGCTTTATGGAATAATTTGTATTAAAATGTGAAGCTAAAAGAAGGTTGAAAAACATAATAATTTAAATACAATAAATATATTATTATATTATATTGTTCTATTAATATAAGGAGTGCTAAGATTAGCTTTTTAACCAAGTTTTTGAATGGCTGAAAACTTAAGCCAATAGCTTGGCGAAGACTACAGGGTATCTCTTGCTCAAGCACAGTCGTCTAAAGCACTTTCACTTATTTAAAACTGACCTCAAAGAAAGAAAATTGTCTATATAAAACATAAAAGTATTTACAACAACACCTTAAGGTTGATACAATAAAATGTTAATATGTATTATATAAAATTTATTAAAATAAAATAAAAATATAAATAAATTTAAAAATAATATAAATGAAATTGTGAAAAATAAAAATATTTTAAATTATTATATTTTTTAGCTAAAGAAAACTTCATTTTCTAGATTCTTTTCTTATCGATAGAATTTTCATATTTTATCTTTTTGAATATTATAAAAAACAGTATGGAAAAATAAATTTTTGTATCAATAATAATTCTTTTCTCATTAATACTTAAGAATTTTCATATCTCATCATTTTGAACATGATAAAAACAAACTTAAAACATAAATTATTATATTTTTAGCTAAAAACACTTCATTATTTAGAATCTTTTCTTATCAATACCTTCTAATTTTCATATCTCATCTTTTAGCCAAGTTTCGTCTTCTCACGTTTCCATCGCTAGTTGCTTCGAGTCTTTCGCTAACAAAAGCTGGCAATGAACATGATTCGAGCTGTTGCAGCCGCCACAAAAAAAGAAGAAGAAAAGACCACAAAAAGGTACAGCAACAACAAGCAACAACTTGCATGACAATTCACGTTGCTTTGGAACCTATTTCAACTGTGATCTTTTCGCAATCTTCGCTTTGTGGCTTTGTTGTGCGTTTTGTTTCCTGTCTCGTTGTTGTTTCTGTTAGTGTGAGAAAATTAATTAAATATGTTTTTTTTTTCCATATACTTTGATTGTTTTTTTTTTTGGCTTGTCTCGAGAGAGAGAGAGAGAATGCAGCTCTTAATTTGCTTTTACATAATGAGCCACGCTATCAAAATTTAATTACAATTTTTCGTGTCGCCGTTGGCCATTTGTAACCCTGCCACTGCCGCTGGCTGCCTGTTGCAAATTTTTTTTTCGACTTTGACATTAATCATTCGCTATTTTACGCTGGCCGTGAGGTGTTAATGATGAACCTGCCAGCTGACAGCTGAGTGGCGGCGTGGTTCTACCTGCGAGGGCAGTGGCGCTGTGTATAAAATATGCAGCTAGTGAACGCATTTGACGCACGGCCGATAAATTTTCCAATTTTAACGATTCGCTGAAAATGTCACACAGATTACGTGACTCCGATGCGATTGACATAGTTGCGAGATTTATGCGTGAGCTGCAGTGAAAACCAGGCGCAGGCCCTAGACCCAAGCCCTGTACCCTAGCGTAGCCAGTTATAGTAAAGGGCCTGCCTCTGCCTGCCTCTCGCACGAACGTGCGTTGCCAGCAATTAGAAAAGCGACAGCAACAGCTACAACAACAACAGGTAGACAGCGGCGCCCACAACGACAGCTAATTTAAATGCCGCGTGTTTGCCCAGACCAGACAGTTGGTCGGACTGGCTCGCAGTTCGAGTGAAAGATCACGACCAAAAAGTTGGCTGCGTTGCCAGCAACAACAACAACAACAGCAACAACAACAACAGCAACAACAGCAACAACAACGCCCAACTTAACGACAATGTTGGAGGCGGCACATGAAAGTTGACGGCGTCGGCAAAAATTGTTTGGCGCATTATTACTTATACCCTGTATTAAAAGAAAGTTGTTCAAGGTATAGACAGAAGTTTTCTGAAATTGAAATGAATTTAAGAAGTGTATATATTAGAAAGTAAATGTGTGAATTCTCTAGAATAGATATAGTTCAATTTTTAGTAGGGAAACTTACTAAAAATTGAAAAAGAGTTTTTATAATTGAAAAAATATATAACTTAAATAGAAAAGTATGGTAAAAAGATGTCGAAGGTAGTATAGACAGAAGTTATCTAGAATTTAATATAAATAAAGAGAATATATGTTAGGATTAGAGTTTAAATAGCTCGAATGGAAAAATTAGTCTAAAAGAACTCAAAAAAAGTTTAAGCTGAAAATTAATAACTTAAATAGAAAAGTATGATAAAAAGAAGGTATAGACAGAATTTTTCTAAAATAGAAATGAATATAAAAAGTATATATGGTAGGAGTCTATACAAGAAATTTTCTAGAATTAAATAAAGGGAATTTATTAAAAAAAAAAATTAGAACAGTGCTTAAAAATATTTAAAAAAATATAGTTAATAATAACTTTTAAGTAAAAGATGAAAGTAATAATTAAACAAAAATAAATCTACATATTTATAATTTTTGTTTATATTTATATATTCATTCAAAAAACAAAATTTTGTTTCAAGATATACAGCATACAATTTTTTTTACAATTTCCTCTTTATTCACTTTGTTAGGTTTTATAAATTAAAATATTTAAAACATATTGCTCTAATGAGTATCAAAGGATTTGTCCAAATCATATTAAGAATATTGTTCTTCGTGCATATATATGTTGAATTCCTAAACCTGTGGATCATGCATTGGCATACAAGTCGTCAGGGTTCGAACCCGACTATATCATCAATTCTATAAAGAAATTAGCTTGAAAAAAAATTATATACATAAAAAAATTTATAGAGTATTTAGAATTATTGATTCAAGCTATACCTAGGTATATATGTATGTATATTAAAAATTGGTTTGAAACTAAAATTCTGAAAAATATTAGTTTATAAAGAATTTTAGTTTTCTTTGCCAGTTTCTAGCTTATTTGCATTTAAAGGGTATCTGCTAGTACATCAATCCACAATCCACTTGAGCACTCCCAACTTGTTTATTATCTTGGAGTGCAGTGAAAAAGGAAAGCGAAAACGAAAACGACGGCAAAAACCAAAAGCGAAAACTGGGGCTGGGCGCTTGGCGGGAATTCTCGAAGTAATAGAAGAAGAAGAAGAATAAAAAAGGGTTCGTACATATTTCGGATGGTTGACAGAATTGAAGAATTTTATTTGACAATGGCTGAGAATTTAATATCGCAGACAAGTGGGCAGAGATTACGGCAGCTGATGGAAAAGTGAATTAAAGATGCGAGTTTTCAGTTTTTCAGTTTTCCAATTTATCAACTTTTCAATTTCTCAATTGCGTTTGATGTGCATGCTTGGCTACGCAATGTTTCACTTTGGCTTAACTGGCACCTCTGTCTGTGTCTTTATTTGTATTCCATTTCGCTTTCAATTTGTCGTTTGGGCACTTTTCTAATTTCCTTTTTGTGCAATGCAAAGAATTGCAAATGTTAAGTATACGCCCCGTACAATGTTGTTTGCCATTGCGATTATTTTGTCAACTGCAGCTGCATTTGCATTGCATTAGCTGACTGACGCAGCCACGCCCCCAAGCCCCTTACCCAAAATGCTTTAATGTGCGGCGGCGACATTTGCAACATTCTTGTTGCTTTCGTGTCCCTTCTTTGCCAAAGCAGGGGACCGGCAATTGCTTCATTCATTCATTCATTCAGTCGTTCAGACGCTCATGCAACTTTCATTCATACAAGCTGCCATGAATGCATTGCCCGTGGAAAAGAGGTGTGGGGCAAGGGGGAAAGGGAGGGAAATATGTGCAAAATGAAAATGAAAATGAAAAAATCGTAAATAAGAGCGCAAAAGGCTGCAAATAAAACACGACTCACACACGCCTTTGGCTGCCAGACATCGACACACAACCAGAACCCGAGTCAGACTAAGAGTCAGCGTCAGCGTCAGAGACAGAGCCAGACACAAGGCACCCCTACCCCTACTCCTACCCCGTCCCAGTTCCATATTTCTCTGCATTTTTCTGCACAATTTATGTCTTTTAATGAAAATGAAAAAGAGACTAAAATCAAAATAAAAAGAAGAAGAAGAAGAAGGCGCTCAACACGCTAATAACTTTGAAAAGCAAATGTGCAACTGCCTGCCAGCCCGATATATATATATATATATATATATATATATATATACATATGCTATTATATAGCGACCCATAAGTTACGCTGTGGCGCTTACGAAATTAGTTGTCCGGGGCGTGCAACATAATGTGGCATTGCTTTCATGCTTCATGTTTGGGCTCATTTGTAAAGCGGCAGCACTTGAAATTGTTGAGCAGGCACGGTTCGAGCCACTTTGCCTTTTTGCCTGCCTAATTATATATCATTGGCTATGGCCCAAAACAACTTAAACAACAACAAATCTTGTATATAGTTCGTAAAACTAATCTAGTTGATGTTTGCTGACTAAAAGATACCCTGTAGTAAGCTGAGTTTCGTCCTGAATATATGGAAACTGTCTTTAAAATGATTTGTCTATCTAATATTTGATCAGGGAGATTAACTTTATTAACTAGTCTAACTAACTAACTTTATTAAGTAGTCTAGCATCTTAAGGCTTAAAGCAGATTCGAATCTTTAACAGAACCTATGAATATTTTGCTATAGAATGAGAATGACTTATTTCACATATATTTCGCTGTATATTTGATATAAAAATCCTTATACCAAACTGTGCTTGCTTAACTCTTATAGTTCTCATGATATTCCTATAGAACCATAATTGAATATATATTTATTATATATTTATATATTTATCGATAATTAGAGTACATCAGTAGCTGAGGAACAAGTGCTTGTTCTACGTATTATATATAAGCTGTTCTTTTCCGCTTATTTAGCTTCACATTCCGTTGATCTTTCTGATTTGAGTCAATAACTATAGTTGAATATCGATATTTATGGATAACGATTAAATCTCTATAAGTATAGACAAATACTTGTTCTATGTTTGGGATAAAAGTTTTTTTTTTTGCAAGTCTTTTGCTTCTAACTCTTCTGACCATCAGGATATGTCTATAACAATAGCTGAAAATCGATATTTATCGATAACGAGAAAATCTCTATAAGTATGGGCAAATAGTTTCTGTGTATAAGATTAAAGTTATTATTTCGCAAGCGTTTTGTTTCTCACTCTTCTGACTCTCAGGATATGTTTGAATAACAATCGCTGAAAATCGATATTTATCGATAACAATAGAAGATATGTTAGCGTAGAACAAATACCAGTACGAATTGCGTAAGAGTTCTACTATTGCAAATTTAAAATATACCTATACATTACTTATATATCCCTAAGTTGCAATATGCCTTTTCTGTTACTAATTTGAACAGGGTATAAAGCGATATGAAAGCAGTCATCAATTAGCTAAGAGAAATGCTGCAATTCCAGACGCTTTCAATGCGATTATGGCTAAACACATTTATCTGCTTATGTATATTTATCTTTATAGATATATATTTATATTATATATATATTTATGTGCAACTCCAAGTTCAAACCTGTCGTATAATCGGCCGCAACGGTGATGCGAATTGCACATTAACCTCGAAGTGGCCGCAGAACATTTCACTTGAAATCGTATACTTGAAATCGTATACAAATAGACTCGTCCCATTAAGTGGACAAACATTATGATTTTTATTTTTATTTCGTACTTTACGATTCGAGCTTTAATGCATTTAATTGCAAATGGGCACAGTCCAAGTCCAAGTACAAAGCCAAAGCCGAAGCCAAAAGCGAGCAACAAAGCGTTTCCATTAACGAAATTAAAACCGAGAACTAAACAAAAGACAGTCGCAGAGCTCGAAAGAATGCGGCCACAGCCCAGCTGGCCAGCATATTTATATTGGACTATTATTTAAGTCGGAGCTAGATGATTTTATATGAAATTCCATTAGATTGTGATAAAATTGAATTGAATTACTCTTGCGTCAGGTTAGACGTAGCCATTATGAGTGTAAATCTGCTTTCGCAGAAAAAGGAACTTTAAAAGTCTGTGAAGACATAAAATCTATTGAACTTTGTGTCCTAGTTGCAAATAGATGTTATCGGTATCTGAGGTACACCACGAAATTTCATTGGTAAAGTATTAAAACAAAGAGCTCAACGTATGAAATAGACAGAGATTTAAGAAAAAACTTCTATAAATTAACTTGAGTATCAAAAAATATGTTAACAATAGGAATATGAACATTAAAGTTTTAGAATTTTTTTATACTTTACTTAATTTATAAGAGATTTTTCTTAAATATCAGTTTCACTGGATAAGATCTTTTCAAGTCTGTTTTAAGTTTATGTATTCTGACTGCAAAGTTTGTTTACTTAGATTACAGATAATTGTCTTTAAATATAACCAATTTTTATAGAGATAAATATAGAACGAAGATTTGCAAATTCTAAATTAAAGTTAATTTATTCTGTAAGAAAATGTTTTTCCTTGAATTTTTAAAGAAATTTAACTCGCAATGAACTTGTTTTAAGCTTGAAAACTTATATTTAGTTAAAGCTTACATTCAATAAAAGTCATCTTGACTTCTATTAGTTAGACTTCAAGTAGTTTTTGACTTGATTTAAAATGGGATTGCTTGTCAAAGTTCTAAAGTTCAATTTAAGAATTTTTGATATGATGAAAATATATAAAAATACAATAGAATATATAATATTTCAGAAAAATGCATGAGTGAACTTATATATATATATATATATATTATATATATATTAAAAAAAGTCTTGCTTCTATAAAAAGTTTCTAGAGTTCCAGCAGTTGTTGGTTTGATTTTAGATGGAATTTCTTTTCAAAGTTGTAAAATTAAAGTTAAATATTTTTGATATGATAAAAAAGTATAAAAATTAAACAAATAAATATAAAACTATTGTACTTCATTTCAGAATATTCCAAAAAAAAATCATGAATTAACTTATTATATGTATGCCAGTTCTTGCAAATAGTTTATAGTATATAATATATGCATATATATATTTTTCCTTAAAAAATTGTCTTCTTTTTTATGCAAGACTAAAAAGCTTTAAGCTTGTTTCAAGTCTGTAAATTCTTATAAAAAAGGTTTTTATACGAAGACTTAAACGTTTATTCTGCTTTGCTGCAACATTAAAATCAGCTTAAGTTTACTGAAAGTTATCAAATGCTTCATAAAAGTAAATTTATGTCTGATTTCAAACTATCCATAAATTTTTATGCAAAACTGAATAGTTGCCAGCAAATAAAAGTTCATTAGGCATTCAAATATTTTCTCTCAGTGTAGGTCTCCACACTATAATGGCCATAAAGGCGTATCAATTACCGTCCAGTTGACCAACTAACCGCTGAACCATTTGCAGCTATTGAAAGCCAAAAGCGGAAGCCAATTGCAGAGGCAGCCAAAAAAAACCAACAAATGGATCACTTTACAACCTTTTTGCCATTGTCTTGGCCAAAGTGCAGTTGGGTACAAAAGGCGTTCAATAGCGTTCAATGGAGTGTTTCCAATTCGAAACCTAGTTATATATATATTTTTGACATATGACTCGACACAAATAATTGAGCAAGAAGAAAAAAAATAAGAGCTGACATTGATATTTATTTTTGATGTGATTTTTTATGCATAATTGCGGCTTATGCACAGTTATTATTAATTATTTATTTTTAGTATTTCATAGTTTTATGTTTGTTTTTTATTTGTGTTGTGTTGTAGTATATCAAAGTCTGCTGTATTATAACTATAACTCAGATCAAGTCACCTTGACTCTTGGCTGGCCGTGTTATTGTTTAGCTTGACTTGGCCAACTTCGGTTGTTGCTGTTGTTGTTGTTATTGATTTTGAAAATGCGCCACAATGAACCATAATTGATCACGTTCATGGTCCAATTTGAGCAACGGCGTCACTTCAGGCGCAGGGTAAACAATTTTAGCTAAGGCTGCGCCTTGTCAGAACTTTCGTTTTGGCCATGGCAATTAAACGACGAAGAGAGCCGGCAGAAGCAGAAGCCTCATCAACGTCAGCATCAACTTCATCATGGCCAATGGCCATTGGGGGTGCATTGGCTTCGTCTTTGGTTTCTGTTTCTTCCAGTTTTAGCTCCAGTTTCCGCATGCTGCATGGCCTATAAACTAAAAAGTAACACACACACACACACACCGGTACACACACGCATTGCAGACCGGACCCTGCCCAGCTCGACTTTGACGTTGATGTCAGAGCAGCAGAAAAAAAAGAAGCTGTATATACTATATATATATATAGTTGACCTACATCAAGTTTTCAAGCAGCTTGTGTTTGTGTTTCTTTTCTTTTTAGCCAAAGCTGTTGACTGTGGCTTCTTCGTCAAGCTCATCATCGCGTTCATCATTATCATTATTGTCAGCAACGGCCTCTGTCTCTGCTTTGGGCCCGGTTTCTTGTTCATCTCATTTTTTCTCTCTCTCTCTCTCTCTCTCTCTCTCGCAGCTTCCATTGAAGCCCAACCACAACATTTGCGCATATTTGGTCAACTGCATTTTTTCTCTTCTCCTCCTCCTCTACCTCTGTCTCTGTCTATCTCTGTCCGTTATTGTTTTCAATTTGGTACAGCATTTTCATTAATTTTTCAGCAGCTTGTATATGTCAGTGTGTCGTGTCGTCGTCTGTGTTTTATTTTTTGCTGCCGCCCACGCATAAATTATTAAAAGTCTTTGACGTTGACCAAAAACAAGACGTGGGCAACGGTCAAGCTGCCAAGAGGTGTGTCGATAAAGAAGTTAGGGGGAATCTAACTAGACAACAGCTACGTCATTTTTGACCGTATCTTGGTCAGTCACGCACTTGACTTGGCTCATTCCGTCTCGCTTTGCTTCGGCTCGCAGCTCTTTTAAAGCTGATTCATAAAAATTTGATTTTATTTCAGGTGGCTGTGCATTGAGAGGGTATTACAATGCTTTAATGAACTGAAGAAGATTTAGTATATGTCTATAGGATAACTTTTATAAGAGGAATATAGCTGTAATATATGAAATGGAGCTTTAAGTTTTTATAAGAAAAACTTTATAAGACTTGAGTTAGATTCTCCTTAGATCCGTTCTTCTCAGAGTCTGGCGCACTGGAGCTGTATATCATATAGCTGAGGAAAGAAGAATTTGGGTTTCACCTGAAAGGACATACGAGTTGAAATAAGCTTACAATAGTTAAGCTAGGTTTCATGAAGATTTTCTATATATAAATATAATATTTTTTTCTGTACATATCTATAATATCTAATACTTTATATCATATATGAATTATAAATGTATTTATGAATCACATTTGGATCACAGATATTATATACATCTTTGACCTTAAATGTAGCATATATATCTAGTAGAAATAGGATTGGGAAAGAAAATTGTTCCATCCCGTCCCGAAATTAATTTAGCTGTTCCCAAAACTTTTAGTTTTTCCTGCAAGTCCCGAACTATTATGATAGATTAATAGTTCTCAAAAATTTCTCCTATAAGAATTAGGAAACACCCTCTCACTCGTTGTCGAAGATGTTGGAATATCAAGTACTTGTCTAGCTACTTGTTTACAATGCCAATTCATTTACTTGTCAAAATAATAAAATATTTTAACTTTTCTTAAATTTTACATGATTTATGTAAGAAAATAATTTCCTTGTCAATTTCACTTTTCTATTCTTTTATAAATACAAATAATTTTGTCGATTAATTTTCTTATCGAATTTCGGGAAAGCATTTATCCCAATCGGCCCAGTTTTTTCTAAATCTTTCCCATACCGCCCGATCCCGAAAATGTTTTCGGAACCCGGCAGATTCCCGAAAATTTATTATATCATGTAATAACAATCGCTCGGGCCTGTATGAAAATCTTTAGTTATTTCTGAATCAATCTTTGGCCAATTCCATATAAGATTCCTTTATCTATATCTTATACTATGTATATATCAAACACAGAAAATATATATTTTTATATAGAGATTATATATATCATATATGTAGGAATGTATCATATATATCAAGTAAAATAATCGATAATAAATCTGTATTGGGCAATTCAGCTTCAATCTTTAGCCAATATAAGCAACCTTTCATCAAGATTTACGCTATATGTATATAAATGCAAAAATGATGATTTATCATATATACAGTATAACTGCATATCATGTAATATTATATATCTGCTATAGTAAAATTTCTTACCTTTATCTCAGTAAGAGTATTTAAACTTCATTTAGCCACACTCACATAATCTTGTATCGCTTTTTACATGTTTTCCTTTACATATTTCGTGTAAAATTTGCATAGTGAGCAGACTTTAAGTATTTAAGACCAGAGATAATAGCACGAAAATGAAATAAATACGAAATAAATTTGTGAATTGTGTAAAGAAAGAAAAAAAGTGGAGCTATATTTAGCAGAGCTTAAAAAACGAATCTCGAGCTTTAAAAGTATCTTGCAGATGGCAGAGACAAGACAAAGCCCCACAACAGCTTACGTTTACGCTTCGTGCAGGCATGATTGTGGGAGCGGGCGTGTGTGCGTGGGCGTGGCTGTATCGCTAGCTAAAGCGCATAGCTTCAGTGAACAGATGCAAGCTGAACGCGTATCACATTTCGATGCAAATCGGCAGCGAGAGGCGGTTGCTGCCCCATGCAAATGGGTGCAACATTAAATAATTAAAGCAGCACCAAAGGCAGACAGACAGATAGACGGACAGACGGTTGGTCAGACTGTGACTACAAAATGAGTACTCGTTGTGGTCTGCAATTGCTGCTGCTGTAAACTGGCACAGCAACTTTTTCTTCGAGTCGAACGAAGTCTGAGCTGGATTTGATTTGAACACGTTTGGCGTCTCTTTTCATATGTGGAGCGTTAATGAATTGCCTTAAGCTGGCAGGCCACAACGGGGTGGCGCGAACCGGATGAGAATGCTATTTTTTTTTGTTCATACTGCTTCTCTCTTCTTTCGAAATGCTTTTGTAATTAAAAGCAGCCACAATTGTCGCCCGGCTTGGCCAATATGTGGAGCAGCAGGCGAAAAGTGTCGCAAGCCATTTAAAAATCATTAATAAATTAGCATTTAGTGTAAACAGTCCCAGACTAAGTGCTACGATAGCTGCTGCTGCTGCGGCTGCTCCACTTGCATGTTATTGAACCCACAATCTGAGATTACTCATACGCCTGTTGAGCCGTTACATATTTACCTATCTCGCCGCCTGACTCACCTGTCAATTCGCATCTGTATGCTAAAATAAATACCTGTCTGTGATATAAGTTGTAGCACTTATAGCAATTTCTCTCCCAACTTTTCAGGTCAGTGGGCTAGCCGAAAAAAAAGGAAAAGAATTTGCTGAACTCCACGTGAATTCAGTCGACTCCAACATTTGCCCCACTAACTTTGACTTGACAAGTTCAACGCGGGTAATTGTTTCTAATTGGAATTATACACCGATTTGCTGTGAAACTAAGTGCTGCACTCGCACAAATTACCAGAACCAGCTACACAGCGAGAAAATTAGCAAAAGTGTTCTAGTAGGAACTTACTTGTTTCTAGCTTTCATTTTCCTTTCGAGCTAAGTTTCGAACTTTCTTAACTTTGTAAAAAGTTTTTTGATTTTGATGTGGCATAACATTTTTTTTCATAATGTGTGTTCCTAATTGAATCTATATTTAAAATTCTTTAATTTTACTAATTTAGATATTTTTGAATTTTTTAAAATATTTTTTCAAAAATGTAGATATGCAAACTTTCACTTTTACTTGGTTTTGGCTCTGAAAATTTGTTTAAAAAGTAACATTCAAAAATATTCTGAGGCTGTCCAAATTTTCGCTAAGTTTCATGTCAGAAATAAAAGAAATTTTGACTGGTAAACATCGTCTTGTCTAAGATCCTCTACCTCAAATTTCCACAACTTTGTCAAACCTGAATCGGTTTTTATAATTTCAATCTTATTTAAGTCTACATATATGTACATATAATATTCATTTTTAAAAAATTAAACTTTTTTTTAAAATTTTTTTTTTGAACTTGTTTATAAAATTTTTTTTACATGTTTATTCTTGAACTTTTAGCTTGTATGTATAATAATAAGTATAAAAAGTAACCTTTAAAATTATTCTGATGGTTAAGTTTCATATTAGAAATCACAAAAATATTAACTTGAGCAAAACTCCCATGGTCTAAAGTGCTTTACTTCAAATCCCCATATCTTAGTCAAATCAAAGTCGATTTTCAAGCTTAGTAGCATATTCATTACGGATTTTCTTCTTTAATATGCTTACATTTTATTTAGATTTTTAATAAAATTAAATTCGTATTTTTCGGCTAAAATATCTTGAACTAATGAAGTTTTAAGTACGAGGAACAAAATTTTTTTTTTCGCGCTGTGTAGCTAGCAAATCAGCAACACGCGTCAACTGTGCTCCAGTTTTTTATTATATACTGTGGAACAGTTGAGGAAAAGTGCCGGAAATAATTGTCTTAAGTAGTTTGAACTTTGCATAGAGCAGAACACATAGAAAACATGAAACAAGTCTTATTAAATGCGAGAAACACGCGCCACAGCCATATGAGAAAACTTCAACGAAAAGACCTTCTAAGTGTTTATGGCTAAGAGGGAATCCCACAACTACAGGGAATATACACACACATGGAAACGCACAGAAATAACTGAAAGTTCGCCCCCAGGCAAGAGTTGGCCCTGCTTTGGAGTTAAAGATCACTTAACAAATATCACAATAATTAGAAATGAAAGTAAAAAATGTGCGTAGGACTTTGGCTATGACTAGGCAAAAAAAAAAAAAACAATCCTCTTTTGGCCATGATTGAGCAAATTGTGCCATAAATAAACAAATCAAAGCGCTGAGTGTTATTTATATTTTATTGAATTCAAGTATTAAGTGTGTGTGTTCTTGAAATTCAATTCAATTTAACTCAGTTTTCAGTTTCATTTTCGCACACAGTAGCCACAATCGTGGCTCATAAAAAGATATATGTATATATTTATGTGTTAAAGCCTCAATCGATGCGCGCTCAGCTTCGGCTTTAACTTCAATTCCAGCTTACTTTCTAAAATAAGTTCATGCAACAACAATTTAAATGTATATAAATATAAATATTTTTTTTATTCCCTTTTGACATACGAAAATAATTTTTTGATAAATGATTCGGCGCATTCGGGCGTAGGAAAAAAATCGTAACTATTTTTGATATATTTTACACCATGGACGCAGCGGAGCGCACTCAAAATTGATTGCCAACAATTAAAAGTTAAATATTGAAAATTAAAAAGGCGACTGTTAAAGTTTTTATACACTAGCTGCGCAGGGTAATTGCATATTCTCATCAACTATATAAATTCTCGTTTCTATACAAACTAATCTGATAATTTTATAAAACTTTGCAAAAGTTCGACTTTTTCTTTTGCTCTTAGATTGGAATCAGCTGTGTTAAATTTTAGTTTGAAATACTTTTTGTGCTGCTCAAGATATTTGAACTTAACTTGGTAATTGTATAACTTATCAAGGTATTAAAATTGAATCAAAATTTCTTCAATTGGACTTAATTGTGTTTGTCTTCAAAAAAATTATAGCTAAAGCTTGATTCGTTTTTAAAATATCATCAAAGTCTCTTTAAGTATCGTTTTACTATATTTTCTAGCTGTCATATTAACCAGAAATGAAATGTTAAGTTCTTGTATAAACATATACTTTTGTTTATAGTCGAATCTGAATAATTCGAAATGGCAAGGGGATCAAACTTATTCGAATTACACAGAAATTCCATTTTTTTTGAAGGGAACATAATTTTTTACGAATTATTGAGGTTTTCAATTTAGCTGGGGACGAATTATCGGGATTCGACTGTATAAAGAAACGTTACTTAAATTTAAAGTAAACGAAATTTAATATAATTATCAAACAGAAACAACATTTTCAAAGGATCGAGTTACTATAACATATAGCTCAAAGAAAAGAAATTCTTTGAAATTTGAGTTTTTATATGGAAAGTTTTTCTGTTTTTTAAAACATCTGTAGAAATTACTCAATTAAGAGCTTTACTATAAAATCATACATTCGTGATTGGACTCGTTGTCCATTTAGAGTATTTTACATTCGACGTGCCGAATAAAACTTTTCTTTGATGTTTTTTTTATGCAATGCATTAAAAAATTGTCAAGTTTTTTTTTTATGACTGTTGTTGTAATAACTTGTTAATTTATTTGCAGCAATTATTAATGCAAACAAAATATATTTTATTATAGATGGTTGATATATGTATATATATAGATATATATACATGTCCATTGTAGCCCGATCTTTGGGCTTATTTCATGCATAAATCATTTCCGCTTG
Source organism: Drosophila gaucha (assembly GCA_035045545.1). Taxonomy (NCBI): domain Eukaryota; kingdom Metazoa; phylum Arthropoda; class Insecta; order Diptera; family Drosophilidae; genus Drosophila; species Drosophila gaucha. The sequence continues at coordinate 1,983,771 of JAWNOY010000286.1, forward strand.
CTGCTGCACTTTTATAATTACATTTTAATTTATGCAAATACAAATTAGCAGTAGGCACATTCAAGCATTTTTTTACATTTTACACATATTTGCTTAAACTAATGACAAAGTGTGGAACGGAAAAAAAATAGCTTTATAAAAGAAAACCAGTTTCCCAGCAATTGGTCTTAACAAAAAAAAAACAAAATAAACTGAGGTCAAAAGTGTGTGGCAGACTTTTTCTTTTTATAGGCGCATAACAATTATTTGTCATTTTCATATATGACAAAGGCATTAATTAATCATACGACACGTAAGCCCTGCTATATAAAATGTAATTGAAATTTCCAAAGGTTAACTTTAAACGGTATTTAGCAAGCGCTATTCTCATTGCATAAATAAAAAATTGAAAGTAATTTGCATTACATCACTCAATTAGAGGCGTCAAGCAGCCTTGCCACATACACACATACACACTCGTACACTCAATCTACATCTCGACTAGACAAATGTTAGACAAAATTCAAAGCGAAAATGAGCTGAGCTCAGCTCGGCTCAGCTCATTGATCAAATTTTGATTGACATTTCGAGTGGTTTTGCTTGCTCTTTTTTCTCTCTCTACCTTTTTATTTTTGCTCGATTAGGCCAGTCGCTGGCCTTTTGCTTTGCTGTTTGTGTCCAATAATTTGTTCATTAACGACAATTAGTGAAAAAATGTGAAAAAAAATGTGGAATACATTTTGACAGCTCAACGAATATGCACATTGTGGTTGAGCTATTGAAAATTGAACTTAATTGCGCGAATAATTTTTGATCTATTTGGCAAATGACACAGCGTCAGATACATAGATACAGATACGGCCTGGCTGTAGATACATAATAGCCAAATTTGAAATATGATACCGAAATGCGTAATGGCAGGTGTTCAGCTTGTCATTTGATATCACACACACGCACACGCACACACAAGCATGCACACAGATAGTCGCTTTTGGGGCCAGGTCTTCAGGCTTAACTCTGGCAGTTAACAAAGCCGTAGATACATTCTGTCTGGCAACAAAGCAACGGAAGTGTTATGGCATTTGATGCAGCCACTCGATAACACACACATGCACACGCACACATGCACACACTCTCAGGCATATAAAAGTAACTGTCGCACAAGGTCAGCGGACATTGGGCAAAATTATGTATATGCAAAGTTCGGACTTGACTTTTGACATGTTACAGGAAAGGCGCATCAAATGGAAATTTGACAATTGGTCGCACAGGCACAGCTCAAAGGAAAATGCCTGGAAATTCAAATGGAAATGAGAGAGAGAGAGAGAGAGAGAGACTTGGCATGCGATTAGCATAACCATTACCATTACAGTTAAAGTTAAAGCCAAAGTTCGATACCGGTTCAGTGCAAAACTGAGTCAGCTCTAAACGGGTTTTAGTTATTTTTATATATTTCTTTTTTTCGTTTTTTTTGTATGGCCCGGTTGCACGCGTCGCCAATTTAATTGCCGTTGACTAAAAATTGCAAAAAATTTAAATGTAGTTTGCGAGCAAAACATTCATCTAAGTCGTGTCGTATCGTGTCGTGGCGAGTCGTGTCGTGCGTGAGTGGAAGTCGCTGTAGATGTCAGTGTTGCAAACGGGCACAAAAAAAAATAGCTAAATGTGTGCAAAAAGAGCTACATTTTAAGAAAGTATCTGTTTTTTCACAAATAGATAAAAATATCTTGTAAAATCTTTTAAATTTAACAAGCTTTGCAATTACATGACTTAAACATTCGATTTGCAATGTGAGGGACTAAAAAGTCTTCAAAAAATCATTTCTTTGTTGTTAATTGTAAGTAAATGTCTAGGATTATAGCTTAACTAAGAAATGCCACGTTTATTTAGTTTTATCTGTTATCTTTTTATATAATAAATTTGTACTATTATTATTATGGAACACTTTGTTCTTTAGATAGAGTTAAATATATCAGAAGACTGCGTGATTAATATGAAAATTTAAATAATAAATGTAGATGTTTTTCTTATATATCATATATCAAACTATCATTCATTTCGTAAAGTCTCAGACTGGGGCCTTGTACCTATACATAAGATTCTTTAAGAGCTTTCTAAAGCTGTTGTTATGCCAACAAAAAATATTTAATAATAGTGTTGTAAAATGCTTTAAATCAATATACAATTTGCTCTTAGAAAGTTCTTATCGTAAATAAATCTGAATTATTAGTAACAATTTATCTACATGAAGTTTTTTCTTAGAATTAGAAAAAGCGTAGAGGCATAGTGTTGAAAAACATTTTATAAATTAAAATAAGCCAATTGGAATGAGTTTTACAAACTCTTCCAAAAATTCATTAAATTGCTTGAAATTTTTTAAAATTATAAACAGCCCAAAAAGAATTATCAAAAAATCCAGAGATTGGGTTAATCTCAAATGAAACCAATTTGCCTAAATTTTTTTAAAATTATAAATAGCTCAAAAAGAATCTTTAAAATTTCAAGAAATGGCTTTAACCTCAAATAAAAATCAATCAACAACTTAAGAAAACCTGCTAAATTTAGCATTAAACAAGCCAAAATTCGCAACACTGATCTTTACGCATACGTGTATGTGTGTGTGTGTGTGTGTGTTGTTTTCGCTTTCAGATTCGGCTTAATGCGTTTTTTTGTAGCCCGAGATTTATTTAAATGCATTAAACTTTAGAGGTCAACTTCCTTTCACTGGCGACGCGTTGGCGTCGGCGTCGGCGTCGGCATCAGCATCGGCGTTGGCGTCGCGACATGATAACGGCTCAGACTCAAATTCCTGGCTCCAGTCCCTGCCCCTGCCCCAGTCTCAGCTCCAGGGCCAGTTTCATCCGCTTTGCGTGAAATTCACAAAAAAAAAATTAAATGAAATGAAAAAAAAAAAAACAAAATCAGCCACAAAATGTGACTTGTGACAAGTTGCGCGTTGTATTTCAATGTCAATTGTTGTTGCTGCTGTTGTTGTTTGTTCATTTTAACCTCATATTTGCATATCGTGTCCATCTGTTGTTGTTGTCACTGTAATTTTCCATATGAGCTGGCAAAACACACACAAACAATAAGCTGGCAAAATTATTGAATACGTAAGAAAATAAAACGCTCGTCGCAAAGTTCATTTAAATTGAAAATCCTGCACACAGGACATAACGTCCGCTCTCTCTTTCTCAGTCTCTCCCTGTGCATGTGTGTGTGTGTGTGGCATATTTACATAGTCGTTGTCAATTTTATGACTCAGCCGAGGCATGAATGAAGCAAAGAATGAAAGGCAAAGGCAAAGAAAGCATGTCAAAAAGTAACTGCATAAAAGTTCCTTGTAAATTTAATAAACTTTTATAGATGCGTGTGTCGGGTCGCCCACAACAACAAGGATCACAAAGGAACCGAATCCTGAGCAACAGCAGTTGCCATTAATGCGTGGCCTGCCTTTTGCCAGCTCCTCTTCCCTGCTCTTCCCTGCCGCCCACAAACCTTTCCAGTCCATTCAATATTCTTGATGGCTTCTTCTTCCTTTCACCGATGTTGTTACTGTTGTTGTTGTTGTTGTTGTTACTGGATCGAGTGATTGCTCCACAGGGTGCACTTAGAAAGTGCGCGATATATAGAAGAAAAAATACAAGTAAAAGTGCTCGAACTGCTAGTGATCCACTAGAAGATACTCTGTAATCACTTTAGAGTTAAAGTAAGATAAATTCTTGATTCTTTGCCAAAAAAATGGCAATTAAATATGTTTGAATACCAAAAGTCAGACTTTACTTCAAAAATGTTGAGGAGAAGTGGAAAAATGTATTTAGAAAGCAAAATATTACTTATCTCTATGAAAATATGGACTGTAAGCTACACCCATCTGTTATAATCTTCAAAATATTCGCAATTCTATAAAGATTACATTCTTTATATTTATCGATGCTGGAAACCATTGTGAGTTATCAATCATTTCAAATAAAAGCAATGCAAACTGTCAAAAACGCTCAGAAATTTTGCTAATCGATGTACATACTTATCGGTACGCATATTTATCTATATAGATACTTGTCAATCAAAATATTTATATATGTAGATACTAATCGATACAGGTACTTACCGATTACTTTAAGGTAGATAATCTATACCTATCGACATAATTGCTTATCGATATAGATACTTACCAATATAAATATATATACTTATCGATACAGATACCTATCGATACAGATACTTATAGAAATAAATATTTAGCGATCTGTCAACTTATCGATATACTTTTCGGCAGAAATATGTATCGACTTATCGATAGAAAATGTATCAATATTATTATCGACTTAGATACTTATCGAAATATATTCTTATTAATATATATATATATTCTAATCGATATAGCTTTTTATCAATAAAGATACTTAATAATATAGATACTTATCGATGTAGATACTTATCGGTATAGGTACTTATAGATATAGATACTTATAGGTATAGATACTTATCGGTATAGATACTTGTCGATATAGCTAATAAAGATACTCATACTAATAAAGATACTTATTAATATAGATACTTATTCATATAGATACTTATCGGTATAAGTACTTATCGGTATAGATATTTATCGATATAGATACTTATAGGTATAGATGCTTATCGATATAGCTAATAAAGATACTTATACTAATAAAGATACTTATTAATATAGATACTTATTGATATAGATACTTATCGATATAGATACTTATCGGTATAGATACTTATCGATATAGATACTCAATGATTGTGGCAACTTAAACTTAACTGGAAGATTATTCTGCCAGAAATCTATTATACCCTTTGTCTTAGACATTTTGAACTGCTGCAGGGTATAATAAACTTTTATTGTATCCGCATTTCAGTGTCAGACGCCGCGACATTCGCTTTTGCGTGCTTTCTTTTTGCCCAGTCAAAGACGAAGATGCTGATGAGGTTTCAGCATCCAGAACCAGAAAGGAACAGCCTAGTGTGTGTGTATGTCTGTGTGTGTGTATGTGTATAGCCTGAGATTGATACTTGTGGTGAAAGTGATTTATTTACTGGTGAGCCGTGGCACGTGGCAGCAGCGATGAGAGTTGACCCAAATTGAGCCAAATGGACAGCGCAGGACAATTTGATAATAAAGAAAATAACAACAAGCAACTGCCACAGCAGAGGCGAAAGCGAAGGGGGAGGGGAGAGGAGGAAGAGCAGGGGATTCTCTGGATCTTGGCAGCAGGAAAAGCAGTTGCAAAGTTTGCATTTATTTGCATTGAAATGCATTTACTGCAGTTTGTTGGCCTTTTGTTGACAGCTAAATGTAAAGTTGTGCCCGGTTCGCATATGAGACCAAAATAATAAAAAAAGGGGGCCAACAAAATGGCAGCCATTCAAACTTGGACAGTGTCACCCACACACAAGCACACATATAAATATATATATGTATGTAGATATATTTATTGATTTTGTCTTTTTGGTAAATAATAAATAAAAATAGCAAACGCTGCAGCAACTGTTGCAATTGTTGCCACAAGGAGCGAGCGAACAAACCAGTTTTTTTTGTACCCCCTCCATTGTCTGCAGAACTGTGTCTTTCCCACACACATACATACATATATATATGTATAGTTGCAAATATACTAATGTAATGCGAAGTTATCGTTGCCTTTGTGCAGCAAACGAATGCAGTGCATCAACAAAAATGACCCAAGCCACAGAGAGAGAGAGCGAGAGAGAGAGAGAAGTGCAACAACAGCTTTGGCCAGTTTGGCTCTGGCTCGATCCACGGCCAATTGAAAGCTAAAATTGCATTTTGTGACCAGCCGCCAGTAGCCGCAGCACTCTCCAATTCACGTCCCAATCCGATTCCCATTCCCATTCCCATTCCCAATTGCCTTACCTGCTGTGCCCTTGCGTAAGCTGGCATTATGACTTAGGCATGCAATTTGTATAGAGCCGGAGACTGACTTGGCCACCGAACTAAGTCATTGTGGTTAGTCATCAATTATGTAGCAAAAGATACGCTCGCTCCGACCATAACTTGACATGCACTCACATTGTCTTTAACTTGCAAAATTTGTTGCTAAGACAATTTGCATTCAGTTTTCTCGCAATTTTATGGATGCAAATTTGCAAATACATTCGCTTGCACTTCCAAATTCATTTTCTTTTCTATATAAAGTGCTTAAAATGTTCAAAATTGTTGTGGCTTTCTTTGAATAGCCAGAGTTTAAGAGAAATTAGGAGAAAAAACTAAGGGAAATAATATAAAGACTTTATCTAAGTTAGGATCTACAAAAAACTATTGAAAATATTATGAAATATAATACTATTGGCATAGATCCAGGGATCTCTCAATTGTGTTGCGGACAACTTATCTTCTTAAAGAAGATATTAACGATACTTCATATGAATAATATAGATAGAAAGACAGCAAGAGACATAAAGACAAAGCAGACTCATTTACTTTAAATCCCTTCTAAAAGCTTTTCAAGCTAACAATTTAGGAAAGGTTAAGGGAGGGATATATAGAAAAAGGAAGAGTTTAGGAGAGAGAGACCCAGAAAGAGAGACCCAGCACTAGAGAGATTTGGAGAGAGACTTAGAGAGAGACTTAACGAGAGACTCAGAGAGAGGCTCATAGATAGAGACTTAGAGAGAGAGACTCAGATTCAGAAGCTCAGAGATAGACCTGAGAGACAGACTCAGAGAAACTCAAAGAGAGAGAGACTCAGAGATAGAAACTTAGAGAGAGAGCCTCAGAGAGAGGCTCAGAGATAGAGGCTCAAAAAGAGAGAGAGAGAGAGAGAGAGAGAGGGAGACTCAGAGAGAGACTCTGAGAGAGACACTCAGAGGGACAGACTCAGAGAAAGAGAGAGTGAATCAGAAAGACAGTTTCAGAGAGAGAAAGAGAAAGACAGATAGACAGATGGAAAGAGAGAGTGAGAGAGATAGAGCGATAGAGCGATAAACAAAGAAAAAAGATTTTGAATCACATTTAATGCATTTTTCAATATTTTGAATAATTTCCATTGATCAACATATACAGGGTATTCAGTATGTTAATATAATATACTCAAATAAAGTTCACTTCTATATATAGCGTATTCAGTACTTCGACATATACCAAACTAGTATAGACAGTGCATTCTGTATTCTGGAAACAAATACTTCAATAATATGAACTTCTATATACAGGGTATTTAACAAGCAGCTATAATACAACTACAAAACTTTCCTTTTGTATCATATACAGGGTATTCAGTATGCAGCTTCAAACATCTGCTGGTCCATTTGCATTGTGCTTTAGAGCTATATATATATGTTTATATTGTATGCATATATAGTTTTTGAATAACATTTTTTCATTTTGTCGCACTGTCCAACAGAGCATCCGTCATGAGTCCTGCGAGTCTATGCGAGTGTCCCTCTACGCAGCAGTCCAGTTCGGTCCAGTCCAGCTTTGCTTCTATCCATAAAATCCGCTGCAGCTGGTCGCGAGCTTTTGTCGCCTTTTGCTGCCTCCAATTGCTGCCAATTTGTTTGTGGCTAGCTGCGCGTTATTCTTCTGGCTGTTGTTTTTCCAATTTCCATCTAGGGTATATATATGGATATATATGTATACACTTTTTTTTCTTCTGTTGCTCACTTTTCATTTGATGTATATATATATATATATATATATATATATGCAGGGCTGTTGCTGTCGTTGTCATTTGAGGTCAGTTTAAATGGTTTCCTGTCAGCTGCGGTTCTCTCGGTTAACCCACAGCCTGCCTCCCAGAGGAGCAGCAGTTGGAGGTGGCAGCCGTGCCTAGGGCAAATGCCAGCTGGAAGCGCTGCTGACCATCATATGCCGCATACGCCGCTCCAAAATATTCAATAAAGTATTCATTCCAACATACATATGTATATATGTATATATATATTCTCTACCAATGGTAGCAACAATTTTTTCTTGCAACACTGTTTTTATGATGCCCTGTGTATGCATAGAGAGGGGGTATTACTATGATAGTTGAAATAGGCATACTTGCTTGGAACTAGTTGAAGATTATTATTAGAACATATATTTCTTGAGAATTCAGAAGAAAAAATGAGATTGGTTAGCAAAGGGCATGCTTTTCTTAAGGAATATACTTCTTTACTTTTAGACTTAGATTCTTTTCTTTTATAATATGCATTTTTACAAATATTATGAAAATCATAAAAAAAACTCTAATTATATGGATAACTAGATATATAAATATAATATAGATAAATATTATTTATTTAAGAAAATATTTTTAAAATTTCTCAATCATTTGATTAACGGAACTTCGATCTTTGGTATACCAACTGGAAAGAAGTAGATATATAAAGATACATGGAGAGAATAGATCTTCTTATAGACAAATGTATAACTTCTACTTATATAAAAGTAAGTGAGCATCTATCTAATAGCAAAAAAGAGTGCTTTATTCAAAAAGTCTGTTAAATTTTTAGAAACCTTTATTGAAATATAGGTTTCAATGGTTCTTAAAGCTATATACAGAGTACATTCTAGAAGTATGGAAGTGGGTATACTGGAACTTTATAGGAGAGTACACAGATCTTTCTAGAGAGTATATCCCAGAAATACAAAACTTCTCTTATTCTATTATAGGAATACAATCGAACATCGATAATTCGAAATGACAAGAGAATCTCATTTTTTACGAATTACGTAGGAATTCGATTTATCTAATAGAAGGAATTTTTTTTAAAGAATTTTTTACGTATTGAGTATTTTTGATTTAGCGGGGAAAGAATTATCGGGATTCGACTATATATCTTGTGGAAGCTATAAACTTATCTTAAAGCAATAGAGAGCTTTATCTAGCGAATCATCATATTACAACTTAAGAAAATATCGAGCTTTTTACAGGGTTTATCTAAGAAGTATATACAGATGTATCTTAAAATTATCTTGAAGTATATAGACTTGAGTTATAGAGACTCGAAGTATAGAGACTTGAAGCTCTACAGAGGGTATCTCTTAGTCACTCACTTTCCATCAGAGTTCACTCAGAGCACTGTTATTTGTTGTTTGTATGTTGATCAGTGAAAATGGCGCCCATCGTTGACATTGGCGTTGTTTTTTTTTTTTCGCTTGTTCGGCTTGCAGTTGTTGCTTTGTTATTAATGCAACAATAAGTGCAACATTTGAGACTTTTTGCCACGGCCTCGTTGCCGCACGCTCCAGTTACAGCAGCTTTGTAAATGGCCTCCAAAAAATCACAAGAATAAAAAAACAGACAATCTTATAAAAGAGCAGCGAATGCGAAACGACATTTGCAACACTGTGGCAGGCAGCATAATTACGCGCATTTTCCTTTTGGCATGAAAATGAACACCTCAAGGTGCATAGAATTCAATACGAGACCCGCAGCAGCAAGAATAAGAATGGGAATGCTCTGTGGTCTTTGGTGTTTGGTGTTCGCTTGCAGCTTTGTCGTGCAGCTCATTTCGTTTTATTTGCAAATTTTATGCCACAAATACCACAAGAATTGCAACAGCCAGCGGTATGGAACTGACTGCTGACTGCTGACTGCTGACTCCGACGACTGCTGACTGTGAGTGACGGCGACGACGAATGTGACACCAACGGTTAGCTGAAGTGGAAATGGCATAGCTGCAAGTTGCAACTTGCTGCTAGCTGAAGCCCTACACACATAGACACACACACAGCCATTTTTGGGGCCAGGCACTTGAACATGATAGCCAGCTTAGGTGCCGGCGAGCCAGCGAAGCGAACTTCTTGCAAAATAAGTGGCACATGCGCGCCGTTAAATTGCAAATGCCGACAGCAGCAACTGCAGCAGCAGCAGCAGCAGCAACTGCAACTGCTGCGTTAATGATACGCCTGTCTAGCCGGCAGCTACCTAGCCTGACATACGCAAATGTGCTTGACTTCCAGCCTCTGGCGCAACATATGCGGCTTACGTGGCGTATGCGTAATGCGTTCGCATGAACAACTTTTTCGCTGCCAAACTCCTCCTGCTGCTACTGCTGCTCATCTTCTTCAAACTGCTAACTTCATGGCCAGCTGTGTTTCTTTTAACTCTGTCTTCTTTTGATTTATCCATTTTAAAGCTAAGCTGTGGCCCGAACAATTGCATAAACTTTGCTTACCTTGTTTTTGTTTCTCTAGTTTGAGCTTAGATTTGTATGTTTAATTAATATTTATTTATATTTCCGTTGTGCAAAACGAGCTGTAGATCTGTAGAGGTTCCATTTGTAACTCCCTCTTTCTTGCTTTTTCTTTCTCCCTTTATCTTTATCTTTATCTTTATCTTTATCTTTATCTTTATCTTTATCTTTATCTTTATCTTTATCTTTATCTTTATCTTTATCTTTATCTTTATCTTTATCTTTATCTTTATCTTTATCTTTATCTTTATCTTTATCTTTATCTTTATCTTTATCTTTATCTTTATCTTTATCTTTATCTTTATCTTTATCTTTATCTTTATCTTTATCTTTATCTTTATCTTTATCTTTATCTTTATCTTTATCTTTATCTTTATCTTTATCTTTATCTTTATCTTTATCTTTATCTTTATCTTTATCTTTATCTTTATCTTTATCTTTATCTTTATCTTTATCTTTATCTTTATCTTTATCTTTATCTTTATCTTTATCTTTATCTTTATCTTTATCTTTATCTTTATCTTTATCTTTATCTTTATCTTTATCTTTATCTTTATCTTTATCTTTATCTTTATCTTTATCTTTATCTTTATCTTTATCTTTATCTTTATCTTTATCTTTATCTTTATCTTTATCTTTATCTTTATCTTTATCTTTATCTTTATCTTTATCTTTATCTTTATCTTTATCTTTATCTTTATCTTTATCTTTATCTTTATCTTTATCTTTATCTTTATCTTTATCTTTATCTTTATCTTTATCTTTATCTTTATCTTTATCTTTATCTTTATCTTTATCTTTATCTTTATCTTTATCTTTATCTTTATCTTTATCTTTATCTTTATCTTTATCTTTATCTTTATCTTTATCTTTATCTTTATCTTTATCTTTATCTTTATCTTTATCTTTATCTTTATCTTTATCTTTATCTTTATCTTTATCTTTATCTTTATCTTTATCTTTATCTTTATCTTTATCTTTATCTTTATCTTTATCTTTATCTTTATCTTTATCTTTATCTTTATCTTTATCTTTATCTTTATCTTTATCTTTATCTTTATCTTTATCTTTATCTTTATCTTTATCTTTATCTTTATCTTTATCTTTATCTTTATCTTTATCTTTATCTTTATCTTTATCTTTATCTTTATCTTTATCTTTATCTTTATCTTTATCTTTATCTTTATCTTTATCTTTATCTTTATCTTTATCTTTATCTTTATCTTTATCTTTATCTTTATCTTTATCTTTATCTTTATCTTTATCTTTATCTTTATCTTTATCTTTATCTTTATCTTTATCTTTATCTTTATCTTTATCTTTATCTTTATCTTTATCTTTATCTTTATCTTTATCTTTATCTTTATCTTTATCTTTATCTTTATCTTTATCTTTATCTTTATCTTTATCTTTATCTTTATCTTTATCTTTATCTTTATCTTTATCTTTATCTTTATCTTTATCTTTATCTTTATCTTTATCTTTATCTTTATCTTTATCTTTATCTTTATCTTTATCTTTATCTTTATCTTTATCTTTATCTTTATCTTTATCTTTATCTTTATCTTTATCTTTATCTTTATCTTTATCTTTATCTTTATCTTTATCTTTATCTTTATCTTTATCTTTATCTTTATCTTTATCTTTATCTTTATCTTTATCTTTATCTTTATCTTTATCTTTATCTTTATCTCTATCTCTAGTCATTCTACCTCTCAATCTTTCTCTCTCACTCCCTCTCTCTACCATTCTCTATTTCTACCACATTCATTTCTACCTACATTCTCTATTTCTCGCTCTCTTTCTCTCTCACAGAGTCTCCACTTCAATCTTTCTCTATAACCATCTCTCTCTCTATTTCTCCCTCCGAGTTTCAGCTTCGTCTAAGCTAAAGCTTCAATCTAGTTAAAGACTTTTCTCCCTTAGTTATATCATGATTACAAGCAAACCTTCCGAACCCTGTTTATCTTTAATGACTTTTCAATTATGATGCCTTGATTTGAGGTACATTTAATGCACATTTCGTTTGCCCTGTAATTGAATTCGCTCTAGCAGCATTTAGTGACTCATCAGGCCCATTAGCTGCGACTCGTTTTATTCACATTTTTTTTTTTTTCTAAAACATTTTATGGCTTGTGCTCGGCGCTAACGATGACATTGCCTGGCCTGGTCTATTTCTAATTTTGCAACTCAATTGTCTGGCGTTGACAGCGAGAGTGCGCTGCATAAACAAAATGACATGGCAGCCAATTAATGTCGACCATGTCGACTCAACCGACTCCCCTTCCTCTTGCAGCTGCTGCTGCTTTTAACTGTCTCATCATCTTCTATGCCAAATGGGCAATTTGTTGTCGTTATAAGGCGCATTCTGTGCATTTTCATTGTTATTGTTGTGCCCGCTCGCTCGCCCTGCCACGCCTCCTGCCAGAGCTCTCGCCTCAGTTTGTATGCATATTAATTTTGATGCCCAGTGCCGAGGGCCAAGCGCACAAACTGCACATTTGCATTTGCATGCAATGGCGGACGACGCGTCTCTAATTTGTGGACTCTTAGCAAAAGTATCTTTGCCCGACGACTGTCTTGGCCTAATGTGTTGGCCACGGCCACGCCCTCCCTGCTGCCCAGTCAGCATTGGACATGGGGTAATTGAGTTCATGTCATGTCTGAATCTTGGCTTCATTATCAGCAAAGATTGTGCCTGCCGATGGCCCTTAACTGTACATACATATATATATATGTATATATATGTTTCACAAAATGTGCATAGCAAAGCACTTAAAATATTCTCCTCCTCCTGCTGCTGCTGCTCTCTGGAGTAAAAGCTTAGCGCAGTGCAGCGCAGCGCAAAAGCTAAAAATTTCTATAAATCCGCACATATTCCCAAAACAATAAAACGCGCAACAATTGCGCCAACTTGCGCTTAAATATGCAACAGCAACAGGAGAAAGGGAGGGCCGAGGTAGGTAGGGACAGTGGGTAGCTGAACTCCTCCACATTAGAATCGCCATAATTTAGGCGACGGCAGCCCGAAAAGCGCTCCGAGAGCAGATCCCAGGCAACAGCAAAGCCCACTTTGTAGTCATTTGCCTGGCAGCAGCAACAGTAACTGCAACAGCAACAGCAACAACAACAGCAACAACAACAACAGCAACAGCTACAGTTGGCACAGTGGGCAGCACAGAGCAAATGTATGCCAGCAATTTAGACGACGTCGTTGGCGCGCTTGCTAAATTACCAAAACAAAGGAAACGATAACTTGCAAGAGAACAGAGAACGAGGTGGAAGACAAGGACAAGGCAAGTCAAGAAGCAGGAGGAGGAGGAGGAGGCAGAGGCAGAGTCGGAGCAAAGCCGCGTGGGCGTTTGCAGAAAACACAATAAAACTTATTTACGAGTCACGGCGGGGCGGCCGAGCTCCTACGTAGTTCATTGTAATGCACTTAACTGGCTGAAGGAAAGAGAGAGAGGGAGAGCGAGAGAGAGGGAGAGAGAAGAGGAAGGAGGCGTAGCAGTTGCTTGGCAAGATGCGCGCAAATGATATGCAAAAGTGACTGGCAATGGGCGAATGAGGGAAGCGAAGGGGCAAGCTCTGAACGTTTGGTTAAAGGGTAAATGAGTGCACAGCGTGAGGCGCATGAATGAAAATGGCCGAGTGGAGGGGGTGGGAAAATGACATTGGTGTTGGTAGGGAACTGGGACTCGGGCAATATAAATTAAAGCAACAGGAGCAGCAGCAACAGCAACAACAACAATAGAGGCAAGGACACGGCACACACTGAGCAAAAAGTCAAGATGTGTTAAAGGACATTAAGCCTATATATATATATAAATGAAGGCTATTAAGTTATGAAAATATATATCAGGGTAGATCAGCTGGAAAGTCTGATTTATGTGTGAGAAAAGCAGTCGAAAGTAAATGAAGCATGAGAATGTGGGATGGAATTCCACAGGAGAGGATATTTTCCAACAATTTTCTTATCTAACTGATGCCTAAATATTTGATGTCTCACTCGAAGTAAATTCCCTATAATTACACTTCAATCAATCAAAAACACACTCAATCAACTATATTATATAACTAATACAAAATGTTTATCTTCTCTTTGCAGGTAAGCACTTGCACGCACGTCAGCTATATATTCCACTCTCGGCTGGTAAGCTTTACTCCTTGTCTATAGTTATAGTATAGTTCGCAGCGACTGCTCAACTTTTAATGGTCCTGCAGATTGCGTATACGCCTACGCGCCATTAGGGAAACGCAGGGTGCGTTGCTTTTCAATTTAACTTCCAGTTTCAGCTGACGTTTAAGTTATATTTTGTATACCCTTGCCGAGGATATTAACTGTTTGCAGATGAAGTGAGATTGGACTAGCTAGCAGACATTTTGTTTTTCCTTCAAGGTGGTACGAACACAATCAATTTTGTTTCTCTTTGACAGGGAGTATATATGTGTTCGAGGCTGGGCCAAATATTTTTTAGACTGAACGTGAATATAGAAAAATATAGAAACTATTTTGAAAAAACTATATAAACGTATTATAATGCCATATTTACTTAAAGAAAAAATTCATTTTTAAAAAAAATAAAAAAAAAAGAGAAGAAGAAAAAATTAAATTAAAAACAAAAAACTAATATTTTCTATTTTTTACCTTTTTTTTGATAATTTTATTAAAATTTGTGTTTTACATAAAAAGTCAACTTTTTGCATAGCTAAACATAGGTTATGCAAGGGTATCTGCTCGTCGTTACTTTGAATCTGCTTTTGTTTGCTTGTTTTCATTTTTATTTTGGCATTTTGTGCAGTGCAGTTGAAGTTGAAGTTTGCCTAGAGCTGTGCCGCGTCACAGTACGTAAAGTTCTCAGTAGTCAGTGAAATTGCGCTGCTTGTTTATTGTTGCTGTTGTTGTTGTTGTTGTTGTTGCTGCAACATTGCTGCTGTTGCCTTTATTATTGCGCTTTATTGTTGGCTGCATGAAATTTGTGTGAACTGTGCGCGTCTCCACGGCGTATGCTGTTCATGCATCGCATCGCATCTTGGCGCTACGTCGCCTTGAAAGGGATCGTAGACAGAGGCAGCGGGATGGAGGAATGGAGTGCTGGAGGAGAGGCCAGAATACCCAACCGGGCTTAAATATTTATGGCTTGCCATACTTTGTTCGATTATTTATGCCGCCCGTTGTCGACGGCAATATGACTGTGTATAAATATGTTTGCACATGCAAATTACGCCGCAGGACGATGGAAAGTGAAAAATAGTCGCTGCCTCATTAAGGAGCGCCCAAACGGGCGACCCAACTGCAGCGCCATCAACTGTGCAGCATCAGCTCGACTGTGTAATGAGTTGTAAGCCATATTCAACAAACAGCGGAGCCAGTCAGCAATACGTGGAACTGTCAATCCAATAATTGTCGCACATTTCAGCACTTTCAACTGTTGAGGGAGGGCGTTTTATGTTCTGAAGGGCATTACAGAATGTCATTATAAAGCATATAAATTCTTATTCAGTATACTTTTAAACCTATATACTTGATAGTTAAACTATATTTTCTTCTATATCATATGCAGAAAAAGCTTTTCAATATTAAGTATATATCTATTTTTTCATAAAAATTAATTTCATATAAATATATACACTCAAGCTTTGTTCTCGAAGACTTTAAGCGCTAGAGACTTAAAATTTGTTATTCAGTTACTAGTTCAGTATGCAGAGACTATGACTATATTGCTTTCCATATATATGCCTCAGATTTTAGGTTTCGACTGTTCATTCATGTACATCCAACTCTTTTTTTACACGGTCTTTTGTTACACGATTTGGAAGTAGCGCGGTTTAGTTATATGAATGCAGTGAGAGCTCCCGTTGACGGACAGCCACGGTTCCAGTATTTTTGTCCGCCTGTGTGAGATGTCAAAGAATTGGATGATCAATAATTTCTTCATCACAATCGCTTAGTTCAATGTCATTGTGACTAGTAAAAGCAATTTAATTTTGTTGTCTTCTGTGGGAAAAGAGCTATCTACTTTTAAAAAATCTTCAAAATTGTCTTTTCCAAATTTTAAAATTTAACTTGATTATGTTCTATGAAAAAGTGTTTTTTGTCCGCCTGCAAGAGACTTTTTGTATAAAAATGTTTAAAAAAATCATGTCCGCGTCCGGCCCAGGGAGCCTCCGCCTACTGAACTTATGAAAATTATTTTAAAAATCTGCGGGAACTGTCCGCGACTAGATCTTTCACTGTGTATATACAAACTTTTATATATGAAATATAATTTCCACTCTTTTCTAAGGAACATATCTACCGTGTAAAAACATAGTTGGTTGTATTTATACTATCCATTTAAAAAAAAACACTCAGAGTAAAAATACTTTATTTTCTTTAAATATACTCTGCTTCTTGGATATTTTATAGTAAAATAACAGTCTGTAAAATTGAATTTAACAATTGAGTATTGAATAAATACACAGTTTATACTTTTATACAAATATCTCCCAAACTCAAATTGTCTTCTAAAGTAGACCTCTCCTACATATTTCGAGTTAAGAATTTGAAATCAAGTATTTCTTACAATTTTCGTCGTTCGATGACTGCTTAACGGACACTTGCGGCCATGCCAAGTTGTCGTTAGGGGAGCACAAAATATTTGGAGCATAGACTTTTGGCATTAACTGTAAATCCGCTAAGCGGATTGGCTAAAGAACTTTTTTGCCAGCCGCTAATTAGCAGCCGCAAAATTGACGCATCATGCTCATCATGGCCATGCCACATATATACTTGATATATATATATATATATACATCGGCGCATCATTATAGCGCCTTATAGCTAGCTGCCTTTCGCGCCGCTCAACGTTTTTGGGCAAAAGTTGGTTGTGGTTAATTAGCTAGCAATATTGAGCGTTAATGCGAAATAAATCGCAGCAGCCAAATCAGCTATAGAAAAAGATGCTAGAAAAAGTACATGAAGAAGAAGCAGAAGCAGAAGAGGAAGAGCAAGAAATAGCAACAGCAGACGCTCTTTTAATTATGTTGACGTTTATGCCAAAGACGCAGCTAGATTCTGGGCTAAGACGCCCCCACACTAAGGGAGTGGGAGAGAGAGCAACGTTTTGAGAACCCAACGGTAATCATTATTAATGATGACTTTTAGTTTACAAGCTAATTATTTGTTACTGTTACTCGGCGGGCAATGCTCGCTGAGACAGACAGAGCGAGAGAGAGAGAGAGAGAGAGAGGAGAATAGATTCTCTCCCTCCAGGCATTTGGCATTTGGCATTGGCGACTTTCGCTTTGATATGATTTTAATTAATTTATGATATCGATGCCAGCCTTTGATGTCTCACTAATAACATTTTGTTGTGTACACATATACATATATATATTTTGCATATTAATTATTGAGCTTATGCAATCAGTGAAAAGACTTTTCAATCCAACAAAAATGCTTTCTGATTGATCTTTTGCCGGGCCATTTATTGTAATATTGTTTCAAATGGCCAAACATAATTGCTAGCCATTATAGCCATATTCAAATTCAAATTCCATAAGCCGCTTAGACCAGAAACCAACAGCAAAAGCCAAGAAGCTAAGCAAACATTTTAAGCCAAAATAAATGAGTCTATTGAACCATGTATATATATATTTTATACATTCGCATGAATATGCAACAACACTAACAACAACTAACGCCCACACAACAAACATTCATAAATTACACACACGA
Source organism: Drosophila gaucha (assembly GCA_035045545.1). Lineage (NCBI taxonomy): Eukaryota > Metazoa > Arthropoda > Insecta > Diptera > Drosophilidae > Drosophila > Drosophila gaucha. The sequence goes on from JAWNOY010000286.1 coordinate 2,001,646, forward strand.
CCCCAAAAGTCAAATAAGATGTGGAAATTTGCTCGAAATCGGGTCACAAGAATTGCGCAGACGCAACAGACAACGGAAATCAAGTGCGAAAATAATACGAAATTGAAAAAAGCTAAGGAAAACGTTTCGGTTATGGAAAAACGAATTGCGAATGCTCTAATATGAATGATGTAGACAGGAATAAAACTGTAAAAAAAACTTAAGTTGAGTTTTCTTCTATTTCAAATGATATTTTTATAGAAATACAATAGCAGACTCAGCTCAAAATAGAAGGATTCAAACCTTCGTTAGAAATATATACAAATATATACAAAAAAGTTCGAAATATAAGAGTTCGAATCCACAATCTACTAAAAAATTATTTACAAAGATATTTTTATGATCTTTGTTAAGAAAGCGAACTAATACCAAACGACTGTGGCTCAAATCCAAACTAAGGATTATAGCTCTTACATACCTTAAGACTCCCATAAAAAAAGTGATCAAAGGTCTAACTAAAAATTCTTTAGTGACTTTTCAGTTCTACTTTCCTAAGTGAAAAAAAAAAAAAAAATTAAATCAAAATATATTATTAGCAAAATCTATAGAGTATTACTTAATCTACTTACTTTCAGCTTAGCTCTCTAGCTCTCTATTACAGTTGAGTGTATTACTCTCCATTAAAAGTAAAAACCTTATACGCGTTCGCTAACGAATACAAATCAGATCGTGCTAATCAATTCGCAAACAAAAGACACGATCGCAATGACGAAATTTATCATTATTTTTATTATTTTACTTTTGCTCTCTTTTTTGCCTTTGCTTTTTAACAATTACGCAAACAAATGCACGACGACAACAGCAACAGCAGCAACAACAACAACTACAGACAAACGCCACAAAGTGCGTGGGAAGAAATTGTTGAAAAAAAGTAAAAACAAGAAAAATTCAACAAAAAACAACAACAAGCAAGCAGCTAAAGAAATATTACAAAATTACAAAAAAAGAGACAACAACAGCAACAACAACATAAACAACGCCATGACAACAAATTAGATGCAGCACACACTGAAATTAAATGTAAAAAAAAAATGCAATTAAAATGCAGAGCAACCTGTGCAGAGGACGTACACAAAGAGGTGGAGTGAGGGGGAGGGGGGAGGATTGCAGCTGGTGCCAGGTGGGCTGAGGCAGGAGGAATGGGGGTCTCTGCGCTCTGCGTTGGCAATAATTAAAACCAATTTTTATACATTTTATTTTTTGCGCGTGTGTGTGTGTGTCTGTATGTGTGTGTGTGTGTGACACAAAACAAAAGCGAAAGTGTTGAAATATTTATGCAGAAAATGCACAAATAAAGAAACAACAACAGCAAACAACGCGAACAACGACAACAGCAAACGGCAAGTGTCAACAGCAACAACAACAACGACAACGATATCCAATTGAGGCAACAACAATAACAACAATTCGAATTTTAATTCGCATTTTTAATAGCAGCAACGCGCATAGTGTGAAGTTTTCTAGCTGCGAGGGCAGTTTTAAATGTTTATGAGAGTGCCTATAAGCATATAGAGATAAGCTGAACTCTCTCTAGAGAGAGCAGTGCAAAATATGGGTAATTTGATTCATTTGTATATATATAAATGTAAGAGGGACAAACTACATTTAAATAGCTGATTCTCAAATGGGTTTTAAAGCTACTCGCATCTTTTTTTTTACTTTCATTACTTTATATATTTACTCTTTAAGTTAGTAAAGCTCTAGTTCGTAAGAGCTCTTCACTCTTTACATTGCAGTCGTGTCTAGGTATAATGAATATTATATATAGTGAACACCCAAATTCTACTATTTTTTTATTTCTACTATTTATTTAACTATTAAAAGTTTTGATAAATCAAATTATGAAAAGAATTAATTACCTTTTTAATATTGCTTAAAATTTGTGCAGAAATTTGTATCAAATATTAATTTTAAGCTAATGATTATTGCTCCAAAAGCAATAAAAAAATGTTCTAAATTTATTTATAGTAAATTAAGTAATTTATTTTATTTTATTAATTTTTTTAAACTATTTTTATATTTATTTAATCATATTAAATGTGCTTACAGACTATCTAACTACCTACCTGCTTCTTATCTTAGCTTACCTTATGTAGATGAAGAAAATTATATTAATTATTACTGTTATGCAGAAAATGTACAACAAAACTTAAACATAAACAAAGTTCATAAATAAATTCGTCATAAGAAAGATAAGAGTATCTTTCTTTTTTGTGAAATTTTGCTATATTTCGTTTTCAATTTTTTCATATTTTTCTCATAGTTATGCATAATTAGTTCACTATATCCAGACACGATTGTACTTTAACTTCTATATATTCCATTTCAATATTCTTTCTTCCATTTATATTTTGCTATACAAACTTTTAACATCAACCGCGAGTTTGTTTGCATTTTAAACAAGCTTTGAATTGTGTGACTAATATTTGGCTCTATTTCAATTGTTGTTGTTGTTGTTGTTATGGCGCATGCGCCACCGCCAGCAATTGTTGTTGCTGTGGCTGTTTGTCTGCCGAATGTCTGCCCAACGGCTCAGACTCTCAACAGGCCACGATTGTTGTTGTTGCTGTTGTTGTTGCTGTTGTCATTTGGAAGTAATTAAAATGGAAATTGCATTCGCTGTCGGCCAGACGAACAATGCGATGTGCTATGTGCGAGTGTTCGCATAACGAATGCCGAGGATGCTGCAAAAGAGCTGGACGGGAGAAGAAGAGGGAGAAGGAGATGGAGGGAGGCAATTCACAGCCGTTGGCTCAGTTAAATGCGCTAATAACTTTATTCAGTTGTTGTCGGTGTTGTTGCTGCTGTTACTGTTGCTGTTGCTGCTGATAGATATCAGAGGCAAAATGTTGCAATGCCAACAGCAACAGACAGCTACAGCACACAACTTGAAGACAATCGCACGGAAATTGCAAATGAAGTTGTTGCTGTTGCTGTTGCTGTTGCTGCTGCTGCTGCTGTTGTCGCTTATTATCAAACATTACTTTTATTGCTGGCAACAGCGGAATAAGTCGCCTTTTATAAATAAATTTATACGTCACTCGCCACGCAAAGTTCAGGGCAGACCCAAGCGCTTAGCTAATGCACACAAACACTTTCAGTTTTACAACAATAACAACAACAACAATGCCAATGACTTTGAGCAGCGAAAATTACCGCATTTTCATGACGCTTTAATTTAGTTTCGAGTGTAAAACAAGTGTCATAAAAAAGGCGAGAGAGCGACCCAAAACAAATTTGGTTGGCAAAAGTGTGAATCGAATTGGAATTTTACTTGCCGTAAAACCGATTCGAGCCTCATTTCATTTTATGCAACTGTCAATTGTGATGCGACAGCAATTCGGGTCAATTCGTTGCGCAATAAACAAAAACTTAAAATCCTCGATAAAGGACGACCGAAAATGATGTCCTCATATTGATGGATGATGCAGACAGCTGGAAAATGAATATGCAAATAGTTTTTTTTTTCATTTTACTTCCAAGTTTAATCTGATAATAATGAAAAGAAACATAATTTCAAATTCTTTGGAACTCATTTGAATAGCTCTTCTTTAAGGTCTGCCTCTAACCCGTCCATTGTGTAGATCGAAGCTCAGTTTTTATACTCGCTCGAGTAGTGAAAAGAGCATATTGGTAAATTTAAGGCGTGGAAAATCGGGTAGAACTGTGGAATACTAAAGTTTTAAGGCTAGAACATGCAAATTTGGCTAATAGGTTTTGTTGATCTCTTCTAAAAATCGAGCCTAAATGTATATATCCACGCTTACTGGGGACGTGGCACATCAGGAATGGCTATATCTTTTATATATATAAAAACATATTTGCCACGCCCTTGAGAGACGTCAATTAATAATTTTTTGTCAATCTTAGGAGATGGAAAACAGCAACTCTAGCTTTTAAACTGAGGAAGATATACGATACATAAGAAAAACATATATATTTATATATAATATACGTCTCTCAAGGGCGTGGCAAATCGGTAAAAACTATATCTTCTGCAGCTTTCACGCTGGGATAGCCAAATGTTGCTGTCAGATTACTCTTAATCCCCTCTAATGATAGTCAAATAAAGTATATGTCCCGCCCAGAGGGGCGTGTTAAGTTCGAAAAACTTGGATTATATTAAGTTGTCTTTTCCCCGTGAGCGAGTACTTATGCAGTCGTTTCTTGCTTTTGAATAACTTTAATTAAAAGCTTCTTTAGCTTCTTTCGTTGGCAATCAACAGGCCATTTATTGTTAACGGTTTCTGCCCATTTTCGGGAGCGGAGCTGGAACAAAACATGTGTATCACAGTCATAAAACGCTCCACAACCAAATGCCCGCTGGCTGTCTCCAAGAATTATTTATTAATAAACATAAAGCAACAACAACAATACTATATACAATATATAGCTAGCCCCTGACGGCATGCCAATTAAAATTCAAGACGCATCGCCGCTTAATGTCATAATTATGAGCCAACTAAAGAGATTTACGTATTTTGTTTCATAACTTGGCCGAAAAAGTTGTTGTCTGCCATCGATTAAATTATATATATACATACATATAGATAGATATATAAATATATATATGATATGCAGAGAATGTGAACGGGCAGCTGGAAGCTGGAGGCTCAGCTAGAGATAGCGACATTTGGCACGTCAGCTGCGGGGCGTGAAAACAACAGCAAAAAATATATATATGTTTGTATAGATATTAATAATTAAAGCATCAGCATTAGGCGCGTCACGTAGCAGAAATATCAACATTTTATTAACCAAATTAGCTGCAAAATTAATCAAACATATATTGTATTCATCGAAATATGGCATCAAAAGTTTTGCTGCGTTAAATTAGTCGGCGCTGGGCATATTTTAGCTTCCTTTTCTGCAGACGTACACATATATACATACGTAAACCAACTCACACATACAAATATATATATATATATATATATTCTTACTTCCCTTACTTTCCAACTCACATAACTTTGCCAAAATTTAAACGATTTCAGTCATTTTTGTATACCCTGAACAAATAGAATTTTAGGGTATACTGGCTTTCAGCTCATATATGTAATAGTTATAAGAAGGCGTGGCAGAGTCCTTAAACTACAGACATAGATTCTTTATCATGACAACGATCTGAGTCCATCTTGCCATATCCGTCAGTCCTGCCGTTCGTTTATCTATCTGTCCGTCCGTCTGTCTTTCCATCCGTCTGAACGTAGCATTCTGGTAAAATACAACAGTTTAGTGACTTGAAAATTGAAATATATATACTTCAATAGCGTACGCAGTACGAACTTGTCCTTTTCTTTCTATCCAGCGAGACCAACTAGGTATTTCCGTCTTTTACATTTAACACTGTGTACAACACTTAACACTCACTCTTAATTAATTTCATGTGCTTTGTCACAATTATAATCATTTCCATAGCGTCTTCTTCTTTGAGCTCTCTCTTCCTATAATAAAACCTCATGCTTACAGCTCATCGTCGGGAAATTACTGACAGTGCTGAGAGTAGGGACGTAGCTGCCCGGACTGCAAAAAACCTCCATAATTTAATAAACAAATAATTTAAAGACCTTAACAGCTGGAGAGTAAATTTCTGTGATGAAAGCACAGTTAATGAATATTTCTAATTTCGGATAGCTCACTCTATTTCCAGCAAAAAAAAACATAGAATCAGCTCGTTCTAATGAGGATCACCTCATTGAACCTTGTTATTAGAGATGGGCGTCGGGATTTTCGGGACACAAAATTGTCCCGAAACAATTTTCGGGCTTATTGGGAAAGATTCTAAAAAATATCCGATCGTCGCGGACTTTTTTTTTAAATCTTTCCCAACCCGCCATAAAATTTAGAATATATACTCTTCTATATATTACAAATGGGAAAAATTAATTTTTTAACCAATCTATCTGTTTTGCGTTACCTAAATTGACACAGATTTTGCTCTACCTAGTCTTCAGCCTGATAGAAAGTATTCCATTTCAACCAAATTAATGCTTGAGAAAATTTAATAGTTATTAAAAGAACAGACAGATTTTCAACAAAGTACTCAACAGATAATATAGAGAAATGTTTTACAAATATTATCAAAAATGTTGGTAATATTCATCTGCATTTTTCAATTAATAAGTTCTTCCATTACATGAGCTTTGTCTTTACGCGAATATTGAAGGAAACATTCCAAGTGACCTCGCCCGAGAACAAGAGCTCAATTTTATAGAAGCCTTCCGACATTATATCCGGTAGTTGGGCATTGTCAAAGCTGCACAAATTGAATTCGTAAAGTTTCTTGGGCCAGGGTTGCAACAATTCGCCCTCGATGTCGGGAAAATTGGAACAATGTTTCATAATGGGAAATATCATATCGTCGTACCAGTTCTTTATATTCATATACGGTTTCTTTGGCAAGGAAAAGGGCAATGGCTTGTAATCGCTTTCCTTGCCGCTGGCACTGCGCAGGACTTTCGCCTCAAACTAAGAGATTGTTAAAATTAAAATATTACGGTGATTTAGATATCATACCAAAGTTGTCTCGTCCACATCGTATTGCCAGTTCAGGGTGCCCGAGAAGGCAACTAGGCCAGCTCGACCCACCCGGTCGATACGTACATCCGGCTTCAGTTTGCGCTCATCTGAACTACTTTGAAACACGTCTAACAGTTGGTACTCCCACATACGCTGAAAGAAGATTCTGATTGGCTGCAGAGCTGAAATTTGTTTTCTCTATAGACTTACCTTGCACTCACAGCTCTTCAGGACAGCCAACAGCAGCAACAAAGTGCTGAATTTCATTTTAAAGCAGCACATAAAAAAATTTGAACTCAAATTTCTGTTCATTCACAGCTCTTTTATAGCATCCCTGCTGGTTATCTGAGCCGATCAGCTATGAGATAATTTTTTTCATGATTTCATTTCACACGCTAACTACATGTTTTACAAGTTCGACCGATCTGATCGGAGTTGCCCGATTAAGAGATTCTCTGTCTATCTATATGCATATGTACATGCGCGTTTTAAACATGTAAAAACGAGATCCCCTGAGCCTTTGTTCGCGTTTGCTTTTTTACATTTATACAGACAGATAACAATATGAATACAACAAAAAAAAATGTTTCTTTTTGTAAAAAAATATTGTCCGACGCGTGATTTGAACCTGCATCTCCTCGATTGTAAGCCACCGTCTCTACCCCGACGCTACACTCTCTCATCGCAAAGACTTCAGGGTATGTGTGCACACGTATTGAGAAAAGGAGCTATGCGCTTGCTGCCGCTTGCTTTTGCCGATTCACAAAATAATTTCTTTTATAACTTCTGTGTTACTGAACGGATTTTGATGAAATTTTCAGCATGGATAGAAGAATATATTTACTTCAACTGTTAAGTCATTAATTCAGGTGCTTCTCACATACAAGTGCAGTTAAACCATATACCCTTACTTCCCATTTTAATGAATTTACAGTTTTAATAATCAAAACCTCGCCATTAAAAATGGAATTTTAGGGAAATAATGTTATATTAAAACCCGATAATAATGTTACTGTTTTTATAAATTTTTAATCAATAGCTGAACCCAACGATCTTACATGTTTATTTGAAAATAAAATCAGTTCAGTATTTTATCTCAATATTGATAAATTAGCTGTAATTCCCAAATGTACATTAGAGAGACCTAGCTGGAAGCTGATGATATATTGTGATAAGGTAAAAATATAAAAACTTTATTAGTTTTGTAATATCATTTAAGGTCTTCCACACAAAAAATACAACATATATAATCTAGCCAGCAATTCGAACTCTGATCCGCTTTTGCTCAGTCGCCTGTAGAAACTTGAACCCTTGCCTTTCTATAAGACATGTTTACCAACAATTTACCCAGCTACTTTACAAAGCATTTATCGTTTAAATTGATTTTGTATCTAAATTTAAATCAGTTTTCAAAAGTTTTTTTTTGTCACATAAAATATGAAGTCCAAGATTTCAAGCCTTAATCAATGAGTTTTGAAAAGTGTTTTCTCATAATAATTTGAAAATAGTTGTTAAAAAGGCTTCCCTTAGATCAGCTTTGTTTTTACGTCTGTAATAAAGGTCATGTTCCAGTTGACCTCGCCAGAATATAAGAATAGCACTTTATAGACGCCATCGTGTAGTACTTCCGGCAGAGTTCCCTTGTCAAAATTGCACATGTTGAATGTGTAAAGATCCCTGGGCCATGGTATCTCGTCATCAATCCCGATTTTGGGCAGATTAGAACAGTCTTCTAACATGGCATACATAACATCATCGTAGAAGCCCTGAATATCGATGAAACGTCTCTTGGACAGGGCCAAAGGCAATGGCGAGTAGGTGTTCTCGTTGCCACTAAAACTGCGCAGGATTTTCACCTCAATCTGTAAAGTTGTTATTATGATAATAGTTAAAGAATAGTTATTATAATAATAGTTAGTCATATGCCACCATGGTTGTCTCGTCCACATCGTATTGCCAGTCCAGGGTGCCCGAGAAGCCAACTTTGTCCCGACCCACCCGCTGGATACGTAAATTCGGCTTAAGCTTGCTCTCATCTGAACTGTAAGCTTTGAAGTCCAAAAGTTCGTAAGTCCAAATGCGCTAAAGTATCTTGATTATGTAAATAGTTGATAGGTGATTTGCACAGAAATACCTTGCACTCACAGCTCTTAAAGACGACCAAGAGCAACAGCAGCAACTGCTTATACAACAACATTTTATAGCAGGAAAAAAAATGATCATTTTATTTCCTGATCATGCTCAGTTCTTATATAGCACCTGTGCTGATTATCTAATGTCAGTTTTAATAATAGGTTTCGATAATACGCTTTCACACGCCAACAACATGTTTAACTCGCATCTAAATATATATACAATAGATAAAATAGACTTCAGCAAATGGGGTTTTTTATACCCTGAACCCATTGAAAATGTGAATTCAGGGTATAATGGTTTTGTGACAATGTATGTAACAGGCAGAAGGAGGCGTGGCAGACCCCATAAAGTATATATATTCTTGATCAGGACGACGAGCTGAGTCGATCTAGCCATGTCCGTCTGTCTGTCCGTCTGTCCGTCTGTCCGTCTGTCCGTCCGTCCGTCTGTCCGTCTGTATGAACGCAGTGATCTCGTAAACCACAAAAGCTAGAGATTTGAGATTTTAGATATATATTCTTGTATACCATACGCAGTACAAGTTTATTTTTTTTTTTCGATAACTCATCCTATTTCCTTATTATCGATAACAATCGATATTTTGACTTTGTTTTTAAGCTATAACTTATAGACCATAATACCTTGAGACACCAAATTGACTATGTAGGTTGCTATGATGTAAATACAGATAATAAATTTTTTAAATTTTGGATACCTCCCCCATTAGCCCCATAAGTGGAAAAAACGTATTTCAAATACTAGGGAGTTCGGATTTCGTATATATACACCTCTAAATGTCAGTAATATGTCCTGAAAATTTTATTAAGAAAGTAGATATAGAACCGAAGTTATTTAACAATGAATTTCTCATAATGCTGCCAAGAATGCAGCCCAAGCGCAGCCGCTAATTCATGTATGCAGTAAGCGGCGCGCGTGCTTGTGTATGTATATGTGTGCCTGTGTGTGTGCGCGCAGAGGGTAATATGTACCGGTAAAAGATGTAAGCTATATTGTTTAAAACACCGCCTCGGACTTGGTTCAGGGGATCTCGTAGTCGGGCAGACCCGACTAGAGCGTTCTTACTTGTTTTTTTTTGATACTACAAACTGTTAGATTTGTTTATATTAAAGTGTTGAGAATGATATAGAATGTATATATTCTTGCTCAAGGCGACGAGCTAAGTCGATCTAGACCATCTGTCCGCCCTCGGAAACTATAAAAGCTATACCCGCTTTACCCAATTTTTTTATTATTTTTTTCTCGTTGTAAAAAGGAATTAGTCAATTATTGAATATTGAAATAAAATCCATTAAATTCTGGAAAAATGGAGAGAAAAAAACGAAAGCAATAATAGCAATTAGCTGCAAAAATATACTTAATTAATAATAACAGAATAGTTGTCCTCTATTTTTTATAAAATTCGTAAAAAATGTGCATTAGATAAGCTTTGTTTTAATATTAACAACATAAGTCAGGTTCCAGTTGACCTCGCCAGAGAATACGAACGCAGCCTTATAGATGCCCTCGCTTAGCACTTCCGGTAGGTTTCCTTTGTCGAAGTTGCACATACGGAATGTGTAAAGATTCCTGGGCCATGGTAAAAACAAATCGGAGTCGATGCGGGGAAAATTAGAACATGATTTCATATTGGAATAGATCAGATCATCGTATAATTTCTTGATTTCCATAACAGGTTTCTTCGGACTGGAAAAGGGCAAACGCTTGTAGTCGCTTTCACTGCCGCTGACACTGCGTGAGAATATTAATTCAATCTGCCAAGTTCTCAATATTACTATATATATATTAAATTTTGAATAGGGTCGATCCTACCATACTTGTCTCGTCCATATCGTATTGCCAGTCCAGGGTGCCCGAGAAGCCAACTTTGTCCCGACCCACACGCTCGATACGTATATCCGGCTTTAGTTTGCTCTCATCATCGCTTAATCCTTTAACGTCCAACAGTTCATAGTCCCAGATACGCTGCGAAAGTATCCTGATTATCCTGAAATTTGCTTCTCAGCAGACTTACCTTGCACTCGCAGTTCTTGAGGACAGCCAGGAGCAGCAGCAGCTGCTTATAGTATTTCATGTTGACAGTTGCGAAAAGTTCTGCTCATGCTCAGCCCTTATATAGCAGCTACGCTGATTAGCTTATCTCGGGCCCTCACATAATACGCTTTCACACGCCAACGACGTGTTTAATAATTAGACACACGGATCAAAGCATTAGCTGCCATTATTAAGTTTATCGCAGCAATAGCTAATAATTATAAATTAAACATTATTAGGGGGCGGCTCTTGAAGTGCCGTTGCCATTGCATACTTTCGAGCTGTGGCGCTGCACAGTGGGACGCGCAGCTAATTGATATGTACGATGGGCAACATTTGCAACTGGATTTAAGGTAGAAAGCCAATTGACCTGCTCGGAAATTTAATCAAATGAAAGCTAGAGGCAATTATGCTTTAAATACAATTAATTAATCATGAAAACACAAACAAACACACACAAACAAACAACACACACATGCACACACACACACACACACAGTTATTTATCCACAGCAACTATGTTGTTATTTCATGCGAACAGTGCAGTTTTTATTTCTGTTGCTTTTGTTGTCCTTGCTGATGCGGCCGCTGGGCTGCTGCCGCAATATTAACATATCCTGCGTGTTTAAGTAACGCATAAAATTATATCCTGATTGAATTGACCAGCATCGAGTCGCGTGCGCACGTAAAATATGCGAATTCCAATAAAGTTGCCAACGATTTTTGTACTCTGCGCCCATTTCAATTGCGCGGAAATGGGGTATATATGCTGGAGATTATTATGAGTCTGTTTTTATTCCTCTTTTAGTCACAAAATATTTGAATATTACAATATACTCTGCACCCATTATACAGATACGGAGTATATATGACGAAGGCAAATCTGACTCTGAATATTTTGATTCGATTTGTTTCTTGATCGATATAAATGGATTTGCAGTTTCGATTATAAATGGGAAAAGTATACGATGTCTAGTCGAAAGCCTGAGAAGATTTTCTTTTCTTTGTATGGATTTTTCATTGATATATATCGATTTTTAGTACTTGACTATGTCTCTTAATCAATCCATAAATATCCATATTCAGTCTGTATTGTAAAATAGAAGAGTTTGTATACTTTAAGGTCGACTGCCTGAGAAGATATTCTTAAGATTCGGTAAGACTTGCCATATTCATACTCAGAAATTGATAAATATCGATTTTTAGTTCAATTTTTTGAGGCCCACGAAATATGACTCTATATTTTCAATTTCTGTTCATTTATTTAATAAAGTCATTCAGAAGACATTCAGACATTCAGAATGTATTTTCAGCCAATCTGTATATTTTGTGGAGGTAATTCTGATATCTTGACTAGATATCGTTTCGTAATCGATAAATATCGATATTTTGTTTCGATTGTAAAATAGAAAAGTATTTCCACTTTGAGAGCGACTGCCTGAGATTCTATACAACAATACTTGCCATACTCATCTAAAAATTAATAAATATCGACTTGTCATTGGTCATTATCGATTTTTACTTGCGATATCTTTTCATATTCAAAATATTTCATGTATGTTTTGCATTTTTTATACTTAGTTCCTAAAGTATTTATTATCCTCTTAATTCTCTACTTATTTCATAGCAATCGAATTCTAATCTCAAAAGTTATTCCATCAACAAAAAGGTCTTTAAAGAAAAGAGACTCAAGTTTTGTCTGGTTTTTCCTCACATAGATTGTTAGGGCATCTCTTAGTCGTTCATTCCTCTCGGTTCTTTGTGCCCTGTTGTCCAGTTTTGGCTTTGTGCAGCGGACTTTTACTGGGGCGCCCAGAGCAGCTACCTCTACTCTTGCACCTCTTCTGTCGCCAGCGTTAAAATGCGCGCCCACGCACATAAATCACGTGCGTGAATCTCTGCAGCTGTGTATGGCGAGTGCGTGTGTGTGTGTACGTGTGTGCTTTGTATGGGCATTCCGGCAACTGTTGGTAAACGGAAAATCAGCAGACGCAGCTTCATGTCACTGTATGTGAGTATGCGTGTGTGTGTGTGTGCTGTGTATTAACGGCCTATCGGCTGCTGCATATCCGGCTGGACAGCGGCTTCAGTTTTATTATTATTATTGTTGTTGCTGATGCTGTCGCTGTCGCTGCTGCTGCTGCTGTGCACACGTGTCAATGACAGCAGAGGACACATTTTCAGTGTCGTGTTTAATTAGACTGCCCCCAAGGTGCACAGCGAGCGCCATTTGCACAGCTACCGTTATTCATGGCACTACGCCGAGGCGGCATATTGGGCGCGCATTAACACTTGAATACCCTACCCAAATTGGGGCATATATAGCAGAGGAAAAGAGAATGATCTGAAATACTCTAGAGATGGATTTGAACATATATTGGAGAAGATATAGATAATAATATATAGATCAGATATATAATAATTTACACAAATACTCATGAAGATGTTAGTTCTCTATAAAAGCTGTATTCTCTAGCATGAGATATATACATATATCATATTATTATATTATCTTCATAAGTCATAAACGAATCATATATTATATCTGACGTACAAACAATTCAGCTAGCTCTGTCTAGGCTTTTTCAAGCAACTTCTTCATATAATTCCTATGTTTAAAATTAATGAAATTTTCTTATCTCTATCATAGGAACTATAGATAAAATATAATATGATATATAAAACTAATATTCGTATGAAAGTTTTATATTTTTTTTGAATATTAATAATAGAATAGAATAGTATTTTAAATATGCTGTTAATAAACAGTAGTGATTGGATATAGTGAGCATCCTAGATAGTGAAAAAGGTTGAAAATGGGTTTTTTTTTTAAGTTTCTGGGAACAAAAAATTGCTAATTATTTTAATAAAATAGTTCAAAATTAAGGAAATTTCGAAATTAATTAAATTTTCTCATCTCTATCATAGGATCTATAGATCAAATATAATAATATAACATTAATTTATAATATCAGTATGAAAGTCTTATAATTTTTTGAATATTAACAATAGAATAGAATATTATTTTAAATATGCTGTTCATGTACAGTAGTGTCTGGATATAGTGAACATCCTAGATAGTGAAAAAGGTTGAAAATGGGATTTTTTTAAAAGTTTCTGAAAACAAATAATTGTTAATTCTTTCAATAAAATAGTTCATCCAGACTTCACTGTATATTATATTAAATTTTAAGTGCTATTTCAAGGATTTTCAATTAAATTAAAAATGAGATTCTCTTGCAACTTGTTTGATATAAGCTTATTCAGAAACTATCTCATCTGATTCATAGAAACGACACAGTTTTTTTTACTGATATTGAAAAACTCATTTTAAAGATATGTTTCTCATAGATCTTATAGATATTATTGATAATTCTTCAAGTGTATTTCAATTGCGACATCGACTTTTCTTTTTCGCACCCAAAAATTGTATTCACCTAGCGATGGGCAGCAATAACTCTGCAGCCACATGAATATTTTATATGCCATATTTGAAGTATATATATATATATACCTTAATAGTATGGGTAAACGCGTGATTTCACAGCAATTAAGTGCTCTTTGTACCTGCCACGCACTGCACTTTTTCCCACCTGTTTGACTTTGATTTACCGTTGCGTGTGCTACCTATTATTACTAAACTAAACTAAACTAAGCTAAACTAACAAAATGTGCTACCACAAAGGGGCGTGGCCAGATGCCTTAATTATGAATTACATGGCTGTAAGTGGCGTGATTTGTTTTGGCCAACGCCTCGGGTCTCGTCGCGTGTGCCAATTTGGCTTTAAACTGCACAATTTTGTATTTGAATTAATTTGGATTTTTCTCTGTGAGTGCGACACTCGGTGGAGCTGCTGCAATTTCTTATCATTTAAAACGCATAAGTGTCTGGCAGGCAGGCCTAGCGGACGCTTATGGCCGCTTAAAGCCCCGGCGAGTGGCCATAAAAATTGCTGCCAGACTGGGAAACAGACGCCCAACGCAATCCCAGAGTCAAGAGACAACCTATGAAATGTGCAGTTCCCAAGACTCTCTCTCTCTCTCTCTGTCTCTCTCTACCCAATGCCCTCTGTTCGTTCATATGCCATACGGCATCCGAGAATGACTCTTTGGCTCTGCCTGCTCTGTCATATGCGCAAATTAGTCGTTAGTCGACGTTTGGAACTGACGATGCGTTGCGCGAGTTTAATGACTTTGGCGTTAGACGATGTTGTTGTTGTCGTTGAGGTTGCTGATGAGGCGCACGATAATGGCCCATGATGGTCGCGTTCTTGTCAAAGTCAACGCAAAATGTGAACATCGAGCGGCATGACAGACGACGAAGAGAGTAAGGATAGGTGAGAGGTGAGGGGGAAGGTAGGTTGGGCTAAGCTTTAAGTCTCGCCTGCAGCTGGGCGACCGACAATATCATGCACATCAATGCACCAGCACAGTTCCGGTTGACTGTATACCCTGTGTTTATTAGAGCTATCAAGAAGTTGCTTAGCTAAGTAGAAGAGGAAAAGCTGTCAAGTAAATGGAGTTAGAGCTTTAAGTATGCATGATAGAAGACTTTTTTGAAATAAAATCATACCATACCATACCATATTATTATGGTAGTTAAAGCCACTAAAACTGCCAAAATATAAGAGTAGTTTAAACCACCAAAATTGAACTAATAGTAGATTTAAATTCTGTTTTTTTGCTACAATTAAAAAAAATATTATATTATATTTTATGGTTCGAACTGGTCTCACAATAAATATATCTGTCTACATTTATATCTAACTTATACCACTCTCTGAATAGCTTAGATGTTCTTAGGCAGCTAGTTCTATAATATATAAATAATATAAAAATTAGATCAAGAAGATATGGATGGGTTTAACAGTAAACTGGCATGAGTTAAAGCCATGGTGAAAAGTAGATGGGTCTATATTATTAAAGGAGCTACTGTCCCTTATAAAAGCTGCTTTTCCATTATACTTATTTTTATGCATCCTCTGATAGCTGAAAATTTCTGATTAGAATGTAGAACAACCTAAAATTATATATTTTCGATTCTCTGCATTTATAGTTCTAAGTCTCAATTGAACATCAATAGATAACGCAGTATTCTGTGCTTAATATGTGAAAAAATCTTATACATAACATACATCTTAAGTTTAAAAATCGCCAGTTCAGTATTTGCTGAGTTTTAACAATAATATTACTTCATTTACAGAGTATCTACAAGTCGAACCTTTCTTCGACTACTGTTTTGTTTGCTAGCTTCGCTTATTTGCCTGAATGTCTGTCTCTCTGTCTATCTGTGTCTAGAAGCATAAATGTAGCATAATTAGCATGTCGCTGGCTTTTGCTCTCTCTCTTACTCTCTCTCTCTCTCGCACGCACGCACAACTGCAACTCTTCAAGCTAGCTCTCAACATATTGTCAACGCTTATGCTTATGGGTTCCTTGACTCGATGCGACTCGACTCGACTACATGTCTTTAGCTTTACAATTGCAGTCGAGGTAACAGTTGCAGCAGCTTTAGTTCATTTAATTTCACTATCTCTCTTTCTCTCTCTCTCTCTCTCTCTCTCGCAGCATTCGCTAACTTATTGCAAGTTTTTCGTCTTCTAATGAGCTTCTAATGTTTGTCTAAGCCTTCGCAGTTAATGCAACTGCTTTGAGTGCTGTTTATGTTTGGGCATCAAGCTTCATAATCTTATCTTTGACATCGTTTTGCTGTTCAAGCCAACTCTATTAACTTGGCTAATTGACACTTGTGTGCCTCCCATTACAAGCGCACGTCATCGTCATCCAAAATGCCTTGGCTTCACTTTCTTTGGCCAAAAAAACTAAACCAAATCTTTGCTCATGTAATTGTTGCTGTTGTTGTTGTTGTTGTTGTTGTTGTTGCTGTATCTGTAACAACTTTGGAATTGCAGTTTCACTTTCTATGCAGCGACCAAGTTGCCGGAGCGACACTTGCTATTAAAGTGCATTTTTTTTCTCTTTCCTTTGGTTGTTGTTATACCCTGTACGCATGGCAAATGTGCTATGAGGGTATAATGAAGCTTTAATAATAGTATTAGACTGCTTTTATGAGTCTGAAGGAGCTAGAAACGTTCTGTTTAGAATGAAAAAAATTGTTGATCATACGAGTGTAGTTCTTTGATGTAAGCTCTCTCTTACTAAAAATCGATAATTATCGAATTTCCAACTTATCGAAGTATAGTCATATATTTTAAGGAAAATTCAGTTTCTTCATTATGCAGAACCAAGGAAATAAGCTTAAGTGTAATACATTTGTATATGCTATTGTAGCTAATAGTATCTGTAGCTGCATTTCTTAAAGAATTTGTATCTGTATCTTCACTTGTATCTGTGTCTGTACATATATATCTGAATATGCATCTACATATGTAGCTGTATGTATCTGTATCTCTTAACGTATATGAAAGTGTATCAGTGTCTGTATCGGTATTTATATTTGTGTCTGCATCTATATATATCTGCATCTGTATTTGTTGCTGTATATGTTTCCTGATCTGAATCACTAGATGTATTTGGTATTGTTTCTGTATCTATATCTGTATCTGTATATGTTTCTATGTTTGTATCTGTATCTGTATTTATGTTTGTATCTGTATCTACATCTGTATCTATGCTTGTATCTGTATCTATGTTTGCATCTGTATCTATATCTGTATCTATGTTTGCATCTGTATGTACATCTGTATATGTATCTGTATCTGTTTCTATGGTTGTATCTGTACCTGTATTTATGTTTGTATCTGTATATATATCTGTATTTGCATCTGTATCTGCATCTGTATCTGTATTTGTACTTGTATTTGTATCTACAGCTCTATCTACTTTTATATCTAAAGCTGTAAACGTCTACTTATCCCCATCTGTATCAGTATGTGCATATGTATTTGGTTATGTATCAGCATCTGCATCTAAATATTGATTTGTATCAATATAACAAGACTGTATCTGTATCTGTGTCTACATTTCCACATGGATTTGTAGCACTGTCTTATTCAATATGCATCTGTATCAGTATCTGTCAATGTAGTTGGTAATGTATCTATATGTGTAACTGCTTTTTGAGTTGTATCTTATTTCACCTTGAATTAGTATCTCATAATACATATATGTGGTAATGCATCTGTATCAGTATCTTTACTTAAATCTCGTATATACTTCTATATCAGTAGCTATATATGCATCTTAAACTGCAGCTGCATCTGTATCTATAACAGCAGTATTTGTATCTGTATCTTAGTCTCATCATACATCTCGTAGCAACTCACAGGGCATCTTTCAGTTGTGCATACCCTATCGAAGCACTCTAACTTGTTTCATTTTGTGTATTTGTGTTTTTAGTTTTAAGTTTGTTTTTTTCTTACAAGTTGAAGTGTCGTTAACCCAATTTGAAAGCATTTGGCCAAGCGCCATGCAAATGCAAGTTTGGTGTCTCGCTTTTTGGCATTGTGGCACGGAGACAGGTGGCAACTTTTGCTTTCGCTGGCCATAGCCAAGCAGCAACTGCAACACTAACCAGCAATGCGTGCCTTGGCGCAAAACGAAACCAGTTCAAAAGTTTGTTAACAGTTAATCCGTGTCGAGCTACTGCCAGCAATTGTTGCTGTTGTTGTCGTAAATGTTGTATGTGCTGTTGTTGTTGTTGTTGTTGTTGTATTTTGTTGATTTCATCTATCTTCGATCGATTGCAGCATAGAAGAAAAAAAAAGAAAAAGACTGCCGCTGACTCAACCACAGGTTGCAGTTGCTCATAGTTGTTGTTGCTGTTGCTGTTGCTGCTGCTCATATTGCAGCAATTAGCCAAGTGCCGGCTGCCTAACGGCGTTGACTTATGACCCCCGTCTAGGCAATTAAGTTGCTAATTTTATCATGAACTATGCATCTCTGTTTTGGTCAAGTGCAGACACACACACACACACACACACTCGCACACACACAGAGTCTGTGCCAAAATACTGACTGAGACCAGCTTTAGCTTAGCCTCAAAAATTTCCAACTTATGAACAATAATTGCTGCTCAGTGACTGCCAGAGGCCTACGCCCACTTCCACTTGACTGTTTGGCCCTGACTTTGGCTTTGGCTTTGGCTTCGACTGGGTTTTCGTTTCGTGCCACCGCAATAAAACTGTTGCAAATTGTTTGCTGCAATTTGTCTTGGCCAAATATTTACGCACCAAATATTATTATTGCTGGCATATTTTTGCCAACAAATAAAATGCCAAAAATTCGCAACATCAACAAATTGTGGAACGACTGTTGCCCTCTCTCTCTCTCTCTCTCTCCCCCTCTCTCTGTCTCTCTCTTTCTGTTTGGCAATTAAAATGCATCACACATGTCATATTGGTCTAGACCTGGCCATAAATATTATAAACCAGCAACAGCTTGGATCGAGCTCTGCAGATTCAGCCTCAGCTTCATCTTCCAGTTCGAGCGCCTGCTGTTAGGCAACGTTTTTTTTTTTCAACCATTTGGGAAAAGCTCTCGACCCACTTGAATGTTGAATCAGTTGCAAATTGCATGCGGTGGTCAAGCGGACGGCCTGAAAATGGGGCTTCTGCCCGGCCCATTGGCAATGTTGCGATTCTATCGAGCACTCTCCATGCTGCACTTGGCCCAGTTCGACAACGGAACGATTCAAATGCGTTAAGAGTGCGTTTTGCCCATGTACAAATATTGGTTGTATTCAACGCAATGAATACCCTGTGGGGCAGCATAAGGCTATATCAATGAAGGGAAAGAGAGAAGAAAAGAAAGAGAGCAAGAGAGAAAAGATTTTTAGAGAGAAGAATTAATATTAGCAGGAAATAATATCTTTGCAATCAATTCTATATTTCTGTGTATTTATCTTCCTATCTATCAATATATTTTTCTTTATATCTGTCTATCTATATGTCTATATGGAAATCTTCTTACCTACCTACAAATATATAAGCATAAATGCCTGGTTACTGACTTCTTTATATCTCTTTCGCTCTCTTCCTGTCTTCATTTGTTGTATAAAAACCTAGTTGAACGGTAGCAAACTGGGAGCATATCAATTAGGAGAGAATCTCTCTATTTTAATGCTCTCTCTTTCTCCTTTTTTCTCCTTCTTAACCTCTGGCAGCCTATCTCACTCTCTCATATTCTCTTCTTCCTCTATCTATAGTTCTCTTTCGTTTTTTTTTCTCTCTCTGTCTCTCACTCTCTTTCTCTTTCTTTTTCTCTTTCTCTTTCTCTTTCTTTCTTTCTCACTCTCACTCTCTTTCTGTCTCTCTCTCTCTCACTCACACTTTCTTTCGCTATCTAAGTTACTACATGTATACCAGATACTACTTCTCTCCCGCTCTTTCTACTACTCTATATATCTATAGTATACATACATGTGTTGATATATTTATCTCTTTCGCTCTCTTCAGCTACAATGCAGCATCTTCTTCAGTGCAGGGTAACTATACTTCTATCTAGACAGCTTAGCAAATACTTTCTTATTTTATATGCATTTAAATATATGCAGCAGGTGCATTATGTTGGCGTGAGAAGTGGCCGTGGGGCGTTGGGCGTGGCACTTAAAGCTATCGGCAATTTCAGCAAAAGTGTAAAATAAATTGGCAAATATTATGTGAGTATGAAAGAAAAATGAAATTGATATGCAGCCTTTGCAGGCACGCCGGGTGGTTCGGGGTGGTTGGATGGTTTTTTGCCTGCCGGTTGGGTCGCCTGCTGGCGCCTTTTGTATGAAAGTTGATTTTTGAGTTGATTTTTGCCAATTTGTGCAAGCTGAGAATGTTGCAACATATTATTTAAATATGCTAAAAGTGCGCACAGCTAACGAGATGGCACACACACACTGACACACACACGCACACATACACATCTGTGGCAGCTTTAAGCGCCTGCCATTTCATATTCAGAATCAAGAGCCATTTTTAGTGGCTGGCAAATGTCAAAAAGTCACAACGATGTTTGCTTAAAACGTTAAGCACTCCCAATAAATTCTGTCTCAATCAATAAGGCAATAGCAGCAGCAGCAGCAATAGCATCCGCATCCGCATCAGCATCCGCATCAGCGACAGGGCGACCAGGAGTCACAGCACGTATCCGACAGATATATAGATGCACACATCTGCCCAGCTCTGACTCCAACTCCATTTAGCCTCCTTCTCCTTCTCCTCGTCTTCCGTCCTGCTCCAACTCTGACGTTGGCGTTAGATAAATTCTTTCCAATGCACACGGGCAATGCGTGTAGCAAATGGTGTGCCAAACTGACAGCCAATTCAATTGGTATAACAAGACTGCGTTTGTCCACGCTGATTAAACAGCAGTTACCCTGTAAATAAGCTGCGAGCTCGCTTTGAATGTGAGAAAATGCCAAAGTATATAGAAATATATAGGAATATATCTAAAATGTGTTTTTTCCTATATCTAAGGCAGTTTAGGATGTATCTGGTATAGTATTACTAATTTTATCTAAGATATTATGTCTAGAGACATAACTAGCAAATTATTAGGGTAGGATTATACTTATGCAATATCTATATATAAAGAAGACTAGGCTATATGTAGACATATTAAAGCATTAGGGTAGATTTGAGTATAGTAGAGTATCTTGTAATGTCAGATAGGTGAAATCACAAAGAATGAGATACTTTTAAGAGTAGCTTTAAAATAATATTTATTTATTACAATAAAAATATGACAAATTTTCTCTTTTCATGTCGAATAATGTCTTAGATTATATCTATATTCAAGATATGATTGGATAACAGTGTATGGTTAGAAATATACATTATCTATGTCTAAAGTGGACTAGGCTAAGTCTAGCCAAATCGAGGCATTGGATAGGATAGGATATAGTATTGCGCTATCCATCTTATAATCTCAGATAATTGCTCACAAAAAGATAGTTGATAGTTCAAAGATAGTTGAAAATTTTTTGACTTAACAAATAATATATAATAATTAAAATAAAATAATCTATTTCTTTTTTATATTTCTTTATGCTTTTATCTGCATGTTGGAAAATTAAAATAAACCCTGATATATGTGTCTGGGAATATTGAAGAGAATATATAGAGTTAAAAAGGAGTATTTCGCTCTTCATCTTATAATGTCAGACAATTGCTCACAAAAATTAAGATACATTCAAAGATAATTGGAAAATTTTTCGACTTAACAAATAAAATAAATTAATTCAATAAAATAATCTATTTCTTTTTAATCATTATTTATTCTTTTATCTGCATATAGAAAAATTAATTAATTAATTAATATTCAAATAACCCTCATATATATCTAGAAATATTGAAGAGAATATATACAACCGTACATAGCTATACTTTGTTTTCGAACCCGATCTATATTATATAATATATATTAGTAACCTATATATTATAATATATATTTATGTGTATTTTGATTATTCAGGAATGTTTCCTCTTATAAATTTCCACAGTAAAACATAACTAAACTTAGATTGGCTTACCTCAAAGTCCATTTATCTGTTACATATATTACAAGCAACTGCTATATGCCCGGCCATGCTTACAGGGTATACAAATACGAAATTTACACAAATATGCGATGCGTCTCCAGGTCTGCCTGGCCCCCTCCCGCTCTGCCTGCCTCACCCACTTATAGACGCCGCTAGCTATTGGCCATGGCTGTGTCGGGCTGTCAAACGCGTATCTTATCTTCATTTGCCAAGCGAGCGAGCGAGCCGCATTGAATTAGAACTCGACTCGAACTACTCGTAAATATGTTTTGCAAGACTCGAACTCGCATTCGCATTCGCATTCGCATCCGCATCTGTAGCTGCAGCTGTATCTGGAGCTGGGCATTCTTTCTATTAGCTTGTTGGCCTGGCCAGTCGGCCTTTGTGAGTTGTCCGAAATCATTTGGGCTATTTAACTTTTAAGACTAATTAATTAC
Source organism: Drosophila gaucha (assembly GCA_035045545.1). Lineage (NCBI taxonomy): Eukaryota > Metazoa > Arthropoda > Insecta > Diptera > Drosophilidae > Drosophila > Drosophila gaucha. Next base: position 2,024,320 of record JAWNOY010000286.1, read on the forward strand.
GAAACGACGAAATGAGCAATGTCTGAGCCGAAAGGCAGCTGCAGCCGGATGGCTGAGAGCCTTCAGATACGTGGAGCGCAAAAAATTTTCAACGCCATGCTGTAATTTTCCATTTTCTTTACGCTTTCCGTTGTTTTTGTTGTTGCGGCTGCTGCTGCTGCTGCTGCTGGTTTTTAATTACTTGGCCAAAGTCAAGCCAAGTGGCCAAAACCCTGACGTCTATGTCGATGTCGGCGATGTCTTGCTGTGCGGTTAAAAGTTAAGCCTCTCGCTTGTGCCCAGTTGTAAGTGGCCGGCACCACCACCAGCTCAGCCCCACCGAAACCCACCAGCTCAGCCCCACCGAAACCCACCAGCTCAGCCCCACCGAAACCCACCAGCTACGCCTCCCAGCTCCATTATCATGACCATCGCCTCGCATGTAATTGACGCCGTCGCCTTCTGTGTGAGAAGTTCTTCTTCTTCTTCTTCTTGAATTTGTTGTTGTTCTCTGGGCGGGTTCATGACCTTTGGCTCTGAAATTGTGCGGCAGCTCATTAAAGTTTTAGGATGCGCATCTTTGTGAGTGATTTTTAAGTAGCCAACCAGTGGAAATCGGTAGCGAAAAATAACATTTATGTCTACGTAAGTGGCCATAAACATTTTGTATCTGTGTGTGTGTGTGCCAAGGTTTATAGCCATTTTCCACAAAGAGAGAGAGGGACTGATACGCTTTTCCGTTGTCTTCTGCCAATCTTCATCAAGCAAGATTCGAGTTCTACATTTTCAGTGCTGATTAATGAACGGATATGGTTAAAGACTTTTTATTAGAATTTTCTGTTAACTTATGCAGCGGATATTGTCAAGAAATTGTGTCTGAAATCGTATAAGATATATGCACATGCATTTCTGATCAGTTGCGCACTTGGCTTAGATAGTTATTTTTGGTGGCACACAATGCATAGCTCGTAGTTAATTTGGATTGCATATCAATAATATTTATTTATTTTTTTTTTTAAATATCTTAACACAACTTGATATATATGACTTTGTGTCGATACTTTTACTACTATGCATTTTAGTTCTACTTCTCTATTAGCATTATTCTACTTATACTGACAACATTCTACTATACTATTCTATACCTTTCTACTCTTTCTCTTACTTTTTCACTACTATACTACAGCAATCAACTATTGCTACTGTTTTACAAATGAATTATAATAATCGCTTACTATTCTGCTTCAGTTTTAGTATATGCTAGTATACCATAATAATATACTACCATTCTGTTACTATAAACCCATAATAATGTACTACTATATTACTACTTTTCTAATACTATTCTACTATTATTCTGCAATTATAATATTACTATTTTAGTACTATTCTGCTAATATACTGTTACTATTTTACTACTATTTTGCTACTATTCTACTACTATTCTATATAATATTTAACTACTCTTCTGCTAATTTACTGATAGTATTTTACTACTATTTTGCTACTATTCTACTACTATTTGATATACTATTTTACTACTTTTTTGCTACTATTCTACTTCTATTTTATATACTATTTTACTACTATTCTGCTAATATACTGATAGTATTTTACTACTATTTTACTACTATTTAAAATACTGTTTTACTACTATTCCGCTAATATACTGATACTATTTTACTACTCTTTTGCTACTATTCTACTACTGTTTTGATAATATTAATATATTATTCTGCTAATATACTGATACTATCTTACTACCATTTTGCTACTATTCTAATACTGTTTTGTATATATTATTTTACTAACATTCTGCTACTATTCTGTTATAAAGAACTGCATATATCAGAATAATGAATATATCTTAAATTTTAGAGCTATTTTAACACCTTTGTTGTCTGTGGAATTTGATGTTTGGCAACCCCCACTTAACTGTACTTTCCTGTTTACACTTTTATATTATTTTAATACACTTGCCATATATGCATATACATACATACATACATTCGAAAGCATTTTTGGCGATTGTTGGTGATTAATTTATTTGGCAGTTTGTTAATTAACAACGTCGACGCAAGCGCAAACAACACGTCAATTGCCAGAGATTGAGAGATTGAGCCATTCAACTTGAACTCGGCTATTAGGCAAACGAGATTTTTGAGCTGCTGTCCGTCTGTCCGTGTTGGCCAGCTTGACCAGCTTGCATTGGCTTGGCCATCGCTCAATTAACAGTTGCACACGCAGACGACAGACGACAGACGACAGACGACAGGCGACAGACGACGAGGCAATGCACGACGCCAACGCCAACGTAATTGCTCTGGCGACAGCAGCAGCAGCATCCACGAAAAGTTACCCAAAAGCTTAGCCAGCTGACCGGCTCAGCTGCCTCCGCCTCCGCCTCCGCCCCCGCCCCCGCCTCCGCCTGCTCTCACATAATTACACAAAATGGCGGCAATTAGCGTTTAATCAATTTGCCAGTCGCCTTTTGTTGTTGCTTCATATTCTTGCGCGCAATCGTAAACTGGCACAAGGTCTGGTTTCGTTGCGGTTGCGTGCGCGCCCGCATCTGCCAGCTACAGCTACAGCTTCAATAAGATGTATGGCTGGCTCGCAAAGCGGATCAGCGGCTTTTCGCTGAGATATATACATATATATTCATATGGCCAGAGTCTGAGTTGGAGTTCATCAACTGCGAAACCTTGTCGCCGGCCAGCAAACGTGTTCCTCTCGAAAGTTGCTGCTGGCCAAGACGTAGGACTAGATTCAGCTACAGATTCCGACTCGGGCCTTTAGCTACTGACCGATAGAGCAGCAGCTTCCACAGCTACTGTGTAGCTGGATCTATATCTGGGCCTCATCGTCTTATAGCTGGGGCCATTTAATAATTGTGCGACTGCCACATTTGCTGACATTTTTTGTAGCTGTCTCTCTGTGTGTGTGTGTGGGGTATTTTTATGGCATTCATTACTTGAACGTTTTCAGCTTGTTTTCTCTTTCGCTTTATGTTTGCTTTTAATTATCAAATCATCACATGATCATTACCAAACTGAAATGATTGAAGCTGAAGCTGCTGATGATGATGTTGTTGTTGTTGTTGTTCCTGTTTTCCCTTTTTTGTTGGTTATTTGTTGTTGTTTAAAGCAATTAATTTTTACATTTCAATTTTGTGTTGTTTTTGGCTTTGCATTAAAGCCAAATGCATTTGCAATTAAATAAAAATTAAATTTTTATTTCAAAGCCATAAAATATGAAATTCTTTTGTGTCATTCATTGTTGTAGGCGTTAAACCATTTAAAAGTGAGTAATGAAAAAATGTTAACTGCAATTGGCTTAATGTGTGCAAAGGGCTGCAAGTAATCTGTATACAGTAGTGTCTGGCTATAGTGAACACTCAAATTTAATTCGCCAATTCTTTCAATAGGCAATCACAAAACTCAAGAATTAAATTTTAAATATATATTCTTGTATACAATACGCAGTACAAGTTTACTTTTTATTTTTCCATAACTCATTCCATTTTTTTATTATCGATAACAATCGATATTTTGACTTTGTTTTTAAGCTATAACATGGAGACCATAATAGCTAGAGACACTAAGTAAGGTTTCCGTGATAAGACTACAGATAATAATCTTTTAAGATTTTGGATACCTCCCCCAAATAGTCCCAAAAGTGGAAAAAACGTATTTCAAATACTATTGAGTTGGAATTTCGCATATATACCTTTGGATGTCAATATTATGTCCTCAAAATTTCATTAAGAAAGTACATTTAGAATCGAAGTTATTTAACAATCAATTTCTCATAATGCTGCCAAGAGTCATCGATATGTGTGCGTGTGTGTGTGCGCGCAGACGGTAATATGTATAGATAAAAGATTGTTTAAAACATCAACTCGGACTTGTAGAGTAGAGCTTTTTTACTTTGTTTTTGTGTGTATTTACAAATTTTATAGTTTAAAAGTCGCGAATTCTTTCAATAAGAAACTATCTATGTTTTTCTAGTAAAATATTAATATGATCTCTTGAATTTATGTACACAAAGTGTATTTTGTGCAAATAAAACAAGTTTTAGAGCAAAAAGTTTAGCATTGATATACTGAACAACTTCAATACTGTAAGCAGCCCTTGCAATAATTGGGTTTACTAAATCCAGACACAACTGTATTTTTATATATATATATCAGCTTAATGGAAAGAATTCATTCAGAGAGATGAAAAATGAAAAATCAAATTGTGCAGAGAGTAAAGAAGAGTCACGGAATATTCTCAACATTTTGATGGATCAGCTATATATATATGAAATTCCCATAGTCGACAAGTATTAATACTCATTCAGATATCATATTTAATATGGATGCCATTACTTTACTTTCCAATTTTTTTAAAGATTCGAACAAGAGTTCAAAAATTGATGATAAAGCTTTCGCATTACTAATTGATTTGTTGTTGTCTACATTTAAATAGCCATAAAGATCGTGCTCTCTATTGTTTTGCATTTGCTTGCAATATTTATAGCTTTTGCCTGCAATTTGTCCAAGTTTAGATTACATTTTTCTGCAGTCAATTCAATCAGACACAATCTCTGTTATGCACTAATCGAAATGCAGCCCTTTTACCCGGACTATCGATGGAGCAGAGCATAAATCAGAAAATAAAATGCTTCATTGTTATCGCAGCGAAATTTACTTTTCCAGCCAGAGACGGTTCGAGCTTGGGAGCCTTTCACCTTTCAAATTCAATTAACTGCAAGCAAATGGCAAAGCCAATCACCCAAATTTGTAAAACGAATTGCGAAGCGTGGGATGCTCTTCCCGTTGTTGTTTTTAGTCAATGTTGTTGTTGTTGCTGTTGTTGTTGTGGATGCTGCTACGCAAATATTTGCCATCAACATTTTTGTACGCTAATTTCCTTGGTAAATTTCGAGCTGACATCACGCGCGCAACGCATAAAGAGTTGGGGGGAGCAGAGAGAGAGGGCTCGATAGACATTTCAAAATAATAAAAATGGAAACCCAAATTGTTGCAGTTGAGCACACACACACACAAACACACACTAAAGCTGAAATTTCGTCACATATTTTTGCGTAAATTGCCGGAAAATCGCAAATCATGGGAGATAAACATCGAAGAAGTCAAGAAATGAACAGAAGAAGCCAACAGGCGGGCACACAGTAGACAGCGGGATGGATGCTATACCAAATATCGAACAATGTTAAGCAAACACTTAAACACACACAGAGAGAGAGAGAGAGGGAGAGAGAGAGAGAGAGAAATATGCCAAGTTGTGTTTCCGCTTGCGCAAGAAATGAAGGCAAACCAAAAAAAAAAAAGTGAAAAAAAAAATCTGCAGGGCGCAAAAAAAAAAAAATGGCAGATCAAACAGACAAAGCGTCTGGCGGTTGGCGGCTCAGTTCTGCGGTGTTGCCGCCTGTTGTCGAAGTCAATGATGCCAATAAGCGTTTGGGGCAGCACTGACAGAGGGAGAGAAAGAGAGGGAGAGGGAGAGAGGTAGGAACTGGGGCAGGGAACTGCATGAATCGAATGCAGTGCAAAACGTTTTCGCTACGCTTGAATTGAATTGCCAAGGGGCTGCAACCGGCAGCCAGATCCACAGCAGACAGCAGCAACAGTCGCCGTCGTCGTCGTCATCTTCATTTCCGCAACTTTGGCTGGCAAATCTCGGCGTCACAATTCGCTGGCTTTTCAATGTGGGCCCAGCCCTTGCTCGCTCGCTCGCTCTCAATCTCTGTCGCCTTGGACTAATCTTTTTCGTGGCGCTTTTGATTCTTGTCGTAGCTGTTCGCACGTGGTTTGCTAACGCCATTAAAAGCAACACAGTTGACTTTTAAATCAAAATTGCAAGAGCTAAAAATATTATTTGAGACTATCAATGGAGAATAGATATACTAGCCTACAGCATAGCTGGGAAGGCAAAAGAATTTGATGCAACTAGCTGCTGTGATCTGCGAGATATGCTCAACGGATTAGGCTTAGGAATCGATATTTATCGATTCTGTGGAGGCAAGGGTATACGATGGTACCCTGATAAGTCTCCATCCTTAGCGTAAAGATAAAGTAACTAGCTGCTATGATATGCGAGTTATGCTTAACATAATTAGGAACCAATATTTATCGAGGTTAGACAATAGTAGTCTGAAAAGTATCCGTCCTTAGCGTGAAGATAAAAGTATGGATGGAAAAAGTAAATGTGCATTGTGAATGGATAGAAGAATTCGATGTAAGATAAGATAGGATAAATGTTTTGTTAAAGAGGCACTGGGCCCCTGATTCTTGGCAGTAAATAAAAAACTAAAAAAAAAAAAAAAATAAAAAAATTTGAATATGCATTGTGAATGGCTAGAAACCTTAAATGTGTATTTTTCTAATAATTCTTTTATTTCCTTGTTTAGTTAAAGGTCGAATACTTATCAGACTATCCTCGATTTTATTGATATTTATTAAGATTTATATAAATGTTTCTTTAGATTGGAAATTTTGTAGACTAATTCAAACTTTCCTGATTTAATTTATCTTAATTGAAATTTATATAAATGTTTTTGTTGGGCTGGAAAATTTTCAGCCTAAGCTTGTAAGGGGTTTTGGTTAAAAGTTTTAGATATTTTGTAATAGAATAAGTTTTGATTGATCTGAATATGGTATACATATATGAAAGACCTATGATATGAAGCACATGAGCATCAGTATGATAGATATAGATATATACATGTGGAATATTTATTATATATCTATTATAATAATTAATTAAGATTCACATAAAATATAGTTTAGGCAACTTCAATTTCTACTCTCAACTTGTTTGGCTTCAACTTTAGCCTTTTAAGCTTCTTCTACTACTTAAGTTTCTTCCTCCTCTTCAATTTAATTCTTGTCTATCGTTGATCCAGCACTGCACCTAAAATTTCTTAAATGCAACTCTCTGGTATGGCGTTGCCACCTTGTTGTGCTGCTAGTCTGCGTTACATACATATAGATAAGCAGTCAGAGAGATGAAAGGATATACGTGGAAAGCCTGTCTTCCAATTGATTGGGTGAACAGTCAAGACTATTGAATATATGAACTGTAAGATGAAGATTGATCAGACAGATAGATACCCAGATTGATAGATCGATAGATAGATCGATAGATTGATTGATATATCGATAGATAGATCGATAAATAGGTCGATAGATAGATCGGTAGATAGATCGAAAGATAGATATATAAATAAAATATAGCTTGATCAGACAGATAGATACCTAGATATATAGGTCGATAGATATATCGATAGATAGATGGATAGATAGATCGATAGATAGATCGATAGATGGATTGCTAGATAGATCGATAGATGGATTGCTAGATAGACATATAAATAGATTAATTTAAAAATAGATAGGTGTATATATAAATACGTAAAAGAGTGGAATAAACACCCAAATAAGACAGACTAAACAGTTGCTAACAATCAATAATATAAGTATACATAAACTCGTAGATAACTCCTTCTATTAGACCTTCAAGCTCAGCCAAGAAACAAATAGAACAAGCTGTGTTTTGCTATTTCACAGAATTTTATTATAATTGCTATTACATCCTCTACACACTCTCTTTTTTAGCCATTTTTATGAGTGCATCCCATGGAAAAAAAAGCCAAATTGGCATCTCTCTTACGCCCTTTGGCATTTTTGCTATGATTTGTCTTGGCGCTTGTCCGACCTTTGCTCGCTTCACGCTTCCTTTTTTACTCGAATTTTGATTTTCCTGATTTTCACTGTCTTGTCCTGTCTGCTCTGCTCTGCTTTGCTCTGCTTTTATATATCTAATCGAATTTGCAAATTATTTGGTAAGCAGCTGGCTCAGTTTTTGGCTTGGTTTTGGGTCTCGCTTCGTGGGCCACAGTTTGATTTTAATTCGTATTTAGACGCAGCTGCTAGGCAAAATCTCTAGTTGTTGCTGTTGTTTGCTGCTTGTTGCTGTTTTCCAGCTCACTTCACTTGAGTTGATCTTCTAAGCAGTCAACTCGCAACTCTCGGCGGCTTCTCTTTGCTTTTGCTGGCCATAAAATTGAATTCAGTTTGATTGCATTTGATTGTAGCTTATCAGATCAGACTAAGATTTATGCATCGTTAACTTTTTAGTGCAATTGCACACACACACACACACACAGCTGACAGCTGAAATGCTAAGCATTTGCATAATGCGCTCTCTGCGTCTGCTGGCAAAAGGGACTCGCTTTGAATTTAATATTATTTTAATTAAGTTTTCGCCTAGACGCCAGGCAACATTGTGGCTGGCACATCTTGTGGCATCGCTGATGAACTGCCGACATAAGCCGCGCCGCGCATGTGAGAAATGTTTTCCAAAGGCCTTGGGCAACTGCCGACTGCCGACTGCCAACTGCTGCCATTAGAAAAACTCTCACTTTGGTCTATTAATGATAATTCACACGGAGGCAGCCTCAAGTGCTTTGTTGGCCGCGTTAATTGCAACTGTTTTTCAAGGCAAACGCAATTTGGCCTGGCTTTTAAGCAAGTTAACCCCCTTCCGACTGCAGCTCGAATCTCAAATCTCAAACTCAATCTTGTATCTTGAGTCTGGCTGTGACGTGCTGCGTTTTCTAATTGTTGAGTGTTTTAACTTGAGATTCGCACACAGCTCGCTGCACAATTGAAAGCTGTCAAAATTTTTCAGCTGCCACGCCCCCTGCGCCGCCTTTTGTGTGTGTTTCTGGCCCATCAGCTTTTGAGATGTGAAATCACAAATGCCTTTTGATTGTCGTCGCTGCTCTCAGCAGCAATTTTAAAATCATTTTCACACACGAATGCATTTCGCATTTGGCATATTTCAGCGCCCGGAAATGTTTTTGGCGCGGACCGAACGCCCGCCCACCCACGCAAAGGCCGCGCGCCGATAATGACGCCGCCAATAGGCGTGAAATCAAGCAAACTTTGTTTATCTCTTCCGAAAAAGCGAACAGCAACAAAACACAACTCTGCCAAAGAGAAATAATCGTTTGCGTGTGCAAAGATTAAAATTTGCTGCACAAAACGTGTGCAAAACCCGACAAAATATATAAAATAAAATAATAATAAGCATACAAATATATGAATTTATATTGTATCGACTGCCTACACAGCAATAATAATGATATATTATTTTATTTTACTCTTTCGCTACAGCCAAATGCACTCTGTTCGTAGCAGCGGGCCCAAATCGAAATACAATCTCTGAGGTAAGCAACAAATTGCAATAATCTCACGTAATGCACTGTTTCCACTGCACAGTAGCATTAAGGCGCATTAGCAGCTTATTTTATATGATTATCGAAATTGTTTAATCCGATTACAACTAAAGCAAATTTAAGCAAGACTTAGACTGTAAAACTTCAATTTACTTCTCAACTATGTGTCGAAACTTAAATCAGTGTGAGATGGAATCTAACTTAATTACCAAACAATAAAATAATAGTCCTAATCTAACTCGAGCTAATGAAATTCTTAGTAAATTAGGTCCAATAATTAATAGAAACAAATATTAAGCCATTGAAAGAAGGCGTCCAACAGAACTTTGTCTTACTTAAAAAAAGTTTAATAATTTATTATTCCTTGAGCAATAGAAACCTAATATATATCAAAGCTCCCAAAAAGATATTGAAAACGTATTATTCCTTGAGAAATATGAAAAACTTTACCAATTTTTTTTTCAAAATATAGTAAAAAGTTTTAAAATTAAGAATAGTTGGGGTTACTGAATAAAAATTTGGTAGAGAACCAGCTTGAAGGTATAGAGAACTTAGGGACTTAGATTCTGACTTCAAGATTGTGTAAAAAAAGTTGTTTATAAGACGAACCTCAAGATTGTCAAAACCAAAACCAAAAATATTACCATATAAGTTTCTAAGTTCAAGATTGTGTGAAAAACATGACTCATGAACCGAAACTGAAGATTGTCAAAACCAAAAACCATACTTTATAGATTCTGAGTTCAAGTTTGTGAGAAAAATGTGGATTGTCATAACCAAAAACATTCTAAGTTCAAGATTGTTTAAACAAGACATGGCTTATAAAGCAACCCTCAACATTTTCAAAAGCAAAACCAAAAACCATTTTTTATAGATGCTGAGTTCAAGATTATGTAAAAACCGTGGATCATGCAGCGAATCTGAAGATTTGCTAAAACCTGACTCAAAAACCCAACTATTACGAAGGAATGTTCTTTGAATTCTAAACCAAACCATCTTAGATTTTCTTATATATTCTCTTTTAACTTATAAAACATTCATATAAGACTCATTAAAAATTTTGAAATTAAACGCGAATTCAATAAGAAGTTATATGAGATTTGAAAATAATATAAATATATTTTTTTTTATAAAAAATTTTTTATTTTGGATTTAAACAAGTTTTCTGCTACCTTTAGTGGCAACTTAATCAAGTTAACAACATTTACTTTTTATCTTTTTGCTCTTCAGTTGCTTAAGTTCCGTCAAACACTTCATTAAGAGCTGACCACATTATATAGTAATTGTATTGCTAAGTGTAATGAAATCTTAGACACAATACATACAAATACTATAATAGTACAAAAATAGACAAGTCATTAAAAGACTTAATAGCTATGGCAAAGTACTTTTAAGCACTCGACTCGCTCACATATTGATTTGGTCAGCTTTCACAGCTTCCGAACTGTCGAGTATTATCAAAGTTGACGCTGTGGTTAGCCATGAGCTACATAATAATTAACGCTGAGCATGAAGTTCATTGCGATTGAGGTGCCAAAAAGGTGCAGAGACGGAGACAGAGTGTGGGCGGGTGGGTTGGACGGGTGGGACGTCCGGCGCAGACCGCAAGGCCAATCAAAGCGTCATTGAAACGGAAACGGAAACTGCAAGTCAAATGGCATTCGGCCGCAGGAAATGAAGCGCAGAAGTGGCCAAGAGAGTGGCAAAGAGCCCACAAATTAGCGTGCAGCGTCACACTCAAAGAATTCCGATGCCGCTGCTGCTTATGCTTCTTCTTCTTCTCCATCTTCTTCACTTTTCGCCACGAATCTCTGATGAATTATTAAAAATGATCAAAGCCAAAAATAGAAAAGAAAAAAAAACATCCATAGACCGAGACGAAAAACTGGGGCAAGTTTGTCAATGTCGCCGCTGTTGCCTGTTGTTGTTGTTGTTGCAGTTGCAGCTTGTGGCTTGAATGAGCGCTCAAATGAACACCGCAATGAATGTGCGCCGCATGACAAATACGTAAAGTTTCTTTTGAAATTAAGCAGCATTTGCTGCCAATTCTTAACTACATCAGCGACAAACTTTGTCCTCGTCTGTGTCTCGCTCTCAACGAGTTTTTATGCGCAATACCCATTGTGAGTTTGTATAAGAAAGGGTGTAATAAGGCTACACAAGCAATAGAAGATAGCTCAACTGAGTAATGAGATAACCATAAGTAAAAATATAAGTGTAAGTAGAAGTAGAAGTTTAAGTATTAGGATGGGTATAGGTATAAGTATAAGTATAAGTATAAGTATAAGTAGAAGTATAAGTATAAGTATAAGTATAAGTATAAGTATAAGTATAAGTATAAGTATAAGTATAAGTATAAGTATAAGTATAAGTATAAGTATAAGTATAAGTATAAGTATAAGTATAAGTATAAGTATAAGTATAAGTATAAGTATAAGTATAAGTATAAGTATAAGTATAAGTATAAGTATAAGTATAAGTATAAGTATAAGTATAAGTATAAGTATAAGTATAAGTATAAGTATAAGTATAAGTATAAGTATAAGTATAAGTATAAGTATAAGTATAAGTATAAGTATAAGTATAAGTATAAGTATAAGTATAAGTATAAGTATAAGTATAAGTATAAGTATAAGTATAAGTATAAGTATAAGTATAAGTATAAGTATAAGTATAAGTATAAGAATAAGTATAAGTATAAGTATAAGTATAAGAATAAGTATAAGTATAAGTATAAGTATAAGTATAAGAATAAGTATAAGTATAAGTATAAGTATAAGTATAAGTATAAGTATAAGTATAAGTATAAGTATAAGTATAAGTATAAGTATAAGTATAAGTATAAGTATAAGTATAAGTATAAGTATAAGTATAAGTATAAGTATAATTATGAGTATAAGACTGAGAATAAGTATAAGTAGATGTACATCTTGAAGTAGAAGAATGCTCAGTACAGAAGAAAACAAAGTATACATATTAACGAATGTATAAGAATAAGTATAAATATGAGTATAAGTGCATTAATTATATCTATAAGTAGAAGTAGTATAATTAGAAGCATAGGTTTATAAGTAGAAATTGAAGCAGAATTAGAAGTAGAAGCAGAAGTAGCAGTAGCAATAGAAGTATAAGTAGAAGTAGTAGTATAAGTAGAAGCAGATTAGAAGGAAGTAGAAGCAGAAATAGAAGAAGGAGTAGATGTAGAAGTAGAAAGAGAAGTGGTAGTAGAAGAAGAAGTAGATGCAGAAATGAAGGTAGAAGTATATGAAGAAGTAGTAGTAGAAATAAAAGTCTAAATAGAAGTTCATATTAGTATAAGTAGAATTATAAGTAAGTATAAGTGTAATTATAAGCTATCACAATTACAAATAAGATATTACGTATAATTCAATGGCATCCATTATCTCAGTCTTAAGTACATTTTGATGACAGTCAAAGCTATAAATAAACATAGAGAAGCTTCTCACATAGCATACACATATAGCTGATCACTTAAAGATATAGTAACTATAATTATTTATTTTGCTAATAAAACGATTTAAAAATGCATAATTTAACTTGTGTGGAAAAGCAGAATAGTTTGGGTCATTTGCTTTGGTATATCAGATACATTATTACTTTTCCAGGTGTAGGGTATCTAGTAATCATTCACACTTTCAATTCGAGTACTTTTGTATTTCTTTTGGCTTTGGCATTGCTAGCACTTTTTGTCAGCTCTCAACTCTCAACTCTCAGCTCTCAGCTCTTGGCTCTTGGCTGTTCCAGGTCCAGGGCCAAGCCGAGTCGCTTGCTCATTTCAAACTTTTGACACAGAAACTAATTTTGGCAAGCGGGTGCTGCGAAGCGAGCAGTCGAGCAGCTCCTGGTTTCTGGCTCCTGGCTGCTGTTGCTTTTTGGGTTTTTGCCATCGTCTTCTTCTGTGCATTTAGTGGCTTTTCATTCTTTTGCTGATTGCAATATTTCATTGCCTTTGCGGTTCGTGTGTTGCATACTTTCGAGCGACGCTGAGGTTTGCCTTAATTAATTGCCCACCCTTCTCCTGCTCCCTTCTCAAAATTCGCTGGCATTTTCGCAGTTTTTGCTTCTCCTGCTTCCTCTTCTTCTCCATCTTCTTCTATCGCCCCATTCACCATTGTCGCCTGACAGCTGCACTTTTCGCATGCTGCCTGCATTTTAAAGTGCTTCGGCATCGAATGGCACTTTAATTGCCATTTGATTTGATTTACGTCGCCTTGATGCCGATGCTGATCTACCCGCCACTCGCTGCCAGTGCGTAATTAACGCCCAGCTTGAAAGGAGGCGTGGCAGTGACTTTGGGGTGCCTTGACCCAACAATCTAAATAAGCGCGCTTCTGTCAAAATCAACTTGTCGGATTCTGCATATCACATTTTCTGATTTACAGCATTTTGATGATGCGTTAAGTGGGTGTGTGAGTGAGTGTATGTGTGAGTGAGTGTGTGAGTATGCCAAATGAATTACTAATGCAAACTCACAGCCAAGCAAAGGTCTCAAGGCAATGCGAAAGTTAGCAGCATTTCTTAAAGTATCAGAAGCTTATATATAGATATATATATATATATATATATATATATATATATATATATATATATATATATATATGCGACATTCAGCCCTATAAAATGTATTTAAAATTGCGAATGAAAAACTAATAAAAACAATAACAAGCTTATTTTCCAGCACACTCAAGGAACAGTTAAAGGCCACACTTAAAAATAAATGTGGAATTCCGAAAGCTAAATGCAGACAAATTGATAAACATTTAAAATCCATATAAGCTTATTGTTCGTTTATACGTTTTTCCAAAATGGCAACAGTCAGATCAACTTTTAGATACCCTGTGCATATTAGAAATGTGTTAGCAAGAGGGTATATTAAAGTAGTTACTTTCTATGTGAATCGCAAAGGAAGGCAGAGGCTGTAAGAGGAGCTGGAGAATGCTGTATATGCAGTATATACTACTTTTTCTAAATATATTAATCTCTAAATACATTATTTACATGTACGTAATATAATAAACATATCAGTTTTAGTCTTTAAAAAAATCTAGAAAATTATGAATTTAAATAGAATTTTTATTCTTTTTTTTATGAACGAAACATAAGAGAACTTTAAGGAAACTTCTGAAGTTCTTATTGATTACAGGGTATTTTCTTAGTCAATCACAACTGACTTTAACCAATCTATAGAAGTTCTATGCAAAACATTGATTACAGGGTATTATCTTAGTCAATTACTTACTGACTTACAGCTTTCTTACTTGTTTTAAACTGCACTTTTCACCTATATAAATTCATTCCGAAATGTTTTAATTTCATTCAGCTCTCAACAAACTTTCAATCTACTAAGCACACACACACACACACACACATACGTAAGGTAAATGCAAACAATTTTCTTTGAAATTAAGCCATTAAATGAGGCCAAAAGGCAAAGCCAAGGATATGAATATTCTGTTGATTCTGTTTTGCAATCATATTTTTGCCTCTGTGTGTGCCCAAAAGCTGCTAAGGCCAAAAAACGGGTAAGGTTACCTCAGAGGAGGGAGAGGAGGAGTCGAAAAGTTTATGCACATTTGCTGCCACGCCCACTTCGCCCCTCATATATGCAAGCATGCAAGCGAATGTGTCTTAAATGCAATTAATGAAAATTTTATTGTGCTCTCGAAGAGTTTTATGCGAATATGATAGGAGGCGGGTAGCTATAGAGAAAGGGGCGTGGCGTAGGGGCAGCCGCATCGAACGATGACCAAATGAGTGCAGAAATTTTGCGCACAAATTGCAACAATAAAAATTAGCAATTGAGATGCGCTTCTTTCAAAGTCAATTTACCATTTGCAAATTTATGGTAGTAAAAACTAGGAAAAGGCAAATTAAATGCCGCTTCACATGGCAACAAAATTTCCACAGCCAAGCCAACTTAATAACGCAAATGGAAATGGCCATGCAAATGCCAAATGTATGTAATGTGAATGTGAATGCGAGCCATGAGTTTTCATGGCAACGCTATAGCTGCCATCCAGCCCCACACCCAGCCAAATGAAGCATCGGACTAAAGAGCTGATTTCATTTCATTCGCAATTTAACTCTTGCGCTTATTTGTCTGTCGAATGCAAACGCTTTGCGTACTTTTTTTTTTGTCTTTGGAGTATGCTCTTTGGCAGGGTATTTGGATAATTATATGAAAGATGAGTGAGAGTACTGTAAGAGTATGTTGATTTGAGGCTAGTAAGAAGGAAGGAAGGATGATAGAGATGAGAGACTGTCTAGAAACGAGTTATTATATGATTAATTGATATATTGATATATTGATATATTGATATATTGATATATTGATATATTGATATATTGATATATTGATATATTGATATATTGATATATTGATATATTGATATATTGATATATTGATATATTGATATATTGATATATTGATATATTGATATATTGATATATTGATATATTGATATATTGATATATTGATATATTGATATATTGATATATTGATATATTGATATATTGATAGTATAGTATTCTATAGTATAGATAGTATTGATAGTATCTATGTATCTTTATCTACTGAAACTTTGAATATATGTTAAAGTCAGTTCGAGAAGCAGAAATGAAAAAGAAATGAAGTCCTCCAGGGAACAAAGCAGGTCGATATACATAGGTTTGATTCTTTATCGTATCTATTCTATCTTGTCCATCTTCTATCCTACAATATATATTAAAGTCTCACAGTTCTAGAATCTTAATTGAAATTAACCTGAAGCTCAGTTAGAAGCCAAGACTCGATATTTGCGTATCTACTCTGACTTTCTAATGTATTCAGTTGCTGTATATATAGTTATATGTTAAGATCCGTATCTTAGAAGCAAAGAAAGCCATTATATCTATGATACTTTATATGTATATATTCTAACTTGTTCATATATATATAGTTTTGTATGTCTATCTATTTCTAATCCAAATTGTTTATCCATAATTTATTTCTATTTTAAAATCCGATAGTTCGAACAACTGTTTCTTTCATGACCATTATCTTTTTCCTCTTTGCTTTCTCAAACTTTCTTGATCTGTTCTATTATGAGAATAAATGAGATCTTTGTACATCTTACTTAAAATAGATTTTGAATATCTTTGCTTTTTAAAATGACATAAAATATATAAGAGTCAAATTCATATTCGGGGCAAGGCATCTTCTACCCCTTAAAGTAACTTAGAAAAGGTGGCAAAGAGCTCGAGTTCTTATACTGTACACTATAGAATAAGACAACTATGGAAATTATAAAATATATGAAATTAAGTATTAAATTCCTATAAAACTTGACAACTGCAAGCCATATTTATGATCCATTTGGAATCTTATTATTATCAACCCATATATATCAACTACAAGCTATAGAAATAGCCATGCTGACATCGCATGATATATATTTTAGAGCATTAAATCTTCGTTACTTTCGATACTCACATATTTCGTCTTGTTTTTTAACTTTGCTATACCCGCTCAAATTTCTGCAATTACCGTTGCATCGAGGGGGTAAAGAGAGAGAGAGAGAGAGAAGGGAGCTGAGCAGAGTAGCAATTGCATTTTCAATATTTACAGCAGAGGCAGAGAGACAGAGAGAGAGAGAGAGAGGCAAAGGCAGCAGCAGAGAGGCAACGTCATCATATTTTTTTGCACGTTTTGTCCAGATTCTTGTGTACTACGTCTATAAATTTTTAACTACAAGCTCTTGAATGCAATTACTTTTCAATCTTTTTGCCCTTCACACACAGACACAGACGTAGACGCTGTGCGCGCGCGTGTGTATGTTTGTGAGTTATATATATAGTTGTACGCGAAAATTGCTTATTTCAACATTGAAGTTCGCCCTGTTTCGTTAGATTTAAAAAGCAAAAGTTTGCCATAATTTCGCCAGAGGTCTATCACTTTCTGCTGCTGCTTCGACTATTTATTTTGCGCGCAAAAGTAGGTTAAACTTTGTTTTATTTGATCTAGAAATTGACATGATTGTTTATGCTGAAAAAAGAAGTAAAAGAAAAGAAGTGGCAGAGCGAAAGGGAGAATTGCTAGAAAAACAAAAGTAAATATGAAAAAGATGAAAAACTTATGCGACACTTGCCATTCATCCATATTTCCCTTCGCCGCCCTCCCGCGCAGACAGTTATAAAAGTTTATCTTTTGATTTAAAACTTGAGAGCTGAAAACTAGCTGTGTCATACCATGCTAAGAGTGAAGGAAAGGACATTAATCTAAAGGCTTACAGGACTTAGTGAAGCCAAGCGCTGGGCGTAGAGGAAAAGCTGAATCGAACTCTGGCAATGGCAATGGCAATGGCAATCGTTGGCCAGCTTTTGGCGATCATTAATGAAAAATTCGCTGGCAGCTGGTTTTAGGTGGCTAAAGACTAATCCTGGTTACCCTTTCGCCAGGACATGCAACTGCTTGTCGCGGCTTGGGCCACAGCTGCTTGGGAAATCACAAGCAGACTGTCTAATCTTTTTATAGGCCAGGCGATTCTTTTTTCTCTTAGCTGGATTAGCGATCGGATTTAGAATGAACATGTTTGCAAAATACGACAACTTTATGGCGAGCAAGCAGATTAAGAATGAATTGTTTTTTATTGCGGCGCAAGTCAAAAGTGCAAGACAGGAACAGGTAACCCTCAGGTACAGACCTAAAAAGAAAGGGCCAGAGTTCAGGTAGAGTTCACGCTGTATAAGAAGCCTGACATTTGCTCTAGTCGGCATCAAACGCACAGCAGACACTGCGGAGGCAACATCACATCTAAATCGAGAGCAACACTGCAACATGTCACGCTATCAGCCACTTGTCAACGAGACCAGCAGCAGCAGGCAGCAACAGGAGGAGCAGCAGCAGCATCAGTGCCACCCGCAACCACCGAGTGTCGGCTATCATCTGTACTTGTATCGTGAGCAGCTGGCCCGCAGGAATGTGGAGTATATGCGTCTGTCGAAGGCCAAGTACTTCATTACCGAAACGCTGCTGGCGAAGACCGTGCGGAATTTGAAGGGATGCAGCCTGGACGAGCTGAAGACCGTCAACAATCAGATTGTGTTCAAGCACAAGCTCCGCCATCAGATACATCGTTTGCGGAAGCTGCAAAGTCTGGGCATTAGGAATGCCAATCCTCACATGGAAAGCACGGAGCTTTAACAGCTCCATCTCAATCGCATTCAAGGTTTAGTTTTAAGTGGCGGGCACAGCATAAAATGAAAAGTTCTTTAATAATTTTTTAATTTCTAAACGTTGTAAACTCTTAAAGTAAGGCTAAAATAATTAATAGTTAAACAATAAAAGAAATATTTTAAATGCACATAAATGTCTGCCAACCGCTCGCACCACCCCCACACACCACTCTCGCCACTTTGCCAGTGGAAAACCTCAAACCGAGGCTGAGGCCATTTGCGGTGGCAACTAATTGAGTTGCCCAACGTTTTGACATGTGTCAAATGAAAGTCGCAAAACTGCCAAGAAATTTCAACTGAACTTGTGCAGCACGCCATCCACCACTCAACCACCCAACCACCCAACCAGCCAACAGCCTATTTGCCACTTAATTTATGCACAACTCGTGTGTTTTGTACTTTTGCACAGCAATTGCGAATGCATTGCAAACAGATTTGTGACTTTAACAGCAGAGGAATATGAAGTGGGCGTGGCACAATAAAAATATATAAAAGCTGACAATTTAAATATTTTCTTAATATAAATTTCTTTCATTAGTCAACGATTTTTGATTAAAGAAATAAAAAATAATTTCACATCAAATGCAAGTTCTTTTTATTATCTTTCTTTTATCTCTTTCTCTCTCGCTCACAAGCGCAAATCATAAACAGAATAGTAATAAGCGCAACTCAGCGATAAGTCGTGCATTTCGACTCCAATTCCAACTCATTCACAAATTTGTTTTTTTGTTCTATTTAAATTCTTTCTTTTTCCTATTCACTCTTCATCGAACATATTTAGCATCTTAATGCTCTTTCTATTTATAATTCACTTGTCTGCCTCTCACACGCATAATAATAATTAGAGTGTTAGCAGGAGTAGCTCAGCGCTAAGACTCAAGGTTCGATTCCAACCAAAACTTTTTTTTTCTCAACTAACTTAACTTTTCTCACTCCCTCTTCACATAGCATAAGAAGAATTTTATTGCTTTCTCACACACACACACACACACACAAAACTCAAACCGTTCACAAGTGTAGCTCAGCGAGTAAGGCGTGCACTTCATATACAAATTGACCCAGGTTCGATTCCCACTCGGACACCATTTTTTTCTCAATTTTATTTAACTTTTCTCACTTGCTCTTCACCTAACATATGAATTTTATTGCCTTCTCACACACACACACATAAAATAGCTCAAACTGTTGACAATTGTAGCTCATAAGCAATGTGATTTGACTTCAAATGTGAATCGTTGGCAAATTTAATTTCTTTCTCACTCCCACTCATATTCATTGAACATAAAAAGAATTGTGCTCTATATTTATCTCCCTCTCTCACACACATCAATATCAGATAATTGTTGACAAGGATAGCTCAGCGGGTAAGACGTGCGCTTGTTAAACAAAGCGTAGCAGGTTCGACTCCGCCTCGGCTCATAGGCAAATATACATATATATATTTTTTAAGCTAATTTAATTTCATTTTCTGATCAACCAATAAGAAATTGCAAGAAGAATATTAGCTCGTGTCATATGTGAGCTGTTCCTGGTTCAACTCCCAATTAACTAATTGTATAAATTAATTTTTTACATAACTGAAAAATTATTAAAATCAATTAATAAAAATATTAAAAGCTTAAATTTAAATATATATAAAAGCAATTTGTTAATTCTTGACCTATCCTTATTTTACGGCCTGCAATTAAATTTTTGGCAAAGTGCTTTACGCTTAAGTTAACACCAACATAATTATTTTCACTTGAATAATATTAATAAAATACCTGCACCACCCACGCATGCATGTTAACATGTGGCGTAATAAATAAATGTGGTGCGCATTATGCGGGGCAGTAAGTCAATTTTATTATTGGAAATTGCCTGCGATATAAAGTTCAAACAATAAGGGAATGTATATATAATGGATAATATATATATATAATATATGCACTTTCAGCTTAATTGTCACACACACACACACAGACACAGAGAGAGACACGTGTTGCAAATGCCAGCAATTACTGCAATTTGCAAAACACTCAAAAGTATGCTATGAAAAATGTTGCACACATTAAATTTTCCACACAATCAATTTCTTGACACAAACACACACACACACACACCCACGCACACATACAGAGACTGGTTCATCGTAGGCGCTGAAGGACATATGTTAATTTCTACAAAATATATTTATTTATGCAGCTACACACACACATGCAAACTATACACACACAGAGAGCTTAATCGCTTAAACTTCCTGCTGTCAATTATGATGCATATGAAGTGCTGTTTGTGCCCAAGTTTTTTCAAGTGTAAGCAATCGCATTTGCAATATAAAGCAGTTGCTGCTTACACAGCTTTGCTCGTTCCAAGTTGTTTATATTGAAATTAAAATCGATTTCAGGTGGATATTCATTATTTCTTGATGTAGAAAACTAAAGAGTTTTTAAACGCATGAATGATAGTTGAAAGTAGACAAATAATAAAAAAATTAAAATTCAAATTTGAATTAAGCATATATATATTGAATTTAGAATATATTAAGCTGAAACATATTTTCATAATATTTTTAAAACATTTTTAAAGTCAAGTAATATAAAAATGAAAAAAATTTCATTAGGAAAACTAATTTCTTTGCCGCTGCAGCTTTCACTTTAAGCTCAGCTTTGATCATCAATCAGTCAGTCAGTCAATCTTTCGTATATTAAACATAGTTTCTAGCTGGGGCATAGTTTTCAATTTGCTAGCTCGTAAACTGAAAGCGGCAGCTGCGCCTTCTTGGTCGACGAGTCGAGTCGATTAGTGCGCTTCATTATGAACATCATTTTCATTATGTTTATTATGAGAGCAGCCACGCCCCAGTTGCGCCTCTGTCTCTGTGTCCGCCCTTTGCTTTCCAACACTCTGCCGAGCGGTTTCAAGTTAATGCAATAAATAAAATTTCAACTGCACCGCCGGGCCTGTTTAGCCGCATGAAAAGCGACAGTAAGCCCTGCCTGCATAAGAAGTTGCCTGTTTATCTTAGACCGGGCCAGCCTTTTGTTTGCCTGCCCTGTCCCGGACCCGTTTCTATGGCTACCGACCGACCGTCCGACCTGGCTGTTTTCTTTTTCAACAAAGAGAAAAAGAAGTAGCAAACTTGTGGGTGGGACCCAGCCAGAACCTCCTGCTTGGTTAGCTCAGTTTGGTTGGCTTGGTCTGGCTTGGTCTGGCTTGGTTTGGCTTGGTTTTGCTTGGCCGGCTGCTCTAATGAGTTTACAAAAAGTTTTGCTTTAACAAATGCGGGGGTGGCCAGCTGCTCGCTGCTGGCTGCTGGCTGCCCAGCATGTTATACAAATTGCAGCAGCCCGGCAAAACTGTCATCAACGTGTCCAAAACGTGTGCCCTAAGCTGAGACTGAGACTGAGACTGAGGCTGAGGCTGAGAAAGGCGACTCTGTCATCTATTTGTTTAACCCATGCCCATTTGTGGATAAAGTCGCATTGTACCTGTTTACCATGCAACAAGACGACGCCAACGACTATATAGCAAAACTTTTTCGACATTTATGTGCAGCCAGAATATGCATTTTAATTAGTTTAGCAAAGTTGTTGCCATGCACTCGCCACCCGCTCTCCACCCGCTCTCTCTGCCCCCTCTCTCTAGCTCAGTCTTAGCGTCGGAGTGTGGTTAATTACACAAATTTAATGGCTGCTGTTGCTGCTGCATTTGTCACTGCACTTTAATGCGTGTTGCTTGCAAAGTTTTGCATGCCTACGAGCTGCAGCCGCAAAACTTGTTAACATTTCACAAAGCAGCAAATTCAATTAGTTGTACTTGCATGTAGACAGCTAACAACAATTGCCCAAAGGCTGCAACTGACTGCGCGATACGCTGTTCACGGGGTAAGATAACTGTGGGCTTAGTTTATATATACTCTATTAGCTATATTAGCTGGGATGTATTAGAAAAAAAGGTTTCTCATTAATAAAGCTGCTAAAATATGATTGTTTAAAATTAATTTTGATGAATATGTAATATATATATAAACAGAAAATAATTAAAAAAAATTAAATTAAATTTAAATAAAATAAGTTTCGATGAATATGTTATGTATATCCATAAACAGGCATGTCCTCTTAAATTCTCATGGTATTCTGTTACAATTGTAAAATATTTTAATTTGTCTATAAATAAAGTATTCCATAGTTAATAAATCTGCTAAAAATATTGACACTAGAGTCAAAGAATTTTATATAAAAGTCGGTCTGCCATACACTGTTCTGAGTGCTAAGAGAGCATGTTTGATGAAGATCATGAAGAAGACGAAATGAAATTAAAGGCAGTAAATGTTAACATTTGTCTATAGGGTAAATAGATATTATCTTTACCCTCCAGATATTTTCTGTATACCATATATATAGAAATATACTCTATATACCCTTATATAGAGCTTATCTGTAGGCTTTTTCATAAGAGCAGATAATTAAGTTCATTTAAGTTAATTTGAAGGCTGTGAATTTAAGGTATATAAGTTACCTGCACGGCATATTATTAACCCCTAGGTTGTCTGTTATTTTCTATTTACCCTTAGGCTTTTTCATAATAAATTCATTTTACTCACAATTCCATTAACTTTAAGCCGTAATAACTCTTTTGGGAGGAGACATTAAAAGCAGAAGAATTTCAGCATAACTGCTAAATCTACAGTTTTTATAAACTTTAAATTGAATGCAGTTTTTTTTATAAAACCCACAGAATTTAACAGCAAAAATTCTATTCGAAATCTCGATGAGTCTATATATATACATATATTTTATATACATCTTAGACGAACTTGAAAAGACTTTAATTTCAATTTTCAATTTTTATTTCGCTCTTAATAATATTACAATGTTATGTGAATAGTATCTAACAAGAACATAAGATTATAGGCTAAAAACCAAACCTTTTCTACTTACATATTTATTTACAAGAATTTCATATAAAATATATACAGTTGACTTTTGATTTTAGGGACAAGAACTATGAATATTGCAATTATATCCAAATTCTCACAAGAATTATAAGAATTGCTCTCAACTAATAAACTCTCTTTCTCATTAAAAACAGATCAGTAAGGCGCGCTTGCTGCCTCTCTCCTTCTCTCTCTCTCTCTCTGTCTCTCCCTTTGTTCTTACTCGCCTCCTTCGCTGCTGCTGCCTTGCAGCTTGCATTCATTTTACTAAATTACTTAAAGTTGCTCCTAGTTTCTACTGTTGCAGCCTTCCGCCAGCTGTGATAAATCTTTGTCGCCCCGGCGTTCGCAATTTACTTAACAATTTTGGTCTAAGCGCATAAATTAATATGTCCAAGCATAAATCTGTTGACTGTTTGTGGGCGCTGCTGCAGACACTTGATGCAACGCCAGCCTGGGCAGCCCCAAAAAGAAACAACAAAAAGCTTATTAGAATTTTCAATAAATTAATTTCAATATAAATAAAGTGCAGTAGTTCCGCATCTTCTCTCTCTCTCTCTCGCCCTCTCTGGCGTCATTCTGTCAATCTGCCAGCTCTTGCGGCACTTCATCTTCATCTTCATCTTCATTTTCAGTTTCAGTTTCAGATGTGCCCCAGTTTAGTGTCCTTCCATGTTGCACACGTCAGTGGCGCCTCTCTCCCTCTTTCTCTCTCCCACTTTAAACAGCTGCTGCACATTTCACTCAACGCTTCGCACATGGAATTATAGCAGCTCCTCCATCCAGTTAGTATCGCACCTTTGCCTCCTCCCTTGCTCGACTTACTTAGCCTGAGCCGTGTTTTGCTGCTTGCGAATTGGGCGCCCCAAAGCGGCGATTATGTCGTCTACATGCTACACGCAACCCCCGCCGAATCCTCACTCACCTGTCTTTTACCTGCCCAACGCTCAACGCTCCATGCTGCTGCTGTGCTCACTGCTCAGCCAATTTTTCTTGCTGAATAAATTAAGATGCTCTGCAAGAGCAGCTAAATTAAATTGTTAATTTTTATACCCTGTACGCATGAGACAGAGGTTGATTGAAGTTTTCGATAAGCATTTATATATAGAGGCAAGAAATAACTTCCTTAAAAACTTAGCTATAATATCTAAAATATTTTATTTTCTATCTTCTGTCTTCCATCTGCTATATTCTGTCTTCCATCGTCCATATTCCACCTTCATCTTCCATTTTCCATCTTCCATATTCCATATTCCACCTTCCATCTTCCATCTTCCATCTTCCATCTTCCATCTTCCATCTTCCGTCTTCCATCTTCCATCTTCCATCTTCCATCTTCCATCTTCCATCTTCCACCTTCCACCTTCCACCTTCCACCTTCCACCTTCCACCTTCCACCTTCCACCTTCCACCTTTCCCATTCTATCTTAAATCTCCTATATTCTATCTGCCATCTTCCATCTTTTATCTTTTATCTTCCACCTTCTTCTATCTTGCATCTTCCATCCTTCATCTTCCATCTTCCATCTTTTCTTCATTATTTTCTATCATGTCCACACGTTCCTTTGGCAAACCATCTTTACAGACCCAAACTAAGGCCAAACATTTGATTCCTTCTGTCTGTATACTGATATACATATATTATATATATTTATATATGGATCTTCCTTCCTTCCCTTTAAAATTTCCTACAGGGTATTTGCATGTCCAGCAGCTTTATCTTTTGAATTTGTGTTTGCTTTACAGCTGCTATTACTGTTGCACTGCGCGTATACTTGATGTATCTTTAGCTACCTAAGCAATGCTGCTGCTGCTGCTGCCATTGGTTAGCCTTGATCTGTGAGTCGCCATCAGCTCCTGCTCCCACTCCTCTCACTCTCTCCCTCACTCCCTCTCTCTCTCTCTCTCACTCCCCATTCTCAGCTTAGTTGTTAACTCATTAGGTTTCCGCTGATTTTTAAGCCGCTTATTGTATGAGCTCTGCAGCTGCAACCGCAACGACTTCGCCTAGACAGCTGCCTCTTTATTCTCTGTGTGTGTGTGTGTGCAGCTCTCATTACATTTTAAATGTTTCAAGTATGTTGCGAGCTGCTCCTGAGCTCTGTTAATTTACAAATGATTCGTTCAACTTTAACCTGAAGCTCACTCAATTAGCAGCTGCGACAACTTCGCTTGGCATTTGTTTTAGCCACTGCGGCATTGCGTTAACTACTTTTTTATATGACCATCAATCTGTGGCCAAGTTTTGTGGGTGGCACCACCACCACCACCAACAACTGCAACAACAACAACAATAAAGAACTTTTGTGCGCGAAGTCAAGTTGAAAATATATTGGGAAAATGCGGAAGTAGTTTTTGCAGCTTGGCCAAAAGTTTGTGTTTTTTTTTCCTTGTCCAATGGCTTTGCCTTTGCCTAAACTGACGTAAATTTATAATGACAAATTGCATTTGGCAGAGCGCAGAAAAAAGTGAGCCGAAAGGAAATGGAAAACGCAGAAAAAGCTCGTTCGAGCTGCAGCCAATTGAGCGTGAAAAATTATGATGCACCACAGAGAACTTGCAACCAAAAGACAATCGTCGACAAAAGGTCGCTTAATTGTGGGCTAAGCGAGGAGAGGGCTAAAGCCGCTTAAAGTCAACTCAAAGCCTCATGCAAATGCATTGTACATCTAATTGAACATTTGCAAGCGATTACAGCTATACGGCATATGCTTATATATATATATGTATGTGTATGTGTATATGTATATGGGTAATTCAACAAGCTTAAACACAATTAGTGGGCAACTAGAACTGAAGACTTGCCTCGGCTTCAGCTGCAATTAGTGTAATTATGTGCAGTTCATCAGAGTATTAGGCGGCAAATCACAATTGCTTGGCAGAACCTAAGCTCTTCTTGCCGTGCCATTCAGGTATTTAACCACTGCACCACATTATTGCAATGTTGTTTGCTTACACACAGAGCAGAGTAGCCCATCGACAATTCCGGCCACAAGCCAAGCTGAGCAGAGCCTCAACCACACAATATCCGAACGAGAGAACGTGGCTTCAAATTTCACTCAAAACCTTTTTCCCTTCTATAGATGTTGATGTTGCTCTGAATATGGCTTCATAGGGTATTATGAAATTGTCATGGGGTGTGTAACAGTTGAGATTCTGATGAGGTATAAGTGGTTGAGAAACCTTCTGTTGGACTTTGAGAAGTTTTGTCTTCTTACTACAGTCAGTTAAGTTTAATTAAGAAGACAGCCAGATCAAACCGCCATAGCTATACATACTTATAAGTATATTGACTAAAAGACTGGAAAAGAAATTAAGAAACAGTATGCTTAACACCAGGAACCGTAATCATTATAAGTTATATTATAAAAATCACATTTTAATGATTAAATTAAAAAAAATTTTTTTTTAATGATAATCATTATTATTGAGTAATTATTTATAATATAATATATAAATTTGATTATAATATAATAATTATAATAATTAAATTTGATTGTTAAAAAAACCAAAATTAAAAATAATGATTAAAAATGATTTTTATTTTTTTCCCTCAAAATAAAACTTAGCAGCAATCGACGGCTATTTTGTGAGACTTTTCATCAATATTATGTCAAATCCTTGTAGAGGGGTGACAAAGCTACCTCCGACGTAAAAATTTAAAAAAAAAAATGGAAGTTAAATCCCAGATATCTAGTTTAAGTTATAAGTTAAAGTATGTATTAAAGGCTTCGCCCGGTTCTGTAATACATAATTTTCCAGAGTTTCAACAACTGACTTTGCTACTGTGATATATTGATATGAGATTTGCTTGTCTTTATGCTGTTTTTAATATCAATTTGAACTGACTGTTTGTAAGAACTATCATCAAGAGAACTTCAAAGTTGAAAGACTAGACCAACAGACACTCAGCTCTTTAAGATTCATTCTATATTATTTAGACTTAATCTGTATGATAACTTTTCTAATATCTGAAAACTATATTATAAAGCTCTCATAGCAACAATTAGACTTCATCTTAGTTGGTAGATATTTCTTTTAAGTACTTTTACTTCAAGCTTTGTCTTGCAAACTTAGCTTCAATATGCTGCGCACATAAAAAGGCAAGTATTTTTCAATATCTGATTACTATAGCATACTATATGTAGCTTTTATGGTAGTAATTACCCCAAGGTAGTAGGCAGATATTCCTTTTAAGAACTTTTACTTCAAGTACTTTCAAACTTGCTTTTAATACGTTGCGGAGACATGTACTTAAAAGTTTTTTTTTCATTATTTAAAAACTATATCATATAGCTTTCATCGTAGTAGTGCTGCCACAGCAATTATCATTTTAAGTATTTTCGCTGCCAGCAAACTTTTTATAAAAAGTTTGACAATATCAAAAATTAATATCATATAGCTGCCATAGGAACCTTACAAAAGTAGTCTCCTGCTGCTGCAAGAGCATTTCATCTTCGGCTTTGCGAAAAGTAAAGTATTCTATTTTTATTGTTATTGCGTTTGCGTTTGGGCCGCCAACGGCGCTGGGTCATGGCAACATTTTGCCCAAATGGGCGTCACGCGATAAAGCAAAAAATGACACGTTTTTAATTTTACTTCACACCTACACACCTACACACCTACACAACGGCAACAACAGCAACTTGACAACAGCAACAACAAGGAGGAGGCAGCCATGTAATCAAAACTGCAACAGAGCAACAGTCACAACAACAACTGGCAACTGGCAACTGGCAACTGGCAACTGGCAACTGGCAACTGGCAACAATGCCGTGGGTGCCAACTATAAGAACGCAATGTGGAAGGCGAGCAAGAGAAAAATTAGATTTATCACGAGTGGTTGCCGGAAAAATTGTCAACATTTATCAACATTTTTCAACGCGCGGCGACGTGTTTGGCCAGCAATGCAGCAGCAGCAACAGCAGCAGCAGCAGCACCTCAAGAAAAAGAACAAGAGCAACAATTGTAGCGGTAACTAAGCCAAAGTATGCCAGCGTCTGGCCGAGGGTACATAGCGCCAGTGTCCGGTCCAAGTGTCCAGCTGCCGGAGATGAAGACGGAGACGGAGACGCTGGCGTTTGATTAATATCCAAAAGCGTGAAGCGGGCCAGCAGGAAGCTGAGCTCTGGTCACCAGCAGCAACAGCAACAGCAACTTGAACTATAAGCCGCTTGCAAAGATTTTGTGGGCAGACGGCTGATTGTGAAAAGTGGTCACGATGACGACCAAAAATTCACTCGCGAAAAATGAAAACAAAGTTCAGCAGCAGCAGCAGCAGCAACAACCGCAGCAATGCGTACAGCAGCGTTGTCCAAAAATGGTCGCCAACAATCGCCCTCGCTCCCCCTTCCACCCCCTCGCACCATGCAGTGAAAGCAGCAGCTTCAAAAGGAACTTTCACAGTTTGACAGGATGCGGGGGCGGTGTGGGTTGAGGTGCGATGAGTGTGGTTTATATGCTTTTGACTGCTTTATTTGATTTCCAGTGAAATACTCTGACAAAGGGAGCAGGGGGCGTGAGGTCTCTTTTCTGTGAAAATTGTAAAAAATTACTTGGGATTTTTCGGGGCACTTCTTGTCTATTTTAGGGGGCTAAATTGAGTTTTCAACTTGATTGGATACAAAACGCGCAGCTAACAACAAGGCTGCAATTAATATAAGTGATCAGATCTCAAGGAAGCAACAAGTGAGGGTGCTTAGCTGAAAAGTGATTGACTAGCAGATACACTGTGAGAACACTTAAATAAAAACTCTTAAGTGTGGAAGATTAGAGATATATCAGAATTTTAAGAAAACCTATTAAATATAAAAGATTAGAAATATATAGAGATATACTCAAAAAATGACTGACTGAGAGATGTATATATTAGAAGAGAAAAAGTAAAGTTTCTTAATAGGAATGTAGACAGCATATACGTCTATACGTACAGTCACTTATCAGCTATGTGTAGCTTTTCCATATATCAAGAATCTTTCAGCTTTGAATATTATATTTGAAGATATTCCAGACTCTAAAGTTTTGCAATTTGCTAACTTTTGATATCAATAATCTTCCACTTTTAGATAAATCAGGATCTTTCATCTTTTTTCTCTATTTTCTATTCATTAATATTAATGCAAAAAGAGATTTTCTTTCAGGTTTCTAACTTTAGATATATCAAGAATCGTTCAGCTTTAACACCTTTTCCCTTACTTAACTTATAGTAGATATACCAGGCATCTTTTAGCTTTTGTAGCTTTCTTTCAATTTTCAAATTTCATTAATGAAGAATCTTTCAGCTTTAGAAGCCTTCTTTCAATTTGCTAATTATATGAATTAAGCATATTCTAATTTAAAGCGATTTTCTCTTAAAATTTATCAAGAATCTTCCAGCTTAAACAGTGTTTCTTTCCATTTTATATCTATTAAGAAAGCTGCAGGTTTGAAAAGATTTCTTTTAATTAAATTTTGATGTCTAGATATGTCAAGAATCTTCCAGTCTTAAAAGTGTTTTTTTCAATTTTCGTATATATACAGACTTTTAACATTTTATTAATTGACTTTCTGATATTAATAAAAGTAATGTAGTAATGTATAGTATATGATATATAGTAGTATATGATCTTGCCTTAACGTTTTTTAGACAATTCAAATCAGCGTAGTAACATTAATAATATCTCTAATCCTTTTACTTGGATAAGTTCACTTTATACCTAAACTTTTCTGTTATAGCAAATTAAATTACCATTAAATAATTCTTCATGATCCTCTTTTAAAGAATATTCATACTTAAATTAATCTCAAATGTTTTCTTTTTAACAAATTTTCTTCCATAATATATCTACATAATATCTTCACAATTTACTATAGAATTTCAAGAGTTATCTTCAAAGATTCTCATCTATTAAACTACAATATATAGTAATATATAAAAATATATTTAAACAATTCACAAATGCCTATTAAGTTTTATAACAAATTTTGTACGTCATCTGCTCCATAAAGCTTTTACTTTCTAGGGAATTCTTTTTGTGAGAAACTTTTCATTTAAAGCTTCATAGATACATATATATATATAGTGTATATATATAAATGTCTTTTTGTATTTATGGCCCGTGGGCCTTGTTAATCAGAGCTATTTGTCAGCTGAGTAAGCAGCCGGGTCGTCTCATTAAATTACTCAAAATATTAATGCAGCTGCTTCCAGGCCGACAGTTGCCTCTTACAGGCGCCACGCCTCCGAGCCGCCCCACTTGGGGCTGCTCCACATATAATCGCATTTTAAACTTTTTCAATAATAAACTTTTCTAAACGGATTTCCCGCTGGACGTTGCGCTTTAATAATTTTCTCTGTCATATCCTTTGCAGCCGAGCCCCAGCCCCATCCTGAGTCCAGCCTGAGTCCAGCAGCAACAGTTGATAGCCAGGAACTCCGCCGACAGACAAACTACATCAAAGCCATTAATTCAAATAGAGGATTATGAGCGCAACAACAACTAGTGAAAGGTGAGCGCAAAACTCTGCTCAAACTGAAAGTTAAACTAACTCCCTCTCTCTCTCTCTATCTCTCTCTCTCTCTGTCAGCCAATGTATGACAAATCAAAGAAAACTTGGAGTCAGCGGCTCAAAATCAGCAGCGATAATAAAAACGCTTCTCTAGCCACTGCCAGCGGCATGCAGACCCTACAACTGCTGCACATGCAGCAGCAACACCAGCAACAGCAGCAGCAGCAGCAGCAACATTTGCAGCAGCAGCAACTGCAATACCATCATCATCAACAGCAGCAGCAGCAGCAGCAGCAGCATCTTGCCCATCATCATCTGCAGCATCTGGGCTATCAGCTGCCACCGCCGCCCGCTGCACCACCGCCCGGCTACGAGTTTCTGCCGAGCGCCTTGTCGCGCTCTATGAAGTACGCGGAGCCCTGGATCTATGGCACGGTGCGTGGCATACCCGCTCGCCCCTCCTTCAGCTATGGGCATCCGCATGCGGCGGCCATTTTCGCCACGGATGGGGAGGCGGGTGGCGCCACCGCGCTGGCCGTTGTCATCTGTTCGTGCGCCGAGTACTTGAACGGCACGAAACGTGACGTGAAGAAGGCGAGCGTGTGCAAGAAGTGCAAAGGTTCCCGGCTGCCCCTGGCCACCATCAGCGGCGGCGGCACAGTGCGCCTGCCAGCAGCAGCTGCTACCGCTCGCCGTCCGCTGGCGGCGACAATGCGCGTGGTTAGCTCGACCAAGAAGTCACGTCCCACAATTCTGGATCCACAGAAGGATCCCTACGACCTGATGCGACGCACGCGCCTGCTCTCGCCCGAGCCCAGCCAACCAGCCGAGCCAAGCGGAGCCAAGGAAGGCAAGTCACGTAGCCGCGAAGCAACTGCCACGGCCAAGGCAGCTGCCACTGCCACAGCCACTGCGGGCACGCAGCGTGGACGCACCAGGACACGAGGACAGCTGCCGACGGCGCGTGCGCTGAAGAACACGAGCAGCGTTGCAGCTGCGCCGCCGCCAGATCCCGCCGACTGCTGGCTGGAGGAGGACAGCGAGGCGCTGCTGCAAAGCAGCGGCATCGTCAGCAACTCGCGTCGCTCCATCTTGCGCTGCAATGTCAATCCCTACGAACTGATCTCAGTCGACAGCCAAGCCAAGACCAAAAACCACGATGACTTTGACGTGGCTGATGCGCAGCTGCATGAGGATGAACACGAGCAGCAGCAACAGCAGCAGCAGCAGCAGCAGCCGGCGCGCAGCAGCAAGTTCTACAGCAACATTGCGGGTCAGCGGATTAGCCTGGGCGAGAAGTCGAACGAGGCAGCTGACTCCAGCTCCGACAGCTACGAGCGCATTATTGTTGCCAGCGAGCCAGCAACAGTTGCAGTTGCAGTTGCCAGTTGCAATCCCAGACGTCCGCCGCGCAACAAGAAGCCCGAGGAGTTGCTCGAAACACAGCCAGCAGCAGCTGCAACACCAACTGTTGCTGCTGCCGAGGCCAGCTCGGAGGCGTTTACCGTGCTCACAGTCACGCCCACTTCGCCTGGCATCAAGTCCATACTGAAGCGTCCGACCAGCTTGGAGCTGACTGCTCCATTGCTGACGGCTGACAGCAGCACGACGCCAGCAATGGCAACGCCCGCTGGCAAATCGCAGTTCTATCTGCCAACACCGGCAACTGCCACGCCCACGATTACGTGTACGCCCACAACTGCGTTGAGTGCACGCAAAAAAGTGCAATTTATGGTCGAGGATAAAATCATAGCCACCACGGCGACAACTGATGACAGCGACAATTCGATTGTTGTTGTTGTTGCAGATGATGAGACAACAGCAACAGCAGCAGCAGGAGCAGCAACTACAACAGCAACAACAGCAAACTATGAGTACTACAATCGCAAACGCAATGCAGCGTCACAGCAGGCGACAGCACAGCAACAAGAGCAGCAACAGCAACAACAGCAAGAACAGCAACAGCAGCAACAGCAGCAGCAGCAACAGCAGCAACTGACAATGTCAGCGCTGGAATCTGACATTGATGATGAGCATAACTTTACAGCTTCCGCTGAGCCAACAGCAACAACAGCGGATAGTTTGCATTATGAAGATGTGCTGCCGCCTGTGCATCAAATATTTGACAATAGTTGCAGCAGCAGCAACAACGGCAACAACAACAGCAGCAACCAGTCGACTGATGTTTGCCAAGTAGCTGAAATTTTGCCAAACTCAACAACTGCTGCTGCAGCAGCAGCTCCTGCTGGTTCCAAATTATTATTGTCGGCGTCAAGTCCGAGCCCTGCTGGGTCAACAGCAGCAGCAGCAGCAGCAACGCCAGCAACAGCAACAGCAACGGCAACGGCAGCAACATCACCGCATGTCACTGTAAATGTTGTTAGCGCTTTAGCAGCGGGTAAGTACAGCCAAAACTCACTGCTGTTGCAGTTACCCTCAAACATGTCACGCCCCCACTTACGCCCCTCAGTCCCACCCACTATTTGGCCTTGTTGGCCAACGCGCGGCAACTTTGCCTTTTGTTAGCTTTTAATTATGAGCAAAAATTTGCGCGCTGCATCTGAAAGAATGCAATGTGAGCAGTTTTTTTGTATGCACTGTGAAAGCGGGCATATCAGCTATGGCGAAGCATATAATAAGTGGAAGAGAGAGAGGTGGCGAGAGATAGAGAGGGGAAGAGCAAAATGAAAATAAAGAGAGAGGGAAAAAATTGAGAGAGAAACAGGGAAAGAGTAAAAGGAAGGGAGGGAGAAAGAAAGAGAGAGAGAGGGAGAATCTGAGAGGAAGCAAGAGGGAAAATGAAAGTGATAGACAAAGAATGGGTGAGAGCGAGGGAGAGAGATAGAGAGATCGAGTGGGAGGGAGAAAAAGACAAAAGAGAGAGAGGGAAGAAAAGAAAAAGAAAGAAAGAAAAAGAAAGATAGAGAGAGGGAGGAAAAAAGAGAGAGAGAGAAACATGGAAAGCGTAAAAGGAAGCGAGGGAGAAAGAAAGAGAGAGGGAAAGTGAGAGCGAGGGAGGAATGGAGAAGGAAAAATAAAGTGAGGCACAAATAGAAAGTGAGGGAGAAGGAAAGAAAAAGGGAGCAAGAGAGAGAAAGAGAGATCGAGAGGGAAGGAGAAAAAGACAAGAGAGAGAGAGGGAAAAAAGGAAGAGAAATAAACTAAAAGAAAGATATTGAGAGGTTGAAAGAGAAAGATAAAGAGAAAGAGAGAGAAAAAGAGAAAGAGAGAGAGAGAGAAAAAGAGAAAGAAAGAGAGAAGGAGAAAGAATAAGAGAGGAAGCAAGAGTGGAAAAAGAACGTGAGAGACAAAGAATGGGTGAGATAGAAGGAGAGAAGGGAGCAAGAGAGAGATCGAAAGAGAAAGATGAATAACTTAATTTAAATAAGTGATAAATTAGTTCCTTTTTTTACTGTGCAATTCAAACACAATTTTTTTTTATTTTATATTTTATTTTATGAAATTATGTATTCTCCATTTTGATCTAATACCTTATGACATCTTTTTAGCAAGAGATTGATTCCACGCTCAAAAATGGTTCAAGTTTGACGTCGTGGCTGCGAAAAATTTCAATAAGATAAGCTGTTGTCATGAAACGAAATTACTTAGTGAACGACCCAATAGTTCAGAAATGAAATATCAAGGATCGTCAAATAGATCTAGAACCCAGAACTCTTTTGGGGACTAAAACAATTACATATGAAGTAAACAAAAGTCAGTTAAGATAACATAGATTCGCATTAACTAAATTGTCGCAAATGAAACACCTTTGCCTAGCTAAGCGACTTCTAGTTGCCCTTTCCCAGTGCCTTTCGCTTGGCTCTTTCGTCGCGTGTCATTCTTCTGCCTTCGCTCGCATTCGTC
The DNA here is from genome assembly GCA_035045545.1 of Drosophila gaucha. Taxonomy (NCBI): domain Eukaryota; kingdom Metazoa; phylum Arthropoda; class Insecta; order Diptera; family Drosophilidae; genus Drosophila; species Drosophila gaucha. Next base: position 2,059,052 of record JAWNOY010000286.1, read on the forward strand.
TATCGTCCGTCTGTCCACACTTGCCACAGTGTTTGCCTTAGACTAAAAACGTTGCAATTGTTTGTTAATTGCTCATCAGCGTTTTCTCTTTCCCTCCCACCTTCTCCCACTCTCTCTCTCTCTCTCCTGCCGTCGCTTTCTTTGGCAACGTTTGCCGCATATTACGTATACGCCAAGTAATCCCCCACTGCATGCATTAAACAAATTTCTAATAACTATGAAATAATTAAGCAAACAGTTGCAACACTCAGACAGTTACACACACATATACACACTCACACACACATACACACACTCGCAATTGAATTGGCGACATTTCAATGGAAGCTCTTGTCACGGTTGACATTGGCGCACCTGCAGCAAGTTCAGCGGGTTAACACTATAATCAAGCGCGGGCCAGGCTAAATCCACAGTTGGAGCCTGTAAAGGACATTCTCACACACACACACACACACACACATATTTTCTCAGTGAACTGCGAGCAGCTGCCAAAGTCAACTTGACATTTGCACCCGCAAATGGCAAACCGACTACGCGATAACTCCCCTTACTATATAAACATATATATGTATATATATATATAAATGTGCGTAAGCATGAGAGTGGGCGTGGCTAACGCCTGCAGGCGTAGTCGCACATGTTCAACTTAAACTTCAACTTCATCCAAAGCAAATTAACAGACGACACAAAAAGTTTTCATTCAATTAAATTTTGACTGCGGCAAACGTCAAACATTGCAAAAAGCAAAGAAAAAATATATATTTGTGGTACGTATTGAGCTGGGCTACACTGTGCTGCAAGTTAATAAAGAAGATGGGAATATCGTATACTGCATAAGTAATATATCTATGAAGATCTATATATATATAGTTGATCAATATGTTGCATAAGTTATATATTAATAAAGAAAAGAAAGAGACTTCTGTTTGCTTTCCTGCCTCCCTTTGATGAAGAGAATTGAGAATGAGGAATTGTTTAATATATATATATATATATATATATATATATATATATATATTCAATTATAGTTCAATTTCTAGAGAACTTCTCTTTATATACAGTTTAGAATTCATCTTTTACTCAGCCTCTGATAACCTACCTCAATGTTGGCGTTGTCGCTTTTTTCCAGCCAGATCTAGCTGTTTCGTAGTGCGATTGTTTGTTTTAGATAATTTTTGTTTGTTTAGTTTGCTTTAGATACTCGATAACTTTTCCTGTTTCACTGATATCGATTAAAAACGTTATCGAGATTCATTTATTTAAACTTATCTTTTAGATCTTTTTAGCTAGAGTTACCAAATTTTGGACTAAGATTTTTGCAAATAAAATACATTTTCTATTTTTTTTATTTTATATTTAAAAAAAAAAAATTTAAAGCCACAATTGATTTTTTTTTTAATTTTTTAAGCAAAACCGTATTTTCCATAAACTAAGAGCATTCAATGCTGAGAATTTGTACAAAATCCGATTAGTAATACAGAAGTTATTAAAGAAAACATTTTCTCAATTGGCAAAAGCACGCGGCAGCATTTTCTCTATACGTGTGCACACATACATTCAAATCAACTACGCAGTAATCGGCGCGCGTGCTTGTGTGTGCATGTGTATATGCGTGCTTGTGTATGCTCGCATTGGGTAATATGTACAGATAAAAGATGTAAGCTAGGTTGTTTAAAACATTACCTCTGACTTGGTTCAGGGGATCCCGTAGTCTGGCAGATCCGACTAGAGCGTTCTTACTTGTTTTTTAATCGAATTAAAGAGTTTTTCGCCTTTAGGTTATATCTGACTAGATTTTTGTATGATTTTGAAAAATCCATTTTTGCTTTTTTAAAAATGTGACAGAAAATGGCGGAAACTCATGAAATTTGCCTTAAAATGAACATATAATTCGTCAAATCATGCACAAATTGTTTAGCTTTTTTGTCAGCTTTTTTGCGTCTGTTTTTCCTTGATCTAGATTTTTATGTTCGTCAAAAGACGACAACACTGGCCTCAAGTACTTTGTCTTTCATTTCAAATATTAAGTTACTCATTGATGATATTTTGATTTGATTCTATGATAAGAGTATTGAGTATTCTAGCTGTAATGGAAGTTACTTTGGTATAGCAGTCGCAGCTGCTGTTAGTTTGGCATGTGACTGCTTTGTGTTGGATAGTGTTATATGGACTATGCCTGGCTGGCATGCCTAATGCCCTGCTATTTCAGCGATGCGGGTTGACAAAGACAATGTCAACGCACAAACTGAGAGCAACCACAATTGCGATGGCCACGATGATGATGATGATGATGATGATGATGATCATGATTATGGTTGCCTATTACCTGCAACATGGCAAGCACTTTATTCTATGCGATACCTCCTCCTCCTCTTCTACATATATATATATATATATATATATGTGGCGCCCACGTGTCTCAGGCAGACAATTACAAAGTTGCTCCTTGGTTGGCTGCAATTTGTTGCATTGTTTGTCGCCGCCATGGGACGAATGGGCGAGGGGGTGGTGGTCGGGAGGCAGGTCTCCAGGTCTCCTCGACTGGGTGTCGCGTTCTGCGCCTTGGCCAAGAGTTAAGCACTGGGAACTTTTCAAACTATTTTTGATTTGATTTCTGAAATGAGTGCGCTTACAGCCAGGCGGCCCCCGCTCTGCCAGCCGAGTTGATTTATAGCGCACGTGTTGCATTCGCCTTTCTGCGAATCAAAGTGAAAGACATTAAAGTGATACGAGGCGAGTCGACGCGAGGAGAAATTTGCATTTTTGTGTGGCACACGAATTCGCCAACGCGAATGCCCCATCATATTTAATACGCGCTCGCTGCCCCACAGCGTGTCCCGGACATTATTAATATTTCATATTTGTCTTTGATAAGCAGCAAAGGGGGCGCCACTCTCTCATTTGAATAAGCCAACAAATTGAAATCATAGAAAAGAGCAACAGTGGGCGTGACAGACTAGAAGATAGCCTGTAGGTAGCAAAATATAGATAGGTCTAGAAATAGATTCCAAGCCAGCTTTTGACTTTTATTAGAAATCAAATTTTTTATAGACAGAAAGATACAGAGAGGAAGGAACAGAACTGTTTCAAAATAAATATAATTTATGAACATAGAATATATAATTTATTTTCTCTTTGCAAGTTTACATTAACATATTTGATTAAAACAGGGTATAACAGTTTACTCCTCTACTTGAAAGTCCTCAAGTTTTGTGTATTAACAAAGCAGTTTTTCAGCTTTTTTCATTATTTTAATTATATTTATTTCAGTACATTAAAAATGCACATATATTTATCAAGTGTTGTTCTGAAAATTGCATAATTATTATTACAAACAGTTTTAAAAATGTTACTAAATTTTTTTATTACATATCAACGCCTAGCTAGCTCTAGATATAGATTCCATAGCAAGCCAGCTTTCACTGTCTCAGAGATCAAGTTGTTATATATACAGAAGAATAGAGGCAAGTAGATCAACTCGAATATTGATACTGCTTAAAAATAAATATAGTTTATAGAATTTTCTCTTGTTTACAATCCCAACTGCAATTATTGCAGGGTATCAAAGAATGCTTTTATCTATTTAATCAAAGAAGTTTTTCAGCTGTTTCCATTATATTTATTATATTTACAATATACTTCACATATTCAGAATTCATTACCAACTTTAGTATCATTAGGAAATTTATGAAATTATCATTTCAAACAATTTATATAATTATCTTTAACTTTATTATTTTTACTATATTACTTCACAATTTCAGAATTCATTATCAAATATTGTAGCCTTGGTAAATTAATAAAATTATCATAAAAAATAATTTATAAATTTTAGAAAAAACATTACATCTCCCTGTGTTTAGTTTGGCTTTAAAACATTTCCATTTTCTGGCGTTTCTTAAATTTTTAATAAAAGCTAAACTTATCAAAAGCATTTTATCAAATTGATTTTCGATTCTGCTTTCTGTTTTACACTACAAATTTAATATGCATTTTTCGATGAGTCAATTTTTAGACTCTGTTCCCAAAGGGAAAAAGAGTCTATTGGATTTGTGCAATGTCCGTCTTGCTGTCTGTCCGTCTGTCCGTCTGTCCGTCTGTCCGTCTGTCTGTATGAACGCGCAGCATTTGGACACTATAGAAGCTAGAGACTTGTAATTTGGAATATATACTCGTGTGTATCCGCGTCAGATCAAGTTTGAGTATTTTTCCGATACGCCCACAGGGGGCGTGGCAAATCGGGAAATGCTATATCTATTAAGACTAAAACGCTGTTATTTTAGTCAATATTGCAGTCTAAGAAATGGGGTTTAGAATATATATTCGTGTACACCACGCGGACGTTTTAAGATATAGATTATATATATACGCCCATTGTGGGCGTGGCAAATCGGATAAAACTATATCTTCTACAGCTTTGAAGCTAGAGCATCCAAATTTGGCATGTGGGTTACTGTTGACCTTCCCTTAAGTTACATCAAAAAGTTATATACCCACGCCCCCTGGGGGCGTACCAAATCGGGAATATATATATAGCGATTTGTATAAATCTTATAATATTTTGAGCGTATTAAGAGCTAGAGACTTGAAATTTGGAATACATGTGCAAGTAGATCACTCGGAATCAAAAATATATATTATAGATATTTACGCCCATTAAGGGCGTGGCAAATCGGATAAAACTGTATCTCCTACAGTTTTGGAGCTAGAGCGTCCAAATTTTGCATGTGGGATACTGTTAACCTCCTCTTAAGATAAGTCAAAAGTTATGTATCCACGTCTTCTGGGGGCGTGGCAAATCGGGAATTACTATATCTTTTACTAAAACCGTGATAATTTCGGCAATATTTCCGTCAAAGAGTTGGGACTTGGAATATATATACTAGTATCCTACCTCTACCCAAAAATATATGTTATATATAGCTACGCCCATTTGGGGCGTGGCAAATAGGGTAAAACTGTATCTCCTACAGTCTTAGACGTAGAGCATCCAAATTTGACATGTGGGTTACTGTTCATGAAATTAAAATTTACGAAAAAAAAAATAATAATAATCATAATGTAAGCCTCCGTAAAACAAATTCTAGTTGACCTAACTGGGGATTGAAGCAGGGTCTTCGCTACCACAACGCAAGTCTGTTTAACCAAATCAAAACACTTCCAAACTCAGTTTGGCACATACCCACGCAAGAGACGCCGTGGTGTTGTGGGTAGAGTGGTGGCATGCGAAGCGCGTGACCTAGGTTCGATTCCCAGCGCTGACGCGTGATATTATCATTTAATAAAATTTTTTTTTTTATTTTTTTATAACTTCTATGTTATTTAATGGATTTGATAAAATTTTCAGCATAAATCCTTATATTTTATTAAAAATACGGTTTTACCTAAAAAATTAAAAAAAATGTAAATGTGGCTTTATTTGCAACTAAACTTTTATTAAATTGATTTTGTGAAATGTGGAGCCAGTATCCAAAATATATAATAAAAACCAAAATAGTATTTTATTTTAAAAAAGCTATATGTAAAATTGTATGACTGTAGCTAAATTGATGTAAAAGACATGCTCAAAAAAGGAATCTCAATAATCTCGCATTCAAACATACGGAAAGACGGACGGACGGTCTACATATTTATTGAGCCTACACACCTTTAACAGGAACAGAGTCTGACGCAGTCGGTGGCGCCCGACTGCAACGTTCTTACTTGTTATATTTAAATTTTTCGCTTAAAATAATAAATGATTGAAAAATTGCGCATTTTCAAAGAATTTTTCCGCGTTGCAAATTGCGCTGCTAATATTTCTTGTTTGCTCTCAAATGCCATTTACGATTTTTTAATTTGGCGCTCATTCTCATTCTCATTTTCATTTACGTTTTCATTTTCGTTTAATGGGATTCGCTTTAAATTTCAACGCGCGTCAAATGAAGTGTGAATGAAAAATAGGAGGCGAGGCGAACTAAAAGAGAAGATTTTTAATGCAAGGAGCCGCAAATGTAATTTAAAATGCCAAAAACAGCTGAAATTTACTTTCGTTCAGTGTCATTTCCCCCTTGCATTGCCTTGCCTTGGCCAATGCCCCGCCCCTTTTGTCTGCCTCTTTGGTTTATCCAAAGGGCGCAACAAAGTTACACTTTGCATTTTACATTCAGCATTCAACATTTTTATGGTTATTTCTCGCTTACGCTCATAACGGAAGTGGAGCCTCATGTCTTCATGTACTTTGCATATTTACACTAATAGAAAATGTGGTTGCCAATTGAAAAAAGGAAGAACAATGAGAAATTGTACTAACAACGAGTTGATACTCTGTAAATGAGAGTTGAGAGAGTGGAAGTAGCCAAAGACCTGAATTGTTTCTTAAGAGTAGATCTTTGTTAACATAACTTTTACTATTATACATTAATATACATAAGAATTAACTTAGCTTTAGCTTAGCATAACCAGAAAAGCTATATACCTTAAGTGGCATATTATATTTCATGTATAGACATATGCAACTAAGATCTTTCCCTTTACTCAGTAGTAAAGTAGTTGCCCTTTAGGCAATTCAACTATTGAAGCACTGGGACTCAAATATATATATATTTTATATACCCCAATTTTATCTACTTCAAGTATATATATCTAAATATAGCTATATCTGCCTATATACATAACTTTAGCTTTACAAGTCCTAACTTGAATTCACAGAAATGTTGCCTTCATTTGCCTTTTCCTTCTTTAACTATTACAACCATATATACCCTGTTGCTTTTTATGAACAGTGTATAACAAGGCGCATGGAAAACTTTGTCATGTCCTTGTTGCTGCCATTGTTGCTGTTGCTGCTTCTGTTGCTCCTGTTTTATGTGCTGCAATAAAAACTGTCGCAGGCGACAGGCCAAGGGCCAGTTTTTACGACTGCGCTGTCGGCGTTGCTGCTGCGGCTGCTGTTGGTGCTGTTGCTGCTGTTGGTGCTGTTGCTGCTGGCTTTGGGGCTAGTTGTCCAATTGCTGCGACAACATTTGCATATGTATGTGTTTGTGTGCCCAGCGACCATTCCTCAAACTTAATATATCCTGTTTCCTGATTTTCATGACGTTCTTTTGGATTGCCCAGCAGCAACTCCTGCTGCTGACGGGGCTCAAGCTGCCACAGTTTCTAGCTTTCTCGTCTCTCTCTCTCTCTATCTCTCTCTCTCTCTGTTTCGCTCTCGCTCTGTATCTACTTATCCTGCTGTAGTTTTATGCTTGTGTACCATTTTCTGCATTTAAGTGCAATTCTATGCAAGAATTTCTGCCGCTGCCGACATGCATATTTGTGTTAAAGCCATTGCCACGCCCTGCCCCCAAAGCTGCTGCAAGTTAATGCCATAAAATGTTCGTTTTACTCGACTAATGCATACAAATGCCTGATGCGCATTTTGCATCACAAAAACACCGAACGAGTCGTGTCTTCCTTTCTTATAAAACATTCATCGCAGTTCAACTTGGCATTCAAAAATCCTAAACTCATCCAAAAAAAAAATAAAATAAAATAAATTTATATAAATAAAGCTAAAGAAAAAGTGAATTAAATTTTGACAGAAAAATGAAAGAAAAGCAAAATAACAAATCTCTTTTTAGACGTTTAACTCAAGTGAAGGCTTCTTCAGCTTCTTCTTCTTCTTCAACTCTGTTGCCTTTCGAGAGTCGAGTCGAGTCGAGACGACTCGACCGTTGCAATTTATGGAAAACATATGCAACAACGTGCACAATTAGCTAGGCGACTGAGGGGGCTGTGGGGGCGTGGCAGCGGCCATTTTGTGCTGCACTCGAGACATGCCAAAGCAAAACTAATTTTGCAGCTGGTTCAGCCTGAGCCTGAGTACTTTCACCCGGCTTCCATTTCATAATGTTTCAATGTACAAATGGGGCCTGAAAAGGATTTTTTGCTTAAAATAGTTGAAGCAGCTTCACTCTTTGGCTTCCAAAGAGTGCTGAAAAGTCAGCATGTTAATCAGTAGACAGTACTTAAAGCTAAAACTCATACTAACTGTTTGGTCTAGCTACATATAAACGAAGTGTAATCAAGTGTTTCTATATATATGAACTGCACTGTAACGTTGGACACAGCACATTTGATCAGTTGAAGGCAACTGTTGTCGATTGCTATTTATATTTCGTTGTTGTTGTTGTTGCAGTGTCTGCTATCGATTTAGTTGGAAAATAAATTAAGTTTCCACACACAGACAGGAGGAGGAGAGAAACCGCAAAGTTCTCAAATGAAGCAAGAGATGAAAATGCAACCGGACAGCAGAAAACAAATGCACTGGCATTAAGATTGCGCCGCCTGCCAGCAGCTGGCTGAGTGTGGCGCTAAAATATACGAATGTCACTCTCAATTTCTCGCAGTGCATGTCAATGACGGCCCAGACTTGCCTCCGCCAACTGCTCCACAAGTAAAAAATCTATCAATAAAGCAGCCCAAGTCGATGTCCGCTCTGTCTCTCTCCCTCTCTCTCTCTCTCTCTCTCTCTCTGGCTTACCCAAAAGGTAGCAAAATATTTGGCATAATACTAAAAGTGCTTGATGCCCTCTATCTCTCTCTCTCTCCCTATAAAATAGTAGCGGCCATTGGGCCAGTCACAATTTTCTGATTGCTATAACAATTTTTTATGCGCTTTGTTTTTATTGTTGCTTTTGTTGTTGTTGTCGCATGCAAAAGTTGCCTTTTGTTTTGGAGCAATAGCAAAATGAAATTTTCAGCATCTCTTGAGAATTTTTGTGACAAAGCCAGCAAATCGAAAACCACAACGTTGTCTCCATCCGTTGTTGCTTCTTCTATGCTCTATGTATGGCTATTTTGAGAGGACTCACAAAAGCAACAACTGTAACAGCAGCAACAGAAAAAAAACAACTCCAACATTCCTAATGCCACTTGTAATGAAAGCAACCTAAAGTGTATCGAGTAGTATTATACTTCACTTAGAGATACCCTGCAAAAATGGTCTCAGCTATCCTTATATTCATTCTTATTTGTCCATATAGCAGAAACACAAATCTCTTTGATATTGTATCAAAAACTTCAGCTCCTGAAAGTGATGGAATGGGAAGGGTTGAAAATAAAAGTGGAATGGATTTCTATATTTTATGGATTTTACCTGTGACTTACTCTAAGACTTTGAGTTAGACTTAGACTTAGACTTTAGCATGGACTTAGTCTTAGACCTAGACTTAGAGTTAGACTTAGACTTAGACTTAGAGTTAGACTTAGACTTAGACTTAGACTTAGACTTAGACTTAGACTTAGACTTAGACTTAGACTTAGACTTAGACTTAGACTTAGACTTAGACTTAGACTTAGACTTAGACTTAGACTTAGACTTAGACTTAGACTTAGACTTAGACTTAGACTTAGACTTAGACTTAGACTTAGACTTAGACTTAGACTTAGACTTAGACTTAGACTTAGACTTAGACTTAGACTTAGACTTAGACTTAGACTTAGACTTAGACTTAGACTTAGACTTAGACTTAGACTTAGACTTAGACTTAGACTTAGACTTAGACTTAGACTTAGACTTAGACTTAGACTTAGACTTAGACTTAGACTTAGACTTAGACTTACACTTACACTTAGACTTAGACTTAGACTTAGACTTAGACTTAGACTTAGACTTAGACTTAGACTTAGACTTAGACTTAGACTTAGACTTAGACTTAGACTTAGACTTAGACTTAGACTTAGACTTAGACTTAGACTTAGACTTAGACTTAGACTTAGACTTAGACTTAGACTTAGACTTAGACTTAGACTTAGACTTAGACTTAGACTTAGACTTAGACTTAGACTTAGACTTAGACTTAGACTTAGACTTAGACTTAGACTTAGACTTAGACTTAGACTTAGACTTACACTTACACTTAGACTTAGACTTAGACTTAGACTTAGACTTAGACTTAGACTTAGACTTAGACTTAGACTTAGACTTAGACTTAGACTTAGACTTAGACTTAGACTTAGACTTAGACTTAGACTTAGACTTAGACTTAGACTTAGACTTAGACTTAGACTTAGACTTAGACTTAGACTTAGACTTAGACTTAGACTTAGACTTAGACTTAGACTTAGACTTAGACTTAGACTTAGACTTAGACTTAGACTTAGACTTAGACTTAGACTTAGACTTAGACTTAGACTTAGACTTAGACTTAGACTTACACTTACACTTACACTTAGACTTAGACTTAGACTTAGACTTAGACTTAAAGTTAGACTTAGACTTAGACTTAGACTTAGACTTAGACTTAGACTTAGACTTAGACTTAGACTTAGACTTAGAATTAGACTTAGACTTAGACTTAGACTTAGACTTAGACTTAGACTTAGACTTAGACTTAGACTTAGACTTAGACTTAGACTTACACTTAGACTTAGACTTAGACTTAGACTTAGACTTAGTTCGACTTCAAGTGCAATTAAAATTACGACTCAACTCTTATTGTTAAAAAAAAATTATGGTTTCCTTATCTTCCTTCTATGAAACATGCTTAAAATACTAATTTTTCGATATATATTGATTTTAAGGAAATACAAGAAGTAAAAGATATCAGATCCTTCATGCAGTCAGTCAGACTTCATAGATCTCAACATGCCAATCAACATTAACTTTTTGTTCAGTTACATACATATGCTTAACCACAACATACTCCTCCTTCACTAGCTAGAGGGTATATTAGCCGAAGACTGCCTATAATAGGGCTTAGGGCCAGGGAATCGACAGCACGATTGTTGTAATGAAACGTAACGAAACAAATCAAAGCATGCGCCACGTGAGTGGCCGAACATGTTCATCTTGATGTGGTCAGACCAAAGGAGCTGTGGGGCACAACAGTGGTGCAGTCGACAGTCGGCAGTGGGGCACTCAGCAGTAGCCCAGGGCCACTGGGTGGACTGAGTTGAGGAAATTATAAAACACATGGCCCAGGCATTGACTACAATATTTGTTGAAGTGTATAAAATGCTTGCATATTACTTCGCTTCTTCTTCTTCTTCTCCTTCGACTGTCATTTCTTTATTGCGGTTATTTGTTGTGCCTTTGATTGGGCAACTGTGTCTTAGTGCAGCAGCTGCGAACGTGTTGGGGTTTTGCTCTGCCTGAGGTCACAGGAAGTGAACTCTCCCCGCACAGTACACAAAAGAGACAGCAAATGTTGTGTGAATAACTTTGATGCCAGCAAAAGTTATTATTGAGTACATCAGAGAAACAGTACATGCTAAATCAATCAATCAAGAATGATTGATTACAAAATATTATATAGTAAAAATATAGGCAGGTAGACAACATCTTAGGTGGTTTATTCGATCTACACTCAACAACTAATCAGAACTTCTATTGGAGTCCAGCTGTCAATCAATCAATCACAAGTAACAAATTGACTTAAAAGAGCACTGATAATTGCTATGTCTCTGATGCCAGTAAGTGTTGTTATTTTGCTAGTTTCATAGTTTGAAGCTTACATCAGAAATAGAAAATGCAAAGTCAATCAATCAAGAATGATTGATAAGCAAATATTCACTGTAGAGCAGATGAAAGCTGACAAACTTTTAGCAGCTGTGCAAAACTAGACTCGACAAATAATAGGGTCTTTTGTTCTTCTGTCAATCAATCAATCAAGTAACATATTTAATTTCGAGAACAATCATAATTGCTTTATCAATGTAATAGTAAGTACAAAGTCAATCAATCAAGCATGATTTACGAACAAATATGAAATGAATAACAGTAATAATACAATCAACAATTTATCAACTGTTACAATCTATTCTCGACACCTAGTCGAAACTTCTGTTAAAATTCAGCTGCCAATCAATCAATCAATCAATCACAAGTAGCAAATTCACTTTAGAGAGCATTGATAATTGATTTTTCCAAAATAAGATTTTCTTTTGCTAAACTCAGATAACATCTTAGCGCAGCTGTAACTTCTGTTCTACTGTCGTTCTGCTGTCAATCGATCAATAAATCGCCAGTAACAACTAACTTTGTAGAGCAATGACAATTTCTTCGTTTCGTTAACAATTTGCCCAACCAAAAAAAGAAAAGATTTCCAAATGCCATTCGCAGATGCGTGTGCCTTTTCCAGGCTGTCTGCTTCTGTCAGTCACTCAGTCAGTCAGTGCGTCAATCAGAACAGCGCGCAGTGACAACTGTTCATTCAATCAGTCAGTCAGTCAGTCAATCAATCAGCCTGTTCGCCACATGAGCTCGCCTCAGCCTAAGCGTTGCACACATTTAAATCTGTTTGTTGCTCCTGTTGCAGTTGCAGTTGCCGTTGTTGTTGTTGTTGTTGTTGTTGTTGCTGGTGCTGCAAGTGGAAAATGCATGTTGGTGTCGTTTGGCCAAGTCAAATATTTATTTATTTTTTGGCTGTTGTTCTTGCTTTATTTTTACTTTTACCCCTTTCAACGGCTTTGTCATTCGTGACATTTCTCGCACTCCTGCGATTCTCTTACAAAAGCAAGAAGCAGAGCTGTTTTTCAAAGTTTTTCACTAGAAGTTATCCTGGGTTTTCTGAAGAAATAATATATATTAGCTGATCTATAAAGAGTTTTGTAGAGAATTTTATAGTATTCTTCATCTTATCTTATATTAAGTTAAAAATTTATGCGATTTGACAGCTAGAGAATATTTTGAATACGAATTGTATTCTATCTACAAGTATATCAAAATATATATTAATATTTGTATATATATAGTAATTTATAATTTGGTTGAATGATTGATTTCATTGAGTTGACTTCTCTATGTTTGCTCTATATACATATATATGTAGATATATATCATAATGACTGTATATACATAAGTATTAGATTACTAATATTCATATTTATATATATTTTGATTGAATGACTGATTGATTGATTTCATTGAGTTGACTTCTCAAAATTTACTCTATTCATAGATATATATCATAATAACTGTATATACATATAAGATTATTAATATTCATATTCATGTATGATTTGATTGAATGACTGATTGATTGATTTCATTGAGTTGACTTCTCTAAATTTACACTATATACAAATATATGTAGATATATATTATAATAACAGTATGTGCATATTATATTATTAATATTATTATTCATATATAATTTTGATTGATTGACTGATTGATTGAATTCATTGAGTTGATATATTCATATATATATTCTCGGAGTATATATATATATATATGTAGATATATATAGTAACTTATTAATACTACTAATCATCTATAATTTGCTTGACTGATTGATTGATTGATTTCGTCAAATTGACTTCTCTTAATGTGCTCTATATACACATATACAGATATATAGATGTATTCGCAAGTAACTGCATATATATTATTAATATTAGTATTCATGTATAATATTGATTGATTGACTGATTGATAGACTGAGCTAAGTTCTCTTTAGTTTTTCCCATCGCACTGATATACCCCCTTAGCTATTGTCGACTGTTTGCAGAGCATTATTAAAACTGACAACAACAACAAACTCATACGATTTATGGCATTTACGTACTATGCAGTAAAATATATATGTATATATATATATATAGTTCCGATTTTTTTGGCGTTGCATACAAAGCGGCGCCTGCCTCTGGCAATTTTCGCAGCTGCATGTCAAATTTTCGGTGCTACAAATTTCGCGCTGTGGACGTCAATTGATGGCGCATTGTGCTGAAAAATCAATTAGCTGCACTTTGAAATGTTACGTGAGCAGCAATGGCTGCTGCTGCTGCTGCTCGGGCCACGCCCACGCACAGCAGGCGCCGCTGCGGAAACTGTTGCTTGCCCGCATTCACAAATATCTTTTGCAACTAATATTGAAATTCCGCAGGAGCCGCAGCAAATAAACGAATATATATATATATAGTAAATCGGCTCAGTCAACGCCTGAACACCCTGCAGGGGTGGGGGAGGGGGGTGTTGCCGGCATGCCAAACAAAAAATCAGTTTTGACATGATTTCGTTTTTTGGTTTTTGTGCCGCGCAAAATAGCCGTGACGTCGACAAGTGCGCTTGACAGCACTCCGGCGGGAGTACGGGGGAGGGGGCGTGGCAAAGCCGTCAGTAAATATTACTGCGCCAGAGACACGCAGCACGACGTACAAGGGGCGTGGCAGGCTGGCGAGGGGCTTACTGGATGTTGTGCGAAAAAAAAATATGAAAATTGCGGAAAAAACGCGACGCTGCGTTTATAAAAATGCAACTAGTTCCCCGGCAAACGAACTCAGAGTCCACGGGCTGAGGATGCCTGGCTGACTTTAACACAACAAAACAACAACAACAACAACAACAACAACAACTACAACTAACTAACACACACACACACACAAAGTACCTTTGTGGCAGCTGACCCAGCTTTAGATATTCTTTTTACATACGAAACCTTATAAATATAAGTTGGATTTGCCATCAAATTTGGAAGAAGAACCTTTATAATATTTATTAGATATATGCAACTGTGTGAAAAAAGGTTAAAAGTTAATAAGTTAATGTAGCGACAGGCAACAGAGAGAATAGTAGAGCAGAGCATATACTCTCTATATAAAATATATATGATTATAGAGTGTTAAACATATATAATAAATAGTGAAAATATAATTAATTCACACAAATATGGAGATTGCCTGAAAAAAAAAATACAATTTAAGCTATCATTAGTGGTCAATGAAGTCATTTTATGAGTTGTGTGTATAGGAACATTTGCTAGGATAGAAAAAGGGGATAATAATTCCAAGACTCTAAATACTGAAAAACTTAAATTATAAGATTAATAAGAAAATGTTGTTTCAATTAAGAACAAAATCTATGAAGAATTTCTAAGTTTAAAGCAATATCTCAACCTTATATAAATTGAGGCAGATGCTAGTATATTATTGCTAGTATATTTTGCAATACAGAATTTTACAGAGTTTTAGCAACTTGCTTTTCTACAGTGACATTTTATTATATAGTAATTTATAAGTAGTTTTGGAGGGTGACAATATGAAATGGTAAGGAAAACGAACGAAACCTTTAGTATATACCATAAAACAGATGGTAGTAAAACCACTCATTTATGCTATAATTATAATAGTTTCACTTTTAATGTAAGATAGGAAACTGTTGTTGAGAGTACTCTTTCTTCATTGAAGCTCCATTTTCTTATTACTTTTTTATTTACTTATTGTTTAATTATATGACTGTCACCGAAATATTTAAATTTAAAAAAAGGAAAGAAAAAATAAGAACTAAGACAGTCTATGTATATAGAAGTACAAGAAGTACAAAGATTAACGTAATAACATCACAGACACGTTGGGTAAATTGTATTTGCCCCTTCGGACAGCTATGCCCCACATCACAGCTATATGTTGTGACATTATTGGGATCTATAAATAAAAAGGTGTTAAAAGAAAACTTAAACAATATATAAGTACATAGAAATAGGGAGAAAGATAGTCGAGAGAACGGGAAATCCGGAGAATTTAGGTATTTAAATACTAAGAGTCATAGAACTACTTTTCCTTTGTTTCTTTAGTAACCTTAATGAAAGCTTCTGTTTTTTCTTACTTTAACATTTATTTATTTTACAAACAAAAATGCTTCGGATTTAATTTAAAAATAATCAAGAACAAAATATGTTAAAATGTTATTTAGAAGATGTGCTAAAAAATCCCCATTTAAGTTCTGTTTTACCTTAACCATATTTTACCATCCCATTCCTCGAATTCTATCTAAAAAGATAACCCTGCCATAAAAACTGTCTTTGAGTCTCATTCAACAACAAATACTTTAAACCCTGCTTTATCTAGCGCTTTATCAACTCAGCCACAATCAGCTTCATCTCTTTTATTTCGAATACCCTTTTTTTTCAAAATTTAAGAGAGCATTTCAGTTTCGTTGTTTCGCCTCATATAAATCGTTTTTTTTCTTATTAGTGCCACGAATTGTCGAGTATTTTGCTAGTTCCTTTTTTTGCTCTAACTCTTGTCTCATGCTTGCCTGTTTAGATGTTGTTCTAGTGTGTCAGTGTGTGTGTGTGTGCACAACAAACAACAACTAGAAACAACAGCAACAGCAGCAACTAGAAGAAAAGCCAAAAAAAATGCCAACGTAACAGGGGAAAACAAAAATTATTTGCATTTCACCTGCATGTTGGCACGTGATTGCGGCCATGTTTCGTACCCCTACCCCCTGGCCCTGCCCCTGCCCTGTTGTGCCTCTCTATGCAATTCTCATGCGCTGGCATTTCATTTAGTTGCCCTGGCGCTTTCCTTGTTTTCCTCCACACACACACCGAGCTCAAAAATATTTGTCAAGCTGCAGTCGAGGGGCAGGTCGAGGAGGGGGGAAGGGCAGGTAGGGGTAGGGGGTCCATTTGTGTAGGTGTTTAACAAACACACTGAGCGAGCGAGCGACGACTACATTGCTGTTTAGAGGCGAGTGCACTTCAGCCAACAGCAGCAGCAGCAGCGGCGGCGGCGGCGACGGCAGCGGCAGTGGTTGTTGAGGCGGCAGCACGTGCATGTCCTGCGAACAATTGTGGAGCGCTATGTGGCTGGCCACGCCCACTCGGCCGAAACGCCCACCGAGCTGGAGTAGTGTCATGGAAGCGGCGGAGGCTGAAATGTCAACAGTTTACATTGCGCCCATTTAGCGTGGGATTAAATGGGTTTTTGTAACTGCTTTTGACCCGCCGGCTGCACCACTTGCACCACTCTCACACACTCACGTATGCATATGCTGATGAAAATTGGAAAGCAACCTGTCGGCAACTTGAAGCTCCTTTTTTGATTTAACACGACAAAAATATATATAAAGCATATATAATCGGGGCGCCTCTTATCTGATTTGTGGGCGCGGCCTTTGCGTTTTGAAGAAGTGCCTGAAAGCTTCCGCTGGGTCGACGCTTGACACCAACTTCCACGTTTTAATTCAAGCGACTTTTGTATTACGTATACGTAGCGTGGCAAAAAGCAGCTCGAGTGGAAGTCGGCTCAGAGCTGAGAGCATAAATAAAGAAACAAATACGCACACACACACACACACACGCACACACATACACTCACATAATTTGTGGCATACAAAACGTGGCGGAAGTCGAAACAAACTAGAAATACGCCCAAAAAAACAAAATGCTGTGCACTTGAGGCAGACGCAAAGGTAAAGACGAACGAGTCAAATAGAACTTTTGACAGCTGCCTGAAGACTGAATACCCTGGCAGAGGCATGTGTGGGGAGAGGACGTGGTAGCTGAGATATATTATGCATATTTGCAGTATATATATATATATTTGACTCGAGTTAGGTTTAGTTAAAGCAACTTTTCTTAAGTCAATTTCTGACTGAGTTTCATTTTTAAAAAAAATCGTAGACTAAACTTAAATTGTTTCGTCTTTTAAGCTTGATCAGATACTTAGGGAGATAGGAGGTGGAAGCTAAGATAAAGTCTGGGGATTTGGTGAAGGTCTGCCTCTTCTTCCTATAAGTCTCTGTATCTTAAGGTTCAACTTCCTCTGTTTAGTCATTTTCTGATTGAGATTCATTTTAAGCTAAATATTGAGATCGTAGTCTGAACTTCAAATGTTTTGGCTTTCAAGATCAGAGACTTAGGAGGAGAAATGGTAGAAGCTGAAATACATTCTGTATATTTTTGCAGAAAATATGTGTCTTAAGGTCTGTCTCTGCTTGCTATAGGTCTCTGTATCTTAAGCATATTTTCTTAAGCCAAGTTCTGATTAAGTTTTGCGTTACGATAAATATAGAAATCGTAGACTGAACTCAACTAGATTCGGCTTAACAGTTTGATTACCAATTATATATACAGTAGATCAATAATGTCTTTGTGCAAAGAAAACTTTTTTCTGTGGTGACAAAATAAGATCAAACTATAAAATCAATGATGCAGTTTTATTAACTTTAGTTTAGAAAATAAAAAAATAATATGCGTATATAAAATAGTTAAAAAGTTGGAGGAAAAGACAATGAAAAGGCACATTTTTGACTGCAATAAATTATTCGTAAAACTAAGTTAAATTCTTTAAAAATACTTTTAAAAAGTACGTAAGTCGAAGTGCTTTTATTTAAATAAATAAAAAAATTTTAAATGAATAATAAATTTGTTGTATTTTAAAAACATTATTGAATATACTTTATTCCTAATAACTGCTATCTGTATCTATAAATATTCATAGAGCTAGAGAGAAGTTATATTCCAGATAAGCTGATGCCTTTAACTTCTTAGAATATATGTAGATATATTCTAGACAAATATATCATCTACCTGTAGCAAAGAGATATCAGTTCTATTTCAGTTTTTTAAACCAAGTTCTTAGTTTATGTATAGAAAGTTGCATAAATATATCTTTAGGCAGATCTAGTATATTTATATATATAACAAGTAAATCTAAAACATTTCATAGCACAATTAAAATACCCTTTGCTAGAGTATAAAATGGGGAAAAACGGCTGAGGCAAAGGCAAAGGCAAAATCGCAGGCCAAAAGGAGCTGTTTTGCCATTACGCACGTGATTCATATGCAGAGTCGTTTATAAAGGCAGCTTCATTGCTGTGTAAGTCTGTGTGTGTGTGTGTGTGTGTGTGTGGATAGGTGTGGAATGCTTGTCACAATAAATTTAGTAAAAGTGACAAATATTTTATGCTTAAGAATAATTGATGAAGTGGCTACAATGGCAACAACGGATCGTTGTGCCAACTGTTTTGGCCCTTTGCACACACACACACACACACATACACGAAACAAAGCGGTCACGTTCGTTCAGCTGGCGAGGCCTGCCACCTGCTTTAGCTGGCCACGCCTTCACCTGGCAGGGCAAATAATAAAACGCTAAATCATAGCCACGTTTAGTACTTTTCACTGGGTCTTTGCGTTTTTGGCCCAAGTGCGTTTGCTGAACGAGTCCTGTCAGACTGCTCATATGTACTGTGAGCGAGTGTGTGTCTGTGTGTGTGTGTGTGTGTGTAGGCCATACAAATAAAAACAAGCAGCGGATATTACGACATATTGCTCCACAACGTTTGTGTTCGCACACAAAAATTGCGCCAAGGATTATGGCACTACATTACAGGACCTCTGCCCAGCTGCAGGTCCTTCTCTCTTTCTCTCCTGCCACTGCTGCTGGCATATGAATGATGAGCGTCATTTAATCTTTGTCTATGGCTCCAACACCTCCAACGTTTGTCGGGTCCTGCTCCGGTTCGTCTCTCTCTGTGTGCTTGTGGCTTTCCTGTTTTTGTTTGTTTACGCGTGCTGCGCTTGACATGTCCTTAGGTCTGTTTGCACTGAAATTTAACGCGCCAACAGCTGAACAGCTGCCCCAATTGCTATAGTTATGCGAGTCCACGAATGCTGACTCCTCCCAAACTCTCTCCGTAAGTCCTTGAGTCCTTCTCGAGCACTTGCATCTGCCTTGGCTCGGCTTTAACTTACGTACTTGCTAATGGAAATCAACTGCCATCCGAATGACCCCAAACAACTATGCCTACAGCTGGCACAGGTTCCCACACCAATTACACTGCAAAAAAAAGAAGATAGAGTGATGATCCCTTGGATATGTAAAGTATATAGATATAGTTTTCTCTGATTTATTTCTGAATTTTTTGGCTCCTTTAGATCCACGCCCCAAGTGGCGGATATTTATGATTTCATGTCAATCTATAAAGCAGGGCAAAAGTAACCTATGTATATGAAAAATTTTAAGGATTTGGAAGGATATAGTTTCTTTCGATTTGCCACGCCTTAAATAGGCGGATATATACAATTTTTTATAATTTTGTTGAAACAGTCGAGCTATATATAATTGAAAAAGTTGCAGTTTTGACCGATTTGTCACGCCCATAATAGGTGTAAATATATATATATGATATCTTTTCCTATTCTTTTTTTTATTAAACAAATATTAGTGGATTTATGTTGAACAGTAGATAGACTTCCCGATGAGCCACGCCCCTAGAAAGCATGGACTTATAACTTTTTTTTCGATCTTAAGGGGAGCTCAACTGTAGCCCACTTGCAAAATTTGGATGTTCTAGCTCTTAAAGTGCAGGAGATATAGTTTAAGACTATATGCCACATTCCCAAAATTCGTAGATCTATATATTATATCTTTATATAGGGGTGTACACGTATATGTACGGTACGCTATATATTCCAAATTTCAAGTCTTAGATATTAAGAGCGCCTAAATTTTTCTTACTAAAACAATTCTTAAAACCGATCCATCCCAAGTGAGCTATGGGATAAGTCGTCCGATCCGCATGATTCCGAGAGATACAATGCCTGTAGCCAAAAGAAGTCTCTGTGCAAAATTTCAGCACTGCAGCTTTAATACTTTAGAAAGTGATTGAGTTGATCCAGATCCTCTCCTCTTCCTTCTCCTGCTTCATTCAGCTGCAATCCCTCTTTTTAGTTGACTTTTTACTGCTACTGAAGAAGAAGCAGCAGCAAATATAAAAATATATTTTACTCAAATAGAGCTAAAGCAAAGCCTAGCTGATCGGCAAAAGTTCTCTCCTGGCTCAGTTCAAATAGGATATTCGATCATCATGCTTTGGGGCCGGGTGTGGTCCAGTGGCTAGGCATTAGGCCTGGTAAGTCAGGAGAGACACCCGGTTCGAACGCAGGGAAAACTGCTGAAATTACGGATACGAATATCGCTTGATAACATAAAAGTAAAATTAAGTTATGTTTGTATATCGAATATATCGTATATCGTGCTCTTTAAATGTGTGATTGTGTGATTGATGTTTGATGTGTTTGTTAAATGAAGTCGATATGTCGATAGAATTTTTGCCAATTTGAATTTTTTTTCAAATAATTAACTTGGATTTCTTTTAGTTTTTATAAATATGTATGTTGTTTATTTGTATACCTCCTTAAGCTCTACAATTTGTGAACACAATATATTCTTACTTTATAGAAACTTTTTATATATATATACTTGTAGCGCATTGTTACTTTCTGCTGCCCAAGGATCAAGGATTAATAAAATATTTGTGTAAATTTTCAATGGAATAGGATTTGGTGTCTCAATATTATTGAAATAATTATATCTAAGTATATAGAAATGCAAGTTGAATGTTTTTGCTGATGAGCTCCTCGATATCCTTAACCTTTCGGCGTAAAGAAAAAAGTAAGTCACGCCTCTAACTTCGGTCATCGACTCAGGTCAGTAATCCTTTAGAAGGAGATTTTGTTGATCCAGACAGACGGGCAGACGGACATAGGTATATCATCAAGAATATATATATTATATTTGTATGGTCTGGAATGATTCCCTCTGTGTGTTACAAACTTCTGAAGAAAACGAATATAAAAAGGAGACTTTTCGCAAGAGATGCGCGTCAGAAATTGTCCCGAAACAATTTTTGGGCTGGTTGGGAAAGACTCTGAAAAAGTTCGGACGGTGCTTGCTTCCTAGATCAAGGTGGCATGGTAAAAGATTTTAGAGAAATGTTTATGAGTAGAGGTGGGAGTCGGGATCGCGATTTTCGGGACTTTCGAACGCGTATCTCTGGAGTGCCGCCATCTCAGAGCATATCTCTAGAATATCTTAAACTGGTCTCATGACCGTCCCGGAATATTTGAAAATCGTCTGGGGCTACTTTGGGGTCCTGAAAATTCCGATCCCGACGCCCATCTTTTACTTTTTACACTTATTTACAATTTATGGTTGCTGTAAATTCGAAGCTCGTTCTTCCATTTTCTTTACTTATATGCCTTTGCCTGGATCTCTTTCGCTTTCTCTCAAAATCATTTGAAATTTCTCACAGTGCATTGCGCATTAATTGAGATAGTTAATACGCCTCGCAGCTAGGCCCAGAATCCATCTGTCAAGAGTAGCAGGAAACTTGACAGCTCTCGTCTTAAAGTTGCCTTCAGACGGAGTCCTTGTTGTCGTGTTCTTAACAAAACAATTATGCGCCATGAATAAATTAGCAGCAGGCGTTCCTCTGATGTTGGCGCTGATCAATTTGCAACCAAGTAATAACATTTAAAATTCAAATGCCTAAAAAAAAACTAATTTTGCGCCTATAATGCAGAGGCGCAGGAGACGGGAAACAGGCACATATGGCAGAGCCAGCAGCTTAGGGCATGGCTAGGCGCCACTTAGAGGCAAGTCAGACAGCTGGCTGGGTGGTTGGGTGGTTGGACACTCGAAGCAGCGACTTTGCCGCGTCCTTTGCAATATGCGAAATTAATTGTCTGTTTGTTGCTAACAAATTTGAATTTAAACCGCATGTACGCTGGCAAAATGTGTGAAAATGTTCGGCGGCAACTAACGAAGCGAAGACGTTGCCACCCGCCGTGCGGCCACAGCTCCCACTGTACTAGGTTTTTTTTTTTTTTAATACCCTGTAAACAGTTGAAGTGGGCATAGCCGACTAAAGCTAACTCTGCATAAATGCCATAAGATTCTAAAAATAATAAATATAAATTCTCCATTCAAAATTCTGTTGATATCCATCTAGATACCCTACAATTATCATAGGAAATATGAAAAAAAATATATAATATAAAATATATAATACAAATATATAAATATATAAATCAATATATATATACAGCATATCTGTCAGTCGTTCACTTACTTCAGCTCAAGCACTTCTACTTGTTGTCTTTGCCGTGTGGGTGCGTTTGTTGGCCTAGGAAACAACTTCAAGTTGTTGAGCTTAAGTTGCTTGTAGCTGTTGTGGCTGTCGCGTTGCTGTTGCTCTTGTTGTTGTTGTTGTTGCTGCTGCTGTTGCCGCCGCTTTACAGTTAGCCGTGCAGTTTGCTAACTGCTCGTTTCTCGCAGCGTTGGCGAAAAGTTGCTGCGGTATCTTGGCCAGCATTCAACTTGCCACGTACCAAATGCCAAGCAATTGTCTCCACTAAAAGTCTCGACCAATTGTTGTTGTGCTCAAAGTTCTGCTAGCAAACTCACACACACACACACACACACACATATATATACATGCACACCCACTCACACACGCGGCTCAAATTAATTACTGCTGTTTTCGGCGCTTATTTGTCTTTGAAATTTGTTTCTTGAGCGAAATGCTTGGGGAAGGCAATGGCAAAGGCAACGGCAAAGGCAAACGCAAGGACGAATCCTTGGTCTTGGACCATGGGCATTTAATTTGCTGTAACTGTTGTTGTTTTTGGCATGTTCTTGTTGTTGTTGTTTGGCTCTTTGCCTATTTGCTATTTAAATTTAATTTGCATTACTTAAAGAATTTAAAAAGCAGAAATTTCTCAAGCGCACAGCGACGACCAGAAAACCCGCAAGGGTCCCTATTTTCCCCCGCCACGCCCCCCACAACTACATTTGCCCAAAAGAAGCTGCCGTTGAGCAGCTTTTCTGCTTGAACATTTTTATTTACTTGCGGCCTGGTAATTTCTGTTTATTCTTAGCAAGTTTTTACGGCCTCAGCCTCGGCCGAAAATGTCTTTTGTAGTTGTGGACTTTTTTTGCCTTGCTTTTCCCAGCTCGTACCGCCTTAAGTTGTTTAAATTTGCTGCCCAATGGCCTGGCCCCGACTCTGTTTACGGCCCGCTCTTAACTTAAAGTTTGCGCTATAAAATGCTGACCCAACATTACGCATACGCACCATTGGCCGCATAGTTGTAGCGCTCCTGCTGGCTCGTGGCTCGTGGCTCCCGACTCTCTCTCTCTCTGTCTGCATGCCCTGCCCTGCCCTGCTACGGCAGCGTTCACAAATTGCATATTACCACAAAATCAATTTACATTCCTAAACTGATTTTCCGTCCTGCATATGTAATAGCCAGCTCGTCCTCCACCCCGCGAATGCACACGGGAAATTATTAAATTAAAATTATGTTGCTGCATGCAACGCTTCCTTCACGCTCTCCAATTAAAAGTCCAGCGCGACACTCGGCACGGTCCTAACTAAGGCAACGGCACTAGGTCCTAGGTCCAGTCGGTCAGCCAGCACATGGACTACGCACCAGACATTAACCCACTAGGTTCAACGGGCGAAAAGAAAACCCTTCTGTCATGAATACATTTGCTTTTTTCAGTGCTTGCTTTATAGATACGTTATTTCATTAGAGCTGAAAAATGGGTTTGAAATATTTGTTTTATTGAATCGCTCTAAAAGCCTTTTGCTAAGACATGTGTAAAAGTTTATTAAATTTTTCTATTAAATCTGCTTTAAATTAAGTTTTCAGTAAAGAATTGTCAAAAAAAGAAAGCTTCTATTAATAAAGGTTCTAATAAAGGTTAATAAAGTTCTAGCCTTTTATAAAAACTTATGTAAACATTCTGAAGATCTTGAAAAAATTGCACTTAATTGGTTTCAAAGTGCTTTAAACTTAAATAAAACCTTTTTTTTATATTTGAGTGAGATATTAGATAATTTGAATGAAATAATAATAAGCAAAACAGAATAAAACTAACAGTGGCATTCCACTCTTCAAAAACTGTAAAAACTTCTTTAATTTTAAAGTCAGACTTTGTAGAGAATGATTTTTTTACGATATTTAAAAACGCGTTTCTATTTTTTTGAACACAACTGTGTGTGTAAATATTTTTTGACAAAATATTATATAGTTCAGCAGTATTATATTTAATTTTTGTGATTGCTAACATCACTGCCTTTTGATATCTGACACAAGTCATAGAATTCTCAACTGGTTATAGCTCAATATTGTAGTAGCAAGACGAAGACGAAATATCGATAGTGAAATCCGCTGATAATAGAACTGGAAGGTTCTTATAGTAGCTATACGGAGAAGCTATTCTCTTTTTGTGTGTGTTTAAAAATAGCTATTTTTGATTAGAAATTAACAACTTATAAATGATCTAGAGCCAGCTTAAGTTAACTAAGTTTGCTTATATACAGCTGTGTTCACATATTTTTTTGCAAAATCCTTATAGATTCAGGTCTAGGACTGTATGGAACACTCTATTATGCATTGAATCCATTGAAAATGGGAAATCGGGGTATAATGGATTTTTTTCAGAAAATTTTCTGCAACAGGCAGAAGGGAAGAGGGAGACTGGGGGAGGCGACGAGCTGAGTCGGCTTAGCCCTGTCCCTCCGTAGCCGATCTCAGACATAGAGATTTGAAATTTTGCTCGAATGTCCTCTTTTATAGCGCTTGAAGGCCTTTGCTGCTCTGGCTTTATAATAAATTGTTATTTAGAATTATTTCTCTGTAACAATTAAATAAATAAATATAGCGCGCATATGGAGTTTGTTTGAAATATCCGATAACTTTGATATTATAAATATATACAAAAATTACATAAAATGCTTAAATATATGATTTTTCTTTTGGAACCATCTCTCAATTCTCTGTTCGATTAAGTCTTCAACTAGCAATTATAGCATAAGCAAATAAAGTATATTCATATTCAACAACTATGCTCAGCTGTCACTCAGTGGGTTAAGTGGAACTCTGGTCAGCACAAGCAAAGCTTGTGTCCTAGTCGCAGTCACAGTCGTAGCCATGACCATGTCGGGCACGTACATCAAGACAGGTGCTTGGCCTCGGCTGCCGCCGCTTGGTCTCTGTCTCTGGGGCTCTGTTTCTATTTGGAGTTTTCGCTGGTTGCTGGCTGCTGGCTGCTGGTCGAGGCGGGTGCCATATGGCTCGATGGCTGTGACTCTGGCTTTCACTTTTAGTGCGCGTCGTGGTTGGCGCTCACGTCGTCGGCCATTTAAGCCTTAAGCAGGCCACTTAGTGGCGCAGAGACATAAATCTGTGCCCCAAATCCGAGCAATTAAATGCATCGTAATTTAGCCCCGGCGAACGGTTCGCAGCGCGCTCTTTAGTGCACAATTAGGGAGAGAAGTACGCACAGACGTAGCCGCAGCCGCAGCCACATTCACGTTCATATCCTTGAAAAGAACACACGCACACACACACACACACAGAGACAGACACACACGTGTGTAATAATCTGTGCGCTGTTCGCCATTTTGTTTCGCTTTGCCACGCTCCACAATTTCTTATTAATTGACGTGAATTTATGTATTTTCGACGCGTTATTGTTGGCGCCAGAAATTAAAAAATATAAACAGACAACGCGACTTTTGTGGCCCGCACTCAAAGGCGACATAAAGCGAAAGAGAGGGGGAGAGGGGCCGGGGGTAGCCGAAAAGAAAAACGCATTTTTATGGCACTTGGCAATTAGAGAAAGGCAAGCGGCAGGCATTGCCCCTAGGCGTTTGTAATAATTTGTGTGCTTTTATTTGTGCTTGGATATCAAGCAGGCCACGCCCAACGCGCCCTGCCTCAACGCTGTCCAGTTGCTTTGTTATTACCAGGTTAATGTGGACTTGTTGTTATGGGCCGCCCCACTCGGATGCCAGCTATTAGACGGCCATTAAATAATTGCTGGTAATTCAAGAAGAACACACACCCTCACACGCACACACACATTTATATGTGTGTGTATAAAAAAGAAGGCAAGCTGCTTTTTTATTGAAGCATCTAATTGCCGACAATTTGCGGCAAGCTACGCTCAAGTGGTCGAGTCTTTGGGTCGCTTTAAAAGCAGCAGCAAATGTGTAATTTAATAAACATTCAGCAACTATCGTTCTTGGGTCAAAGCGGCAGAGCAATAATCGTATTACCCAATGCACTGCAACAATAATAAAGCCAAAAACTAACAAAACCACATTCACACACATGCAGAGAAAGAGCCAGAGAGAGAGAGGGAGAGAGGGGAGAGACCACCTTGATGGCAAATCCAAAACCTGAAAAACCCCTAAACCGAAAAAGACCCAAAGGCGCCCAGGCCAGGCCCGACCACAGCAGCCTCAGCACAAAGCAGAGTTGCCAGAGTTGCCACCCCTTTCACCGCTGCACTATGGGAAAAAAAGCAATATTTTGGCATTTATCAACTTAGTATAATTTTTTAATACATTTTATGTCATTTTAATTATTTTATTTATTTATTATTACAGAGAATTAATTCTAAATAACAATTTATTATAAAGCCAGAGCAGCAAAGGCCTTCAGGCAGTCATTTTAATTAATTTCATTCAATAATTTAGAAATAAGTGAACTGAATGACTGCATATATACATATATAGAGGGCATCAATAGTAATCTAACTGCGAAATTTGATTATCCCAGCGTTAAAGCTGTGGAAGATATAGTTATATATAGATATAGTAGACGTATATCAATGATTTTCAATCTAAGAAGGAGGACAACTGTAACTTATATGTCAAATTTGGGGATTTAGCTCTAAATCTGCAGAAGATAAAGTTTAACTGATTTGCTATATATACTATATAGTGTATATATATAGAGTATATATTCCCAACCCCATATTCTAATATTGATATTCAATATTGACGAAAATAATAATAACTAGATATAGACGTGGCCCATGCAATAAAAAAAATTCCGAAATTCTGATGAAGTCTACTTTAGGTGTATGCAAATTTTCTAACTTTAACTTCTAGCTTTATTAGAGTTTATGCCAAAGTTTAGAGCTCTTTTACCATAGTGCACTAGAGACCGGAGTTGTGCGCATCGAAGTGCTGGCAAATTAATTAAATAATATTTATTTGCAGCAAGAATTTATTAAACAGCTGCAAACGGAAAACATCACCTGCTTGTGCAAAAGCCATCAACAATTAAAACTCACAGCTGTTAGCTTAATTGTTAACTGACTATACAGACACACATACATATATATGTATATATACATATACAGATAGATATACATATGCAAGATGTGGGCAGCTACAACAACAATGCAGTGCAGCATTTTAGGGCACTTTAATTGTTTCGCCCTGCACAAATTGCAAATGAACACGACACTCGAAAAGTTGCCCTCGTTCGACTCTTGCTGCTGGCAACGGTTCGCATACGTAACAATTTCTCGTATGCACTAAACAACATTTTACACTTGGCTGCATAAATTGTGCTTAAAATGTAATCATGTAAATCGCAAATAATTGAGCGAAAGCAGAGCAGACAACAACAACAACAACACCCCCTAAAACTAAACGTTGTTTTAGATTTCAATTTTCCTATATGTGTACATGTATATGTATGTGTGTGTGTGTTTGTATGAAAAGTCGAGTGGACTCGCAATTCAATTATGCAGGGCAAATATCTTCTAATCCTCTTCAACCTCTTCCATTTTGCTTTAACACAGCTCAAGTCCTGTTGTCTGTCGGATCGTTATGCTGCTTTCAGGACTTAAGTGTGGTCTTTAATTATGTGTGCTATCTGTGTGTGTGTGTAAATTAATATATATAATATGAATTGGTTCCTAGATATGAACTACCACGTCTTTAGTATAGAGATAGTTAGATATAGTCCTGGAAAATGTTTAGCTTTAAGAACTCAGAAAATTACAAAACACTCATTCAAATTGCTTCTTTTCAGCAATTTTCTTGAGTCTTTTCTTCTGAAATTGAAATAATTCAAGAGACTGGATGAATATACAAAATACGAAATGGTTCTTAGATGATTTCCACTCTTCGGTAAAAGAAAAACCCTGGAGACAGTCCTGGCAAACCTATAGCGCTCATTTCAAATTGCCTCCATTGCGGAAGCCTCAATTGCTGCATAGCAGTTTTCTTAAGTATTTTCATTTAGAAAATTATGTTAAATGTGAAAATGGTTCCTAGACAACTTTCCTTCCTTGGTAAACATATCCTAGAGATAATCCTAGCTATCCTATAAATCCAAAAAATCAAAAAATCAAATTGCGTCTTTTCAGCAGCTTGAGTATTTTCATTGAAAACAAATTTAGAAAATATGAAATAGTTTCTAGACGACTTTCCCTCCTTGCCAAACATATCCTGGAGATAGTCCTAGCTAACTTATAGCCAAAAAAAAAACTCAAGTAACCCTTGAATTCCGCTTTTATTTTCATTAAAAACTTTGTTTAATATGATTAAAGATTAAGCCACAATTTTTATATATTTATATTTAAGCTCAGCTTGCATTAAACTTAAAGCAGCAACAAAAATGATAATTTTATCACCTGTCGTTTGGCTGCAATTCGATCGCAAACTTTCAAATTGCATTTGTCGCTTTTTTCGCCCACGAGCGTATGCAGTGGAAAATTGCATTTGCGAAATTCATGCTGCATTTTTGCAGCTAAAAGTATGCTACACTTTTTTTCATTCGCACATTTTTCGGTAACCTGCTGAGGATTTCTGTTCGCCTGGTACTTTAACCGAAATTTCTTTCAAATTTCGTCACCTCACGGCCGGCAACTGCCGCCCTTGCGGGTATGCAATGAAAGTTTTTCCTCCCGCTAAATGTTGGCTACTTTCTGGCCATTTCTGTTCGCCTGGTATTTCAGCCGAATTTTCGTTAAAATCAGGGACTGCACCGCTGCCAATTGCCGGCCCTTGCGGGTATGGAATGATAATTTTTCCTGCCACTAATTTTTAGCTATTTTCTAGCCATTTTTGTTCGTTTGGTATTTTGCTTGAATTTTAGTGGATAAAGGTGAAAAAATGTCACTTTTAAAGTTGCATTTGCTCCGTTTGGCCAATTCCTTTAAATGAGAACACAAGATTTTTGTTTGTTGAAATTGTTTTTGCTTTTATTTTGAAATATCTGTAAATATTTTTACATTTGTTGCTTTAATGAAAACTAATTATATTTCTTAGAACTCTATTATATTATTGACACAGACCAATATGAATCTAATTGTTATACTTCAAGTAAACATTATTAAATCTTAAAAACATATTTCGCTTAAATTTAAGCTTGTAATAAAAACAATATAAATATTTCAAATGATAATAACATATATAAAATATTTTTATAATATTAGTATTATGCTTAAATTTAAGCAGCATATACTGCTTATAAAATATTTTATATAAGAATAAAATATACATCATAATTTAAATATTATTATTAAACTTAAATATAAGCAAAATATGTTTTTTTAGATTATGAATATATATAAAATAATTATAAATAATATTTATAATAACAATGTATAAAATTGGTAATTTCTTATAACTATTCATAACTGATTCCATCCATATATTGTGTTGGCTTCATCGCGCCTGGCCCCGTTTCGGAGTCTAATAGCCAAATTTTGAATCAAAATGATAGTTTCTGAAATAATAAGAAGAGAACATATATATTGAGTAAATTTCTATAATAAAAGCTTCTTAAATAGATTAGTACTATGAAAATTTAGAGACGCCTGTTTTCTGATAGTTTTGGATGCTGACATGAAGAGCTGTCGAGCTTAAAATAGTTACATTTGAGTTCATTGGAAAATCTTCCAAAATCAACCTTAGAATTAATCGATATTCGAACTTAAAATGACTGCAATTCAGTTAAATGAAAGAGAATTTTTTTTCTAGTTTAGTAACAGGCATTGTACTAATGCCTCTCTAATGAATTCTAAACAAGATATAGATAAAGAAGATCTTCCTTTTACCCACATTTACCTAACAACTAATATACCCTCTAGCTTAGCCACTTTTTAATGGATATGAACTTATAGGGATTCTGGCTTATGGCAACGGCAGCGACTCAAGCGAGCTGCTTTAAAACTCAAAAAGGCTTCTTTAGCGAACTTCACGAAGTTTGGCGCTCATTTGCCAGTTGGAAATGTTTGCTGTGCTTCGTGTTCTGCTTCTTCTTGTTCTTCTAGTTGTTGTTGTTGCTTTTTGCAAAAAATTATCGTAAAAGAATTTTACCTGAGCTACGTGACTGCTGAACTTAATATCCGTTTGTCATAAGCGTTTCTAATGCAGACACACACACATACACACATATACAACTGTGCTGGCTGCACTTAGCACATGCACACATACATACACACACACACACATACGACTTGCACGTACAGCAGCTGAAAGAGCAGGCAGGAAACGGCGCATGTTGAAGGGGTTACTGAATGGGCGGGGGCGGGGCCAGGTGGGAGGGCACCTGTTTACCTGTAAGACTGAGACTGCGACGCGTTGTGAAGAACAAAAGCCAGCGACATTTTCTAGCTAAATTAAGTATTTTTAGAAGTTGTCTGAAACTTGCCATTGTTGTTGTTGCTCGGTGTTTTATCTATGTGTTTGTGTTGTCTGCCAATGCATGCGCGAATTTTACGAGTAGATTTCTGAAAGGTGCGCTTTAATTGCATTTTGCTTCTGCAGCGTCTTCTTCTTCTTCTTTAAATAATGCAGCGCATTGTCTGCAGCAGTCAGGTGAGCAGCCACGCCTTCTCGAAAACAGAAAATGTGTAAAAAAAAAGGAAGCCAACGACTGCTGGCCAGCTATAAAAGCAGCAGCTCGCCAAAGTAACTCAGCCTTTTTACGGCTGCTTTTTGCCCGCAACGACACGCAGACTGACAGCAGGAGTCCATACGCTCCCTAATGGAGTTTGCAGGGTATAGAGTATAGATAGAGAATATAAAGAGAGAATATAGTATATACAATATTTATATATAAGTTAATATTAGTTTAGCTGTTAGCTGTCTGCTCTAGCGTTAACTTCTTTAGTTTATGTTTTTAGTAAGGGTATTCCCTTGTCGTTCTGTTTTTAGTTTAAAAAAGTTCGGCTTTTGTTGCCTTTCTCTCAATTTTGTTGACATAAAAGCGACGCGACTGCCATTAAAGAAAAGTGTAGCATACTTTTGAGGGGCTGGCGCAGATTTCCTCTGCCTCCGCTTCTGCCTCAGTCTCAGGCGTCGGCGAAGAAAAAACGCTTTTCGCAACGTTGTTATAACCGTGCAGTAAGAAATTTTCCAACACATTTGGCCTGCAACTTGGGGCCAGACTTGTTTTGGCCAGTTGCTTTTGTCTTCCTGGCCCTTTGCCTTCTCCTTCTTCCCTTTTCGTGCAGTCATTTTGCTGGGTATTATTTCTTTTTGCCATTTCGAGCGCATTCATTCTGCTGCTGCTGCACGTTGCTGCCGTTGTCCCTGGGCAAATAATTTCACTGATAAAAGATTTTCAACGCATCTTCTGCTCGCTGTTTTGCGCTTTGGCAATATGTTTTCCAGCTGCTTTCCTTCTTTTCTTTTTTCTCGCTCTGCTCCCAAAACGGGAAAATATAATATAGGCGTTGGCGTTGGCGTCCTCGGATGCGCCCTGTAAGTAGTTTACGCGCATTTAAAAGAAGAAGCAGCAGCGCCAGCAGAAACAGAGGAAGCCCCACTCAAGACAAAACGCGACCCAGTGGCCAAGTCAGCAGCATCTGGCGTCCTGCAGCAACAAGGAGCAGGAAATGAATGTTGCGCAGGCCAACAAAACGTGGCACGACAACAGCAGCTGCCAAAGAGCAGTCCAAGCAGCCATTTTATACCCTCGCAGCCAAATCTATAGACTACTTGGATATATACTTGATCAGAATTACCAAATGAGCTGATATAGCCATGGATTTGGTCTTGCTCTTGATTTTGCTTAAGTCAACAAATATATAGGAAATAGAAATATGTATACTATTGGGTCGTTCACTAAGTAATATCGTTGTTTTAATGTGCAATTCAAGCATGATTTTTTTTATTTTATAAAACATTTTATGAAATTATGTACTCTGCATTTTGCCATCTTCCGGGCAATAGATTGGTTCCACGCTTATAAAATTTTTGATCTTGCTGGCAAAAAACTGTTTTAAGTGGTTTTTGATGTCCTGATTTGAGGTGAAGGTTGTACCATCCAAAAAATGCTGCACAGACCGGAACAAGTAATAGTCCGCAGGTGCCAAGTCTGGAGAATTTTGTCCACATCGGGTTCAAGAGGCCTCCCAGGACAGGGTGCATCCTCAAGATCGAAATTTTGCAAACCAATTTTAGCATTGGTGTTCGATCAATACATCTTCTCCGCACACTTCGAATTATTTTCGCCTTGCATGAACTGCATTTTTGCCCTTTTGATAGTAAAACAGTAAAATATGCCGAAAATGTTGCAAATGAAAACTATTTCACAAAATCCAACAACATTTTTTACAAATAAGCTTTACCATATCAGCTGTTGAAGCGTTGAGCTGTTGAGTGGTAAAGTTGTTAAGCGCGAAGTTGGCTGCGAAAAAATTCAATAAGATCAGCTGTTGTCATGAAACGAAATTACTTAGTGAACAACCCCTTTCTCTGCCAGGGTATTCATAGTTCTTCAGTCCTCGCCTCAACTGCTCTTTTCTTTGTTGTTGCCACCTTACGTTGCACTTTGTTGCTGCTTTGTTGTCTCAGTTGCTGCTGCTGGTGCTGCTGCCACTTGCAGTGGGCATTGTTTGCTTATTTCACTGACAAAATGAAACTCAAATCAACTCGTGCATTTCTAATGCGACTTTATATGCTTTATCCCTGCAAATTCGGTATCAACCAGAAACAACTATCATTTGCCACGCCTCCCTCTCCCTCCCTCCCTCTCCCTGTCTGACATGTTCTGACTTTTATGGCTAGTAAATTTTTTCCTCGCCTTGCGATTTTCTTATTGAAATGAGCCAAAATGTGCACAATGTTTGCAGCCCGAACTCTTGAGCCATATTATCTGCCAGCAATCCGCCTCCTTCATCTTCTGCTTGCCCCATCTCAATCCCTGAAACCCAATCGCTGCTGCTCGGCAGTTTGCCAAACGCTCAGACTCGAGCCAGTTTGTCAGCTTGTCAGCAAGTTGAGTGTGGAGCTAACATGAGTTAGAAGAGGGAGCGTGGCGGGGGGCATTGCCTCGTCTCTCTCCCTCTTGCCATTGCTTTTGTTACTCATTTATTTTGATTTGTTTACCATTGCGATTTATATTTCTTCGTTTTCGTTTTCGTTCTGCTGCTCTGCAAAATAGTAGAAAGGAGAACGCGCAGAGCAATAAAATTAAGCTCGGATTTATTGACCCATTTCAGTTTGACTCGCAATAGCTCCCAATCCCTTTGCCTTTATCTCTCTCTCTCTCTCTCTCTCTCTCATTTGCCGTCATGGCTGTCCGTTTGCTTTTGTGCAACAACTAAATTAAAATGTTTTACTAATCCCGACAAGTAACGCTTTTAATTACTTTTTCTTCTCAAATGCACACAGCCACATTTGTAATGGACCAACGCCCACGGCAACGCCCCCAAGCCCCATTCACTAGGCTCTACTCGATATGCTGCTTATACTTTCACACACGCACACACACATATATGTATATATATTTTATGATAACAATAATAATGGAGTGAACAACTCTACATTTATATTTCAAATAACTAGATAGAGAGAGAGACAGACAGACAGAGAGAGAGATTGATTTTTAGCTATGGGAAAATTGCTGTAAAATTCTGTGCAATCTTTTTCGGCATTTAATTTAATTAAAATGAAAAACAAAATTGTAAATTATTTTTCGCATAAATCGAATCGAGTCGAGTTGCAAAACAATGTTTCCATTTAATTTGAACAACATTTTTTCTCCCTTTCTCCCTCTCTCTCTGTGTGTCCCATCAATTTCTATGGCATTCTATTTTGCCAGCTGCAAATAAGCTTGTTATCAAAAACTTTTCATCTCGTTGACAAATCAATTTTCCATACAAAAATATTTTTGTTACCCAATCAAATGGGTCAACAAAACTAACTATGTGAGTGTGTATCTGTGTATGTGTGTGTGACAAGATATCCTTGCAGGCAATCTGCAGAGATTTGGCATATTTTTATAATTGGCCAAAACATTTTAACTGCTATCTGTTATAGCAGCCAGATATTTGCAATTTATTAACTTGGCTAAGATAACTTGAAAATGTTGGCTAGATTGATTTGATTGAATTGATTAAGAATATATATATTTAAACACCCAACACTCTTTTTACACGGTCTTATTATACGCGATTTTGAAATAACGCGGTTTAGTGTTTAAAAAGACCGAAAAAAAGAGAGTTGTGATTAGCATACACTTTTTTCCCTAGAATTTTTTTTATTTTTTTATACCTATCTATACAGCATAGAATTGAGGGAATATCCGGTTTATTTTATTATCGGTTGTATCGTTTTACGTCAACCTGATAAATAGTTGCAAAATTGATTTATATTCCATATTTCAATTTGAATTTTAATATTTTATTCTAAAACAAAATATATTATTTTTGTTTTATAAATATTTAAATAAAAATGGATTCCATTTTTATTCTAGTATGGCAAGGTCTTTTGGATAAATATTCAGAGTTGTTTTATTCAACACGATTTATTAACGATGTAAAACATATATATTCCCAAATTTACTCATGTATTTTTTTACACGATTTTTAATGCACGCTTTTCAAAGGAACTTATCTACCGTGTAATACAAGAGTTGGGTATATATGTATATATGATCTAAGTTGTCTTCTTTTTATCTCAACTCTTCTTTTCCTTTCTTTTCTCTCTTCCCATTTCCAATTGTTAATTTGGGGCCAAATTTGTCTACCTCAAATATCACGTATACGTATGTATAAATATAAATATATACAGCTGCTCACAAAATTCTTAAAACCGCGTTCTTTCAAAACCGTGTATCGAAAAATAGTGTCAAAATAGAATTTAAAATATATATTATCAAAAAAATTTACTCTTTACCTCAACTCTTTTCTTCCTTTCTTTTCTCTCTCCCATTGGCAATTGTTAATTTGGTGCCAACTTTTGTCTGTCTCAAATATCACGTATACGTCGCAGTTCCTTACTCCCTTTTATTAGCTAACTTGAATGCTTTAGAATTGGACACTTCTTACATATCTGCTGTAAGCACAAAAGGTGTTAATTAAATATTTCAACTCAAAGACAAGTGATTGCAATAACAACGACGACAACAAACGTAATTTTCAGTAAAATCTCATTAAGTGGCTCTCGCTCTCGCTTTGCAGCTAGCTGCCAGGCAGGTGGCATTTAGTGTACACTCAAAAAAAAGGAGAGGAAAGAAGGGTGTTGGAAAACCAACAAAACGAAAGGCTAGAAAAAGGAGAAGAAGCGTGGCAAATGGAGGAAAAGTTGATTTCGTTTCGCTTTGCATTGTCTGCATTGTTTTTTGCCATCCCCCTCCCCCTCCCTCTTTTTGTTGTTGTTGTGCTTAATTGTAGTTTTGTTTTTGTGTCTCTGCTATCCTTGTTATCCTGCTAGCTGTTGTTGTTGTAATTTGTCGCTATTTTGCATAGAAAACTAACTTTGGAAATGCGATTAGCGCACAAAGGTTCGATTGAAATTCGAATGCTTGCCACAAATAATTAATTCGTTTCAAGTCAAAGTTAGTCAGAGAGGTTCAGAGAGCACGGGCTCTCCCACAACTGACAGATGTACATCATTAATGCTCAAATCTCCACGCTGATGACACTCATTAACATAAAATGTCCACCTTTGGACGTGGCCAAAAGCTCAAGCCGCACCGCAAAGCGACGGCGGCCATAAAACCAGCTCACTTTTCACACTCATTAAAATGGACGAGAGCGAGCAAAGATAAGGACCACACGCCAGCTACTGCTCAAGGACATCATGTGTCTCTGTGTGTGTGTGTGTGTGTGTGTGTGTGTGTGTGTGTGTGTTTGTGTGTTTCCTGTGCAATTGCCTGCTTATCGTCGCAGAGGTTTGACGTCAATCTGACGTCAGCTTCGCCGCTCAAATTTCATAGATAGGCGCGTGGCGAACCCTTTTCGCAGCAACATTTCAGCTGAGACGCGAAAACCAACAAATAAAAATACCAAAATAAAGAGAAAACACATTTAAATGTAATCTATTATCTTAATTCCGACACAAATTGTTTGCTGCGTCTCTCAGCTCTCAGCTCCGAGCGCTGCCTGCCTTAACCCGACCAGTCAAATAGAAGAGTCTCCCCTCCTCCTCCTTCTCCTTCCCCCCACCAACTAATGCCAGACGCCATTTAGCGGCGTTGACTTGTGCACCCAGCAGAGAGTCAAGGACTGGCAATTCAGATGCCAGCACAGGACAGCCAGGACATGCCAGGACATGCCAGGACGAGCGGCAGCCGCTGAAAAGCAAACGCTTATCGGCCGCAACGTAAATCACCCAATTTACCATAAATAAAGATATGTACATATTGTCAGCGAGCATGGGCAATAGCATAAAATACAACCCACTGGGCGGTGGGGCGGTGGGGCGCTGGGGCCCAAGTCAAAGTAGAAGCCGTTGCCGAAAACCAAAACCAAAACAAAACACCTTATCGCTGGCAAGCACATCTTTAAGTGGCTGTCAACGTGGCACACAATGGTGGTTGGGCTGGTGGTTGGGTGGTTGGGTGGGTTGGTTGTGCTAGCTGGTTGCTTCGTTTAACCACTGGCTACTGTTTGCCGCCGCAGGCATACAAATCTGCATGCATGAAGTTGCAGTCAAGTGGGCAGCATGTTTAGCCAGAAAATAGCTAAAAGTACACTGTGAGAAATGAGATATGAAGAAAATTGAAGGTGCAAATTAAGCTATGCAAGAAGAAGAAATTAAATATATTTAATTTTTAGATACATTGTATCTAAATAATTAGCTATAAAAAAGCTATAAATACACTGTTACAAATTACATTCATATAATCGAGACAAGGATAAAAATGTGTAAAAAATCAAGAAAATTAAATGAAATGCATTTAATTTGCAGATATTAAACATAAATCTTGCAAATCGTAGACCTTGTTAGCTATTTAACAGCTGGAAATGCACTGTGAGAAATTAATAGAGATGACATCAAGACAAGGTTGAAAAATTGTAAGAAATTCAATATATTTAATTTAAAAACAAACTTAGATTATATATTGCAAATCAAAAACTTACTTAGCTATAGAACAGCTAAAAGTACACTGTGAGAAATTAATCGAGATGAAATTAAATAAATCAAATTAATCAAACAATTTTTGGATTTATATAAAACCTAAAATAATATAATCTAAATCTTGCGAATTGCAAAACTTAGTGAGCTATAAAAGAGCTAAAAGTACACTCTGAGAAATTAATCGAGTTGAATTCAAGACAAGAATGAAAAATTTTAGGCTTTATTTAAAGACAACTATAACTCAACTTTGTAAATCGCCAACTTAGTTAGCTATAAAACAGCTAGAAGTACACTGTAAGAAATTAATCGAGATGAAATCAAGACAAGAATGAAAAATGTTAGGATGAATTTAAAGACTAAAATAAACTAAATCTTGCAAATCGCCAACTTAGTTAGCTATAAAACAGCTAAAAAATATACTTTCACAGCGAAAACAGCTAAAATATGAAATTATTTAAACTATGGTCGATATTTTGTGCTATTTTTCTTTTAACTTAACAAATTTCAAGAGTTCTTTAAATATAAAATGTGAAGCAAAGTTTCCCTCTAAATGTTCTCTCTGTGCATTGAGTATCTCTGGCTTGGCTAAGCTTTAGTTCACACTCAAACTGTCTGCTTCGTCTTTTCATTTCCTTTACCCGTTCATCAGCTGAATGAAAGCGTTTGCCTCCGCTGTCTTGGGTTTATTTTGCAAAGGCAACATTTTGCTAGCTGCGACACGCGATTCACCACTTGCCACGCACCACTCACTCAACCACTCTCTATTCCTTTGCAGGCAACACCAAAACAACAACAGCAGCAGCAACAAGGACGACAGCAGCAAATCGCGATTATGACGATGATGACGAGCACAACGACAACGACAATAACAACGACAAGGACCAAGACGACGAAGACCAGGCCAAAGCTGAGGCTGAGCTGAAGCAGGAGGTGGGGCAGCAGCTGAGCGAGGATGAGGCAGGCCGCAGCAGCAGGCCGCGGGCAAGTCAAAAGCGTGCAGCACAAACGACACAATCGCGAAATCCCATCAGACGCGCTCACAGCGAAAGGCATTTGTCTGCCCCGCCCACAATTTGGGTTGGCCAGCAGCAGGCAGAGGACTCGCGCTCGGCCTCGTCCGCGGCGACGACCCCCTCGCCGTCTGGTGTCATTTTAAATTTTAAGGACACAATGGCGCTGCGCATAAAAAGCAACCGCAGCGACTCGAGAGATTTATTTCAAAGGCGGCCAACGGAGCCGCCGCCGCCGCCGCCAGCGCCCAAGACGACCGCAAACGGATTAGAGAAGCAGCCGCAGCAAATCAATAAGTCAACTGCTGCTGCTCCACGCCAGCCACCGCAGCGCACAGTGGTGCGCGTGGCGCCCTTCAACAAGAGCAGCGAGGTGCACCGCCTGAAAATCTCGCACAGCGAACAGGCCGAGCTCGAGCCCAATGTGACGCTGCGCAGCCATTCGCCCAGCGATCCGGATGTGGCGCCCAAGAAGACATCGATACTGATTAACGGCGACGACTGCTACTCCACCATGAATCTCAGCGCGGATGCCGCCCAGCCCCTCTACCAGTCCTCCGTGGTGGTCAACAGCCAGACGGCGACTAGCGTCTGCATCAGCGTGAGCAGCGCCGAGGAGCAGCTGCTCCAGCAGCACAATCTGCTCAACACGCTGCGCAGCCAGCAGCAGCCCCATCTGCATCCCCATCTGGCTGCCATCATTCCGATCCGGAGCAGCATTGGGACCGAGGTGCAGCTGCAGCGTTCCGCTTCGTGCATCTCCTCCACGTCGAGCAGCTCGGCGTCGAGCAGCAGCAGCTCGGGTGGACGCGCTCGTACGCTCATCCGGCTCGACTTTGACAAGGAGCTGATGTCGCCTAGTAGGCATTCAGCTACCACGACCACGCCCATTAATACGCCCTCGCCGCCAGCGATTTGCTCGACGCCGGCAACACCACCACCGCCACCGACAACACCACCACCGCCAGCACCACCATCGAGCGCTGCTCTGGTGCCGCACGAGACGGAGCTGCTCAAGATTCTGCGCAATCCCGTGGAGGCAGTCAAGCGAAATCTGGTGCCGCATGTCTGCGGCTTGCGGCTGCCCGCGGCAGATGCTGCTCGCAGCAAGAAAATGCAGGAGACGCCATCGACAGCGCCGAGTAGTAGCTTCATAGGGAAGCTGCTGCAGGATCCGATGCTCAGCCAAGTGGCCGACGGCCTAGAAACGGACACCGTCGCGGAGCTCATAGAGCACTCGCTGCAGCGTCTGCAGCGGACGCGCGAGGGGATCGATATGAGCGGGACCAAAGACCACGACGACATGAACCGGCTGATTGGCGTCACGCTGCAGCGCGTGCGCCAGGAGCGGCAGCCGAGAGCGACCAAAGAGGAGGATCGTCTGTCCAACCGGGGCAGCATCAGCTCCGCCAACAGCTTCGCCTCGGCCCACAACTACGAGCTGTTCGAGAATGAGTCCGACTGCTATCAGAGCTGCTCGAGTGAGGTGGAGCCGTCGGAGCAGCCGGACCAGGAGCCGGAGCCGGAGCCGGATGTGGATGTGGATGCTGGCACACGCGCCAAGTTCTATCAACTGCTTGTGGATGCAACTCTGGCCGAGATCGAGCACAGCACGCATGCCGAGACGGAGCATCACTATGAGTCCATCCGGCATCAAGGAGATCCGATTTACGAGGAGATCAACGAAGTGCCGCCGCCCTTGCCCCTAACGGCGCCTCCCTTGAACGACGCGGAGCTGGACAAGAAGGCGGCACGCTCCATCTTCGAGGGCGCCTCCAAGTACGACATACTCTCGTACTTGGTGGACGCCAAGGAGCGCGGCCTGGTGCGCGAGGAGAGCTTCGACTACAGCAACAATCCGAAGATCATCGAGGAGGAGGCCAGCGACACGCTCAGCGAGCTGGAGAAGCGCGTCAGCAGCGACGATAGCCACAGCAACATGAACTCCTTGTCGCCGCCCCCACACAACTTCATCTGCGGCAAGAGCGGCAGCGACGTGGAGCGCCAGGACTCGGGCGTCGGCTCCGAGACGAGCAAATCCTCGCGCAGCAAATACCAACCCGCTGTGAGTCCTTTGCACCTGTGCGAGGATTGCGATGGAGCCGTCGAGACGCAGCTGAGCGAGGCGGGTGTCCTCTATGCGCCGCTCGTGTGCCGCAAGTGCGGAAAGAAGCGGGTCGAGCGCAAGGAGATCATCACCGAGATTGTGGAGACGGAGGAGAAATATGGCCGCGACTTGCAAATCATACTGGAGGAGTTCTGCCAGCCGATGCTGGTGGCCGGCCTGCTCACCCAGGAGCAGCTCTCCGCAATCTTCCTCAACACGGAAGACTTGCTCGAGAACAACCAGACGCTGGCCGAGCGCATGCGAGACGCTCTGGACATTGCCCTGGAGCAGGGCGACGATGATCTGCTGACGGTCAACATTGGACGCATCGTGCTCGACTTCACCCAAATGCTCCATGCCTTCGAGAGCTACTGTGTGCGACAGGCAGGAGCCAGCCTGCTGCTCGCCAACCTCGAGAAGGAAAAGGAACTGCTCCGCATCTTCCTGAAGGTCTCCCAAATGGAGAACGCCGTGCTCCGTCGCATGAATCTCAACTCGTTTCTCATGGTAAGCGTTTTCCTTCTTCCATTTTATTATTCATGACTAGTCGAACTAAACGTCTGTTTTCCTTCTCCTCCTCCTCCTCGTCTTCCTGCAGGTGCCCGTGCAGCGAGTGACCAAGTATCCATTGCTGTTGGCGCGCTTGTATAAGGTGACGCCCGCCCACCTGGACGGACGTGAGCTATTGAAGCAGGCGCAGGAGAAAATTGAATTGCATTTGAATCACATCAACCAGGAGGCCAAGGATGTGCCCACCAAGCTCTGGCGCCGCATCAGCTCCTCGAGCCCCAATCGGCGCGCCTCCTGCGAAATTGATATGATAAACATCAAGCTGCGCAAAATGGCCATCGACATACTCGAGTGGAATCACGATGAGGTCCGCTTCGCCATGGAGGGCAAGCTCCTCTACACGCAGCCCACCGACAGCAACTGGAAGAAGGCGCGCACCATCAAGCTGACCCCAGTGAATGCGCTGCTCGTGACCAATGGCAAGGTGAGTGTGAGTGTGAGTGCGAGTGTGTATGTGT
Organism: Drosophila gaucha; assembly: GCA_035045545.1. Lineage (NCBI taxonomy): Eukaryota > Metazoa > Arthropoda > Insecta > Diptera > Drosophilidae > Drosophila > Drosophila gaucha. Next base: position 2,100,872 of record JAWNOY010000286.1, read on the forward strand.
GTGTATGTGTGGGTGCACCTGTTACTCCTGCTCCTAGTCACGTTTGACAAGCGACAAACGACGCCTGGGCGTTTGACATGAGGTGTGGGCAATTAGCGAGCGGCTCTAGCACCTCTTCCCTCCTCATCTCTCCCCCTCTCCCTCTCCCTCTCCGTCTGTGTCTCACGCCTGGCAAACTAGATTTGAAGTGGACTGCAGGGCAGAAAACAGAGCCGATGTCATGGCAACAGTTTTGCCGTCCGATAAAAGATTTCAACAAATCAGAGCAGAGTGAAGTGAAGTGGAGGGCAGTTGGGAGAGAGGCGACTGCCCGTTGACGCATCGAGTGGAACGGAAGCGCATCCGGCCTGTCCTAATGAAAAGTGCTTATCCAAGCAAATATCTGCTTTTGATGGCTAAAAACAAAACGAGTTTTTCCATTCGCAGGCATTTCAGGCATAAAAAATAGCAGAGAGATTGCTCTAATTCAGATAATTCCCGTTCTATAGATACCCTGCTTTTAAATGTAATCAGAACCTAACTATGAAAAATACTCCTATAAGTTTATAAGTGGAAATAATGTTAGCTATACTTATAGCAACGTTATCTTCATATTTGCATACTATATTTATTCATATACATAGATTTAATAACGACATTTATCGATATAAAGAAAATAGAAAAAAAAACTATCGAGAAGGCATCTCGAAAGATACATAAGAATCTGCACAACATTAAATGGAGATGTGAGATGTGTCCAAAAAAAAACCATAAATTAAAAAGTTTAGTTTGCCTAACAATCATAAATATAATATCGATATTAATCGATCTAAAGACAATAAGAAATAGGAAAAACTATTTTAATTCATTATAAAGATATATCAAAACCTGGACAACATTAAATTTCATACTCTGAGATATGTAAAATAAAAATGAAATAAAATAACTGTATTTAGCGACTTGGAGTAATGAGAGAAATTTATCGAAAGGGAATATTCCAAAGCTAAATTAACTTTAATTTAGTCTTCGTGTAAAATTGGAAGTGGAATTGGAGTAAGCTATATTTATAGCAACATATTATTGATATATGCCAGAACACGTTCCAATTTTACTGTCTGCAATTTATTCTAAACTCTAATTTAATATCGATATGTATCGATCTAAAGAAAATGGAAAATTGGAAAAATTATGTAAAATTCATATAAAAAAATATATAAAAAAAAATTTTATTTCAATCTCTTACTTATGTAAAGAAAATTGAAACAAGTAAGAAAGCTCTAGTCGGGTCTCAGCCCGACTACGAGATCCCCTGAACCAAGTCCGAGCTGTTGTTTTAAACAACTTAGCTTACATCTTTTATCTATACATATTACCTCTGCGCGCATATACACATGCACACATTTGTATACACAAGCACACATATACCATGCACACAGAAGCACGCGCCCCGATTACTGTGTAGTTCATTTGAATGTATGTGTGCACACGTACAGGCTGCTGCCGCGTGCTTTTACAATGTTTCCTTTAATAACTTCTGTATTACTTAACGGATTTGAATGCAATTTTCTGCATTGAGTGCTATTAATTTATTGAAAATACGGTTTTCACTTAAAAATTTAAAAAAAAAAATTTGTGGCTTTGATAATTTTTTTTTTAATAAATTTTTTTTGTAAAATGTGGAGCCGGTATCCAAAATAAAAAAAATAGAAAATGTATTTTATTTTCAAAAAGCTAAAAACAAAATTTGGTAGCTGTAGCTAAAAATATGTAAAAGATATGGTCAAAAAACTGAATCTTGATAACGTTTTAAATCGATATCATTGAAACGGAAAAATTTATCGAATATCTAAAACAAACTCGATATGCGCGCTGTATACACAGACCATCATGCAAAATTTGAAGTCTCTAGCTCTTATATGTTCTGAGATCGACGCGTTCATACATACGGACAGACGGACGGACGGACGGACGGACGGACGGACGGACGGACGGACGGACGGACGGACGGACAGACAGACGGACAGGGCCAAATCGACTCAGCTCGTCGCCCTGATCAAGAATATATATACTTTAAGGGGTCTGCCACGCCTCCTTCTGCCTGTTACATACTTTTTGCAAAACCATTATACCCTGATTTCCCATTTTCAATGGGTTCAGGGTATAAAAATAACTATATTTATCGACTTGGAGAAAAGATAGAAAGTTATCGAAAATAAATGTTTCAAAGCTAAATTAACTTTAATTTAGACTTCGTGTAAAATTGGAAGTGGAATTGAAGTAAGCTATACTTATAGCAACATATTATTCATATATGCCAGCCCACGTTCCAATTTTACTGTCTGCATTTCTTATAAACTCTGATTTAATATCGATATTTATCGATTTTAGTTATAGATAAGTCATGTTTAAAGATGTATAAAACTAAAGTAAAGAGAAATCAGATATTCCAATACTAAACCAACTTCAATTGAACAAAAGCAATATACCCACTTTTACAAATCATCAAGGCTTACAGGGTATCTAAAAACCAATGGCGTCAAGTGGCCCACAAGCCGAGTATCCCAAAAGGCCAACAAGAGGCGCTATGGGATAAGAGGGGCTGGACCGGCAGGGGGTGTGGCGCATGGCACATCGATGGCGACGCAGTGCGTATGTCACTTGTTTGGTTTTTGTGCCCTGCTCTAAATTTTTGCAAAAGCCTCAGCCGACAATTGCTCAATTCAAGGCAGTTTCTATTTTTTTCTGCCCTTTTTTTTTTGCTTGTTTCTGGGCTGTTGTTTTCGTCCTGTTGCTAGTCGTAGTCCTGCTGCTGCTTGTCTTGCCGCTTCCTGCGGCAGTTGCTGGCCCACTCTCTGACAAGCTTTGTGTGCACGCGTTATCTGTAGGCAGCTCCACGTTCCACGTTCCACGCTGCTCGCTTCGCTTTTTCTAGTTGTAATTTTGTTTAGTTTCGTTTTACACAATTTTCTATTTCTTGTCCTCTTTTTTTTTGCAGCCAAGTACCAATTATAGGGCAGAGAAGGCCATGTCGGATAAACTGAATTTCCCGAAGCACAATGGCATTCGGGAGGCCTCGCTCCTGCTGGTGAAGGAGAAGTGCGGACGGTATACGCTGACACGAGAGCCGTTGTATCTGGACAGATGTGTTGTGTGCAGCGAAGCGGATTGGGATGATTATTTCGAAGTGCAGGAAATTTCATCGAAGGACACATTCATATTCAAAGTGAGTAGAACCCAGCCAGGAAGCTACACCTCTGCCTGTGGCCCCTCCCCCCACCCACATTCACTCGCATTCGGTTTGCCTGCTGCCAGTTGACTTGGCTTTTAAATGGAAGCGTTTGCCTTTTGACTGCACACCAGCAAATGTTTGGGCTTCGTTAGTTTTGGCCCAGCCGCTTGGCGGGCTCTCTCTTTTTTTTTCTATGTGCTTGGCTACAAGTTTCAGTTTTCGCCGGTGGGCGTGGCGTGCCCACCAACCAGATGATCCCACACAGTTAATAGAGCAGCAACAACACAATTAACACAGTTAAAAGAGCAGGCAACAGCTGGTTAGCAAAGACAGCTTTTAAAAGCCAAATAGCTAGCGGAAAAACAGCTAACTATTAGAGATTAGAGAAACTAGAGAGTAGCGAGTAGAGAGTATAGAGAGCATACTGACTATACAGAGTATAGAGAGTAGAGATGGGCGTCGGGATCGGGATTTTCGGGAATCCCGCGGGTCCCGAAAAAATTTTCGGGATCGGGCGGGATGGGAAAGATTTTGAAAAAGTCCGGGACGGTCGGGATACGTGCCTAATCCCGAAATTCCCGCGGGTCCCGATAATAAAATTATAAGTTGGTTTTTTTTTTTATTTATCGAAATTAATTACTCACCGATTGCAGTTTTTGGAACTTTTTAATGTATTTTTAACTTAACAAAATTTGGTCACTCTTTTCAATACCGGCAAATTCAACTATGGCGTCGCGTCAAGATATTTTGAAAAAGCTTGCGGAAAAGTCAAAAGAAATAAGTTTTTTAAACTCTGCTTCCAACGCCGAAGTTTGGGATAATTTTCAAATTATCCAACTTAAGAAAGTGAATGTCGATTTTGTGCTTTGCAAATCATGTAAAGATATAATTCCATACACACCGCGAAATGGCACTTCAGGGTTGCATCGGCACAAATGCGTGAAAAACAACAAAGATGCTTTGCAGCCACGCATGGATGCTTTTTTGAAAAGGAAAGTGCCATCGAGCGTTGTGGAAAAACTGGCTCGGCAACAACTCCTGTTTTTTACGAATGATTTAAGGCCATTTTCAACAACTGAGGGTAAACAGTGCAATAAAAGCGATTCTGTATTTATATTGATAGAAGAAAAATAATTTTTTAGGTGACGGGTTTTTGCAGCTAGCTCAATCATTTATTGATATTGGAGCTGAATATGGCAAGCAGAATGCATCTCAATTGCTTAAAAGCAGGAAAACAATTACTAGCATGGTCTTGCCAGTGGAATATAACAAAGTGAAAGAAAATCTCAAAAAATCACTGGTGGATCAGTCCATTGCCTATACTACTGACATGTGGACGGACCAGCACACCCAGCGAAGTTTCCTCACTCTGACAGCCCATTATATCTGCCAGGAGTTTAAACTAAACACAATGGTCCTTGCAAATCGTGAATTTCTGCTTGGAAAGAAAGATAGTGCCAACATTTTAAGTTGTGTAACAGATATCGTAAAAGAATATGACCTGGAAAAAGATTTTCAAAGCAGTTATATTGTGACAGACAATGGTGCTAATATTAAGGCAGCATTTAAAAATTACAAACGCGTTTCTTGTGCATGCCACAACTTAAATTTGGTAATGACAGACCTTTTCGATAAGGGAAATGTTTTAGAGTTGGATGCTTTGTTGGATGCTTCCAAGTCCTTAGTTGGGCACTTTAAGCATTCTGAGCTAAATAGCAAATTACCTAAATCTTTAAAACAACATGTCCGTACACGATGGAATTCTATTTATCTGATGCTTGACAGCATTCTTCAATCCTTTTCAGAAGTACAGTCAATTCTGCTATCAAGGAATGATATTAAAAGAATATCAAATATAGATTTTAATTTTTTAAAGGATATTGTGACATTTTTAGAGCTGTTCAAAGAATGTTCAGAGAGCTGGAGTGCCGAGAAAGAGCCTACAATGCATGAGTATGCATTGTGGTATAAAAAATTATTCAATCATTGTACAGAATATGTGTTTGATTCTGAAACAATTAAAAGTATTAAAAGCATATGTAAAACATCTTTGCATAGCCGCTGTGCACCAAATAACTTCCATTATGTAGCACTATTCTTAAATCCTCCTTTCAAAGACTTAAAATTTTTGACTATTGACGAACGAACAGATGTGCACATGACAATTAAAGCCATGATAGAAGCAACTAAAGAAAAACATATTGAAGTTGTATACAAGAAAACATGTAACTCTTCCAATTCACCGGACAGATTTTCCGAATTTTTAGAAGTGGAACATAAGGACAATATTGATGAAGAAATTAACTCCTACATAAATTTATTTCAATTGAGGAGAAGTTCAAATATTCTGTTATTTTGGCAACAGGCCAATCAATTGCCATTGCTGCAAATGCTTGCTAGGCAAGTTCTCAATGTGCCAACCTCTTCTGCAACCAGTGAGAGGGTCTTCTCTACTTCCAGTAGAATTCTGGAAGAAAGAAGAACACGCCTCATTGGAGAAAACTTTGAAAAAATTTTATTTCTAAATAAAAATGTTAATATATTGTAAAAGCTGAAATGTTGAAAATAATTTCGGGAAATGTCGGGTCCCGCGGGAAAAATGAAAATTTTGTCGGGACAATCGGGCGGGAAAATCAAAAATTATTTCGGGACGGGATGGGACGGGAACGAATTTCTTTCCCGATCCCATCTCTAATAGAGAGTATACAGAGTGAGTGTAGAGAGTATAGCGAGTATAAAGAGTATAGACAGTAAAGAGAGTATAGAGAGTATACAGAGTATAGAGAGTATAGAGAGTATAGAGAGTATAGAGAGTATAGAGAGTATAGAGAGTATAGAGAGTATACAGAGTATACAGAGTATAGAGAGTATACAGAGTATAGAGAGCATAGAGAGTATAGAGAGTATAGAGAGTATAGAGAGTATAGAGAGTATAGCGAGTATAAAGAGTATAGAGAGTATAGAGAGTAGACTAGATACTAGATATTAGATACTAGATACTAGATACTAGACACTAGAGACTAGATATATATACATGATAAAGACTACACTTTAAGTCTGTAAGCAGCATAAAGTATACTGTACAGTATATACACAGTGCAAATGACAGCTCATAAGACTGAAGCTACCAAAAAGTAAGCAAAGCCAGCAAAGTTAACAGTTTGAGCGAAAAAAGAAGAGTTTTGATGAGCATTGGATTTTTGTGTAGCATACCTTTGGGAGCCGCAAAATGCGCGTTTCATATGGTAAAGATTTCATATTTAATAACAGACAGGCACACACACACACTCTCACACATACGCACACACACAAGCGTATGTAGAAATCCATTTGAAATCCTGTCTAATGTAAAGCGAGCCGCAGCTTCAGCTTCAGCTTCACTCATGCGGATTTTTTTGTTGGCCCCGAGGCTCCCGAGTTAAGCCGTCGGGCAGATGATTGCGGTGGCTGTCTGCCACGCCCCCTTCGTTGCTGCCCTCTTTGAACGCACGTAGAGTGCCTGCCAAAATGAATGACATTTATTGAAATTTAACAACAACAGAAGGGAAAAAATGGCATAAAGAAAGGACGAGCCAGGATTCGAATAAATTGTAACGTTTAGTGATGGGTAGCTGGACACACACACACACACACACACACACACACACTCGTTCATATGACACCTGTCCAAATGACGAGTCAATCAAATATGTCTAAAGCTTTGACAACGTATGCTTAACTCTTTCTCTCTCTCTCCCTCTCTCTCTCTCTCTGTTCATAGGCCGAGGATGGACTACGCACTAAACAATGGTACACGCAGCTTCAGTATCACGCCCAGGGCATGGGGGCGTGGCGCAAGAGACGCAATGCATTGGCCAACATAATGATCAATGGAATGCTGACACGCACTTAGAGCCAGAAGCAACAACAACGACAATTGGGAAAATTTGGAAAATTGGCATTTAATTTGCATTGATGCGTTGTTATTAACCAGCAATTGAATAATTATAGTTTAAGTGATATAAACATATATATATATACATATACAAATTTATATACAATTTAACCATAGTGTTTACAACAAATACACCTACACACAGAGGAAAATAATATACCTATATATATATATATAAATATATAACACTATATAACGACACAATAAACAAATATATATTATTATTAATTCGGCGTTTAATTGCATTTTAATTGAGTTATTCAATCAAACTTCAGCTGAATCTTATTGAGCGAATCGCTGTTTCGCCTTTGTTGATTTCATTTTCCCAGAATCGCCGCAAAATTACGCAAAGTTTTGCCAACTTGAAGCCACAAACTGAACTACAAAAACACTTAGCACATCATTGCGAATATTTGCACAAACACATATACACACATATAGATGTATATATGTATAGATGTATGCATATATCAGTTGATTAAAACATTTTAAATCTCATCCACAAACAACAACAACTATAACATTTAACAAACGGACGGAGACCCAAGTGGTTTCGACTTTGGGGTTTTACGGCTCTCCGGACTGGGCTTACGCTTTCCACAGACACTTTCCACAGACGCTTTTCCACTGGGGGTTTATTGCTTGTTTAATTACACAAATAACTGAGCAGATTATTATGGTTAAACACGAAACAGTAATTGTCATGGCCAGTCACAGCAATTGCTTCGACAACTCTGCAAATCAAAGCAAACACAATTTGTCTCTCCACAAGCCATCGAATATTAAATACCCTATAAAGCACAGTTTAGGGATAAGCAGCTGAAGCAGATTTTTTCTTGTTCATAAAAGTATAGGAAAGAAATTAAATACCCTAGAAACTGAGCTATAGGCATGCGCAGCTTAATTTTAAAAATGTGGAAACAGATCAAATACCCTAGAAAGTACATTTTTGGCATAGACAGCTGAAGCAGACTTATTTCTTTGATAAATAAGAATAGAATAGATTCTTTTATTTTATAAAAAAAATTGGAAATTGATTAAATACCCTAGAAAGTAAGCTTTGGGGACAAGCCACTCAAGTCGATTTGCTTTCTTTAATAAAAATATGGAAAAAGATTAAGGCAGATTTTTTTCTTTTATAGATAAGAGGAATAAGATGAAATACTCTATAAAGTACATTTTACAAATAAGAAACTCGAACAGATTCTTTTCTTTGGTAAGTAACAGCAAATAGTTGTTCGTAAGTCGTATATGAAATGTATTTGAAAATAAATAAATTGAAGTTGATCAAAAAATTTTAAACTATTCATATAAGAGCTTTATGATAAAGTAGAACCAATATAAGCCTGTTATATACAAAATTAAATGTATAACTTTATAAACAAATATCTCAGTTAAAGTAGATCAACCTCTATCTGTATATAAGGCAATACACCTCTTTATAACAGAATTAAGTTAGAATAGCTTGAGAAACAAAAATTGTTGTTTAAGCAAAATTAAATTTTTTCTACATAAAAATTCCAATATGAAATAGTTATTAAAATGCATTCAATCACATTGATAAGCGGGCTACAGAAAATAGAAAAAACTATGACAATTACCTTTGACAAAGTTATATTTAGAAGGGATATAGATAGACGATTTTATATGTATATATATATATATATATGAAATAAATAAATAAAGTCTTCAAGAATCAAGCCTTTAATGCCCTGGCAGCAATACAAAACTCTATTTCTATTCAACTGAAGAAATATTTCAGATGTAATACAAATATCATATTAAAGTCAACATATCCTCAGTTAAGGTATAGCACGCATTGTCCTGCAGGACCTGCTTCAAATATGCAAAACCTTCAGCTGATTGCAGTTTGACTACTTTATCACTTACTGTAATTGAAATCTAATGAAGAGCTCAGATGTAAAATATTTGTGGAGATTAACTAAATATACACATTTATATAGTATATGATATTTGATTTAATGATTTAATTTTTATGTGGCTTAGGACAACAGACAATTTGTGGCTGATGTTGATGTATTTGTTAGTCTTTGGCTCTGTGAGAATTTGGAATGACGCCTGCGGCGCGTCGAAAGCCTTTGATGGCTTTCGTTATAAATGTTACTAATACGCCACGTAAACAACTCCCAAATCCTTTAAAGCAGCCCCAAGAAGGCCGCATGCGGCAAAATTGAAAAGCAAAGCCGAAGTCGGAAGCGATAAAAGTGGAGGGGAGAGAGATGGGGCCAAGGCGAATGTTGGCCAAAGGGAAAACTGCATGCTGAGCGCAATTATGCTGGACAAACATTTACCAGAACAACCAAAAGAGACGAGAGACAGAGAGAGAGAGAGAAAGAGAGAGAGAGAGTGAGATGGGAAGAAAGTTTTTGCCTACCTCAACGTTTGCCACTCCACATTAGCCAAGGCGCCTGCCCATAGCCGGGATGTGGCACTTAGCATGCACCTTGGCACACGCATCAACACACACACACACACACACACACAGACACACGCTCTGAAGCTCTCTAGCTTTAGTGTACTCCAGTGCCTGGTTGGTCAAACACAGACTTCAGTTCCAGTTGAGCAACAGAACACAGACGCCGTCTCGCTGTCTCTCAGTCGCTCCGTCTCCATCTCTAACCCATTCCCAATCACAGCCTCTTTTCGACTGGGTCGTGGAACGTGTTATAACAATAGGGTGTCATGGTGGCAATATGCCCCACATCCTTCGCTCACACACACACACACACACACACTGTCTGCTTTGGTAGTCGGGCGACTAACACTAACGAGCAGTAAAACAAGTTTAAGATTTGCCGGCGCACAAATAAAAACACAACCAGAGCCGGGCCCCTCTCCCTCCTCTCTCTCTCTTTCTCTCTCTGTCTCTCTGTGTGTCTCTCTCTGCCCGCGCTGCGACGCCGCTGGCGGATGCTGAGCGGAAGTTGGGCTTTAGCGTGCAATAACATAACCAAGGCACGTAGCACAAACACGGTACATTATATTGTATAAGCAGACTTCATTACGGTATTTAAACAGAATATCCACAAATTCTGACATGTCGAATGCGTCGAGCCAAAGCTCGAACAATGGGCCCAAAAAGAAAAGAGGCTAAAGATCAATCGAAATAAAGCTAAATCAATCATTTAGTTAAATTATGAGAGATTGCATATATATGAGACTATATGCTTCTAGATTAAATAACTAAAAATAAATTAAATTATACCAATTGGGTATATAGATATATATTTGTGATGAATATTTACAATTATACATATAAATATTTATATATTTCTCATAAATTATATCAATTGTCTAAATAGATATATATTTCTGATAAATTATACTATTTTTATAGATAGATATGTATTACTAATAATTATATCAATATTTACAGTTATACATAAAAATATTTATATATTTCTGATATATTATACCAATTGTCTATATTAATATATATTTCGGATAAATATTACTACTTGAATATATAGATATATATTACTGATAAATTATATCAATTGTACATATATATACATATATATTTCTGATGAATACTTACAGATAAATATTTATATATTACTAATAAACTATACCAATTGTGTATATAGATATATATTTCTGATAAATTATACCAATTGTATGTATATATACAAAGACTTTATCAGAAAATATGTATATATATGAATGCCTGGAATAGTTTGATCTTTCATAGTAATCGAGCTATTTAGGTCATATCTCAAGTCTCTGGCTAGTTTTTAGCATTTTCTGATATCTTAGATAAAATTAATAATAGCTTTTAGAAGCCTGATTTTATATATTTTCTATATTATTGATGAAATGAATTTCCATTTTCAATATTTCTTTACCAAGTCAAGACTTTCATTTGACTAAGCTAACACTCTGTGTGAAATCTTGCTTGAGGGCTCCTCAATTTCTGGCAAGAGAACATATTTTATGGTGTCCCAAAATCAATACAGCTCACTCCAGTTCATTAACGGCATATGCAAAAGGATATCCATGTCGAAAATGTCTGACAAATTGGTTTCTAATTTCAAAGTATTTTATATGCAGCTTAAATCCTTCTTCTTTTTATTTTGGGGCACAAACTTTCGCAGCAGCCCATTGTGCCAACGGGGCGTGCCAAAACACACACTAGCTTACACACACACACGCACACACACACACTCGCACATACCCACATCAAAAGTCAAATTGTGAGCAGTGAGGCGAGTCGAACTACTATATAGAGACAGAGAAAGAGACAGAGACAGAGAGAGACGGAGACAGAGCCCGTGTCTCCACTGACTGAAGCAGTTCTTGTAAAAATGCATCACGTAACCCGAAGGTTGGCCACGGCGCCTGGCAATATGATTAGACCCGCAGTCTGTGGACGGGCCAAAACTTTTGTCAGCAGACCGAAATACCACCCACAAGCAGGGGCGGGGCTGGGCAGTTGGTGACAAGAAATCAGCGCCATATGCAGCCGCAGACCAAAACTAAAACTGGGCAATAAAAATTTGTCGCCAAGCCAATAAATGTGGTCCAAAAAAAAAGCAGAGAAACAGCGGGAAAAAAGAGGAGACACGAGAGCGTTGAGCATCCCGAGTTGAGAGTTGAGCGAAGCGAAAAACATTTTCATTGCTGCCACACAATAAAAAAAGAGAGAAAGATGAAAAGGAAAACTAAAACTTGCCACACAAAAAGGTGGCTTCGGCTCAGGTAGCCGGCCAAACAGATTCTGAGCAATAAAAAATTTGAAATTAAAACTTCCACTTGTGTAGGTTCTCTGGCGCAGTTTTCGCGCGAAATAGGTCGTTCGAATTATGAAAGCCACAAATGCTGCCCGCTCCAAATGGCCCCAACAAAGGAGGAGCCAGTGCCCAGTTAGCTTAGCCACATGGAAAGAGAGCTCTCCCGCTCGAGCTGTGCCTGGGATTCGATTAAGGTGAACGAGTGAGTCTGTGCAAAGCAGAAGTTGTCATGCACTTTTGTTTCAAATATATATCTATAAGACTGAACGACTAACAGAGTGATTGGCAGACAGATGATTGAAGCTTAACTTCTCTATCTAAACTTTCCTTCAATCAAATATGATTCTATATTAGAAGAAGACTCGAAACTAATATATATAAAAACATATATAGAAGAGATTTGGGTTGACAGACTGACTGATGGAGTGATTGACTGACTAATTGAAGGATTGAATAACAACTTCTTCATCTACATAGTTCCTAGCTCTATCTGAACTTACCTTTAATCAGAAATGATTCTTTATACAAATAGTTCCCCTTATCAATCAGGCATATAAGAGACTTTGATTGAATGGCTGACTGATATAGTAATTGAGTGACTGATTGACTGACTCAAAAAAGATTCTGCAAAAGAATGCAATACCCCGAATTGATATGTAGATATAAAGGAGCATTGGGAGATTGATAAATGACTGATTGACGGTTTCTTCATCAACACAAGTCAATCTGAACTTTGCTTCAATCCAAAATGATTCTGTGAAACAATGTATTACGTATGATTGAGACACTGATATACATATATGATTGAACAGAATGATTGACTGACTAATATATTGAGAGACTGATGAAAAATTATTCTCTATTAAAAGAAAACTCCTGATTAATGCATAGATATATAAGATTGATTGGATGACTGAGTTATTGAGAGACTGGTGACTGATGATTGACTGATGGACAGACGACATTTTCATCAGCATAGCTTCCGTATAAGCTTAAGATTCCGTATAGGATCGTTTTACCCATGATTGATATACAGCTATATAGAGATGTAAATTCTGGCTCAATGCCCAGCTCTAGTTATAGCTTCCCTTATTCAATCGAAATCGATAGTCTATATAAAAATCGAATACTTATCATTTACGAAGCGGAAAATACATGGAAATAGATTTTAAGCTTAATGAAAATGCTTTTTCCCCGGTCTGCTCGTGCCTCGTGCCCGCTATTTCAATGTAAAATTTGTCATGCACTCAACTTGAATAATAACAATAAAAGAAATAAAAAGTCTTACCAATTTATTTATTCCTTTTTTATGCGTTCCTCTCAGCGCTGATTCTTTGTGTCCACTTTTTCTAGGTCCCATTGCCGTCTGAGTGCTCAATAAGGTCAATGGGCAGACTTTACATTTTTTTCTCATTTTCATTTGAGTTTCCATTTCCATTTGCATTTGTATTTTCATTTTCATTTTCATTTTCATTCTCATTTTCATATTCATCATTTGCATTTTTTCATTTCGCTGTAGTGAAAATCAAACAAATTGCAACCAAATTTTAATTGTTTTTGCTGTCAACTGAGCCGCTCTCTGTGTGCGTGTGTGTGCCTGTGTGTGTGTGTGTGTGTCTAATCAGTATTGCTGCGCACACACATCCAGCATATTTCACACATCGTAGCGGTAGTCGACAGAGCCGCTCATAAGAATAATGTGCGACACGTTCGAGCATAAACCGAATTAAGTATACGCCACGTTTGCCAGCTAGTCAGCCAGCGAGCAGCCAACAGACAAGCTGAAGCTAAAGCTGAAGCTGGCACAGGCACAGGGACAGGGAATACTGAATGGACGCGTGGCCACAAAAACCAACTGCACACACACACACACACACGCACGCTCACTCGCTTACAAATATTCACAGGGACAAGCAAACACTCGCATTTTTATGCGTTGTAGCAGCTCCAAAGTGGCAGCCAAACACACACACTAACACTAACACACACACACACACACAGTACGCTCCGTTGGCAGCATGTGCTAAATATATATGCATACAAAAATACATTCATATGTGTGGGTGTTTATATATATGTATATCTATACACTTAGAGAAAATATGTTTTATGCAAAAAAATATTTTTCTATTGTTTTTTTTTTGTTCTGCTCTAACTATAAATAAGTTAAGAATTTGCTGGCCTAGACAAAAGCTTAAACAGTCTAAGCCTAGATTCAGCTTTGTATATAATAAAGGTTTGTCGTATTGTTTATAGCTAGTTCAATTGAATGAGTCATTCAAATGAACTTGTTCACTAATCAGAAACAATTTTGAAAATTATGAAACATAACATTTTATTCAATCATTCATAAGGATTCGTATAGCTCAATCATCCATCTTTGCTACGAACAGTTTTAGTTCAATTTTTCATGACGAAATGTTCTTTTCAACTTTTTAGCTGTAGATGTACAAGAAAAGTTCTATTGAGCTAGTTCAGTTCTTAAGTTCATAAAATGAACCAGTTCATAAAGTGAACTAGTTCATAAAGTGAACTAGTTCATAAAGTAAACTAGTTCATAAAGTGAACCAGTCCATAAAGTGAACTAGTTCATAAAGTGAACCAGTTCATAAAGTGAACTAGTTCATAAAGTGAAACAGTTCAAAAAGTGAACTAGTTCATAAAGTGAACCAGTTCATAAAGTGAACCAGTTCATAAAGTGAACTAGTTCATAAAGTGAACTAGTTCATAAAGTGAACGATGTAGTTCATGACTCGAAAATGTTCAGTAGAACTAGAATTCTCAACTTAACTACAATTATTTCATAACCGTTCTCAATGCTCGATCTCAAGATCCTCCTTTCTCTGAGTGTACGTGAGTTTGGCAGCAAACAAAAAAAGTTGAACTGCGAACGGCGTGGAAAAGGCCAACGTCGAGGCGATGTCTAAGTGAATTTGCCTTAGTCAAATTTTGTGCCTGCCCTGGTCTGGCCTGGCCTGGCTTGGCTTGGCTTGGCTTGGCTTGGCTTGGCTTGGCATTGCCTTAGGTCAGGCATTGGGCATTGGGCAGCGGTAAAGGACTGCCAGCAACTGCTCCTTTGGGTGCATTGTGGCGGCTGCTGCTGCTGCTGCTGCGTGAGAGCTGCATGAAATTTGCATTAATTTACGCGCTGCTGCTGCACAATAAAAACCAAATTATTTCAAATTTTCAAATAAATCACAAATTTGGACCAAAATTCAACGCCAACAATAGCAACAACAACAACGCTGCCAACAGCTACGCCGACGTCAACGCCGACGTCTAGCATCGTGACCATAGCCGAGTTCACTGTGTCAATGCCTTCGGCAGTTGAGCGCAGCCGAACGCAGCCGAGCGCCAACGGCAGAGCGAAGTTGCTGACTAAAGCGCGCGCTTGAGCACTACGAAAACGCTCAAGAGCAAATTGAGTGGAAAATGTTGAGTGCAACTCAAGCGACAGGTGGCAGCACTGCACAGTAGCGCCATTGTGCCAAGCAGCGACATGCCACATAAACTTGGGTTTGCGACACGGCTAAGCCAAGGCCCAGCTTTTCACCACGTATTTATTTACGTTTGTGAACTTTGATAAATGCCGTTATAAGATGTTTGCATAGCCAAAGGATTTTCAACTTCAAGGAATTTACATACATTAGCCCTAATGAGGGGGAGAGGCAAAGGCGGCTGGCTGGGGGTTTGTTTTGTTAGCCGGCTCAGAGGGCAAAGCAGGCAATTCAAATCCTTTTACTTCCGCTTTAAGCAAAACAACGATAAGGCGCACGCTGAGACAGATGCGTCTGATAGCAAAGATTCACACTCAACCCCTAACACAGCCACGCCCCCGACCCTCAACCCTAAATGCGTAAGAAAAAAATATGATTACATATCGTATATTGTGTACGGTATATTATGCATGGAGCTTCGGCTGTTGCAGGAAAAGGGTTGACAGTTTACTGTTACCCCCTGCTACCCCCTCCCCTGCCCATCCTTCCCTTAGCGAACACAAAGCAGAGACACTTTTAAGGCAATCAGCGCCCCAGGCTCAAACAAGGCAGCGCATAAACAACAGCAACAACAGTGAGTAATAGTGTGGAAAGTCTTAAATAGACGACTAGCAGATACTCTGTATATAAGAGAGAGAGAGAGAGAGAGAGAGGACCTTCCTCGTAATGAATATTTAAATGTTGATTAATAGCTTCTTCTTAAAGTGAGATGATAATAAAGAATGAGGGAAAAGAAAAAAAAGGATTAACGAAAACAGTTGCTGAGAAAATAGATGGAAGTAAAAAAAAAGAAGAGAAATGAATATAGGAGATGAAAATATGACAAAAAAAATAAAGGAAGATCAACAAATAGAGGAGATGAAATGTGAATAGAATAAAAGTAAAGAGATGAGAGTCTGGAAATTTATCATATGGGTTAAGCCAAAAGCTAGCTAGCTAAGACAAGAACCTAGTTTCTCAACTCTCTATACATGAAGAATCAGAAAGTGAGAGAGTGACAGAGAAAGAGAGAGACTAGAACTAACACAACATATTTCCTGTAATCAATAAGTTCTCCCATGACGTCTATCCGTTACATCTTGACACACTTAAGCAATACACCCGGTCTCACTCACTTACAGGGTATCACAGCAGCAACAACAACAACAACAACAATGTCAGCATTCAATTTTTAATATTTGCCTTGCAAATTTCGCATAAAATGCATTTGTTGTCTGCATGCTAGCCAGCCGCCGCCCCCCGCCACGCCCACACACGGACAAGGGACGGAAGCGTATAATGGGGGAGAGGACGGGGGAGAGTGCCAGCGATAGACGCCAGTCGGTAGGCAACAGGAAACTGGCAGCAGGTTGCCGGGGAGCGAGGAAGAGAGGAAGAGGCTGAGGCAGAGCGACAAAAAGTGGGGAAAGTGAATGGGAAAAATGGAAAATGGAAAATGAAGAGCGTGGGCAATGTCAACACATGGAAATTGCAAGGACAACGGCAAAAACTAGCAGGACCAGGTGAGCCAAGAAATAGTGATAGCGCAGGGAGGGGCTGAGATAGGGAGTGCGAGCCACAACGGAAGCTATAAATTGGTTAGGTAAAAAGCTTGTCCTAGACGTAGACACATAGGCAAAAAACCGAAACGCGAGACATGGCCGTAATTTGTGAGAGCGAGAGAAGGGAGGTAGGGTGAGAGGAAGGGGGTAAGTGGGGTATCAAACAGTGTGCAGTTCCTTTGAAGCACAGTCAGCTATCCATAAAGCTATTTGCCCATGCGGCTGAGAATTAATAGAGAGCGGACAGAGGGAGAGGGAGAGGGCAGAGGTAGAAAGTGCCAAGCGACAGGGACAACAATTATGGTTAAAAAATTTAAGAGACAGCAGGGAAATGGCTAATGGAAACTGGTTACAGTTTTGTCTGAAAGAATTGCCTATATCTATATATATCTCTTTGTGGGTATATGTGAGCAAGTTCTGAAACCATATTCTCGTGTGAATATAAATATAAAGGATGGATATGAAAAACATAGCTAAGCTAATAGATACAGCTAACTGCCTTATAGATATAGCCTTATGCATATAATATAACTATGATAGATTTGTTAAATAGTTCGATACTTACTCAGGCTTAAGTTGTGGGGTTATGATGTATGATGCTTATTATGATGAAGTGATGAAGTGATAGGTAAAATGGTTTTCCGAGGGATCCCATGAGAACTATATGAGATGGTTGTCCGATGTTGGGAGCAGAAAACTTCATATAACTTTTAAGGCAAGCAATTTCATCACACTTTTAATCAATAGAAGATATGACAGATATATGTCAAATTTTATAACGTAACCTTGACAACTGAGACTCGACAGACGGACGGACAGACAAAGAGAGAGAGACTGTCAGGCAGACAGGACAAATAGCTATTCAATCATAAAAGACAGATAGACAGAATTATATATCAACTGGAATTGGAATGTAAGCTAGGGTAGTCCACTTCTATGCATACCCTGTACACACACTCATAACAAGCTATATTCCTTTTATAAGATTTCCTATAGTTTCCGTTTCATGCTGTTCTAATCGACGTGAACCTTCTTGATGGCCACACTGGTTATCTCGGCCTCCTTGAGCTGCTCGTCCGTAGTGGAGTTATAGATATGCTTCAAGTACAAATTGAAATAGTCGGTATAGTTCATCGGTGTGGAAATGCGATGGGTGCGCACCGGAAGACGCGGCGACAGGGACAACATGCTCGCCCACTGGCCGTCGCAGAGATCGTCGTAGCGCAGCAGGCCCACCTCGTGGCCGCCCAGGTCGCCCGGTCCCCGGCACATGGGCTGCTGTCCATCCCAGAGCTTCACCACGAACTCGCGTATCCAGCGGGCCAAGTACAGGGCGCGACAGTCGCAGTGCCAGGGGTTCTTGTCCAGCTTCACTGCCACCAGCTTATCCAGTCCGTGCAGTGCCCCATGCGGCAGATACATCAGCTTGTTCGAGTCGATGCGACTAAGGAGAAAGAAAGAGAGAGGCGAATAACGATTGAACTTGGATTGAACCTAATTGAAGGGCAGTCAACTCACAGTTTCTCCAGTTGGGTGAGCGGCTCGAATGCCCGGGCATCAAAGTGCTTCAATATATTGTTGTTCAGCATCAGAATCTGAAGGCTGCTCAGGCCTTTAAAGTCGTTGGCCTCCAGCGTGGTCAGGTTGTTCGAGAAGAGCGTCAGCCGAGTGAGTGCGCTCACATGCAGAAACAGATCCGAGGGTATGCTGCACATGGAGTTCTGTCCGAGCAGCAGCTCATTCAAATTCTTAAGTCCCGCAAAGGCATTGCCCTCAATCTGTTGAGAAAAGACAGCTTTAGCTTTCCTGCTTAAGATGCATCTGAAATTTAAACTCACATGACTGATGCGGTTCATGGTCAAGTCGAGTGTGACCAGATTGATCAGATTATTGAATAGGGTGCCCGATATTGAAGTGATGCGATTGTTGTGCAGCATCAAGGTGCGCAGACTCTTTAGTCCTTCGAAGAAGTCGTCCTCAATCTTGGCTGAAAAGATGAAAGTGAGAGATAAGTGAGATAAGTACATATACTCGATATGGGAAAAGAGAACAACTTTCTATCACATGATGCCTGGATTATGCTTCGATCTTCAATCAATCAATCAATCAATCCATCAATAAATCAGCCCTAAATCCGCTTCAATGATTTGATTCACTTAAGAATTTCAATTTCGGCTGCTTCACTTAGACTTTACATTGCTCATCAATCATTCAATCAGTCAATGAATCAGTTGAACAGCTTTCGATTCGAAACGCTGTTTTGATTCACTTATCAATTTCAATTCAAGTCAAAGTAAAGATTATTCTAAAGCTCAGACTTTATATACCTCATCAATCATTCAGTCCATCAATCAGTTGAATATATAAATGTATATTCAATATGTAAGCTCACCAATCTGATTCACTCCATAACTCAAAGCCTTAACCTTCATCTGATAGCGCATGCTCTAAAGGCATACACTATACAAGGCCCGTCAATCAGTCAGTCAATCAATCAGTCATATATATTTATATCTAACTATTCAATTTCTTCCCTCATCAATTTCGATTAAAACGAAACTTCCAAACCTTGACCTTCGTCTGTCGTCAATCAGTCCATCAATCAGTCATATATATTTATATCTAACTATTCAACTTCTTCCCTTATCAATTCCGATTAAAACGAAACTTCAAAGCCTTGACCTTCGTCTGTCGTCAATCAGTCCATCAATAATCAGTCAGTCAATCAATCAGACATATAAATTTCTTCACTTAACAATTTGATTCAATCCAAAATCCAAAGCCTTGAGCTTCGTCTGATAGCGCATGCTCTAAAGGCTTACACTACATAAGGCCCGTCAATCAGTCAGTCAGTCAGTCAATCAGTCATATATATTTATGTCTAACTATTCAATTTCTTCACTCATCTATTTCGATTAAAACGAAACTTCCAAACCTTGACCTTCGTCTGTCGTCAATCAGTCCATCAATCAGTCAGTCAATCAATCAGACACTCACCAATTTGATTCAATCCAAAATCCAAAGCCTTGAGCTTCGTCTGATAGCGCATGCTCTAAAGGCTTACAGTATATAAGGCCCGTCAATCAGTCAGTCAATCAATCAGTCATTTATATTTATGTCTAACTATTCAATTTCTTCACTCATCTATTTCGATTAAGACGAAACTTCAAGACGACCTTCGTCTGTCGTCAATCAGTCCATCAATCAGTCAGTCAATCAATCAGACACTCACCAATTTGATTCAATCCAAAATCCAAAACCTTGAGCTTCGTCTGATAGCGCACGCTCTAAAGGCTTACAGTATATAAGGCCCGTCAATCAGTCAGTCAATCAATCAGTCATATATATTTATGTCTAACTATTCAATTTCTTCACTCATCTATTTCGATTAAAACGAAACTTCAAGACGACCTTCGTCTGTCGTCAATCAGTCCATCAATCAGTCAGTCAATCAGTCAGACACTCACCAATTTGATTCAATCCAAAATCCAAAGCCTTGAGCTTCGTCTGATAGCGCATACTGCCCGAGACGAGCTGCTCGATCCTGTTGTGCGACATGTCGAGCTCCTCGAGCATCAGCTGATCCCGCAGCAGATTGGGAGGAAAGTTCTTGATGCGATTGTCGCATAGATTAATAACGGTCAGGCGTTGGGCGTGATAGAAGAGTGACTCGGGCAGCAAATTAATCTCGTTCTTGTTCAAGTCTAAGAGATTCAAATTGCGCAGCTTCCAGAAAGTGCGAGGATCAATATCCTCCAGCTGATTGTTCTGAATGCGACTGCAAAAAGAGAGAGAGAGAGAGATAGAGAGAGAGAGAGAGTTAAGGAAGATATATATAAAGAGAATTTACTTACAGCTGCAAGAGGCTATCCAGATCCTGGAAGAGATCGAATGGGAGAAAGTCGAGCACATTGTTGGATATGTCCAGCTGCTTGAGCAGGGTCAAGCCACGAAAGGTGTCCTTGTGGAGCGTGGAGAGGGCGTTGCGGGAGAGATCGATGGCGACCATGTTCATGGGTATCACCTGGCTGACGGGCACCGTCTTCAGATTGGTGTTCCAGCAGGTGAAGCTCTTGGTGTCCGGATTGCAGCGACAGACGCCGGAGGTGCAGTGGTTCCACTCCAGCTCGCTGCCACTGGCCAGATGCCAGATGGGCTGCTCCACGGATCGCAGTCGACTCTCGATCTGTCTCACGCGCTTATCGAACTCGGACAGATTGAAGATCGCGCTGACGTCGCCGCTGCCCGAGGAAGACTCCCTGCCTCGAACTGGCTCCGAACTGGCCATAAGAGTACTCAGCGTGCCACTGGGCAACGCTTTGATCAGCAGCAGCAGCTGCGAAATGATCCTCAGCGACTCGCAGGCATTCAGCGTGCAATTCGCACTGGAGCCAGCCGAGAGAATAGGCAGCAGATATCTCTGCCGGAACTCATCCAGGCTCTGCCCATCCTTCGAGTGAACCAGGGAGCCCGAACAGTGCAGCAGCAGCAGAGAAAGGCAAAGGCAAAGGCAAAGGCAAAGGCAAAGGCAGTTAAGTGCAGACGACGACATTGCAGCCCCTATGAAGTGCCTCGCGCGCTGTCGGCGCCTTTTTATAGACTTCCCCTCCGGCTGCTGCATAATTCGCGTAATTTGTGAAAATTTACATTTGCATTCGCCTCCAGCAATTACCTTAAGTAGTTCAGAAAACCACATGGGAGCCACGCTGAGCGCAGACCTGATCTGCTGTATTAGTAGAAGACTGGGGCTGAAGCCAGCTCCTATGCTAGGAAGCTGATCACTATAAGCTATAGGAACTTTTCCTTCTAATATTTCTATTACTATTATGCCTTATATTGATTAATATAATTGATCAACCATTAGCTTAACTTTTCAATAGTCCCAATTTTGGCTCCCAGAGTCATCTCTTCATTCAAACATAAGATAAATACTAATATATATATATATATATATATATATATCAGTTATATGAATCTTTTTTTATATATACATATATGAAAAAAAAACTCTTATATTTATAAACTTGAAATTAATTTTTGTATTAAAGGGTATTATAGTTTCGATCAGCACAATCAAACTGCTCAATTCAATTTACAAACGAATAGAAAAGCTTAATCGAAAAAATCGAAATAAATTGAAGTTGGGAAAACCAAAATCTTATATACTATATATAAAATACATGTAATACATATATGCTTTTTTTTCAATGAAATCTGGCTTTTTTGAAAGGCCAATTGCGGGAAAAAATATAGCTTTTTGAAAAGCCGATTTAGCTGTTTTGCATTTGACTTAAAATTTGAATTTGCATCATTTTTTATTAAATTGAATACAAAACGTAAAAATTTCTGTAAAACTTTTTGTAACGATAAAAAAAAAAAAGTTGTCAAATTATCTGTATTATAGAAGTATTGAAGTCCTAGCAAGAAATTAAATTTCTTTTTGAAGACTTTTTCATTTTTTTTTTTCCTAATCAACAAAAGTTTGGCAGAAAAATTCAGAAATTCAATACATTTTTCTACAAATGAAACAAAACTTGCTTCGAAAAGTTTTTTTCCAGCTTTTTTCCAGCTTTTTCATCCGCAAACTTGGTTCTGTGTCTCTTTTTCTTGATCTAGCTTTTTTTGGCCAACAAAAGTTGGCAACACTGATTTGTATGTATGTATGTATATGCATAGTGAAATATGCTTCATAAAAATTATGCTGTTGGCTACGTCTGTATACATATATAATTATGATAAAAATCTTTATAGCTACAGTCGAATCCCGATAATTCGAAATGACAAGAGGATTCCATTTTTGACGAATTACACAGGAATTCGATTTATCGAACATGAATTTTATATCATTTTTTACGAATTATTGAGGCTTTCGATTTAGCGGGGGACGATTTAAAGGGATTTGACTGTATTTCAAAAGCCTTTTTACCGTAGACGTAAAAATCACAAACTTGCTACTCTTAGTAAACTATAACCAGTTGAGAATTCTAAGGTTACAGTTTATGCAAGGAATGCCAAAGTTAGTGAAGTCAGCAATACCAAGAAAGACAGATGGATAAGGCTATATCAACTGCAGTTACTGTTACTTATCAACAAATCTTTGCTGACAAAAACTATTTATATACAAATTTTGCAATCTTTTGTAAAACATAGTGTGCGCTTTCAAATTTTCAAAATTTTTACATTATTTATAACAGTGCGTTTATCAATTTCATAGACTGATACTTAGAAAAAGTGCTCCAAGATGGTTAAGTATTAGTAGCGCTCTCTATTAGCACATTACCCCAACTAAAAAGTGCACCTAGTATATCACCAACATTTTGTTCGTTCCCATTTTTATATCTCCCTTTATAAACTGTCACACGTATTAACTACGCCCACTATTATCCTTGAAGGCATAAAATTTATACAATAGATGTCGCTATTCGGCAGCGAATTTGGAGTAGCGCCACCTACCGACGAAATTTACTTTTCCACACACAGCGCCATCTAACGATTACAATTTAATTTAAAAACAAAAAGCGCTACCTGTCGTCAGTGCTCTTAACACACTAAACGCCACCTGGCGTCAGCACTGATTACCACATCTGTATTTCACAAAAATTCAAAGTGTTCGTTAATTAAAATTTCGCAAAGGCGCCATCCGAGCGCGACGATATTTTGTGTTGCTGGACGCGAAGGCCAACTGCATTGGCTGCACGCATAGGAGATTCGCAATGCGTTTGCACTTGGCTAACAGAGCTTTGGGAAAGGGCAGCGCACCCAGGTCATCCACATAGAGCATGTGCATCTGCTCCGGCTCCCCGGGCATCTTGACAGGCTTCGATTTATCCAACGGACTGCTGCCTTCGATGCAGTTCTTGAAGTCATCTAAACGGTCGTGAAAGTCTGGCACGAAGACACACGGATCCAGAGCGAGCATAACGAGGCCCAAATTGGGACTTGGACTTTGTTTCGCCTCCGTGGGGATGGGCGGGATGCGCGTTGCATAATTGGCACCAGACATAACGCCACAAAGGACATCAATCATGGCGGCCAGAGAATAACCTTTCTGCCCGCCGGCAGGATAGAGCCGCTTAGCACGCATCGCCAGGCTGGGAAAGACGGTGGGCTGCCCACCCTCATCCGCTGCCCAACTTGTCGGTATATACTCCTTCTGTAAGTACGCCCACTCCATAGCGCCTATGTCCTTTATACTGACAGCCATGTCCAGCATGAAATGCGATTGTGATCCGTCGGCGCCAAAGGCCAGGCAATTGGCTCCAATGCTGGACTCCTGGGCACCGGGAGCCACCATCATGGGCGGAGTGTTCGAGAGCACCAGCCCGATACATCCGCTGGCCATGGCTCGGAATGCATACCAGGAGGCCATGCCAATGTGATTGGATCTCTTGGCCACCACGAAACCAATGCCCGCCTTAGACGCCTTTTCCACGGCCAGATCCATGCAAAAGTTGCCCACAAACACGCCCATGGCGTCGTGGCCATCCACATGGGCCGTGACACACGTTTCGCTAATGATCTCCGGCTCGGCCTTAATATCCACATAGCCCTGTTGCAAGTCCCTCAGGCACACGTCCAGCCGATTGATGCCGCATCCACGGACACCTCGGTAGTCCGCAGCGAGCATAATATCGCTAATGCAGCGCAGCTTCTCAAACGGAACGCCCACCCGCCGCAGACAATCGTGGATGAAGCGACGCGCCTCGCTCTCTATGACCAGAGCTGAGTTCCTCGTGTCCATGGGAAAGTCTTGTGTCATGGCGGCAGGTTGCCCGTGGAATCGCCGCCATCGATGATGCCCGATGGTCGCCTCGTGCAACCGTTTTCCGAATTTGCTTAACATATTCACTTATATTTTTAGAATTTCTCGACAGGATTGCTCAACTGTTTGGGGTTGTTAGTTATGTGTTTATATATATTTAATATTTTTGATTAGGATGTCTGTCTAGGGAATATACGAGATATAGGTATACATAATATGGTATATGGTTAAAGATATTAGTTGAGAGCCGTGGAGGTGAGCACGGCCACGCCACGCTCATAGAAGCTGTGCGATTCCTGGCCAGCGGCCACAGCCAAGTCCACTGTGAAGAGCAACTCCGTGCGCGTCGAGTTCAAGTAAACGGGCAAAGTTAGTTTGCTTACCCGCGGCTCCGACGAGATTCTGTAAAGGCAAAGCGAATTAGTCAAGCTCAAAAAAGAGTAAAGGAACACTCACTTGATCCACTTGAGTATGGTCAAGGGCAGATCCATCATGATGGTGGAGGCTAGCAACAATTCGTTGTTCTTGCACTGGGCGCCTTGCAGCTTGAGTCCCGAGACTCCAAAGCTGCTGTCCTTCTGATCGGTCTTCAGGCCGGCATCTGTAATGGTCACGTCCAGAGCAAGCTCCTCGAGCGACCAGCTGTTGGCCTGGGCCACACACTGCCTGGTGGCCGTGATGTATGCCTCCGGATTGAGCAGACCTCCCAGCCAGACGGGGAAGCCCTGCAGCTCCTTGGCGCCAGCTTGCGAGACGAGCTGCGACACCTTCTGCAGCTGCTGCACGCGCATGCTAAAGTCCGTGATCCACTGGATGACCGTGCAGCCGGCGGGCACGGTGTAACGCTTCCAGCCCTTGGGTATGATGCCACGCACCAATTCGGACAACATGGAGCGATGGTGATTCGTTTGCTTCTTCTCGCCCTGGCAGATCAGCACGACATCCTGCAGATCGGAGATGACAGTCTGGAGCAGACGAGCACCACTAGTCACTTCGCGCTCGAAGTAGCGATAGAGCGGATCCTTGATGTTCTCCACGGTGCGCTTGAGCACTTGCAGATTCTTCGGCAGCAGCTCCAGCCAGGCGGTGGCCGAGTTGTGCAGCGTCTTCATCCAGGACGGACGGCCATCCTCGCTGCGTGCCACAGCCAAGGCAGATTGCTCCGACTGTTCCTCGACGCTGTAGGCCAGCTCATCGTCATCCTCGAGTTGCTGCATCTTGAGCAGTTTGCTCACCAAGTCCGTGCCTCGTGTGGTAAGCAGCACCTTCTCCGCATTGTTGGGCAGACCCAGCCAGGAAGGCGTCTGGCGATCCGTTAGATTCTCGATCCACTTGAGGAAGTGATCACGACGAGTGCCATCCGGCATGGTGATGTGTCGCAACCCACCCGAGGCGCCATCCACATTGGCAACCAGGGCAAAGTCCGCCTCGAAGCTGCGCGCCGTGAAGAGTTTCTTCAGGAAGGAGGTCAGCAGACGCTGATCGAAATCGTTGTCAATCTTGCCTCCATAGATGGACTGGGAGAGCAGCGTGACCAGTGCATCCCAGGGCACCTTCTCCGGCGGCAGATTGGTGCGTCCCATGGCCGTGGTGTCGATCCACGTATCCAGCGTATCGCAGGCCACACGCAGATCCGACTCATTGAACTCGTACTTCTTGGCCCAGCCGAGGGGTACGTAGCGCAATCTCTCCTGGACGATGGCATGGAACCAGGCCAGCAGAAAATAGAGCCGAGCACGCTCACTGGGTGTCTTCATCATGCGTGCCGCGGGAACCGTCGAGAAGGTACGCAACAGATTCGCTCGTATGCCTGGCGGTGGCTCAAAGACAAAGATGCGACCGGCACGCAGAAGATTCACGGGCACCTTAGGGCTGATCTCCATGGTGAGGAAGAGACGGAAGCCGGAGTGTGGCTGCAGCGAGTGCATCTTCTTCTCCAGCTGCACCAGCCACTGCGGCGCCAGATGCACGTTCTTAAGCAACACCCAGCGACCCGTCTTGCAGGCCATGTTGATGGCTCGCTCGGCCTGGTTGAAGCCCTCGGCGGATCCGATGGCAATGCTCGAGATCTGCTTATTCTGCTCGGCGGCCAAATCATCCACACGACCTGAGGCATCGAAACCGGGCACGGAGCACAGCAAAGCCGGCGTATTGCAGTTCAACTGCTTGTCCACGACGGCCGTAAAGTCCAGCTCCTGCTCGGCATTGGGCATAAAGTCCACGCCCAGCACCGTGTTGACCACATTGTGGGCGGCGGCAATGACGCGATCCGGGCGGAAGGCCTGAATGAGCAGCAGCTGATGCACGGAGCTGCAAATGGCGCTCAGTGCCTTCGATTCGTCCCACAACTGGGGCACACACTGCTCCGGGGAGCTCTGCTGCAGCCAAGCACCCAACTCCGGCATCGAGCGAACCTTTTCCACCAGCTTGCGGAAGATAGGCAGCCGGGAAGCCAGGCGATTAACGCCTTCAATTTGCTCTCCACTGAGCCCCTCGACATGCGTAGGATTAGCCAAGAGACCCTCACGGCTGCGCAGGAAGAAGTTGAACTCGGCGTCCAGATTAGATTCTCCGGTACCCTTCAGATGGATCTTGCACATGAGCAGCGCAAAGGTGAGGCGATCATTGTGCAACATGCCACGCGCCACCCGCTCGTAACAAACTTGGAACAAATCCCTGGTAACGATGCCCAGGCGCTCCGAGTGATCGCTACGACCCTCGAGCCGCGGATTGTTGTACAGCACCGTCGAGAATATGTCGAGGAACATCTTGAGTGAGTACTGGTAGAGGAAGTGGACCTGGTTCAAGCTGTCCATCGTGAAGTACATGTTGCTGCATGCCACGGAGAGTGGCAGATACTGCTGCGACACGGTCTCAATCTCGGCTATCACCTTGTCTGTCTCATCCACCTTCTGGTTGATGTCGTACGCCTCCTTCTTGAGCGTCTCCAACGTCGTGATAACCGAGTCGTCATCCAGAATCTTGCCCTTGGCATCGTTCAGCGCTTGCAACAGACTCTTCTCCAGCTGCCGCAAACGTAGACGGAACTCGCCTTGCAGCTTCAACAGATCGGAGCGCTTTTCATCAATGTCCGGACGTTCGGCCTTCAGCACTTGGTTCAAGCACTGCGACTGCAGCGAGCTGCGCGTGACTGTGAAGTTAACAAAGGTGACCCTCGAGCAGATGTCAGGCGGAAATTCGACAGTTGGATCACGCGTCGACAGGAAGATGACAAAGGAGGGCGACAAGTCGATGTCTTGATCGCCCAACGTGATGAGCACACGACCGCCAGTACGACGCAGCTCGCGATTGAGCACTGGATTCAATATGGGATCATAGTTCTCAACATCCTGGACTAGCAAAGGATTACCGAATCGCAGCGCCGACTCCAGATTCTTGCGGAACGAATCGTCCAGGAAGGAAGTCTTCGTTATTTTCTTGCCCGCATACTCATTCAACAGGAAGGTGGTGGCCTGTCCCGACGGATCAATGATCAACGGATAGCGGTTGAAGCGCTTCAGCATGATCGCATTCTCCGTGCAGAGATCATCGGAGGGCAAGGCATTCGCCTGCCAGCGCAAACGCTCATCAGGATTCGACAGATACTCTGTGCGTGCAATGTCCGCACGGTATTGAATGCTCGCCGACTGCAAATGCTGCGACCAGGTGGTAAACAGATTGAGGCGATAATGCTGATCAAAGTAACCGCCATACGCTATGAAAGCTGCCGAGAGCAGCACGTCGCCCACAATGGTGGACATTTGGGACTTGAATGTCTCGCTGGTGGACTCCCAGCGTTCGCGTTCGATGTTCAAGCTCTTGAGCAGCGCTATCGAGCGATCCACCTTGGCCTGCACATTTTCCAGATCCGTCTTGATGGCCTGCGCCTGCGAAATAAGCTGTGCGTATTCCTCTTTATAAGCAGCAATGCTGCGTTCCAACTGCTCCACCAGATCCTTGGTTTCCTGTGCGCTCTGCAAATTCACATCAGCCTGCTCTTCCAACGAGCGCAGCTCCTCACGCAGCGGCTCCACGCGCTTCAACATGTCTGCGTATTCAATCTAAAGGAGTTAAAGAATTAAGAAATGATTTGGTATATAGTCTAGACTCTAGATAATCCTTACCTGAGCTATGGCCCATTTAACCATAGGCCCGCAGGCCATACTGGCACGATTCACCTTCTCAAAGTTGTAGTCGGGATTGCTGAGGTACTTGGACTTCATCTTCTCCCGAACCTCATCGCTGGTGATAGTCGGAAGTAAATCATAAATCAAAGGTTATTAACTATAGTTAACTTTTGCTACTATTCGGGTTATTTTGGTATGAATTGAGCAAGCAAAGCATGTTGTTATTATCGATTATCGATCAACGCGAAAATTTAACCAAAACCATTTTGAAACAACAATGAATAAGTATTACAAGATTAGAGCCAATAGAACCAGTTAAGATTAAAGATTAGGAGCAACATAAATAATATTTACAGACAACGCAGCTCGCTTAATCATTCACAAAAACTACGGGAAAAACAAGTCTCAAAAAAGAATCAAATTTCTACACTCCAATAAACACAAAAACAAAAAAAAAAAACAATAGGAAAAATCAAATCAAATTCGAGAACAAAAAAGGAAAACAAAATGTATAATTTGTTTCATGCTTACGTTATGTTCTCGGTACCGAAGTTAGATACAATTGAATTAATGAAATTTTCACGCATTATCACTGCGCGTATCGATTTCCAATCGGTCGCATTCTCGCCCAGCAGCAGGCAAATCGACTCGAGTGCCAATTTAACCACCGACGGTGGATTCGCCATCGTTCGCACCTCAACAAGTTGCTGTTTGCGTATGGACTTCACAGCTGTTTGCGGTTCGAGTGGGTTGGTTTGGTTGGTTTTGGTGGTTGGGTTAACATGAAGGATCAGAATTATTATAAACGATATGCAGCACAACTAATTATACTCGTAAAAACTACCCTAGCGATTGTTATATAAACGTTATTCAGTTATGGGCTATTCCAGTACTTGCAACTTATTTTATATGAAAGTTGTATGTTCTTATTGCAATCATAACAAATGGTGGACCGATTTGGGTCTAGAGTACATGAATTCAAGAGAAACAGAAAAACTTTTCATGCCAAAACTTGATCAGTTCGTTTTATTGAGCTACATATAGTATAGTAGTAGATATAAGACTTTTAGCATAATCAACAATCTGAAACTTACAAATCTCAAGTTTCATCATAACATCTTTAATAGTAGTAAAGTTATTCATATAATATAATTTTCAACAGTTCCTTTAGCTCCTATATGATTGAGAATTCCAAAACTAACTTATGCCAAAGGCAACTTGAAAAAGGTAGAGATATGTTTATATATGTTGCTGGAATAGTGTACAACAATGTAACCTAACAAATACAGTGAAAGCTCTAGTCGCGGACAGCTCCCGCAGGCGGACGAATTATATAGTCCCAAAATTTTTAGCATGGTTTTCATACAAAATCCGTTCCCGTAGACGGACGCTAACTGGGCCGGACGCGGACACGATTTTTTTAAAGCATTTTTATACAAAACGTCTCTCGCAGGCGGACAAAAAACACTTTTTAATAGATCATAATTAAGTTTAATTTCAAAATTTAAAGTCAATTTGAAGATTTTTAAAAAGTAGTTAGCTCTTTACCCACAGAAGACAACAACATTGAAATTAATATTACTAGTCAAAGTGACATTAAACTATGCGATTCAGGTGAAGAGATTATTATTATTGACATCTCCCGCAGGCGGACAAAAATACTGGAACCGTGGCTGTTCGTCCACGGGAGCTTTCACTGTATTTCCTAAAAAAAAAGTATTTTCATTTTTCTATCTGTCTCTAATCTCGTTTATTTTCACAGAATAAGATTGACTCTACTTTTCAGACTAAAATCTTATATGCTTTAAGTGATCATATATTTGTGAACTAGATTTTTCAATAAGATGTTGACGTAACTCTCTCATTATGTTTTTTTGGTAAATGAAAAACCTCATACTAAATAAGTCACAACATCTGGAATATTGCCCAATTGACCTGCTTTTGGTAACCTAAATCACCTTGTTAAGAATTGAACCACACTTAACAGCTCCTGCTATAGTTTACACACGATATTTAAGGTTATATATAATATATATATATATCGTAAGTTAAGATATTTGCCAGTGCATTGCGTATGCAGAGTGTTTGTGTGTGTGTATGTGTATTTGTGTGTGTGTAGTAGTAGTAGATATACGATTATATATATATTGCAGTTGTTGTTTAGTTATGTTATAGAATAAATATATATATATATATATGAGGACATATGATGCCAATTAGTGTCACATTACGGCACAACAACCTGAGATGAGTTGACGTTAAGTGATAAATGTGATGTAGAATGATAGCTATATATATGTATGTATATATGTCAGATATCGTGTGGCATATTGAGATAGAGAGAGAGAGTTGCGTACGTGATCTTGTCTGTCTCCAAGTTAACAATCGACGATATGAAACTGTCTTTAACGAGTATGCCGCGGATGGCCTTCCAGTCTGTGGCACTCTCATTGAGCAGCTCGCAGACCGATTCCAGAGCCAGTTTCACAACAGCGGGCGGATTTGCCATCGAACGCACCTCGGCCAGGTGTTTCTTTTTAATCGAGCTAACGGCTAACGATTGTGCGAATAGTGTGTGGTGTGTGTGTGTGTAAATTTGTGTTGGTGTGTGGAAGTATCGATTTAAATATTATCATAAAAGGATTACAACTAGACTTAGTAGGCAATACGTAGTTAAAGTATAAATATATGGCCCCTCCCGCCCCTTGGCATCCGGAAGACTTACCTTGCTGTGCATCGATAACGGCGGGCTCCACCTGTGCCAGATCCGCCATGACATACTTGCGCTTCTCCTCAATCTTCACGGTTTGATCGGCCAGTCGAATTTGAATCTCCTGCGATTGAATCTTCTTCTTCTCCGCCTCCTGTTGATCCTGGAACATTTGCTTCAACTTTGCATTGGCTGCCTCGTTCTTCGCCTGGAGTTCCTGTTTCTTGACTGCCAGCGACTTCTGCATCTCCTCCACCTGCTCCACAGTCTCGGCAATCTTGTTGAGACCCACGTTCAAGTGGAGCTGCTGTTCCTCCAGATCGCTGCGCTTCTCATTGTAGAGCTTGACAAAGTGATGAATGAAGTCCAAATAGTGACGTGGAGTGACGGCCATAGTGCGTCCACCTCTCTTGGCCAGGCGAGCGTTGGCCTGGTGGAGAGTCTGATGCACATAGACACAGCTGTTGATCACGGCGTCGCGATGCGTGGGATTTGCCGGCACCAACGGACAAACCGAGGGGAAGAAGTCGGGTGGCGACCAATTGGGCCTCTCCAGATCGACACGCGTGGTAAACTCTTTGCCCACCTGGAACAAGGCCGAGTCCGACCAATCACCGAACCAATTGAGCACACAGCGATTGAACAAAGCCGGCGACGTAGCCGCACGATCCTTAAGTCCATCCGTCGAGGGATTCATGGTGAAGACGACGTGCAAATTACGCATCACCTGCTGGGTGAACCACTTGTAGAGCTCATCGCTGGAGTCGAGCATGAGACCTTCACGCTGAGCTCCTTCCTTGCACTGGGTCATCAGAGTGGTGTACTCGTCGCCCTCGAAGAGGCCGGGCACCTCGCCGTTGGCCAGCAGCGTGTTCATGCGCTCGAGGAAGCCCGAGTCCAGCACATTCGATTCGTCCAATATGAAGGCGATCTTCTCGTCCTTGCAGCCGGAGCGGCGCAGTACGCAGCGCAGATCCTCGTCAAAGTCCTCGCTCGTGTATTTGTTGTGCACCTTGATCTGGAATATGGACAGGCCATTCATCCACGCCACGAAGCGCGACAGCGTCGTCTTGCCCGCACCAGACACACCGATGAGCAGCAGATGACCTTGCGGCTGGCGGAAGATCCGATCAATGCGCAGCACATGGTCGAGTACCTCGTCGAAGAGCACGAGTGGCACGTCCAGCTCTTCCTCGTAGAAGACCTTGAGGCGAGCACGCACATAGTCGCGCAGCTCCTCACGGTTCACTGGCATATAATCCTTGGATAGCCAGTTGCTGTAGAGGATGGGCCTTTGCAGTGCCTCCTCCTGATTGATGCCCGGGAAGTGTTTGTGGCCAACTAAATCAATGTTTTCGTTGGTCCAGCGACGCTCGGAATCATCCACTAGACGATCCTGGAACAGACGCAGTGCCTCGTGCGCCCACAGACGCACCAGACCCTCCACGGGCAGCGAGTCCAAGGGGCGTATGGCCTCACAGATACCACGCACCCATCGGGTCATCTCACGCGGTGAGTACACATAATGCGGCTGCATGTCCTGCGTGAAGCGATCCTGCGAAGCCAAATAGAACTCCACCATGGCGTTGGTGAGTGGCTCGGCATAGCCACGCAACGCTGGCATCAGACGCAGCATGGCACGCGAGAACGTGCCGTAGATCTGCTTGAGCGACGTCTCTCCTGGATAGTCCACGTAAATGATGGGCACATGGCGCAGGAAGCGATGCGAGAGGGGCTTGCGACCCGGATCTGTGGGCGGATTACAGGCGCCCACGAACTGAATGCGCTCGAGGGAAACCCAAGCCTGATCACTGGCACGATAGAAGCCCTTATGCTCCACCAGCTGGCGCAGGAACGAGATGACACGCTGTGTGCCATACGAGTCCATGTCCGGCAAATTGATTTCATCGCAGAAGAGCACCAACCACTTGCCAATCTGCACGGGCGAGAGCACCACGCCGTTTGGCGTCTTCCGATACTCGCAATAGTGATCGAACGTCTTCAAGAGCAGCTCGGGCGTTGTGGCCGACGAGAAGTTGAGGCCAACCACTTCCATGTCGGGCAGAGCACGCAGCGCAGAGAAGAGCGTCATGGTCTTGCCAGAGCCAGGAGGACCGCAGAGCACTAAATAGATATAATTATATAAATAAATATTTATAGTAGAAGTCAAGTCGAGGACTTACCCAATGGCTTGTGCTCGGCTAGCCAAGTGTAGAGGAGCGACTCGTGACGCACCGTATCCAAGGTGGGCACCACAATATCGGGCGAGGCCACCTTGTGGGTCTCCACCTCAATCACAGGCACCTTGTTGCTCCATGGCACCCATTCGCCATTCATGCTCACCTCGTAGTCAATGATTGGTGCTCCGGCGGCACCGGGCAGCGGCACAGTTGTCACGCTGCGCACAAAGTCACCCAGATCGATGCGCACCTTGAGCTTGGCATCGCCAGCGAATGACCAGAGCACCGAATACACGAGTGCCTTGGGTATATAGTGCTCCAGCTGATCAGCAGAGCATGGGAAGTCCGGATGCTGTGCATTGAAATTGAGCACATTGCGTGCCGCCTGATTCAGCATGGAGAAGAGCGAGCTGAGTGCGCGCAAGCGTGTAAAGTCCATTATATGCTCCTGATCCATGGCATACTCCAGAGTGCGCACCACAATGCCATCTGCCGAGAAGAACGGCTGCAGCAGCAGCGCAATGTCGCGTTGCACTTGCAGCGAGGGCGACACCTCTTCCTCTTTGTCCTTGGCGGGTTTCATGATGCCCACAAAGTCCTCGTCGCCATCCTCCAGGGGGATGCTGCGCAAGCGCGACAAATAGTTCTCGAATATCATCTCCGTGGAGAGGACATCCTCCGAGAACCACACCATGCCACAACGGGACACAGTGGCGAGCGTGGCAAACTTCAGATCCTGCACCTCAAACATGACCCGGACATTGGGCGGAAGCGAAAGACGTTCGCCATTGGGCAACGTCAGCAGCTTGTTGTCATCGAGCACCGAGTTGAGATTCTCCACCCATTCGGGATCGACGTCGCCATCAAAGATAATCCATTGCCGCTTGTTAATCTCGCCACGCACATTGTCAATAATCTTACGGAGAATGTGGGTGAACAGACCGTCGGTCCATTCGCGCGTATTCGGGTCGAGGACACCATAGAGCGCCTCCTTGGAAATTGCTTTGGGATCGATTACGTGAGCAACACCCTCAACGCCCTCGAAACGTTCCAGAGCCTTGAGCAGCGTACGCCAGGCCGTGGACTTGCCAGAGCCCGAGGGACCAACCATCATGAGACCATGATTGAGATTGGAGATTTGATAGAGTTGCAGCACCTGAATGGGAACAGAATATTGGATTAACAACATGTAACAATGATACGAAATTTAATAGGAAAAACTAGTTACTTTGTCGACCCAAGTGGAGCCGAGTCCCTTTTTAGTGGTGGTTAGTAGGCGTGTATTAGGCGAATCGAATGTTATGACATGTTCAAGAAGATGTCTAGTGGCTAGACCACACTTACCTTTTCCATCCAGGCGGCACCCTGCTCGTCCCCTTCGCCGCATACCAGATAGTCCTCCTGGCACACCTTGCGTATCTCCTCCTTGAGGCCCTTCATCTCGGCCCGTGTGTAGCCGACATTGGGGAAGACATCGCTCAGCAGCGAGAAGAGCAGAGGAATATCCTCAGCCACCAGCTTGGGCACCATTGTCTCGCACACTGACTGTATGAGGATCTCCTGTTCGGGCAGATTCTCTGCCACCGAGGCCTCATCGATGTTCTCCTCGCCACGCTGACGCATTTGCTCCTTGATCTTCATGATGCGATCACGCTTCACGTTGCCTGCAGATATGAGCACGGACTTTAGGGCACGCAGACCAAAGTCGTAATGGCTCTGATTGGACAGCTGCTCGTCGCAGAGCTTGAAGAAGGGCACAATCTTGCAGGCCAGCTTCTCGGCGGAGCGGAAGCCCTGCGAGAAGAGCATCACCTCAGCAATAAGCTGACGATCAGGCGTTGTCATGGCCAGCGAGCGGAAGAGCTTCTTCAAATTATCAGGCAGATTGGAACGGCCAGCGTAGCCCGGATTCATCGTTATGAAGATGGCCATATCTGGAGAGACGCGCACCTGTTTGCCCACCAGCTCGACCGTGATGCTCTCCTTGTTGCTGTCCATCTCGTATTTGAGTGCCTCCTGAATCGTTTGGATCTGCTGCGAGCAGGCGGACAGCATGCGCTCCTCCAATCGATTGAACTCGTCGAAACAGCCCCAGGCACCAACCTGGCACAGGCCGACAAAGATGCGGCCCATGGCCTGGAAATCGAACGTTTCGTCGCAATTGAAGACGAGCACAAAGCGGCCAAGTTGATTGCCCAGCGCCTTGACGGACTCCGTTTTGCCTGTGCCCGCTGGACCGAAAGGTGAACCACCGAGTCGCGATTCCAGCGCCTGCGTCATGGTCAGATAGCAACGATCCGTTAGTGGCGTTTGGACCAAACGATCCTGCACGCCCAAATACTCAAAGCCATAGAAGAAGCGAGCGTTGGCCATGTGAATGGTCAGCTGTTGGAGTACTTCGGTCTGCCGAGGATCAAAGTAGAAACGCATCTCGCAGAGCCACTGGAAAGATTTGGGTGAAGTGACACCGTTGGTTATCAGGCGTCGAGTCACCGTACGCTTGTGCACAAATTCATTGATGAGATGCTCCAGCTTGCGACGACGTAGCGCCGGTTGCTCCTGCAGCACAGAATCGGCCAGGACATTCAATGTGTTCTCCACATTGCCAAGGACCCGTTGCATGGGCTTGGCATTGCTACCCTCGGAAGCCTGCTGCAAGGCGGCTTCGACGTCTTCGGACCAGAGGATTTGGGCAGCCAAGACGACAATTTGTGCTTGATATTTGTCGCACCACTCCATGTATTTCTGTGGATCAATCTTGCCATCACGGAACTGCTTGATGTCCTGCACGGCTTGAGCCAGCAGTGAGGCTAGCGTGAAACGCATTTGCTTCTCCACCAGCGAGAGCCACTCGTTGATCTTGGGATGGTCCACAGTGGACACTGGATTGATGAAGTGGACCTCCTCACCCTCACGCGAAGATATGCCCAGTATGACATTGTTCTCCTCGTTCAACAGGATGGCTGCGACGCCGGCGAACATCTTCTTGAAGTGCTTCTGCAGGCGAGCAATGTTCTTGCTGTTGCCAATTATCTCCAGCAGATCCTCGTCGCCCACAAAGTAGAAGCGTGGGAATGAAGTACGCTCACGTTCGAGATACTCGCCCAGAGCTTTTTGAATCTTGCCTAGGAGATCGGCCAGACGCTCCAGCGAGCGCTGCACAGCCGGAATGTTGAGCACATCCATGACCTTCGGCGACTTGGTCACCTTCTTCATGAGGCCCAAGAACTCGGAGCTTATGCTCTGGAAACGCGAAGTCTCCACGGGCAGCAGTGTCTTGATATCCGCACTGCCAGAGAAAATGCCCTCCAAATAGACCCAGCGACGCTGCACATCGATCCACACATCGAACAGAGCGTTAATGCGATTCAGTTTCTCCTCCCAAGTGAGGGCCTCCTCCTCGAAGACCTTGTAGTATGGCGACAGCTTCATGGCGGCCACCGAGTTTATGTGCTCCTTGACCTTGTTGAATAGATCGTCCCAGCCGCGAATGATGCGGCACTTGTTCTGATAGTTGATCAAATCCAACTCGTAGTTCTGCCAGGATTCGCGCACCTGCTTCAAGAACTCCTCCAGCGCCATCTCGCCCTGGGCGACCAGAATGATGTCCTTGACAACGCCCTCGTTCTTCTGTAGATTCACGTCCCACACCTGCCCCAATGTCAAATCAGAGATGACCCAATTGACACGCAATTGCTTGGTGAGCTGCTTCCAGTGACGCTCCTTCAAAGCATCCGACTTGAGCTCCACAATCAGCATGTTCACCTTGATGTAGCTCTGGATAAGCTTCTTCACGTACTCATATGATTCGTACATGCGAAGGCGAGCGGGCAACTCCTTCAGTTGCGCCATCATAGCTTCTAGCTGCTGGCGCAGCTTGCGTGGCTGCACCGAGAGCCATGGCTTCTCGCGCGTCTCATCGATCTGGGTCCACACCTTGGACAGTTCGCTCCAGACGCCGCGCAGATCTTGCAGCTCCTCGAGTGCCACATTCATGCGTTCGGAGCTGTTGTTGGGCACCGCCGATTCCTGCAGCTCAAGCGCTTCCTTGGCCTTGGCCACATTATCGCGCTCCTCCTTGAGGCGCGAGTATTTGCTCTCAAAGATCTGCAATTGCTGCAGCGCATCATCGGGACGTATTTTGCCACCTGTTGGCTTGGTTTTCTCCCAGTCGTTGAGGAAGTCCACGGTGCGTGTCTCCACTGCCTTGTCCTCGGCCACAATCTTGGCCTGCAAGCTGGCCACTTGTGTCTGTATAGCCGTATCCTTGCGCTTGATTATCTCATTGAAAGCGGACCACTCGCCCTCGATGTTGTCCACATGCAGCCAGTTATTGGGAAACTGGAAACGTTGACGCTCCAGAATGCGCTGCGCTTCGCGGAACACTTCCACCTGCTTGTCCCAGGCAATCATGTCCTTCTTCAAGGACTGCACATAGGTAATAAAGCTAACCGCATCTGAGGTGCTGGCCGCTTCGATGCTCTGCATCTCTAGATCGGTGCGCGACTTGGATACCTTGGTGTGGAACGTGGTCATCTCGGTGCCCAACAGTGTGCCAAACTTGCCCAGCGCCTCCTTGTGCCACGAATCGTATTTGAGCGTCACCTTGGCCTGCACCTTGGCATAATCAATGATGATGGCGCCATAGGCGCGACGTGTGTCCGAGGTGTCGAACGTGGTGCGCGACTGCTTGATGTCGTTGAGGCATTTGATCCACAAGTTTACATCCTCGCCCAAGCGGCCGTACAGTGTGTCCGCCTGCAGATCCCAAAGGCTTTGATAGCGCAGCCATTCGTCCACATAGTTTCGGACCTCGCTGATCTTATGCTCGACGGCGCCGTAAGCATTCTCCAGGATCTTGCCTTCGGGCAGCTTGGTCAACAGATTGCGATAAGTCTGCGAGACAGGCTTCTCCAATCCCACCTGGTAACGCGTGCTCTGCAGGCGCACCTGTGAGGTGACAATTGCCTGCCAGGCAAAGAATTGCTGCATGATCTGGAAACGGGCCTCTTCGATTGAGGGATACAGATACATCTGCTGATTAGTGATGCGTATCTCGTGCACAGCATTCTGCACCTGTGGCTCCCCGCCCAGCTTGTGCGTTGGCTGTACGGGAGCGTCTGTGTCCATGGAGGTGTCCACCTCCTTTTTGTTGCCCGTCAAAGCCTCTGTCCAGGCTTGAATACCCGCCTGCAGACGCAAGGCCAGCTTCTTTTCCACTTCCTCATCGAGACGCGTTACCCACACACTGAGATTCGAGTATTGACGCAGCGACAGATCGTCGACAGCATGCTGAATCTTGGAGAGTATTTCCACAAAAGTAGCGGCACTATAAGGGCACGTTTCCAGCGAACGTACATCAACATCCAGCTGCTCCTCCACCACTAGCAAATCATCAACCTAAAATAAGCTCATTCAGAAATTGTCTTTTATAAAAATTTGAAATACATACCTTCTCCTGGAACTGGGTTACGCACTCGGACAAGCGCAACACATATGGATCCAACTTATACGACTCCCAAATCAAGCCGATTCCCTCGGAGACCAAGTTCAAGACCTCCTTGCGCAGACCCGCGACCAGAGGCACAATGCTAGCGCGATCTTCGATCTGTATGAAATTTAAAGGCAATAAGTATATTTTCATATATACATATGTTACGAGGGATTAAGTGGAATCTAGCTAATGCATGCGGGATTTGAATAATAATAATAAACAGTGGTAGCAATAACTTTTTGGGGGCGGCATAAACAACACTACCTTGAATACTGAATTTAGTGCTAGACTCCTATTATTAAGCTGCATGAAAGAAAGGTTGTTGGTTGTTTTGGTTGATTTAAAAATAGGTTGTACTATGTTGTCTATGTATGTGGTGAGAAGTGTTTGTGGGTGTCTTGCTGAGTGGTGTCGATAACAAAATTCAAGCTGCACGCCAGGAGCAAAGCAATGCAAAAAACAAAACTAATTTTACAAAAATATTTATGTGATGCATATGTCTAAAGTTTTTTGCACACTATTACTTCAATTAGTAAAAGCTATATGCAAATTGATCAAGAAACTTATGCTGACCTTCTCACTTAGAGACTAGAAACAGACAAACATACAGCTATTGACTTATACAGAATATAAGACATAATAAAAGAAAATATATATAAGAATATATATTAAATAGCTTCTGGATCCTTTCTATTACGCGTAACACAATTCAAAGCAAGTTTAAATTTGTTTCATTAGACATATGCATTCAAAAAAGTTAACAGAGCAATTGCTCCAGCTTTGGTGATGGTGGTTGTGTGTTGATTGATGATGGTGGTGTTGTGGTGGTGCAGTGTATTTGCCAAATAAGCATATATTACCTTCTCCAAAGTGCGCTCATAGGTGCGAACGCTTTCAATCAGGGATATAGCATAGGGATAAATCTGATTGGCCTGATGAGCCTTGTTCACAATGGTAAGTGGAACTCTGAAAGCAAAAGACAAACAGTTAAATATCAAAGGAAACACAATGTTTAAGTTGTATTCGACTTACCTGAAGCCCAGGTTCTTGATATTGCGCACCTCCTTGGCCAGCGTAATGATCTCTGGCAAGAAGTTGACGCGCAGACGTAAAACATTACCACGACCAACCCGCGAACGAGTCGACTCGATGGTGAAGATGCGACCGGAGCTACCGAAGTTACGCTCCTGGACCTTGCGTGCCCACTCGTGGAACACATCCGAGATGGACAACTTGGCACGGAAACTGTCGCCATCGGCCTTCAGTTTCTGGCCCTCGATATGGGTCTCCCAGCCCTTGCCCAGCACATCCTCGACCCGTTTCAGATACATAGTCAACTGGTTGTCGATCTGACGCGCCCAGATGATTGAGCCCGCCACGGGCGGTAGATCACGAACCGAAGATAGCCGGCAGCTCTTGCTCTGCGGATACTGCACCTTAAACTTCTCATGCAGCGCCTCGATGTCGTCCTTGACACGCTGTATCAGCTGCGTCTGATATTCGCGAATAGCGCCGCGAATATGCGGACGAACAAACAGAGCATTGAAGCGGGAGAAAATGCGGAACATCTCGTTGGCATTCTTTGCTGTGCCCAGCTGGTCGCGCAGATGCGCAGTGATGCGGGTCTCCACGCGATCTGTCAGGTGACAAGAGATAATGAATTAAAATTTTAAGTGTTTAATTAATTTCACTTACCAATCTTCTCTTCGTAACGCTTGACCGCAGCCTCCCAGGCTTCGGAGCCCTCCTTGGTGATGTCCAAGCAGTCCACCTCCTTGACATTCTCGTAGGCCAGGTTGACCTCTTCAATGGCATTGGCATCAGCAGCGTCCAAGCTGTACGGCTGCTTGGTTTCGACGGCGCTGCCGTCATCGTTGGTCACCTGCTTGGTGGGACGCAGTACACGCAGAATAACAGTACGCAGCTGTTCGTGCTGTCGCCTAAACTTTCGCATATGCTCCATGCGCGTCTGCAGCTTCTTATGAGCCGGCGACACACGCCAGACCATCTTAAGATGCTCGTCGCGCTTCTTTTTCACAATATCACGCAACAGACCCTGCAGCTTATCATACTCATCGTCCCAGCAGCTGAAAATCTCGAAGCACTGATTCATCACGCGTTCGAATTCATCGAATGGAATATGCATCAGCCGTCGGGTGCCTAGCACCTTGAGCAGCTGCTGTGACAAGTCCCGCGAAATGGCCTCAATTAGCTTCAGACAGCGCTGGATGGGATACTTGGTGTTTCGCACTTTTCGCAGGTGAGAGAAAATCTGCTGGACAGCTGGGCGAATCTTTTCCAGCTCTGTTGCTGATAGTAGATCGTTAATGGGGAAATCCTTCATTAGGGGATTGTAATCGGCCACAGTGGCCAAAGCCTGCTTAAGGCCTGTGTCCGTGTCAAACGAAACAGTTGCATGGAAGCGCTTGCCATGCTTAAGTATGTCCAGTGTAAGTGCCACTTCCGGCGACTCGCGTTTCTCCTGGATGCGATACAATGCACGCTCCAGATTCAGCCAAAAGGAAATTTCCTGAAAAAAAGAAAGATGGATTAACACCTGATAAAGATTCACTAGGCATTTGCTTACCTGAAGCGCTGTGCCGGAACCGGGATCACGATTCAACTTGGTTACTTTCTTGATCTCGGTAATCCAGCGATTCACGCCGTTCTGCAGCTGATTGAGAAAAGACGAGTCTTCCACTTTGTCACCAAAGTCCACCACCTTGGCCTTGTGGTTCTCATCTGAGCACTTGCGTATGACCTGATTGACAACCGGATGGGCAGTCAACGTAATCTCTGGAATATCAATGTTCTGCTGTAAATGCAGCAGACCCATCTCCAGCTCCGCCAGTTTCTTCTCCACCGATGGCGCCATTTTGTCACCATCGCGATCTGCGCGTCCAGACTCCTTGACATACGACTTGAAGTACGGAGCCAACGATTTGCTGATGAACGCATGCAACGTTTCATAGGGTGAGCCGTCCGAGAAATTAATCAAACGCAGCTGCGAATGAATTGATTTGTCCGCCTCGACGACCACGCCACGCTTGATGCAGGCTAGAGAAGCCATGCGGCTGTTGGTGAAGTGCACATCATTGCTGATTTGATAGGACACCTGTTCCTTCTCCTCTTCACCTTCCGCCGGCTGTTCGCTGTCATCCTCTGTGTCATAGATAAAAAAGTAGAAAGTGAGAGTCAACACTTGGCTAATTTGACTGTTATCAAGTTTTCACCTTCACCCACATTTCACTCAATGCACACAATGTATTATCTGGCATTGGTGTTCAATGACGAAGCGGCAATGTCACTGACCCACATTCACTACCAAGGTGACAACCTTCGAAAATTCAGCGGCCAAGGTGAAACCTTCAAATTTCATGCACTCAAGGTCTGGACCTTGAGCGTGCGTTGCTCCCACATAGCCTGACCCTGATGCGAGGCAGCGTTCAAAGTCGCAAGTCAATGAAATGTACACACAAACCGGCTCAAGGTCGCATCGCTTCCGCAAACAAACCGAAAAAACAGCTGTTTGATTTGTTTACAAGTTAGCAACCGGCAAACAGCACAATATCTGGCCACACTGAACGAGCAACAGGCCGGCAACACTGCGCAGCTGGTTGTTGCGCATGGTCAACAAAACCATAAGGTTGTGAAACTAGCTTGCCAACTGGCAGATCTGACGTCACACTTACAACAGGTGTGATTAACACTTAACATATGTCCTCACTTTATAGAATTTTATAAGCATATATACAAATATTTTCTTATAGTTTGCATTAGTCACAATAATTTTAAAGTAAACTTACATTTATATTATATTAATTGCAATTTCAGTATTTTTGCAAAAAATTTTGAAGTAGTGACGTCGACACCGTTACCAACGCTCAATAACCTGTTTTTTTGTACCATGAAAGCTGTTTCTGACTCAGCTGGCATGACGTCATGCGCACAAGCACGCACCGAAAAACCACCAATTGGCAATTGATTTTTAACAAAATTGTTGCATATGCAGTTTGCAGTTTTGAAATATACGAGTATTTGTTATAATTATGTTGCCTGTAACACATTTTACCCGTTCCAGCTCAATTTGGAGCTCCTCTCCAACCGGGTGTCGCCATTTTGTTTTGCCTCAAGTGCTTATTAAAAAAATTCAACTTACCTTTAATGCAATTACGCTGCACGTACAGCGCCTGCACTTGCGGATCAGACAGAAACTTGCGTATAGTCTCCTGATTCACTGGATCATTTAAAGCATTATTCAGCGACTCCGGCACTACATCCTCCTCGGGCAGCAAAATGGTCACAGCTTTGCGCAAGTAATTTGCAAATGCATCGTAGTTGGCTATGGACAAATTAACTGCCGGATCCACCGACGTATCGGTATTGTCCAGCGAATCGCCCATGTTTTGCAACTATTTTTGCACTTATTTGAGTTGTTTTGTCTATGAGAATTCACTTTTTT
Organism: Drosophila gaucha; assembly: GCA_035045545.1. Lineage (NCBI taxonomy): Eukaryota > Metazoa > Arthropoda > Insecta > Diptera > Drosophilidae > Drosophila > Drosophila gaucha. The sequence goes on from JAWNOY010000286.1 coordinate 2,144,538, forward strand.
CACAGCACTAGAATATTATCACGCCCTGTGAAAAAAATGACGTCTGCAGTTAATGGCGAAAGTGCAACGTTAAAGTTACCAGATAGCCTAAAACAGTTCCAAAAAGCTCTGCAGAAAATGCAACTCTGTATTTAGCATTGCCATCCAGTCAAGAATGCTTCCCGCCAAAATGTGCCGGTAGTAAGCAACTTAGCTATAGCGAAGTGGCAACGCTGCAACACCAATCAGCTGTTTAATTTGCACATTGCATTTCATTTGTTATTTAACACATGCAACTGAACTAGTTGCTGTTAATGTGGAATTTTATCAATTAAAACAAACAATATGCAAGTTTTGAGGCACAAGCGCCTGTTGCATGGCTTCCAATTCAACTGGTGCCGACGACTGTTAACGCAAAGCTGCACAGGCAGCGAGGTACAGCGGTATTTGTAATTTAAACCAAATAAACAATCGGTTTTTTCTTAGCAATTGGAGCTGACAAGCGAGGCGAAACACCGTATTGAGAGGCACTGGAATGAACATATGAACAATGTACAGTTTGATACGAAGCAAGTGGAAAACAAATACTATGTGCTCTCCATGTTTCCCTATCCCTCGGGCAATTTGCACATGGGTCACGTGCGCGTCTATACGATCAGCGATGCAGTGGCTCGATTTCAGCGGATGTGCGGCAAGAATGTTTTCCAGCCCATTGGTTGGGACTCATTTGGCCTGCCTGCCGAAAATGCGGCCAATGAGCGAGGCGTAGCGCCCGCTGAATGGACCGAAAAGAATATTTCACAAATGAAGCGACAGCTGGAGCGTTTAGGTTGCTCCTTTGACTGGGCACATGAGCTCTCGTCCAGCAGTCCGGAGTACTACAAATGGACGCAGAGCCTATTTCTCATGCTTCACAAACGGGGGCTTGCGTATCAGAACGAGGCGCTGGTCAACTGGGATCCCGTGGATAAGACAGTACTAGCCGATGAGCAGGTGGATGCCAATGGCTGCTCCTGGCGGTCCGGCGCCAAAGTGGAAAAGAAACTGCTCAAACAGTGGTTTATACGCACGAGCGCGTTTGCCAAGCAGCTGCTGGATGGCCTCGACGATCCCACGCTGCGTGATTGGCGAGATATTATAAATCTGCAACGCCATTGGATCGGAGAGTGCAATGGTTACGCCTTTACACTGCCCACCTCTGCATCGAATCTGCTGCGCGTTTGGACCACGAATCCTGAGCATCTCAAAGATCCATACGCCTTTCTCGTGCTACGCAACAAACACTTTCTCAGCCAACTAAGCAATGCGGAGCAGCTAAGTGTGGAGAATCCCTTTGCGGAGACTACGCTCCCGGTGGTCTTCAATGATGAGGCTTCCTTTCCAGCTGATTGTGATGTCTACTTAGCTGCGCCTACTTTTCGCGCAGAGGATCGCGAGTTGTGGGACAGTCTAGGTCTAGCCTTCATCAACAACAAAGATGAGCCGCACATAAATCCTGGCAACTGGGAACAGCTGCGCAAGGAGGTGCTACAGGCTGCTGGTCGACTGAATCTGGGTGGCTATCGCGTTTCCTCCAAGCTGCAGGATTGGCTCATCTCACGACAACGCTACTGGGGCACACCCATACCCATTGTACATTGTCCCAAATGTGGAGCAGTGCCTGTGCCGGAGCAACAGCTACCAGTTACCCTGCCTCCTCGCGATGCTGGCAAGGATTCGCTACGCTGCAAGTGTCCGAAGTGTTTGCAGTCGGGGGCACAGCGCGAAACGGACACCATGGATACCTTCGTGGACAGCTCCTGGTACTATCTGCGCTATCTGGACGCGAACAATGCAAACGAGATCTTTGATGCCGAGCTAGCGAAGAGTTTCATGCCCGTTGATTTGTATATTGGTGGCAAAGAGCATGCCGTTCTGCATCTGTACTATGCTCGGTTTATGAATCACTTTTTGCATAGCTGCGGGCTGTCGCCCACTTCAGAACCTTTCTCTCGCCTGCTCGTTCAGGGCATGGTCATGTCTCGCTCCTACAGGGTCAAGGGCAGCGGACGTTATGTACGTGAGTCCGAGGTGGAGATTGTGAATGCCAAAAAGAATCAAGCGCTGCTAAAGGCCACGCAGGAGCCAGTAGTCATGAGCTGGGAAAAGATGTCCAAGTCGAAGCTGAATGGCGTGGAGCCGGATGATATGTTCAATGAATACGGCACGGACACAACCAGGCTGATAATCCTAGCAGACGTAGCACCTACCTCCCATCGCAATTGGTCAAGTGCCAGTGAGTGGAATTTTCATTATAATTAAATATTTATATTTAAAGCTGCCTATTTTAACTCTAGCTTTTCCCGGCATACTTAACTGGCAGAAGCGCTTGTGGCTCACCTTGGAGGAGTTTAAGGCCGTGCGCGAAGAGCAGCCAGGTGACTCAATAGATACAAGCAGCGAGGCTTTTCTGGCCGAGGATGCGAAGCTCTTTGATGCACGCAACTTTTATGTGAAAGGCGCCACCTTTAACTATCGCCACGCCCATCAGCTGAGCGTGGCCATATCCAAGATGCAGGGACTAACCAATTCACTGAGAGTACGTGCAAGAAACTTCTATATAAACTTTATTAATCTATTTCTACTCCGTTTGCAGCGCACACCCAAACACATACAAAGACAAAGCAAACAGTATGAACGCGCTTTGGCTGCACAGATCATTATGCTGGCTCCGATGGCTCCTCACTTTGCCTCCGAGCTGTGGTCCAAGTTTGTCTCGGTGCCGGGTCGCATAAATGCCGAATGTGAGGAGCTGCAGTGGACGGAGGATGTGCTGGCACAACGCTGGCCCGATGTGGATGCCGCCTACCAGCTCGATCTGAGCATCAAAGTCAACGGCTTCGAGAATTGCGTGATTAAGGTCTCCCGCAATCAGCTGGACAAGGTGAATCACAGTGATGCCATGGACATAGCCTTCAACACGGAGTCTGTGACTTCGTATTTAATTGATAAGAAAATACGCACGACCAACTTTGTGCTCTATCCGGGCATCGAAGCTATACTTAACATCTATGTGGACAAGCTGCCAAAGGCGCAGAAGCCAGTGAGCAGCAGCGATGCGGACAAGCTGGAGGTCAAATAGTCATCGCTATTGGATGACGCTAAAGATTTGCTTAGTTTAAGGTGTAAGATTTTTTTTTGTATATATGAAATGGCATTTGTTTAGACGGGATAAATATGCCTTACGAAACGATCTTTAGCTCTTGGAATGAGCTTGGGGCTAGTCTTAAAATACTCTTGCGGAGGGTTATTGTAGTTTTGTTAGTAAATGTGTAATATTTGGCGAAAAACAGTTCAGAATCTATATATGATATATGTTTATATATAGCTCTATTGGAGATTCGATATAAAATATTTGTATAACTGATCAAAATCAGAACCAACAAAGTGTTATCTTTAGTTCAGCTATGAAATTTACCAAATATGATTTATTTTAATTTGAATAATGTAAAGAATCCAAATCTAAATCTAATCGAAATATTATGTCATATAGAAAATAACGCAAAGAATAATAATTTTGGGATTAGGAAAGTTCTTTTTCATCAACATTTGTTAACCAATCTTTTCAATAACAAGTTTCAGTGTATTCTTGTTATCAGACTACTAAATATAATTTATAAATCTGTTAGCTTCATGTGCAAATCAGGATCCTTCAACTATATAATATACCTCCATAGAAACAATCTTACCTTTGCAAGAGTATTTTCAGCTTTGCTTAACAAAAGTAAACTATTTTTTTTGTAATTATTGTATTTTTTATTCTTTTATGGTTTAAGTTTAATGTTAAATATATATAAAAATTGGACTATATGCAGGCTTGCTGTTGACAAGACTTGGACTTGGATAAATGCCTAGGATCATAGGAATTACGTTTACTGTTTCTCCACTAAAAGCGTTTGAGTCTAAAAACAAATGAACTAGACGCCAATTCAGGCCTTAAGAGTAGTCAGGATTGGTTATTTACTGCTTCCAGGACTCAAAAAGCCTCCTTCTAGTCGGATTAGCTACCTGCCTTCAGGGTGAGTTATAGCCTGTTTCCAGGAAATTTGGGTTAACTGCCTGCTTTTAGGGTAGGCTTCCAGCATTTAAGTGGTCTCCACTGGCCTGGCAATTTTCTAGTAGAGATGGGTTTATGCCTACCTCCAGAGCTGTTGAAGTCTTAGATCTTAGAGCTCCCCTGTCATTTCTTCCTCCGGATTGGTTAATGACTGCCTCCAAGTCTCCCCTGACTTTACCTCCTCGGAATCGATCTATTCTTTATTTTATCAGAGCTCCATTTTATCTCAGAGCTCCACTGTCATTTCTTAGTCCGGATTAATCAATGACTTGGGGGCGTCTCCCCTGTCTTTACCTTCTCGGAATCGATCTATACTTCATTTAATCAGCTTCCTAAAGAGCTGACGAATTCTAGACCTCAAGTCGCAGAGCTCCATTGTCATTTCTTACTCAGGATTGATCGTTGCCTGCCTCCAGGTTTCAGGACTCCCCTGACTCTCTCCCCCTCGGAATTGGTCTATGCTCCACTTCATCAGCTTGATCAATGCGTACCTTCTCAGCTTTAAGTCCGGGATTAATCGATTCCTGCCTCTAGGTCTCAGGACTCCACTGACTCTACCTCCTCGGAACTGGTCTATGCTTCATTTCATTAGCTCGGCTATCAGATTGATCAATGCGTACATTGAAAGCTAACGACTTCTGAGCTTTAAGTCCGGGATTAATCGATTCCTGCCTCTAGGTCTCAGGACTCCACTGACTCTACCTCCTCGGAATTCACTTCATCAGCTCGGCCATCAGATTACGGAGATAGACATCGAGTTGGGCATAGTCGAGCAGCGTATTGCGCACAATATCCAAGAGCATGCTCGGCCACAGCGTCTCCAGCTTGTGTAGCTTCTCGACAGCGCTACAGGTATTCTCCAGGATCAGCGAAAAGTGCTGTCTGCCCCGATCCCTGGCACTGGGTGCCATTGCAGTAATGCCACTCTCCCCCGTCGTCGTCGTCGTCGTCGTGGCAGTCTTCTTCCACTGCAACGCCTCCTTGCCGACGACCAAGCGCAAAGATTTGTTTTCGGGACGCAACAGCCATTCCTTGGGCGACAGCTTGCTGGCCGTGCAGCTCTCGTCCAGACGCAGCCGTGCGAGCAACGGCTGCAACATGCCATCGGGCATGGACCACAATACCAGATTGGAAAGACCAGCATACATGGCATTCGCTGCCTCCGTCTCCGCCTCGCTGACCTCCTGGCCATTGAGCTGCTTCAGTCCCCAGTGGGAGAGTCTATAGATGGCATAGGCACGCCACGATTGCTTGCCCGTGATGGCATTCCCCTCGGCATCGATGAGCAGCGAACTCAATCCCTGCAGCTCAGCCAAAGCATTCAGCTGACCCAAAGAGCTGATATTGGTTTCCCTGAAAACAAAATGCTCGGCATGGGGAAAGCGTATCTTAATCCTGCCCAGCATGCAGACAATGCTGTTGAAATTGATGTAGCTGAAGTTGAGCGTGTGCACATCGTTCGCCTTCGCCGGATTCCACTGCTTGTCGATGAACCGCAGCGCTCCTTGGCCATAGATGTTGAGGTATCTGCCGCAGATCTCGATTAGATAGTCGCCTCCTTGCTCTCGCTCTCGCTCCGCTGCGCTCGGCTTCGACACAGTGATGGCAGTGTTCGGTGTGGGCGTGGCTGTGGGCGTAGGCGTGGGCGTGACAGCCGTTGTGCCCGCCTTGCTCTGTGGCAGGGAGACGACATTGCCAACCGATTGATTCGAGTTGCTGTTGCTCTGCTTGGCTCTGCCGGCGCTGTTGGAGCTGCTGCTGTTGCTGGCGCTGCTGCTGCTGATGGTCTGGGCACGCACCAAGCTGCCAGTCATGTAGCGCCTGGAGCTGTTCGGATTGCCACCACGATTCAGCTGCAAGCCCAGCTGTTGCTGCGCTATGGGCGTCTGTCGCAGACGTTGCTTGCTGCTGCCAGGACGCGTGGCGGAGGAGGAGGAGGAGGAGGCAGGCAGTGGCAGTGTTGCTGTAGTGTTGGACGGAGGCGTTGGCGTGGGTGTGGCAGCGGGCGTGAGTATAACAGCAGGAGGCGTTGGTGAAGCGCGACGCTCCATATCAATTGGAGGAGTGGACGCAGCAGGAGGAGGAGGAGGAGGAGGAGTAGCTGCGAGAGGAGTAGGATTCTCATCGATGACCGATGACTTTTGCTGCCTGCTCGCATCCTCATTGTCCGTGCTGTAGCAGCTCGAAGAGGAGTCCACATTGGGTCCGAGGCTCGAAGCCTCCGAGGAGACATCCTCCTCATCCAACTTGGGCTTCTGAGCAGCTATGAGCGGGAGCTTGAAGAGAGCCTGCAGCTCGGCCAGCTCATCGCGAGGCGGCAGCTGTGGATGTTCCTGCTCCTTTTCCTGTTCGGCTTCCTCCAGGACCGCCGCCTCATTCGATTCATTGATCTTGGCCAGCTCGCTGGTCAGCTTGCCCTTGGGCCGGCCCAGCGTCTGCTGGGAACGCAGCAGCTCCCAATTGGTGCGCGCATTCGAGATGACCTCCTCTCGCCGACTGCTGTGATAGGCATCGGAGCTGGCATGCGTCGCCTGTGCCTGTTCCTTGTGCTGCCGCCAGGCGAGAGCAGCCCGACGCACTTGCTCCGTGATGAGCATCTGGCTGAGGGATTGCAGCAGCGGTAAATGGGAAACCAAAAAGGAAACACAATCTCCAGCCAAAGAGACAGGATTATTCTCGATGGTCACCTCCAGGAGTCGAGCGGCACGCGCAATGCTCGCCATGTCGTCCACCTTGTGCAGCTCATTGTGGCACAGCCAGAGCCGCTCGAGCGCCACCAAGTGCTGAAAGCCATTGATGCGCCGCAGCTTATTCCGCTTCAGGTTCAACTCCCGCAGGCTGCGCAGACCCTGGAAGTCCTGCTGATTGATCTGCCTGATCTGATTGCCAGCCAAGTTGAGGGACTTCAGCAGCTGGAGGCAGTTGATTCTGCTGCCCAGGCTGGTCAGCTTGTTGCCGTGCAGATCCAGGACGCGCAGCGTGGCCTTCAGCGAGGACAGTCCGCCAATGTCCGTGATGCGATTCTTGCCCAGCAGCAGCACAGAGAGCGAGGGCAGCCCATCCAGATTGGCAATGCGTTCGATCTGATTGTCGTAGAGATCGAGGAAGACCAGCTGATGGAAGATGATGCCGTAGCTGGCGCTCAGGCTCAGCTGCTTGTTCTTGATGCTCAGCTCCAGCTGTGAGCTGGACGCCAAGCTGACAGGCTCCTCCTCCTCGCCGCCCATGAGCGAGAGATTGCTGTTGTTCAAGGCGCCACTCTCCTCGCAGCTCTGCAGCTGCTGGCTGCCCGCCAGCAGTCCTTGGGTCTTGAGCAGCTGTCGGCGCTGCATCAGCTGATGCTGATGCTTCATCGCCTGCAGGCTGTTGGAGACAAAGCTCTTGGACTTCTCCAGTCCGTGTCGCAGTCGCAGCGCTGGCGGCGGCGTCAACTGCGCCTGGGCATAGTTGAAGCCCCGCTTGGCCAGCTTCGCGCGCTGCGACCCATTGATGGCCAGCGCCTGCGCAGTCAACGGACTGCCGGAGCACGGACTTCCAGACTTGGGCGATAGACGCGATGGATTCTGGCTGTTGCTCGCATTGCTCATGGCTCGTGTGAGTCGCGCATGCGTCGGTCCACCCGGCGGATGGCCACGCAGTCCAGCACGCGGCTCTGTTGAAACTTTGTTGCTGGCAGCTAAAGAGAAAGAGAGGGCAATAGAGAGAGGGTCAAAGAAGTTGAATTAAAGATCAAGCTACACTCAGACAAAAATCTTATACTTAGTCTTTCACAAATGACATTTAGCCTCAACTTAATAAAAGTTGTAAGCATATGATTCATTCTTTAACTTCTCAACTGATTTCTCTAACTGTACCCATGTAGTATTACTATATCAACTTTCGAATTGAGTTTGATTTCGTCTAAAGAAAAGTTTCTATAACCATATGAATCACGATTTCGATTAAATTCCTTTTTGAACCACTTCTCAACTGATTTCTCTGAGTGTATGTAGTATTAATATATCAAATTTCGAATTGAGTTTGATTTCTTCAAAAAAAAAAGTTCTATAAAATCAGCTACTTCATAGTGAGCATATTTGTACAACTTCTCATTTGATTTCTCTTAGTGTACCCATATAGTATTAATATATCAAATTTCAAAAGGATTTTAATTTCTTTAAAGGAAAAAGATCTATAATATCATCAACTGTATTTTAACTCGAATTTCGACTTTATAGTGCTTGGTAATTTCTCTAAGTGTAGCTGTTTAAGTCAATTTATCGAATTTAAAATAGATTCTGAAATCTTAAAATAAATAAAATTCTATAAAATCATCTTTAACTGTATATCAGTTCCATTTTCCACTTCATAGTAGGAGCTAATTTCTCTGAGTGTAGTCTTGTAAGTCAATTTATCAAATTCTAAATATATTTTAATTTCTTCAAAGGAAAAAGTTATACAAAATTAATTTCAACTGTATTTCAGCTGGAATTTCCACTTCATAGTAGGAGCTAATTTCTCTGAGTGTAGTCGTGTAAGTCAATTTATGAAATTTCATTTAGATTTTGATTTGATTTCTTCAAAAAGAACAAAATTTTATAAAATCTTCTCCAATTTCTATGTGAAGCGATTAACTTGTGCTTGCTAATTCCTCTCAGTGTAGCTGTTTAAGTCAATTTATGAAATTTCAAAAAGATTCTGAAATCTTTGAATAAGAAAAGTTCTATAAAATCATTCTATATCAGTTCTATTTTCCACTTAGAAAAGCTAATTTAGAAGCTAATTTCTCTGAGTGTAGCTGTTTAAGTCAATTTATCGAATTTCCAATAGATTTTGACTTGACTTTAAAACAAAAAAAATTCTATAAAATCTTTTCCAATTTCTATTTCAAGCGAATAACTACTGCTTTCTAATTTCTCTCAGTGTATGCACTCACCCTGCTGGCTGTCGCGAGGCGTTGGCTGCTGCTGCTGCTGTTGCGTCGCCACTGGCAGCTCCTTGGGTATGTGAAAGGTGTTGATCAGATTGTGCTGCAGCGAGAGGAGCCGAAGATTCGGCTCCTGCTCGAATATGGGAATGGCAGTTAGACCCCGACGATCGTAGTTGATGCGATCGGGCAGCTCTTCGCGCTCCTTGGCGAGCCGCTGGATGCGACAGATGCCGTTCGGCTGTGGTGTCACAATTGCACCACTCACCAACGTTCCACCCGTGCTGCCCACCAAAGTGTGGGGCGTGGCAGCGGCAACCACAGCACCAACAGCCACACTTGTTGTTGCTGTCGCTGTCGCTGTTGTTGTTGTTGTTGTTGTTGTTGTTGTTGCCGGTCGACAGGTGTTGGAGGCTGCCGACGAGGAGGTGGACTTGGAACGCTGTCGTGTAACGGTGCCGCGCTGCAAGCGCTGCTGACTGCGCAGCTGGGCTGCTGCTGCATAGCTGCGCTTCAGCTGCTGCTGCGACTGGCCGTGACCCACCAGCAGCTCAGTGGGTGCTGCTGCTGCTGCTGCTCTCTTCTGTATGACATTGTGGCTGAGGGTGCTGTGGGAGCGGCCAATGGGACGCCGGCGCAGACGTTGATTGAAGCTAGGAACAAACGGTTCGATTTTCAGCAAAGATGTTTGAGGTAAATAGTTTTGTTGTTGTTGTTGTTGTTGTTGTTGTTGTTGTTGCTGTTGTTGTGGCTCGTTCGACTCATCGTTTAGCATGGATCTACCGCCACATTTTGCCATAGACATGAGCGTGCGTCGCCTGGCAATGGTAGCCGCCGCTGCTCCTGCTCCAGGACCCGCCGCTCCTGTCGTCCTGCTGCTCTGCGCCTTGGCTTCCACCTTTGTATTTCATAATCGCTGTTGGCTCACAAGCGATTCGGCAACAGACATGGACATATTTTCAAGCACTCGCGTTGCATAATCCTCACTTGTCTCACTTATGCTGCCAGCGGAAGTCCTTTGAGTCAATTGGTCAGCTTTATTTTTCCTCAAACTTACCCAGTTGAAAGTTGTTTTTTTATTTATTTTCCTTTATCTAATTTTGTATTTAGTTTCGTTTTCAATTAGAATTCGATTTACTGCTGCTGCTTCTGCTGCTGCTCCTGTGCACAGCTCCTGGCTGCTTCTCGCTGCTTCAGTCTTTGAGCTATTTTTTGTATTTTTTTTTTGTTGGTCGTCGCCTGTGCCAAAAGGGCATGGGCATGTTTTATTAGTTTGTTTATTCGGGTTATACACACACACACACACACATTTATAGCAAATTGTTGGCCCCGGTTGCCATAGACCTGCAGAAGACAGTTGTAGTCCAATATCTCTCTCTCTCTCTCACTCACTCTGTTGCTGTCTCTCTCAGTTATTACCTTGCCTATTGCTTCGTGATTTCAGCTATTAGTTTGTTTATTTAAAACGCTTTTAGGGCGACTGCCAGACAGAGAGACAGTCAGTCGTACATTAGGTTGGACTGACATCCGCTTTTACTTGTCTTCTAAACATACCAAAACAGTGCCTTCAGCTGCTTGCATTTTCGTTGAGCGCTACAACAAGCTCTATAGGGCCTATCACTATCTTGTTACAGAGGAAGAAGAAGATAATAATAAAAATTTAATTTTTAAATTTTTATTTTGTATTTTTTGTTAGGTCGAAAACTTTTGAGATATAGCTCTTAGTACTTCTCTAATAGTTTCGAAGAAGCTCAATTGAACTAGTTCTAACTACTTAGCTGGTTCAGAAATAACTGAACAACACTTTAATCAAGCCACCAGATCACCAGTTCAATCAAAATTTATTTTAAGAACCAGTTCAATCGTACTTCTTAAAATGAACTAATTCGCTTCATTTTTAGAACCAGTTCGAATCTCACTGCTCACTGAATAAGCTAGTAGTTCATTTTAAGAGCCTGTTCAATCGAACTTCTTAATGATCTTCAGACGATCATGAACTATACGATTCGATTCAAACAATTCACATAACTGTTCAGGAAATTAAACTAGAATTCCCAGCTCTTAAGAATATATACATACATATATGTATATACTTTATGATATTGCCATTTCTATTTATATTTTATTTATTTATTTATTATATTATTTTTAAATAAATAAAAAATAATTTAGGGAAAGCTACATCACTTCCCTCATACTTCTATATAATTTAAAAAACATCAACATCTTTAACTTTAACTCGTTTAATTAATCTATCTATATCCTTTGACTAAGCGCCCTCAGCGTTCACCTTGGCCGTGCAACAAAAACCAAAGTCGTTTGCATTAAAAACATATTTGCAGGCTTTTGCCTTTCTTGTTGTTATTCTCCTCGTCGTCGTCGTCGTCGTTGTTGTTTTTGTTATGGCTGTTGCTGATGAAAACAGTTAGAATTGCGTATGGCAACACCCAGGACGACCCACTGCGAGCGAGAGAGAGAGAGAGAGAGCTTTGAGTGGAAAGACACTCACATAATTGGCTGCCAGCATAATGGATTCACGTGCCAGTCTGGCTGTCTGGCAGCACTGGCTGCTGGCCTTCGTCTTCTGCTTCCTCTTTGCTCTTCTTCGTCTGGCTTTTGCATATGCAAAAGTTAAACGACAAACGCAGCGCATACGCAAGAGCGGGATAGACAGATGGCAGGCATATGCATTCGTCAAGTTGAGGCACTCAACAATTAGCACGCACTACGGCATAGCCAAGCGAGAGAGAAGGAAGAGTGAGCGAGGAGTAAGCGGGCAAGCCTGTTAATCTATGTTAGTTAGGATATGCGTGCGAGGGAGGCGGGGTGAGAGGCACGTCCCCGTTGGCTATTGCCAAATCAAAGACACAGCAACAATTCGAATTTAATTGTTGTCATAAAAAAAAACGGGTATAAACCGAAATGGAATGTGCGTGCGTTGGTAACTTTTTTTTTACAGCTAGCAGAAGCCAAACTAGTCGAAAAGGAGCAACAGGAGCTGCCTCAATGTCTGGGCTGTTAATTGCAGTTTCTCCGAAGGGTTCAATAACTCGACTGTTGATTGGCAACCAAGGCAGTCAAGCGAGCGAGCGAGCGAGTGAGTGAGTGAGAGCGAGCACTAAAGTGGGAGCGGGAGAGAGCGAAACAAGCAGGCAGTTAGCCAAGTTTAAGGCCCATCACGATAATTGTTGTTGTTGACTGCGTTCAATGAACTAGACGAGGACAGCAACAAGTGCAAAAACAAGTACAAGGATTTGCTAATTATATAACGGTAATTGAGTAGACCCAACAATGGGAAGTTTATATGAATACATTTTGACATGATTTTAACTTTTGATGGCAGAGATAGTGAGAGACAGGAGAAGAATAGAGAGTGAACGAGAGAGAGACAGAGAGATATACATAAATATTGAGAGAGAAAGAGAGAGATATATACATATTTATTGAGAGAGAAAGAGAGAGATAGAGAGATAGATAGAGAGAGAGACTGAAATATAGAGTGGGAAAGTGAGAGAGAGAAAGAGAGAGAGAGAGACAGTGATATACAGAGTGGGAAAGCGAGAGAGAGAGAATAATAGAAACAAGGAGAGAGAGTATGAGAAAGAAACAAACAGGGCGAGAAGGAGATACACAGAGCGAGAGAGAGATAGACTGCTAAAATGAGTGAGATGGAGAGAATGCGAGAACTAGAGATATACAGAGAGCAAGAGGGAAAGATTCAAACAGAGAGACAGAGAGAGAGAGAGAGCGATTAAGAGAGAAACAGAGAGAGAGAGAGAGAGAGAGAGAGAATGAAGTAGATAGAGATAGAGATAAATAAAGAAAACGAGAGAGTGAGAGTATGAGGAAGAGACAAACAGGAGAGAAGGAGACAGACAGAGAGAATGAAATAGTATTAAGTCTAGAAAAAGATCATTATTCAATCGAAATCAATACGATTTTTAATGAGAATCTAAAAAAGCCAAAAGGAATGTCTTTTGATACTGATCAGGAATTTATACATACATATGTATATAGTGTTCGTCCTTCTAGGCGCCATACAATTATAAATACTTCCTGCAGAGCAATAAAAACGAACTACTTACAATAAGAGCTGTATACTAAGGTCAACTTATTTTTAGCTAATATGCAGCTAAGTCGCGGAAAATGCTGGAAAAACTTTCGCCCCCGCCTCTAGCAACTGCCACCAGTTGCGCTGTTGAATGCGAATTTTTGCTTCCTTTTCCTACGCTTTGCTCAAGTGTTGCAACAACAATTATTCAAGTTTAAAGTTGCAACAGTTGCATAAACTTTGCAAATTGTTGTCCGTTGCATTCGTCGTTCGTTGGGTTATTTAATGCCATTGCCATTGATAGGCCGCGCCCTTTGACCTGCACCCTCCTTCCGCTGCTCTGCCTTTGGGGTTAACCGAAGCTCCTGTTGTTGACATCCTTTTGGGGCCATTAATTTTTCAGACTTTTGCTTGTTGAAAAGCTGCGCGTTGTTGTTGCTTAAATTGTTGTCTCATCGTTGTGCCCTGTGCCACAGATAAACGCTGCAACGCAGGCTCAACCTTTGGCTCCGTGCCCCCTGCCGCCTGCCGCTTGTAACGGTGCACTTAGTCCTCGTCTGTCAACCTTGGCGATATTTTCACTTTCGCTTTTTTGCTGTTCGCCTCTCGCGCTCATTATCTCAATTGTTGTTGCTTTTTATATATTTTTTTTAATAAACATAGCGCGCTGCTACAATTGTCCCTGACCAAGCCAAGCACACACACGCACACACACACACACTCATATACAGAGACAATTGTATAGTAGAACAGAGTTGATAAATTGTGCAGAAAAATTGCGAGCTCGCAGCGAAAGAGATAGAATGTGCTATAAACATATATGTACATATGTATGTGTGCTTGTGCATGTGTGTGCGTGTGTGTGCGTGTGTGTGTGGCATCATTAGCTTTTGGCGCTCTTCATTGGCCCTTAGCGCGCTGGGCAAGCAATTTAATCAGCCAGGCAGCGCGCAGAAAAGCTGATAATACCGTTATGAATAATTTACAGCAAACAAAAGCATTTACACACACTCAGACACGCACACACAGACATATATACTACTATGTAGAAGCGCTTTATTTTTGTTTTACTTCTCTCTGGGTTTATTTATAATTAATAACGCGACAACAAAAGTAACCAGGAAAAATAACAACAAAGTTATAAAGTACAAAAAAGAACGACTATTTAATACCCTGGGGATTACATATATGCATATGTATATATGTCAATATATAAGTCTATGGCATTTTAGCGCTTTATGATAGTATCGATTCAATTTAATATGGTTTTCTAGTAAAGTTTGCAAATGAAAAATTTGCCTAAGATATCTTGAAAAATTATAATTATCATTCGTTTAGCGATTTATGATGTAATATTTTGATTTTGATAAAATAATTTATTTTTTGCTTGAGTTAAGCATGGTACGAAATATGTCAATATGTAAAAAAACACAAAAGTAGCCAGGAAAAATAAAACAACGACTATTTAATACCCTGGGGATTACATATATGCATATGTATATATGTCAATATATAAATCTATGGCTTTCTAGCGCTTTGTGATATTTTCGATTCAATATAATATGGTTTTTCTAGTAAAGTAAAGTTTGTATATGGAAAAAAACATATTCATTCGTAAGGCGATTTTTGTGATGAAATGGTTCGATTTTGATAAGATAATAATAATAATAATAATAATAAATATGTCAATATGTAAATTACCCATAAAAAAATATAATACAAAATAAAAAAAGTTTAGATTTAATTGTTTTTCTTATTGAAATTGTATTTTATTTCCTTACAATGTAGGCTTCGTAGACTTCAGGGTTCATGCAATATAGGGTTCGAATCCTACTGAGTTCAGTAGGTAATAATATAATCAATTCTATAATAATAGAAAAAACAAAAAAAAATTTAAAAAAAGCTCTTATAATACGATATTCGAAAGGTATTCGAGCTAAGGAAGCATTACTGTACTTCAGCACACCCTTCAATATATGCTTCTGTTATATTCTTCATTATATAGGGTAACATACGTAGATGCTCTTCACATTTCTTCTTCGCCCTTTAACAGCTGCTTCCTTTAACAAAGAATCTGCGTGTGAGGTAATTTTAACTAGCTTCGGCAACCTGTTGCGGGTTTCGAGTTCGTGCAGCGGGGGTACTAGTGTGGCAGCTCAGTTTTCTTTGTGTAAACAGAATGTATCTCAATTTAAAGCCGCAGTCTCATGTCAAAAGCAAAACCTGCTTCCGGCAGTGCCGCAAAAATCTTGAATGCGACGCCTGCGGTTAAGCGAGGGCGTGGCAGTAGGCAGGGTTCGCCCCATCAATGTCTCAATGGGGAAACCGGACCGATTGACCGCAGTCAATTAAACGACCAGCAACAGAAACCGCCAACACATTAGCTTGACATTTATCACTTATGTATGTATATATATTTGGTATTCCTTGACATAGCATATAAATAATTTATGACAAAACACACACCTGTCCCTCAGCTAAGACTAGTTCCTTTTGCCTTTCGCACAGCTGATCTAGTTCTTGTGAGCCGCCACAGCTTTGAACGTCTGCTTAGGCTAGCCATTTCGTTGGTTTCCAGTTCGGAGTGCATTAGTAGCTCGTTCTTGGCACTGGCTGTTGCTGGTTCCGGAACCAGTTCCGCTGTGTTGAGTATTTGTGCGACGTGTGCCTCGTCGATTGTGCCCTTAAATATCAAAGGATATGGCCACTCGTGGCATATGGTGGGTCCACTGTAGTTGCGCAACGCCTCGATCAGCGTATCCAAGCGCTGCACCTCGGCGTAGTCGTCGTTCAGGCATCTCACCTCGTCGAGCAATGCGGCCACATTCGATTCGAGCACCTGCAAAAAAGGTGTGACTGAAAATTAGATTAAATTCAAATGGCTTAGTTTGCTCGATTTGCGATGAGGCGACGCGAGACTCGAGACGCGGTGTCAAATGACAGCGTTACGCTCTTTGACAGCCTCGGGCTAGAGGCCTACAGCAGTTAAGAGGTGCTTTAGATGGGGATGATAGAGTGGGAGATAGCCTGTAATTGAAATTCTCTTTTACTGCTGTTATCTGTTCGATATTTTTTTAATTTCGTAGAGCTTTAAGGGGGGAGATAAATGTGCTTATGTAAGAAAATGCATTAATATACTTTATGCTCTATAACTATACTTGTTCATGAAACAAAAGATTATAAGAGTATTTTGTGCTGCTAGTCTATTTGCAATAAAATAAATATTTTCGCTACTATTCAAGCTAGAGATTTGAAATATTGCATAGACAAGCATAAAATATCATTTTACCATTCCACTGTGAACATACATTATTGTAGAGGAGGAATAGTAAGCATTATATAAACAGTTTTCGAATACAGCATTTCTTCGAAATTTGTTTTTCTAACAGCAAAGAAATTTTCCTAGCAGTGCTATTAATTTTTTCCCACACAGTAGATGCATGGATCATCGAGTTTAATAGCAGGGCCTGTAGAAGAATAGAATATTGGACATCCTGCAACACTTGTTGATTCATAGTTTCAAACTATGGAAAATATATATTTCCCAGCCTTGCCATATCCCAAGTTGAAGCTTGTACAGTGAAGGAAAAAATGAATAGCACCGCCAAGAAATTTTTTTGCTGTTCGAAAATCAAACACGAAAAAATGCTGTTTTTGTACTTTTCTGCAAATAATCTACAGTTGTAAGTAAGGTAATTATGATAAAATTTCTTCAGAAGCAAAATAATGTATTTTCGATAATGGTGGACTCTAAAGAAGAAAGTCTCATAAAAAACTTTTTGTTATATTAGATTAATTGTTTTTTGTTGTTATGTAAACGAGTATTATACCGTCGGCTGGGCCTGACTTAAATAAGAGTATGTAAATGAAAAAGCATTCAGAAATATCTTCTATATCTGTAATATATCTTCTATATATCGAAATATCTTCCTGAACTTTATAAGCAATACGAAAGTCTTCATATCAGATGTGTTTACTCTAATAACAATAATAATAATAAAACAAATAATAATAATAATAATCATAATAATAATAATAACAAATATAATAATAATAGTAATAATAGAAATAATAACAACAATAAAAATAATAATAGTATTAACAATAATATAATAATAATAATAGTAATAATAATAATAAAAATAATAATTATAATAATAATGATAATAATAATTATAATAATAATAATAATACTAAAATTCTCTAATAATCTCCACTAAAAATCACATCTAATAGGCATGTATTGTTATTTGCACTCGCCTTTTATCTGCTAACCTAATCTCTCTAGAACACACCCTTCACTCCACCCTTTTCAATTAATTACAGGGTATAGCATGTTGTGACGTTGGGATGTGCATTCGCCGTTGACGGCTCGGATTTCATTTAACTAAAATCTATGCACTTGCCACCTATTTGCCTTTGGTCTATTAGCTACCAATTAGCAAATGCTCTGAACCACGCAAACTAAGCTCCATGTCAAAATGCATGTCAGCCACGCCCCAAAAAGCCGCCCAGCCACTGTTTTAAATAATAATTGAGCTATGCAAAAACGTGACAAATATGCAAACAAGTTTTATTATTGACATAATTAAAATGATTTCTCATAGTTTTCATTTGATTAGCTAACAAGCAACGCAAGAGTTGTTCGGACATTTCAAAATTTATGTGAATTTTCTGAATAATTGCCCATTGTCTAGACTGAGAGTGTTCCATATACTGTTTTGTCGCCCCCAATAGCCCAGCTATAATTGCATTAACTTGTTCGAAATCTGTGTCGCAACTGTTAGCAATTCAACTTAACTCTAATACTGCTAGAGAAGGGGGAACTCTATCACAGAACAAAGGAGGAGGGGGAGGAGGAGGAGGGGGAGTGTGTTTGCATTTACGACACTTTACAGCTGCTGATAACAGTTAATAGCTGATAACTGGAAGCTGAAGTGAAAGCCGAGGTGTGATAACAGCGTCAACAGTAAATAACAAGTAAAAGTGTTCAGATAAGGGCATGCACGACTAGCAGATGCTCTGCTGCTTGAAACTGTTTGTCTTATTTTATATGACATATACAAAAGTAAAAACTGCAACTAAGCTTCCTCTTCCCTGAGTTCTAGCTTTTGGTGCAAATCTTCTTTCATTTTTTTTTTAAGTTTAAAATAAAAGTGCAGAATCAAACTAGATCACAACCCTTCAAAATAATTTTGCCTTTCATAAAATTAAAAATCTACTTAAATAAAATTTAAATTTTATTAAAAAATGCTTTTTTAATATTAAAAAGTTGTTACTTTTTTAATATAACAATTTTTTGTTTTAATTATTTTTTTTTTTACTCTTTTATTTTATATAATTTTAAAAAACAAATTAAATTTTTTTGGAAAAATTTCTCTTTTGGTTTTAGGTATTAGAAAGAATATGTACTTTTATATTAAAAAACTTTTCTTTTCAATAGACAATTTTTTTTATATATAAAAATGTTTTTTTTTTATATTAAAATTTTTTTTTTTTAATTTTTATTTGAAATCTTTTATGTAAAGGTAAATAAAGTCTTTGTCCCCTTCAAGCTCTTTATAACTTTGTGATTCGGAATATTTACTTTAACGCGTTTCATTTATATTAATTGTACAATAAGGTTTTACTCAGGTTTTATATAATTCTTCCTTTTCAAATACCAACTACAAAAACTTTTTCCTTCAAATACACTAATACACAAGACTCATTTATATCTAGTTTTATCAAACTGATTGGAAAACAAACAAACAGACAGAGACAGAGACACCCAACCAATTATAATTGATCTAGAATATATATATATTTTTGATAACTTCTATTTTAATATGTAACCAAATGGACGTAAAATTGATAATACCCATTTGCTGAACATATAAATAAATAAAGAGTTGAGCTGTCTGCCGGTTTTGTCATATCAATTGTCGAGAGCTTTCAACAGCAAATGTTATTTGACACACTCACGCCCTCACTCTCTCGCTCTCTCTCACTCTCACTCTACCACTCTGTCTGTTTCTCATGACTTATGCACTCGACATGTGACACGAATTACATTTTATGCGCTTTTCAAGCTTTTTTCTTGTGTTTTGTCTCATTTCAATTACCAAAAATTCAATGTGCAAATTAATAACACAATTTAAGATTTGACGAACGCGTTCGCGCAAGCTTTCGACGCTGTGCAGCAGCTGGCGGCGACTGGAAGGCGGCGGCATTGTGGGCATGGTCAGCAATGCTGTGTTTGTATGTGTTTTACGCTTGTTAA
Organism: Drosophila gaucha; assembly: GCA_035045545.1. Lineage (NCBI taxonomy): Eukaryota > Metazoa > Arthropoda > Insecta > Diptera > Drosophilidae > Drosophila > Drosophila gaucha. The sequence goes on from JAWNOY010000286.1 coordinate 2,163,832, forward strand.
TATTTTGATGTGGTGCAGCAAGAATGGCAACCACTGTGCCCGCGCAGTTGTCCAAGCTGTTCAGCTTTCCGTTTTACATAGCGCTAATTTTATAAATATTTTCAAAAATATTCTTTTTTCTTGTTCTTTTTGCTTTGTTGTTGAGTGAAAATCGTGGCCGCTCGGGCTCAGCGCTCGGCGTTGACTGGCCAGCGGTTTGTCGTAGCGGGAACTTTCAACAAGAGCGTGGCTACACATATATACATATATATATGTATATAAATATATGCATATGTATACATATGTACGAGTAGCTGCCCTGCCGGAGGCACTTGGCGCACTTTTTGTTTACGTGCGTCAATCAACAAGAGAATTAAGCAGAGCAAAGTCAAAAGAGTATGACACAAAAAGAGAGACGAACAGAGGGAGAGAGAGAGAGAGAGAGAGGGCGTGAGTAATATAATTAGCTAAATAAATTAATTTTCATTTAGCTGCCGCCTCAAACTATGCTCTAATTGCATTTCAGCTCATTTACTTATGCATTACATAAATCGAATTAAATCTCAACGAGAAAATTATGTTCGAACAGAGTTATTTTTTACTCACTGATTAAGCATGGATTAAGTATGATATAATGATGATATATCATAATATATATAGTTCTCTTTAGTTTCCCAAAAGAAGATATATGCTAATATTTGCATCTATAGTTGTAAAATTGTAGAAGATACAGTTTATACCGACTTGGCACGACCCTAATGAGAACATATATATTTTTGTATGGGCGTGGTCCACACAAATATGAGTTTTAAGTTTCAAGACTCTGGCTCTAACTGGACCCAATATATTAGAGGATATATGTTAAGCACTATATAGACTTCTCGATAAGCCACTCCCCCAATAGGCGTAACTATATATACTACATGTTTTTTTATGGGGTGACATACATGAGTATATATTCCAAATTTTTAATTAAAAATTTCTTAGAACCGATCTTACCTATGGAATCTATAGGATAAAGTCGTCCGACACTTATGATTTCAAACTATACAATGCCTGCAGTAGAATGCAGCCTATCTGCAAAATTTCAGCTCTATAGCTTTAATACGCTAGGAGCAGATTGTCCGGACGAACGGACATGGCTATATCAACTCTGCTCGTCGTGCAGATCAAGAATATATACATACTTTATATGATCGCAGATGCTTCGTTCAATCGGTTGCAATCTTCAAACCAAAATGAATATACCCTTATTGGAAGGGTAATAACTAAATATATGATATATACTCCCATATGAATGATCGTTGTCTGCTGTCTGAAGTCCACTCAAAATATTCTACTCCAACTCTTTGTCAACTCCTTTAGATATAGCAAGTTTGCATAAATCGAAAAGTGCTCTATGAGCAAAACATTCCCATTTCCGACTCTTGAACTTTTCTACTCCGCACATGCAGCTGAGAAGTCTGCAATAGTTCCCAAACGTATTCATGTGCAGCCTGAATGTATGCAATGATTTTTGATCAGCTCTTTGCATTCGCCTCAAGCTGCAGCGGAGGCAGCTGCAGCGGAGGCAGCTGCTTAGCCATTGTTTGGGCCAAAGCCAAATCCAGAGCCAAAACAAGCGTCAGCTGCTGCCCATTAAAATTTTAATTTTGTGCACCATTTGCCATCTTAACTGGCTCCACCCACACACACACACATACGCACACACGCACGCACACACACAATGGTATGCAAAGCCCTTGGCTTGAGCGATTATGTTGATGATTGGATGAAGGGGACAGACGGTAAAAGGGGCGCCAGGTGGGTGGCCAGCTGAGCGGCAGCTTACCTGCAGCTGGCAACGTCGCTGCCTTCGTCGATAATACGCTCAATTCAATTTGCATATTCAGTTGTCCAATGAAGCGCACAACAACAGCAGGAGCAGCAGGAGCAGCAGCAGCAGGACGTGGAATCTGCGATCCGTTTCGGCCAAACAAATGCGTTTTTTGCCAGCCTCGTTGGCCACTTGCAAGCAGCAACTCCAAATGTGCTGCTGACAGCTGAGGCACGCATGAGCTGAGGGCCAACAGCAGCAGCAACTGCTGCTACTTCTTCTCTTCACCTGCTGTTAGTCCATTACGCTAGCAATTTAACTTGCGCCACGTAAACATGATTATCATCTTGAGTGCAACGTGTGGATCCGGGCAACAACCCATCCAATAGCTCCTCTCCCCTCTGTCTCCCTCCCCTATCCAACTGTGCGTGCAATTGAAGTCAACGTTGGCCAGGGATTGGGATTGGGATTGGGATTGGGTTTGGCACTGGCAACTGCTTAAGCTGAAGCTATTAACGCTCGCTTTGTTGCCCAATGCACTTGCACTCGCAGAAAAAAAGTAGGTAAGTTGTACTTGTATTCAGTGAAGAATTATTATATTTATATAGATATAAAACTGCGTTCCAAAAAAGTCCATGAAAAACAAAAGACAGATATTCAAAGAGGAAAACAGAAAACAATAAAAAAAAGACAAATATTTATTTCCTAAGTAAATTTTCAGTTTTTTTAACTTTCCATCTTCTCCCGCCCTAACGTTAAGGTCAGAAAGTTTTCAAACCAGGCTCATATATATTTATTATGCATACTTCAAGTAGATTCTTGAAATGCGTTCTTACTTCCCAGATCATTGTTAGAAAAGTAAACATCAAGAAATAATTAAATATTTTATAAATAATTAAAAATAAAATGTAGAACTATTTTAATAATATTATAATAAACTTTCTTTACTTAAGTTTAAATCTAATCAATTTTAAGGCAATTTTTTTTACATTAAGAATTGTTTAAAAAAAAAAAAATGCTTTTAAGACAATTTTATGATTTTATACATTTTTTTTTTGATTTTTTTTAAATGTTACAATTTTTTTATTTTGCTTATGATTAATATTTTTATATAATTTTTTTTTTATTAACTTTGATAAATTTGAACTTTAAACACTATGCCATAACAAATTTGATCATATTTCCATTTCAAAGTAATTTTAACTACTGCTTTTCTTTCAGTGTATTTACAGTTTTTGCTCAACTGCTGCTGGCTCCTGGCTGAACTGTTTAACAGCTTGCAATCTGCTTAAAAGTGCAATTAATTTAATATCGTTGAATGCGCTGCAAAAACTACAACCAACAAAGCTCCCCACAATACCAAGCCCCAATCCCAGCCCCAAATCCAATCTCAGCCCCAGAATCTGAATGCATTTAAGTGCCGCCCGCCTCTAATTGAGCTTGTCAAAATCAGCTGCAGCTGGCTTGCAGCTCGACATAAGACACACATTTAGACGTTTAAGCAGCTGACAGTGCCCACTGTACAGTGTTGCCCCGAGTCACGTACAGCGCCGCCCACCAAAAATTGTGCGTCCCGGCAGGTGGCAAGGGGCTGGATTAAGGGGCGGGGGTCGAGCTACCCGAAAAATGACAGCACAGAATTTCAACAGCAGCTCGATTAATTTGAGGGCGTGTATATGCTTAAATTTGTGGGTGTGGCTGAAATGAAGCAACACCATTTTAATATGAATGCCACAAAACGAGCTGTTCTGTTGAGACAGCAGGGGAGGATTAACCAGAAGCATGGCAAAAGACATAAAAGAGGAGATTTATAGTCAAAAGAAATTGACTAAGTTAAAAATATTAGAGAAAACTCACATAATCATATTATATTAACAAGTTTATTGAGCTTAAGGGTTTTATAGTTTACAGGGTATGTGGAGTTCGGTGCACATAGTTTTTGTTAAAAACTATACTAAATGAAAGTCTATTGAGAATCTTTTAATTAAGCTAACTGATAAAAGAAGAGCTAAATATGCCTACGCTAGGAAAACGTATAAAAAGAAATTAATTTAAATAAATATTTATTTAAATATATATATGTAAATCTTTTGTTAAATTCAATATTTTTTAAACGTATACTTATTTAAAAAACATTTTTAATTTTTTTGTTGAAGCAATAGTACTTTAGAATCTGATATATATGTATATACATAAAAAATATATATATTTAAAAATTATTTTTTTTGTTGAAGGAATTGTACCGCAGAATCGGATATTGAAAATCGTAAAAATGCTGTCAACTTAAAAAAATTCGTTCGAATTCCGTTGCTACAATATTTCGAATTATCGGAATTGGACTGTATATGATTGGGCAGCTCGATTACTACAATAAAAAAATTTATAAATTTGTTTTTCAATTTAGAGCTCAGAAAAAAACTGATTTTCCGTACATGTTAAGCTGTATGTGTGTGTGAAAGCAGCATCTAACTGAAAATCAAAGATACAGGGTATCTCTCAGTCGCATACACCACTTGCTTGCTTACTTTTTGGCCTTTTGGGTGGGTAAATATAAAAAACGAGCACACCCAAATTGCGGCTAGGTCGGAGACAGCCACAACTACAGTTGCATGCATACATACATTTAAATAGACACACACACACACACACACACACACACACACATGCACAGATAGACAGATGAACTGGTATTCAAATAGAGGACCTCACAAAGTAGCGTTGACAAACCCATTATCAGAAAAACAAACCGGAGATTAACTTGGCAAAATGTCTGTAGACGCCATAAAAACTGAGAGGAGGCAGAGAAACAGAGGGAGAGGGAACTAGAGAGAGAGAGAGGGAGAGATATAGCTATAGAGAGCGAAAGCAAGTGAGTGCTAGAGCAGGCAAATGCTGAATAAAATATGAACAGTGCAGCAACACAGTCACATACACATATATTGCCTATACACATACATATATACATATATGAACAACACACACAGACGTATATATAGAGAAACGCATATGTCCTGGCAGCACTGTAAAAGTGACACATGAGCATAATAACAGCTAAGACCTTGCTAAGCATCAGGCAGTCAACAACCACTTGGCAGCAGGAGACAAGCGACAGGATCAGGAGCGGCAGCAGGCATAGAGCTCGACCGGACAACCCCCTTTTTTTTGGGCAACGAGCTGCCGCCGCTGCACTCAACGTGATTGCAAATTATAACGTCTGAGCAATCGCCGGCAGTTGTGTGCGCAAGAGGCGGGCCTCCGAATACCGCCCATAGGAAATATAATTCCACGGCACGGTCTCTGGCTACGTCCGTGAACGTAGCCAGAATTTGGTGTACGCATTGCCACGTCTCGTGGTGGTTGGCCAGACGTACTCCGAATGCCAGACGCAGCGGATGAGCAGTTGGGTTCTACTTGCAACTGGTTGGTTGTCGCTTCGTTGGTTGGTTAAACTCTGCCGCCGCCCGACCTCTCTGTTGCCCGCTCTCGTTGCCCGCTTCCGCTGCAGCTTCAAGTTTAGTTAATGCTGTTAGCATTTACTCTCTTTTTGTTGTTGTTGCTGTTGTTACAATAACTCAATTATGCATTGGCTGCAAATTGCTGCTAAATCGCTTTTACACACTTTCAAAATGGCTGCCACTGAATTTCAATGCCAGCCTAAAAGCATGCAACAGTTTTTCAAGCGGAGATTTAATATGAATTTATGTTGGATTTGTTTTGTTATAAGCGAGCTATATTTGTTATGGAAGCTGTTAGATATAGCATAATAGATTGTTGAGATTGTAGAGTATACATTTCTGATCAGTATTTATGGTTGAGCTAATTTGGTCTTTATTTCAAGACTATGTAAGTAGATGAAGTTTGACAAGAGCTGCCATATAGAATGAATACAAATGAATGAATGAAGCAGTTAAATAAAATGTTAGTCAATAGCTGATTCTTAATATTTATAAATATATTTTAATTATTTATATGGAATTATTTTTAAATCTGATACAATTTTTTTTAATTATTATATTTTGTATACCTTGATTTATGCTTAAAGTATGTGACTTTTGCTTAAAAGAAGTAAAATATATGCTCTAAAAACTATGTAAGTAGATGAAGTTTACAAATAGTTTCGTAGGGACAATGCATATGACAAAAGCTGTGATATAAAATTACACACAGCAGTTATATAAAATGTTAGTGAAAAGCTTAAAAATTATTATATTTTGTATATATTGATTTATGCTTCAAGTATGTGACTTTAGCTTAAAAGAGGTGAAATATATGCTAAAAAAAACTGTAAATCGATTACGTATTTAATTGAAATCAAGAAAACGGTAAAAAGTTTCGATAATTTGAAAGCAAACTAAGCTATGTAGGGGGACTTTCGTGTAAAATTTGAAGACTCTAGGCTCTAAGACAGACAGGACTAATTATATTATTATAGTATTATATTATAGTATATACTTTATGGGGTCTGCCACGCCTTCTTCTGCCTGTTACAAGCTTTTTTGAAAAAAGAATATACCCTAATTTCTCATTTTCAATGGGCTCAGGATATATCAAATTTAAAGCAAAAACTTAAAAATTTCGCTAACTGTCTGCAAAGAAAATAAGTCTTCAGTTCTTTAAACATTAAAACATACAATAACCTTCAATTAATCAATTTCTATCTATGCCCATCTCGCTTACACAAACCTGTACGCCTCGACACTCTTCTGACTGTTACTAACCCATTTACTGCAAAATGATTTAATTATAGGCCCCCACACATTTTTTACAGCCAATATACTGCCAGGACATGAGTATCCTTTACTACCACATATTACTAGTTATATAGTGGAAGTAGCATGTATTTTTTTTTACTTTTATAGCCAATTTGAGAGACGATGTTCGGGCACGTGGCAGCGCGGAATTTCTTGGTTTAAAGGCGCAAGGTCAAGGCAGGCCAGTGTAACCCATTGCTCACACACACACACACACACACACATATATATATATAGGCAGCTACAACTAAATCCTTTTTGATTAAATTCAATGTTTTATATCCAATACGGTGGGCGGGCCGTGTGGGCTGTGGCTATAGTCTTTTGGTCATGTTAACATTTTATATCTCTTTGAAACGCATTTTTCTTAACACAATACCATTTTTTTTTGTTATTTTTTTTTTGCTCATTTCACCCACACACAGGACATAAAACAAAATGGCCAAGCTAAAAGAGACACTGGCAGCAAAATAGATTGAAGTGTAATCATGGTTTTGAACTGCTACTCGGCCATACATTTAATCCGAGCAAACGTAGCAAAACACAAAATGGCCAACGAAATGAGAGAGAAAGTGGAGCGTTTACCCTAGTCCTCTATATATATATACATATATATATATATAAATATATATATATATATATTTATATATGTATATATGTGTGTGTGTGTAAAACAAAAGGCATTGTAATTGAGGCTGGGTCCTAGCATGTAGGTGGAAAAGTTCGCTCAGGCCGTGCGATTGCTCGTGCGGCGCTGCTTATTCCGCTTGACTGATTGAAGCGTCTTTGTCTCTGTCTACACAAGTATGTGTGCGTCCATGTGTGTGTGTTTGCGAGTGTGTGTTATCTAAGTTTGTTTGAATAAACTTAAGCGAATGTTTTGTAAGAAGATTTCCTTTATTGCCAAAGAGTGAGTCTCTACTACACATATCTATATATATATATATGGATGACAGTTGAAGCTGTGTCCTGGCTGAATCCTTGAGTCCTTGTGGCATGCAAACGTTGACACTGCAGCTTCACTAGCACTTTGTGTAGCACACCCACACCCAGCCCAGTCCAGCCCCTAGAACAAATGACAGACGCTGCTGCGAATCTCTTTCAAGTTCACTTTTGCATGCTTCTCGAGTCGATTCCTTTGGCTCGGTTTCCTATAATGCCACATAATGCCAAATCGATTGTAAACCAAGACCAAAGCACTTCACTCAGCAGGCAGCATTCAGCATCCAGCAGCTAGCAGGAAGCATCTAGTAACAGTCAGTGTATCATAATAAAACGTCTAATTCTACCAATTCGACATTTTGCCGGACACCAGAGCTGCGAGTTTTAGTTCAATTTTATGAACAAGTTTATTGGAACTATTGGAACCAAAGTTATTCAGCAGCTTATGAACTTTCAGTTAAGTCCCAAGTTCACTTCAGAGACAAAGCAGCTTAGTGATTTCTTTGTGTGCATCGTAAACTAAGAAAGACGCTGTTCTTCAGAAGAGTTGGAATTCTAGTTCAATTTGTTAAAGTGTAGTTGTTCATTTGTTCAATCATGAGCCAGCTCGTTATGCACAATATTATTCAGAAACTAGTTTTGCTCAACTTGTTGAAGAAATTCTGTCGTTAAGCCACTGCTGGTTCACTTCACTAGTTCAGTTCAATTTGCTTAGAAACCTTATCCGGTTATTTGGCATTAGTCAGGAATAAAGAAGTCTTAAGCTGGTCAGCAATTCACCAATTTCCATGAACTAGAGGTGAAACAGTTTAGTGGATCCATTTTGTGATTCGTGAACTAAAAGAGGTTAAATTCTTCAGCAAATTAAAAATTCAGCATTAAAATTCTGTTCTAAGTTTAATAGTTAATTTTTTACGTATGATCTATTTTATTAAAATATTAAACCAAAAATCATATTATGCAGGTCATGATTGGAGCTTATCGAAACTATTTTTCTACAACATATAAAATACTACTAAAAACTCACACTATCTCCTAAACTGAATTCTCCTGAACTGAATTGAGTTCATCATTGAAAATTTGCATATACAAATGATTTAAAAAGTTCTATTACTCGTATTCAATAGCCGGTTCATTTGAACAGATTTGAACATCTCTGCGAACGGATGAAAAACAAACACAACCAAGACAAACCAACAGACAAAGGCTTAAGTTCTCCCCATTCGGTCTGTGTTATCTGTGCGGCTTCGATTTTGAAATAATATTTAATGACCGTAAAATTATATAGAATGCTAAATTTGAATTCTGTTTGCTCTACTGTGTTTCTCTCTCCCTCTCTCCCTCTCTTTAGCCTACTGCATTTGTTTTTATGACCAGACTTTGCGCAATAATCATATTGTGGTTTGTTGGTTTGACATTTAGAATGCTAAAAACTGATTAGCAATGGGATATAAGAACGAACAGGGATGAGCTTAAGGAGCAGCCATAAAAGTACAAATAGAAATGAAAACATAAAGAGCCCAGGCCAATTGAGTTCCTAATGCTAATTGTTGGACTAATTGGGCTCATTTACTTGGAGATTCTTAGGGGAAAATATATCGAAAAGATTGCTAACTAACTGTTTTTAAAGTTTTGATATAGAAAAATAGTAACTGGGTTCATTAACTTGGAGATTAAAGAGTGGAACAATATATCAAACAAATATTTTCCTTTCAGATTTTCATTGTTTTCACTAGTTGGTATTATATATATTGAATTTGAAATTAGATCAACTTGAAATTTGAATGACTGTAACCGGGTCAAATGTTGTTCAGTCTTAGACTCTATAGCGCTTTAGCTATAGCTTTAAGCCTTAAATAATAATGGGGGCTATTATTATAGTGATATTCTAAAAAGGTATCTTTTTCGTTATATGAATACCTATTTTTGAAGGTCTGTAAGAATTTTAGAAGATGCATCACAATTTAGAAAAATTTGTGTTCAATTCAAAAGTCAAATCATTGCGTGTCCTAAAGGATTTTTCCCTTCTGCATACCAATCTCCTAAAGCTATACCTTTTTTAGATCGATTGACATTTCGAAAGTAGAGACCTTGGTCAAATTTAAAGTATTTACGGCCTAAAATATAATAGGATTTAAACTTAATATAATAAAGATAGTGTTCATTTGCCACGCGCCTAGTGGGGGTAACAAAAAACTTAGAACTTTATAAGCCTATACTAGAGGTGGTGTCAGGAAAGAAATTCGCTCCCGACCCATCACGTACCGAAATAATTTTTTAATTTTCCCGCCCGATTTTCTCGACAAATTTTTAATTTTTCCCGCGGGTCCCGACATTTCCTGTTTTTTTTTTTCAAGATATTTGTTTAGAACTCTTATGATAGATACAACTTTTTACTTGAAAATAATATTTTCTCAAAATTTTCTTCTCTAAGATGAGTTCTCCTTTCTTCCAAAATTCTACTAGAAGTAGAACACACCCTCTCACACTTTGTTGAAGATGTTGGAACATCAAGTATTTGCCAAAGCAAGCACTTGTAATAATGACAATTCATTGCATTGTTGTCAATATAATAAAAAAATTTAACTTCTCTTAAATTTAACAGGATTTATATTAGAATTACTTTCCTCATCAATATCATTCTTCTGTTCTTTGATAAATACAAGCAATTTTATCCCGACCGTCCCGTACTTTTTCAAAATCTTTCCCATACCGCCCGATCCCGAAAATTTTTTCGGGACCCGCGGGATTCCCGACGCCCATCTCTAGCCTATACCCTAGTATCGAGTATATAGTCTGAAGCATAAGCAGTGATGAATTTGGTTTTTACTCATACGGATAGATAGACGGACAGCAAGACAAACCTTGCACAAATCCAATAAAGTATTTTGCCTTCGTGAATGAGTATAAAAAAATATAAATAAATATATTAAAATGTTTTACTTTTGGTATGTTTGTATATGGTAAACATGAGTACTATTTGTTTGAGTCTTTAGAGTCCATTCAGCGTTCACCTCCCACTTGAAGTCTTTGATAGTTCTGACGAAGTGTATCTACTTTCAATAAATTCTACTTGTTATTGCTGTTTGCACTTTTCTTTCACTTCTCTCGCTCTTTATATAAAAATATGTATATATATATATATATAGATATATAATGTATTCAATGCACACATCGGACAGACTCTTAAAATGGCCATAAAGCAAATTGTGAAAAATTATTGTGTATATAAAATTTAATGACATGTCAAAAAGGATATCCGGCATACGGCACAAATGGCGGACGAAGTGGAGTAACTGAAGCAAAGAATGGGCGTTGCTCTGACATCGTCAACGTCGTCGTTGTTGTCCTTGTGGTCCTTCGTGTGTATGTGTGTGTGTGTGTGTGTGTGTGGAGCAGCTTGTTGTTCGTGGGTGGTATATGTAATGTGCTGTAAGTCCTGCTACATATGACGCTGACAATTTTAGTTTAGTTGTTGTCGTATTTGGTATTTACTTCTTCACAGATAGAGAGAGGGAGAAAACGAGAGCGAGAGAGAGAGAAACATAATCAAGCGCAACTTTATTATTTTGTCGAACAACAACTGTTTCGTCTGGGTTACTTTCGATGCCCCCAAAGCTATAGCCCAGTCTCTCTACAGCTCGTTATGGCCGTCATCATTACGCCTTGCCTTGGCCTGGC